>CM068299.1:312587-1512587 GCA_034768395.1 Linum lewisii
TTATCCTCCACCTCGGGGACGGGACCGGAACAGGACGTTTTAACTGGGACTGGGACCGGAACAGGACGTTTTAACTGGGACTGGGACTTTCGTTATGTTGAACACTGCGAATGCGTCCGACCCGCTGCTGCAGTCGCTACTGGCGAGGTTGCGGCCCGCTGCTGCGAGCTCCGGCGAGAAATTTGCCAGTATATCGCCGCCGCCGTCGCCGGGTTTAAGCACGATCTATGGACTTATGCAGAGACAGGAATTTAGCACGATCTATGGACTTATGCAGTGCTCGTCGGATTTGTCTAGCCAGCTCTGCAGTGACTGCCTTGGAAGGAGCTGTTGGTCAGATTCCGAACTGTTGCGGAGGAAAATTTGGCGGTCCGGGTCTTAAATCCTAGCTGCAATTTGCGGTTCGAGATTTCTCGATTCTACACAAGGCGGTGGCGCCGCCCCGGCACCCAGTATAATCGCCGCCGCCGTCGCCGGTTTCCTTCTAGTCCTCCTCCGCCTTCTCCTAACGTAGAATTTCAGTTTGGATCAAATTAAAGAATTGAATTTAATCTAGATCTGATAATTTTGTGCTAGTAATTGCAGAAATGGAGGAAGTAAGAATACTAGTGAATTATACAATTGTGATTCCGGTCATCGAGCTGCGGTGGCGGATTTTTAACTTCTTGTTCTGCTACCGCCGCAAACAGAAGAGATCGAGAATCATCGCAAACCGGAAGTCAACTCAAAATGGCACGAGTAAGCAATAATTAATTATCTTAAACTGTGACAGTAATAATTGTTTAATGACTATAGAATTTTCTTCTGGATTATAATATTTAGTGATTGTGAGTGAATGATTGTTTGTTTAATGTTCTTATCATCTGTGAAGCTGGCTGCTGATGAATTAGCAACGACGGGTCGCTGAAATTTTCGATTTCGAAACCATTAGAGTTGCGACGAACGAATTCGCTAACGAAAGCAAGCTTGGAGAAGGCGGATTTGGAGCGGTTTACAAGGGAAAATTGTCGAACGGCAAGACATTGCAGTGAAGAGGCTCGACAAAGATTCGGGCAAGGAGACTTGGAGTTCAAGAACGAAGTAAAGCTCGTGGCCAAGCTTCAACACAGAAATTTTAGTGAGGCTTCGGGGTTTCTGCTTGGAAGGGAGGAGAGGCTTCTATCTACGAGTTTGTGCCAATGCTACCTTGATAATTTCATATTCGGTAGTTAGACCGATCGTAATCTTTTTCGGTTTTGAGTATCGAGTATAGGTTGTGAATTTACACGGATGGTGCAGATCGGGATAAGAGGGCACATTTGAATTGGGAGAGACGGTACAAGATCATTGGAGGCATTGCCAGAGGACTCGTGTATCTTCACGAGGATTCTAGGCTCCGATCATTCACCGTGATCTCAAAGCCAGCAACATTTGCTAGATGCAGAAATGAACTCCAAGATATCAGATTTTTGGGATGGCTAGACTGTTTGATATTGATGAAACGCAGGGTAAATACCACAGAATCGTTTGTGGAATAGTAAGTAAAAAAACAAACTATACAATCTAATTCTGTCTCATATACCGCATTTAATCATGCTAAACAACAATTCCCCACAGTGGCTATATGGCTCCTGAGTAAAGCAATGCACGGTCAGTTCTCATTAAAGTCAGACGTTTAGCTTTGCGTGCTTGTTCTAGAGATCGTGAACCGGCCAAAAGAACAACTGCTTCCTCCACGGCTCGCCACAGAGGACCTCTTCAGTTATGTGAGTAACATTATTCAAAAATTTCGCGGATTCCCAACAAAAAATTACAATGTTATGATCATAAAATTGTTGTTTGTACATTGTAGACATGGAAGAACTGGAAGCCGAGACATACTCCCACGTGGTAGACCCTTTACTGGGCAACGTTTCGGGAACGAGATAGCGAGATGCATCCATATAGGTTTGTTGTGTGTGCAAAGAATGTTAACGATAGGCCAACCATGACATCAGTGGCTCTGATGCTGACTAGCAATTCAATGAGTCTACAAGTGCCTTCAAAAAACCAGCGTTTCTTCATATATTCTGACAACCGACTCTTCTACTTCGACAGAAGCTCTTCCTCTGTCGAGAAATGATGTCTCCATTACTGAACTTTATCCTCGATGAACGTATAATTCAAAAAATTAAACATTATTTCAGTGAAATTTAAGGCACCCTTTAATTGTCTAACTGTATTTGTATGTTAATTTGGCATTTTTTGTGCTCAAGTATGTAGCTTAGATGTTAATAATTATTTGTGGAAGACAATTTTTATTGAAAAATAATTAAATAATTTAGGATAATGTTACTTTGCTATCTACTTTATCAAGTTCACAAATAAGTTAATTTACATTTGTTCTTCTCTTCCTCATACTTTGACCAACAAGCTAATATACATTATGTTAAACATGCATTCTACTTTTGGTAACTTTCAACGTAGGAGCATGCCATTTCTTACCATGTCAGAATAAGGTTTCTATCGAAGGATCAAGAATTACCACAAATTAAGTGTAAAAGTAATTGTATTATATATAGTATGCGGTGGATTAGTGGATACTTTTAGACGAATATACATCATATTTAGTAAATATATAATGTGAATAATCACAGATGTGTTTCGAGAAAAAGTAATTAGATGAGTTGAAATCAAAAAATTGCAATTATTGTGGTGTTATTATATACTCACAAAGATGGCTGCCCACCAACTAGTCTCTCCACCAATCTCATCCAATCAAGAACCTTGATGTTTTATCTTGTCTTATTGTTGAGGTGTTTCTTCGTGCTTTCCTTTTGGTTTTTTTGTGGTTGGAATGAAATGATTGAATTTTATAATTTTAGAATTGTGATTTAAATTGCTAGATTAAATAAGTCCCCCAAATTTAAAAACAAAATGAGTCATTTTGAGTAGAAATTCAAATTCTTGCGAGCTTGACTCAAAGTGGACAGTATTATCGCCATGACTCTAGAGGTGACGAGGAAATTTCCTATTGGAAAAAATTATGTATTTTCACTACCTGTCATGAATCATTAGCATTGTTTATTTACAAAAAAAAAAAAAAAATTGGTATATATAGGTATAAATATATTTATAATCATCAAACAACAACATTATTTGTTTAGGTTTTCGTATAGATATTGTATTGACAAGGTCCGGAGATGGACTCAATATTAAATATTAAATAAGAAAAGTTAGATGATAAATATTAAATATTTTTCTTGTTCATAATTTCTTAAGAAACTATATTGTTGCTTTCTTTATTTCATTATGTCTATTTATCATGTGTTTATACTTTATACATGACAAATAGAGTGAAAATGGAAATAGACCACATAATAAAAGAAATTGTGACATTTTGTTGTTAATACTTGTTAGTGTATTTCTATATATTTACAAAATAAAAGATATACAATTTAAGATTCAATATTACTTAAAATTCATTTACTTTCTATATGTTGAACTTTTATGAATGCATTCGACCGACCCGACCAATTCAACGACGCATTGGAGTCTTTGTTGACCCGACTATGGACCATTACAGCAAGCTCCGACAAGAAATTTGCCATCAGGACTCATAGGCAGGGGTTCAGAACAATCAACCAACTTATGCAGTTCTCAATGAATTTGTATAGCTTGCTCTACAATAACTGCCTCAAAGGGAATATCTCCCAAAATTCCCAAATGGCGAGGAGGGAAAATTGGAGGTCGAGTCGTAAATCCTAGCTTCAATTTGAGGTTCGAGATTCACTACAAAAAAAAGGGGAAAAAATAGCACTTACACTATTGGCGGTTGTACAACCGCCAATATCTAATTTGAACAATGGCGGTTTCTTTGGGGGCGGTTTAAACCGCCACAAGGCTATTTTCAAATTACATATTCTCTCTCACTTCAATCGCAGCTCAGATCTCAACCTTATCTTCGAAAAAACCGTGGCTGGTGCCAACTTTCCTTCCCGATGCCGTACTCATCCGCCGCATCCCTTCGCCGCTTCTCCGACGCCGCCTCATCCGCCGCCCCTTCGCCATCTTCTACGATCCGCATCTCCAGTTGCTCCACAACAGACCTTCTAACGAGGCCAAACCGTCGGCCTCGACACCCAAGCCGAAACCCTAGCATTTTCTCGAACAAGGAGAAGATGGTGATGCATCCTCTTTTGTGCAAGTCTGAGAAGGCTCAAGGACGAAGAATAAAGTCGGGGGGCGTTTGGCTGCGGAGGAAGAGAAGAGCATGGAGGAAGGATGAAGGAACATATGACTGTGGAGCTGAAGGAAGATGAAGGAAGGGATGATCGAGAGTTTTTAGTGCAATGATGCCGAAGAGCGGAGGGGTTTACATGATTGAGGGCCGACAGAAGAAGAGAATGAAGGAAGGATGAGGACTCGCCGGAATCTGGGTTTTCCGCCGGCGAGATTTTTTTTTGGGAAAGTTACAGTCAACATGGCGGTTATAACCTCCACTGTGTAACCGCCACTGTTGCTTATTTGTGGTGGTTGCTGACCGCCACTTTTGTTCGTTTGTGTCGGACACTTTTGTGGCGTTTTTAGATCCAATTGTGGCGGTTGTACAACCGCCACAGTTAGTACTATTGTGGCGGTTATAACCTCCACAATTGTGGGAAAATAACCGCCACAAATACTGCGTTTTGTTGTAGTGATTTATCGATTCTATGCGGAGATGGATGCACCACCACCCACTATATCACTATCCCCTTCGTCTGTTTCTTCTACTCTTCATCCACCTTCCTCCGATGGTATGATTCTAGTTTCTAAGAGCATCCCCATCAATGGTAATGAGGGACTTGCAAGTTGAGGTGGCATGTGAGTGGCATGTGAAATACAAATTGCATTGATGGGAGGGAAGAGATTTTTATGCAAATTTGCATATTATGCAATTGTGTTTGCAAATGAAAGTGGGCCCCTTAATTTACTTTTTTATTTCTTTATTTGTTTTTTGGTTTCTTTTTATTTTTTGGTTGCCTTATTTTTTGTTAAGAGTATTATAATTATAATTTAAAATGATGTTGGTCTCACATTTGCAATTGCTTTTGAATTGCATGGATGGGAGTTATATGAAAGTGAGAAGTTTGGTAATTGCAAAAATTGATAGGTGGCAGTAGGGACCACATTTGCAATTGCAAATGGATA
The DNA here is from genome assembly GCA_034768395.1 of Linum lewisii. Lineage (NCBI taxonomy): Eukaryota > Viridiplantae > Streptophyta > Magnoliopsida > Malpighiales > Linaceae > Linum > Linum lewisii. The sequence continues at coordinate 317,736 of CM068299.1, forward strand.
CCATTGATGTGGATGCTCTAACAACTTAAATTCGTGAATTTGAACCAAACCGAGGTTTTTGCTAGCGTTTGCAGAAAATGAAGGAACTAATTAAGAATACTAGGTAAAGATTATAGTACTTGTATTCCAATTATCGGAGTTGTCAGAATCAAAATTTTAATATTTTTTCTGTTATGCTACCACTGCAAACGAAAGAGATCAAGAATTGCTAACAAGAAGTTTAACTCAAAATGGCACAAGTAAGCAATTACTTTAGTTTAATAAAACCCTAAATCATTTTTTCAAAGATTGATAAATGCTTTCCACAAAAAAAAAATTGATAAACTTATTAGTATTCTTTCCATATTTGTTGGTGGAACCTAATGTATATGAAGATAATAAAAACATGTTAGATGATGAATATAAGAAAATTTTCTTGTTCATAATTTCTTAAGAATTTTTTTTTTTGTTTTCTTTATTTCTATTTATTATTTGTTTATACTTTATACATGATAAATTGAGTGAAAAATGATAATAGACTACTTAGTAAATGAAATGGTGACCTTTTGTTTATACTTGTTAGTGTATTTTTAATAAAGAACTTGGAGCTGTTTTACAATGGAACATTCTCTCCACATGATCAGGACAATCACAATGGGACAAGAAAGGGCAGTTGACTGACTTGAGTTTCCAATTGTTTGTATAAGTTTTTTTATAGTCTTTCAAATACAAACAAACCAAGTTGACTGACTTGAGTTTCCAATTGTTTTGTATAAGTTTTTTTATAGTCTTTCAAATACAAACAAACCAATATATAAGGGTAACATTTCAAGTATCACATAGACTTACTGAGGTAAATTTTTTTTGGCTTTTGACCTCTTGGGGGAATCCAAAAATAATTTTGTGCGAGCTTAATTCAAAGCGGACAATATTACCGCCGTGAACTAATAGTCTCTCTCTAGAGGTGACGAGTAGACGAGGAAGTTTTCCTAATTGCACTCCAAAAAAGTTAGCAGTTAGCTACTATAAATGACAATAACAACATGGAAATGCAGTAGCAAATACTATTTGCGACACCACTATTTGCAACACCACTATTTGCAGCGGGGATGCTGAGTGTAGTAAATAGTATTTGCTACAGCAAATCACTACATAAAATAGTGATTGTCGTTGCAAAACATCAATTATTTGCTACTGCATTTTCATGTTGTTAATATATTTGGATGAACAATTTGTAGTTATCTATCATCTTATCCTTTTGCCAAAGGTTTTTGCACTTATAGCTATATATGGATGTTTTTGTGGATACCGATTTATTTTTTAGTTCTCATTTTGACTTTTGTTCATGCCGCATGTATTCATCAACTAATCTGGATGTTTATGGATTAAGAAAACTAATCACGATGTAGTAGTTCATTTTATTTATAAGATACTTATACAATCACCTAATTATACTTTAGTTGTATTTTGAGTAAACTTATTATAGTTTAACACATAAATTCACCTTTTTAATTGCAATCACGTTATTTTTTGTCACTTTGCATACAAGTGAGCAATGACGTACTAACACTGATATAAGTCCCCCGGCATCGCGCGAACTCTATAATCTAGTATAGTTTTAATCCCTCAATTATAAAGTTTTAATCCTATTACACACTCCTTTTGGGCTCTTACTGGATGGAAGAAATGGGCTCTTACTGGGCCTGAAATTGAAGCATGGCCTCGTAGGCCCAATATGGAAGTTTCCTCGTAAATGGCATATTATAATCAAACTTTTAGAACCAGAAAAATCAAAAGCTAGTCGGTCCCGGCGTTGACCGGAACTTGCCAGTCGTAAATGACTCTGTAGTCTGTACCACTCCCATCCTAATCAATACCCACTTAATCTTAATCAACAATCATAATCTCCTTATTAATTTATTGTTAATCACAATTAGTGAGTTCAACATACAACACTAATCATCTCACAGTCTTTTAACCTTGAGTAAAAAGATGGCACACATTTATAAAACTCGGTACCAGTACAGCTATCGGCATTCATTTGTTCTTATCGGTACTAGTACGCACGCACTCTGTTTTCCCTAAAAATGAATTCCCTCTTTCTTCCTCTTCTTCTCCTCCTCCTACCTTCTTTCATAGCTTCCCAGCCACAATTGCTCTTTCATGGCTGCTCCAACGACGTCGGAAACTACACTGCCGGCAGCACATACCGGAGAAACCTCAACAACCTCCTCACCTCAATCGCCTCCGACAACCGATCCAATTCCGGCTTCTACAACTCCTCATCCGGTCAACCCCCCGACCGGGTCAACGCAATCGGATACTGCAGAGGGGATGTCTCTGACTCCGACTGCCACGGATGCATAGTCGAAGCTACGCGCCAGATCGTTCAGGTCTGCCCGAACCAGAAGCAGGCAGTCGTGTCGTACGACCCGTGTATGGTCCGGTTTTCCAACCGGACCATATATGGGTCGTTAGAAACGAGTCAGACTTTGTTAGAAACGGGTCAGACTTTCTATATGTGGAACACTGCGAATGCGTCCGACCCGACCCAATTCAACGAGGCATTGGCGTCGCTGATGGCAAGGCTGCGGCCCGCTGCTGCGAGCTCCGACAAGAAATTTGCCACAGGGATGCAGAGACAGGAGTTTAGCACGATCTATGGACTTATGCAGTGCTCGTCGGATTTGTCTAGCCAGCTCTGCAGTGACTGCCTGGAAGGAGCTGTTGGTCAGATTCCGAACTGTTTGCGGAGGGAAAATTGGCGGTCGGGTCTTAAATCCTAGCTGCAATTTGCGGTTCGAGATTTCTCGATTCTACACAGAGGCGGTGGCGCCGCCGCCGGCACCCAGTATATCGCCGCCGCCGTCGCCGGTTTCTTCTAGTCCTCCTCCGCCTTCTCCTAACGGTAGAATTTCAGTTTGGATCAAATTAAAGAATTGAATTTAATCTAGATCTGATAATTTTTGTGCTAGTAATTGCAGGAAATGGAGGAAGTAAGAATACTAGTGAGATTATAGCAATTGTGATTCCGGTCATCGGAGCTGCGGTGGTCGGATTTTTAATCTTCTTGTTCTGCTACCCGCCGCAAACAGAAGAGATCGAGAATCATCGCAAACCGGAAGTCAACTCAAAATGGCACGAGTAAGCAATTAATTAATTATCTTAAACTGTGACAGTAATAATTGTTTAATGACTATAGAATTTTGCTTCTGGATTATAATATTTAGTGATTGTGAGTGAAGTGATTGTTTGTTTAATGTTCTTGATCATCTGTGAAGCTGCTGCTGATGAAATTAGCAACGACGGGTCGCTGCAATTCGATTTCGAAACCATTAGAGTTGCGACGAACGAATTCGCTAACGAAAGCAAGCTTGGAGAAGGCGGATTTGGAGCGGTTTACAAGGGAAAATTGTCGAACGGGCAAGACATTGCAGTGAAGAGGCTCGACAAAGATTCGGGGCAAGGAGACTTGGAGTTCAAGAACGAAGTAAAGCTCGTGGCCAAGCTTCAACACAGAAATTTAGTGAGGCTTCTGGGTTTCTGCTTGGAAGGGAGGGAGAGGCTTCTAATCTACGAGTTTGTGCCCAATGCTAGCCTTGATAATTTCATATTCGGTACGTAGACCGATCGTAATCTTTTTCGGTTTTGAGTATCGAGTATAGGTTGTGAATTTACACGGACTGGTGCAGATCGGGATAAGAGGGCACATTTGAATTGGGAGAGACGGTACAAGATCATTGGAGGCATTGCCAGAGGACTCGTGTATCTTCACGAGGATTCTAGGCTCCGGATCATTCACCGTGATCTCAAAGCCAGCAACATTTTGCTAGATGCGAAATGAACTCCAAGATATCAGATTTTGGGATGGCTAGACTGTTTGATATTGATGAAACGCAGGGTAATACCAGCAGAATCGTCGGGACATAGTAAGTAAAACACAAACTATACAATCTAATTCTGTCTCATATACCGCATTCAATCATGCTAAACAACAATTCCCCACAGTGGCTATATGGCTCCTGAGTATGCAATGCACGGTCAGTTCTCATTAAAGTCAGACGTGTTTAGCTTTGGCGTGCTTGTTCTAGAGATCGTGACCGGCCAAAAGAACAACTGCTTCCTCCACGGCTCGACCACAGAGGACCTCTTGAGTTATGTGAGTAACAGTATTCAAAAATTTCTCGATTTCAACAAAAAATTACAATGTTATGATCATAAAATTGTTGTTTGTACATTGTAGACATGGAAGAACTGGAAGGCCGGGACATACTCCCACGTGGTAGACCCTTTACTGGGCAACGTTTCGGGGAACGAGATAGCGAGATGCATCCATATAGGTTTGTTGTGTGTGCAAGAGAATGTTAACGACAGGCCGACCATGACATCAGTGGCTCTGATGCTAACTAGCAATTCAATGAGTCTACAAGTGCCTTCAAAACCAGCGTTCTTCATATATTCTGACACCGACTCTTCTACTTCGACAAAAGCTCTTCCTCTGTCGAGAAATGATGTCTCCATTACTGAACTTTATCCTCGATGAACGTATAATTCAAAAAAAATTAAACATTATTTCAGTGAAATTTAAGGCACCTTGAATTGTCTAACTGTATTTGTATGTTAATTTGGCATTTTTTGTGCTCAAGTATGTAGCTTTAGATGTTAATAATTATTTGTTGGAAGACAATTTTTTATTGAAAAATAATTAAATAATTTAGGAATAATGTTACTTTGCTATCTACTTTATCAAGTTCACAAATAAGTTAATTTACATTTGGTTCTTCTCTTCCTCATACTTTGACCAACAAGCTAATATACATTATGTTAAACATGCATTCTACTTTTTGGTAACTTTCAACGTAGGAGCATGCCATTTCTTACCATGTCAAATAAGGTACTATCGAAGGATCAAGAATTACCAGCAAATTAAGTGTAAAAGTAGATTGTATTATATATAGTATGCGGTGGATAGTGGATACTTTTAGACGAATATACATCATATTTAGTAAATATATAATGTGAATAATCACAGATGTGGTTTCGAGAAAAAGTAATTAGATGAGTTGAAATCATAAAAATTGCAATTATTGTGGTGTTATTATATACTCACAAAGATGGACTGCCCACCAACTAGTCTCTCCACCAATCTCATCCCAATCAAGAACCCTTGATGTTTTATCTTGTCTTATTGTTGAGGTGTTTCTTCGTGCTTTCCTTTTGGTTTTTGTGTGGTTGGAATGAAATGATTGAATTTTATAAGTTAGAATTGTGATTTAAATTGCTAGATTAAATAAGTCCACCAATTAAACAAAATGAGTCATTTTGAGTAGAAATTCAAATTCTTGCGAGCTTGACTCAAAGTGGACAGTATTATCGCCATGACTCTAGAGGTGACGAGGAAATTTCCTATTGGAAGAAAATTATGTAGTTCACTACCTGTCATGAATCATTAGCATTGTTTATTTACAAAAAAAAAAAAAATTGGTATATATAGGTATAAATATAGTATAATCATCAAACAACAACATTATTTGTTTAGGTTTTCGTATAGATATTGTATTGACAAGGTCCGGAGATGGACTCAATATTAAATATTAAATAAGAAAAAGTTAGATGATAAATATTAAATATTTTTCTTGTTCATAATTTCTTAAGAAACTATATGTTGCTTTCTTTATTTCATTATGTCTATTTATCATGTGTTTATACTTTATACATGACAAATAGAGTGAAAATGGAAATAGACCACATAATAAAAGAAATTGTGACATTTTGTTGTTAATACTTGTTAGTGTATTTCTATATATTTACAAAATAAAAGATATACAATTTAAGATTCAATATTACTTAAAATTCATTTACTTTCTATATGTGGAACGTTATGAATGCATTCGACCCGACCCGACCCAATTCAACGACGCATTGGAGTCTTTGTTGACCCGACTATGGACCATTACAGCAAGCTCCGACAAGAAATTTGCCATCAGGACTCATAGGCAGGGGTTCAGAACAATCAACCAACTTATGCAGTTCTCAATGAATTTGTATAGCTTGCTCTACAATAACTGCCTCAAAGGGAATATCTCCCAAAATTCCCAAATGGCGAGGAGGGAAAATTGGAGGTCGAGTCGTAAATCCTAGCTTCAATTTGAGGTTCGAGATTCACTACAAAAAAAAGGGGAAAAAATAGCACTTACACTATTGGCGGTTGTACAACCGCCAATATCTAATTTGAACAATGGCGGTTTCTTTGTGGCGGTTTAAACCGCCACAATAGTTAGTTATAATTGTGGCGGTTTAAACCGCCACAATGGCTATTTTCAAATTACATATTCTCTCTCACTTCAATCGCAGCTCAGATCTCAACCTTATCTTCGAAAAAACCGCGGCTGGTGCCAACTTTCCTTCTCCGACGCCGTACTCATCCGCCGCACTCATTCGCCGCTTCTCCGACGCCGCCCTCATCCGCCGCCCCCCTTCGCCATCTTCTACGATCCGCATCTCCAGTTGCTCCACAACAGACCTTCTAACGAGGCCAAACCGTCGGCCTCGACACCCAAGCCGAAACCCTAGCATTTTCTCGAACAAGGAGAAGATGGTGATGCATCCTCTTTTGTGCAAGTCTGAGAAGGCTCAAAGGACGAAGAATAAGAGTCGGGGGGCGTTTGGCTGCGGAGGAAGAGAAGAGCGATGGAGGAAGGGATGAAGGAACAGATGACTGTGGAGATGAAGGAAGGATGAAGGAAGGGATGATCGAGAGTTTTTAGTGCAATGATGCCGAAGAGCGGAGGGGTTTACATGATTGAGGGCCGACAGAAGAAGAGGAATGAAGGAAGGATGAGGGACTCGCCGGAATCTGGGTTTTCCGCCGGCGAGATTTTTTTTTGGGAAAGTTACAGTCAACAGTGGCGGTTATAACCTCCACTGTGTAACCGCCACTGTTGCTTATTTGTGGCGGTTGCTGACCGCCACTTTTGTTCGTTTGTGTCGGACACTTTTGTGGCGGTTTTTAGATCCAATTGTGGCGTTGTACAACCGCCACAGTTAGTACTATTTGTGGCGTTATAACCTCCACAATTGTGGAAAATAACCGCCACAAATACTGCGTTTTGTTGTAGTGATTTATCGATTCTATGCGGAGATGGATGCACCACCACCCACTATATCACTATCCCCTTCGTCTGTTTCTTCTACTCTTCATCCACCTTCCCCGATGGTATGATTCTAGTTTCTAAGAGCATCCCCATCAATGGTAATGAGGGACTTGCAAGTTGAGGTGGCATGTGAAATACAAATTGCATTGATGGGAGGGAAGAGATTTTTATGCAAATTTGCATATTATGCAATTGTGTTTGCAAATGAAAGTGGGCCCCTTAATTTACTTTTTTATTTCTTTATTTGTTTTTTGGTTTCTTTTTATTTTTTGGTTGCCTTATTTTTTGTTAAGAGTATTATAATTATAATTTAAAATGATGTTGGTCTCACATTTGCAATTGCTTTTGAATTGCATGGATGGGAGTTATATGAAAGTGAGAAGTTTGGTAATTGCAAAAATTGATAGGTGGCAGTAGGGACCACATTTGCAATTGCAAATGGATACCATTGATGTGGATGCTCTAACAACTTAAATTCGTGAATTTGAACCAAACCGAGGTTTTTGCTAGCGTTTGCAGAAAATGAAGGAACTAATTAAGAATACTAGGTAAAGATTATAGTACTTGTATTCCAATTATCGGAGTTGTCAGAATCAAAATTTTAATATTTTTCTGTTATGCTACCACTGCAAACGAAAGAGATCAAGAATTGCTAACAAGAAGTTAACTCAAAATGGCACAAGTAAGCAATTACTTTAGTTTAATAAAACCCTAAATCATTTTTTCAAAGATTGATAAATGCTTTCCACAAAAAAAAATTGATAAACTTATTAGTATTCTTTCCATATTTGTTGGTGAACCTAATGTACATGAAGATAATAAAAACATGTTAGATGATGAATATAAGAAAATTTTCTTGTTCATAATTTCTTAAGAATTTTTTTTTTGTTTTCTTTATTTCTATTTATTATTTGTTTATACTTTATACATGATAAATTGAGTGAAAAATGATAATAGACTACTTAGTAAATGAAATGGTGACCTTTTGTTTATACTTGTTAGTGTATTTCTTAATAAAAGACTTGGAGCTGTTTACAATGGAACATTCTCTCCACATGATCAGGACAATCACAATGGGACAAGAAAGGCAGTTGACTGACTTGAGTTTCCAATTGTTTGTATAAGTTTTTTTATAGTCTTTCAAATACAAACAAACCAATATATAAGGGGTAACATTTCAAGTATCACATAGACTAACTGAGGTAATTTTTTTTGGCTTTTGACCTCTTGGGGGAATCCAAAAATAATTTTGTGCGAGCTTAATTCAAAGCGGACAATATTACCGCCGTGAACTAATAGTCTCTCTCTAGAGGTGACGGTAGACGAGGAAGTTTCCTAATTGCACTCCAAAAAAGTTAGCAGTTAGCTACTATAAATGACAATAACAACATGGAAATGCAGTAGCAAATACTATTTGCGACACCACTATTTGCAACACCACTATTTGCAGCGGGATGCTGAGTGTAGTAAATAGTATTTGCTACAGCAAATCACTACATAAAATAGTGATTGTCGTTGCAAAACATCAATTATTTGCTACTGCATTTTCATGTTTTGTAATTTATGAAAGCTAACGGCTAACTTTTTTGTAGTATTAGTTCATTATTACCCGCCACGAACTAACCGTCTCTAGGTAGCCTCGAGTCTTTACCAGTCTCCCATCCAAGTCAATGCCCCAATTCTAATGATAATTAGCATGGTTAATATGAAAAAAAAAATGAATAAGGAAATCGATATATATATATATATATAGGTATAGATATAGTATAATCATCAATCTACAACATTATTTGTTAGGTTTTCGTGTAGCTAGCCAGTTCTTCCATTCCATTGCCAACAAGGTTGGGAAATGGATTCCTTTCTTTCTTCCTCTTCTCCTATACCTGCCACCTGACCGGAGAGTTCTCATACTGCTACGCAGCCTCTACGACGTCCCAGTCGGGAACTACACCACCGGAGCACCTACCAATCAAACCTAAACAACGTCCTCACCAAAATCACCGTCGCCAGCAACACGGCCACTCCAGGTAACTTCTACAGCTTCTCATCGGGTCAAGACCCAAACCGGGTGTTCGGAATCAGCCTCTGCAGGGGCGATGTCATGCCGGCTGATTGTCGCGCATGCATAACCAACGCCACACGTCAGATTCTCGCGGAGTGTCCCAACCAAAAGGTGGCCATAGGTTGGTACGACTTCTGCATGATACGGTACTCAAACCAAGTGTTCACCGACGAGGAAAAGTGGGCGCTCTACTGGAAACAAGTTCCTGACCCAAGCCAGTTCAAGAAGGAGCTAGAAACATTGCTGACTAGGTTGCGCACTGAACTCGCGCAGAGCTCCGTCAGGAACTTCGCCACCTCTACGGCGTCCCAAAGCTTTGTGACCATCTATGGACTCATGCAGTGTTCTCTCGATTTGTCGAGGCAGAATTGCGAGGATTGCATAAACTCTGTCATCAATTTGATTCCGGACTATGGTGCAGAGAGAGAAGGAGCACTACTGATATTCCGAAGTTGCTATTTGATGTTCAGCATGTATAGATTTTATACCGAGATAGAAGCGCGCCCGCCTACCGGCTCCAATGATATCGCTGGTGCCACCGGCTCCAATGATATCGCCGTCGTCACCTTTGCCCCATCGTCTCAAGGGTAATATTGTTATGAAATGTTTCACCCCAATAACTCAAAATTGTTGAAATTTTGCAATGCTTTTTATAAGACTTTGTGCAACGTATTGGCGGGCCACACAGGCTTCAGTGACAATAAATCTTTATACATCTGTTGGTGGTTATCAAGATTCGAAACTTTGACTTCTTGTTGGTCAAAAGTTTTGATACCATGTTATGACACGTTGCATCTCAACAGCTCGATACTAACAAATATTATTTTAGTTTTTTCATCGACCCGCTATTCTTGAATTTCTTTCTTTATTTATTTTGCAGGAGATGATGAAACAAGTAAAAATAATACGAGCAGGATTATAGCGATAGTAGTTCCGATCGCCATCATTGTTGTTGTACTCTGCTTCATCATCTTCTTATTCTGCAGTCGCCGGAAAGTGATGAAATCAAGAATGTCAATAATGCAAAGACAAAGCAAAAAAACATGAGTAAAATAAATATACAAATTCTGAGTTCTAAGTTCTAACCAATGTTAAGGATGATGGTTTTTTATTTCTTTAAAAATGAGCAGCTGCTGGCGACGAAATAAGCAACGCCGACGGATTCCTGCAATTCGATTTCGACACAATTACAGCTGCAACAAACGATTTCGCAGTTGGAAGCAAACTCGGAGAAGGTGGATTTGGAGCTGTTTACAAGGTTTTTATTAAATATTTTCACAACAAATTTTTCTAGCTTTTGTGATAATTTATCATGCATGACTGGCAATTGATCTTACTTACAGGGAACACTCTCAAATGGGCAAGAAATTGCAGTAAAGAGACTGTCTAAGAATTCGAGGCAAGGAGACTTGGAATTCAAGAACGAAGTGAAGCTCGTGGCCCAGCTTCAACACAAGAATTTAGTCAAGCTACTTGGATTTTGCTTGGAAGGGATGGAGAGACTTCTGGTCTACGAGTTTGTGACGAATGCTAGTCTAGATCATTTCCTTTTCAGTAAGAGATCGAGTATATCGCGACGCATATCGAGAATTTTTTTAAAATTTGTTGATTTTTTTTTAGTTTGGAAACTTACAATATTTAGTAATTATTACTACAGATAAAGATAAACAAGAGCAGTTGGATTGGAAAATGCGGTACAAGATCATTGGAGGCATTGTTCGAGGACTTGTTTACCTTCATGAGGACTCTAGGCTCCGGATTATTCACCGTGATCTTAAAGCGAGCAACATTCTGTTAGATGCAGATATGAACCCCAAGATTTCAGATTTCGGGATGGCTAAATTGTTCGATATTGATGAAACGCAGGCCAATACTAGCAAATCGTAGGAACCTAGTAAGTACAACATTGTAAATAGTCATAGTCATCTTATATGATAGACTGATGAACCTATTATTTATTATTTGTTGACAGTGGCTACATGGCTCCAGAGTATGCATACAGCGGCCGATTCTCAGTGAAATCAGACGTGTTTAGCTTTGGTGTGCTTGTTTTGGAGATAGTAAGTGGCCGGAGGAACAACAATTTGAGCCACGGCACGCGCACGGAGGACCTTTTGAGTCATGTGAGTTCCGATCCCAATTAAGATGTGACATGTTTTTTTTTCTTCTCTACCTTCCTATCATCATTATGTTGTTGGGTTTTGTTCCTAGGCATGGAGGAATTGGAAGGCTGGGATGTACTCGAACATTGTTGATCCATCACTCAAGAATGTGCCGGAGAACGAAATAGCAAGATGTATTCATATCGCATTGTTATGTGTGCAAGAAACTATTAACGACAGGCCAACCATGACTTCAGTTGCTCTGATGTTAACTAACAACTTGGCGAATCTGCAACTTCCATCAATGCCGGCTTTCTTCATGCAAACTGGCACCGCGGAATCACGAGAACACAGTTCTTCATTGGGATATAGCAGCACTTCAACTTCAAAGAAGACTATTACTTCTTCTTCATTCTTACTGAAGTTCGCTTTCCTCCCTCGAGGAAATTGATTTTCTATATACTTGAACTTTATCCTGCGATTGAGAAGCATTAGTCTGCAACTCTGTAAATTCGATTGACATATGTGGTTATATTATCATGAAAGAAATGGACTTCTCTCTGAATTACAATCAGGCCTTTGTTTATATACTTTATCTTCAAAGACAAAGTGCATACTTTGATATTGTCTTCAAATCATCGCAGCATGCTTAGGTTGCTTGATAAACATTGATGTTCTCTAATGATTACACTATTACATCAACCTTTGTTCTCTTCTTCAGTCTTCATCTCTTATATCTATGTTCCAGTTCTGACTAGCTAATTTCTTTGAAATGTCGTTCAGTTGCTATAGTTCCTCCACCTAATCCACTTCCTCTGCTAATCTGCTACCGTAGTCAGGGGAGGACTGTAAACCAAATTGGATTCACGTCAAGGACGTTCCAATGGTGAGGACAATCATAACTCAACTCTTCCTTCCACTATATCGACTGTTCGGATCTTGAAAATATCAAATCAGAGCTAGCCACTTGGTCTGTTCCATGTTATTAGTTCTCCTATTCTATTTCTGCCATATTTTGCATGATCATCCAAATATAATCCACATGATTTGTTATTCTCTTCTATCATTGTGAGGTCAAATGACTCGTGTTATTGATGCTACATGGTTGTTCTTGACGTATATCCACTTGGAATGTGAAGGTTGAATATTTGGCATCGATCTCTTGATGGTGTTTGTGCCACATATAGAGTCCAATTAATGCCATATTATAATCAAGACTTTTAGAACCAGAAAAATCAAAAGCTAGTCGGTCCCGGCGTTGACCGGAACTTGCCAGTCGTAAATGACTCTGTAGTCTGTACCACTCCCATCCTAATCAATACCCACTTAATCTTAATCAACAATCATAATCTCCTTATTAATTTATTGTTAATCACAATTAGTGAGTTCAACATACAACACTAATCATCTCACAGTCTTTTAAACCTTGAGTAAAAAGATAGCACACATTTATAAAAATCGGTACCAGTACAGCTATCGCATCATACTGTTCTTATCACTATAACCCTTGTAATTCCCTAAACAATTGATTTCCCTCTTCTTCCTCTTCTTCTCCTCCTCCTACCTTCTTTCATAGCTTCCCAGCCACAATTTCCTCCGTTCTGGCTGCTCCAACGACGTCGGAAACTACACTGCCGGCAGCACATACCGGAGAAACCTCAACAACCTCCTCACCTCAATCGCCTCCGACAACCGATCCAATTCCGGCTTCTACAACTCCTCATCCGGTCAACCCCCCGACCGGGTCAACGCAATCGGATACTGCAGAGGGGATGTCTCTGACTCCGACTGCCACGGATGCATAGTCGAAGCTACGCGCCGGATCGTTCAGGACTGCCCGAACCAGAAGCAGGCAGTCGTGTGGTACGACCCGTGTATGGTCCGGTTTTCCAACCGGACCATATATGGGTCGTTAGAAACGGGTCAGACTTTCTATATGTGGAACCCTGGAATGCGTCCGACCCGACCCAATTCAACGAGGCGCTGCAGTCGCTACTGGCGAGGTTGCGGCCCGCTGCTGCGAGCTCCGGCGAGAAATTTGCCACCGGGTCGGAGAGGGAGGAGAGTTTAGGACGATCTATGGACTTATGCAGTGCTCGTCGGATTTGTCTAGCCAGCTCTGCAGTGACTGCCTGGAAGGAGCTGTTGGTCAGATTCTGAACTGTTGCGGAGGGAAAATTGGCGGTCGGGTCATAAATCCTAGCTGCAATTTGCGGTTCGAGATTTCTCGATTCTACACAGAGGCGGTGGCGCCGCCGCCGGCACCCAGTATATCGCCGCCGCCGCCGCCGGTTTCTTCTAGTCCTCCTCCGCCTTCTCCTAACGGTAGAATTTCAGTTTGGATCAAATTAAAGAATTGAATTTAATCTAGATCTGATAATTTTTGTGCTAGTAATTGCAGGAAATGGAGGAAGTAAGAATACTAGTGAGATTATAGCAATTGTGATTCCGGTCATCGGAGCTGCGGTGGTCGGATTTTTAATCTTCTTGTTCTGCTACCGCCGCAAACAGAAGAGATCGAGAATCATCGCAAACCGGAAGTCAACTCAAAATGGCACGAGTAAGCAATTAATTAATTATCTTAAACTGTGACAGTAATAATTGTTTAATGACTATAGAATTTTGCTTCTGGATTATAATATTTAGTGATTGTGAGTGAAGTGATTGTTTGTTTAATGTTCTTGATCATCTGTGAAGCTGCTGCTGATGAAATTAGCAACGACGGGTCGCTGCAATTCGATTTCGAAACCATTAGAGTTGCGACGAACGAATTCGCTAACGAAAGCAAGCTTGGAGAAGGCGGATTTGGAGCGGTTTACAAGGGAAAATTGTCGAACGGGCAAGACATTGCAGTGAAGAGGCTCGACAAAGATTCGGGGCAAGGAGACTTGGAGTTCAAGAACGAAGTAAAGCTCGTGGCCAAGCTTCAACACAGAAATTTAGTGAGGCTTCTGGGTTTCTGCTTGGAAGGGAGGGAGAGGCTTCTAATCTACGAGTTTGTGCCCAATGCTAGCCTTGATAATTTCTTATTCGGTACGTAGACCGATCGTAATCTTTTTCGGTTTTGAGTATCGAGTATAGGTTGTGAATTTACACGGACTGGTGCAGATCGGGATAAGAGGGCACATTTGAATTGGGAGAGACGGTACAAGATCATTGGAGGCATTGCCAGAGGACTCGTGTATCTTCACGAGGATTCTAGGCTCCGGATCATTCACCGTGATCTCAAAGCCAGCAACATTTTGCTAGATGCTGATATGGCCCCCAAGATAGCAGATTTTGGGATGGCTAGACTGTTTGATATTGATGAAACGCAGGGTAATACCAGCAGAATCGTCGGGACATAGTAAGTAAAACACAAACTATACAATCTAATTCTGTCTCATATACCGCATTCAATCATGCTAAACAACAATTCCCCACAGTGGCTATATGGCTCCTGAGTATGCAATGTACGGTCAGTTCTCATTAAAGTCAGACGTGTTTAGCTTTGGCGTGCTTGTTCTAGAGATCGTGACCGGCCAAAAGAACAACTGCTTCCTCCACGGCTCGACCACAGAGGACCTCTTGAGTTATGTGAGTAACAGTATTCAAAAATTTCTCGATTTCAACAAAAAATTACAATGTTATGATCATAAAATTGTTGTTTGTACATTGTAGACATGGAAGAACTGGAAGGCCGAGACATACTCCCACGTGGTAGACCCTTTACTGGGCAACGTTTTGGGGAACGAGATAGCGAGATGCATCCATATAGGTTTGTTGTGTGTGCAAGAGAATGTTAACGACAGGCCGACCATGACATCAGTGGCTCTGATGCTAACTAGCAATTCAATGAGTCTACAAGTGCCTTCAAAACCAGCGTTCTTCATGCATTCCGACACCGATAAGTCGTGGGGAGGCTCTTCGTGGGAGTACAACAACACCTCGAGGGAGGTCACCGGCTCTTCTCCTTCCGTCGAAGCTCTTCCTCTTTCGAGAAATGATGTTTCCATTACTGAACTTTACCCACGATGAATGTAAAATTCATAGATTTTTAACATTGTTTGAATGAAATTTAGGGCACAATGAATTTGCAATTTTTTTGTGCTCAATTACATAGTTATAGATATGTGTTACTAATTGGTTGTTGGAAGTTCAATTTTTTATTAGAAAATAAATGAACAATTTATAATTTAGATGGAGTCGGGTCTTGGTAGTGCAACTGGGTGGATCCTATGAGATAGTTTGTTCATACGGTGGAAACTTCGTACCCAAGAATTTCTCTCTTTCCTCCCTGAACTGCTAGCGTGTCGAAATGCTCTTGTTTAATGTTGATTTTCAACTCATTTATAGTGTGACACTGAAGGCGACGTGGAACAAGTCTCTCTCCTTCTACGTTCAATGTCTCTTTCCCTAACCACTAAGGGGTGCAATTGTCCAAGAGATTCTCTAGCTGCTGGCAACGGCACTTTCCTTCCGTCTTACAATATTTTGTCATACAACAAATTGAGCCGCTCACTCGGTAGCATGGCTGACTCTTACATATCCCCATACGCGTTTGTTGATAATTCTCACCTCTTGAATAGATCTTAATCAAATTTTTTTTTACCTATTTTAGTAAGAAAAAACTATTTTTATTGGACCCAAGATGTAAATATGGGCTCTAGGTCCAATGATGAAGCTTCTACTTTGTCATGACTTGGTCCAGTCAACGCTCCTGGCTAGGGACCTAGTCAACTGCTGACTCAATGAAATGCTGAAAAGTCAAAGTTATGGAACTAATTGAGAACCTTTTTCATATGAAATTAATGGCATCTTGAAAATTGAGACTAATAAATTATGTCACAATCTTCTACTACTACTCACCCATCACATATCACATATCGCGCAAGAATGTTTCACTCACCGTCAATAGCGAAATCAGGATGATCAGAGATCATGGGAGAATTTTCAAAATTTTCGGTGAACCACTAGATAAAAATTTCAATTTTGATAATTTTAGACAAGATTTTATCCTGGACTTTGGGCCGCAGCCTAGATTAGCTCACCCCCAATTTCGCCACCGCTCACTATCTGACGGTAGTCATCTCTAGATACTCTGAGTTAGATCCAAACTTAAACCCGCACATCTAGAAACGTATCTATACCCTACTATCCATGAGTGTTATCCACTCAACCATCGTCAGTTGCATTTGAAGGCATTCGAATCCTGAATGCATATACCCAAATCAACCTCTTACCTAGTCAATCACGTATCACCGCATCTAATGAGAACATTACTAGAAACCGTTCTATCGTAACAAAGCCTTGTACTTTCATCCTTTCATCCTCTTAAACACATAACACGTTTCAAGCCCTTATGTCACTTAATCATATTTAAATTAATCATAATCTTATACATTATAATAACCTCAATTAACACACTAATCCACAAATTAACAATAAACTAATAGCACCATGACTCATTCCTCATGCCCAAGTCAACAAATCCGCTCATCCAACGGATTGAAAACTTCCACCACTTAGTAAAAAAACCCAGAAATTCAAACCCTAAAACAGAGCTTTTTGTCTTCCTCTGTTCTTAACTTTTCTCATCTCTCAATCTTCCAATCCGCCATGGATACAGAAACAAGAAGATTCATCATCTTCTTCACAGTATTCTCTCTCACAATCAACACAATCACTTCACAAACCCTAAACAGAGTGCTCTGCTTAGACAGATCAAACTCCACAACTCCACAATCCTACACTTCAACTCTCTCCACACTCCTCTCCTCCCTCCCTTCCAACTCCACCACTTTCTCCACCGAATCCTCCGCCGACGGCACGATCCACTCTCTCTACCTTTGTCGCGGCGATGTTCTGCAGGATGTTTGCACGGCCTGCGTTGCGCAGGCCGTGCAGACTGTCCTGCGGTCCTGTCCCAACCACAGGTCGGCGATCGTGTGGTATGATGAGTGTATGTTGAGGTACTCGAACGTCACGTTCTTTGGAGAGGCGCAGACTGCTCCGGCCCTGGTGATGGGGAACACGATGAATACGAGTTCCCCTTCGGAGCCGAATAATGGGGCGTTGGCGCTGGTGTATGCGTTGATTGACCGCGTTCCGTACACGAGGATGATGTATGGGACGAATGAGTCGGAGGGAGGGGGGAGAATCGGTACGCGATGGCGCAGTGTACTAGGGATTTGAATGGAAGTGATTGTGGAAGGTGTTTGGGGCGGTTGAATGAGTTTAGTACTCAGTGTTGCCAGGGGAGGATCGGGTGGCGGATTCTGGCGCCGAGCTGTAGCTTGAGGTATGAGCAAGGGAGGTTCTATAGGCTGCCGGAACCCTCGCCGGAGTCTCCGCAGTCATCACCAGGTGGTGGTAACAATGGTGAGATTCTAAAGTTAGCTTGTCTGCTCTTTGATTAAGTCATCGTTTTCCGCCATGGAATTGGGATATAAAATTGAGCAATTCCGCCGGAATTGGAGCCGTCTCTTATTTTCTGTCACAAAAGTGACCATATAATTGTGTTGAAATTGAATTCTAGCGAGGTTCATCAATTCCGCCTGTGAGCTGGAATTTGAATTCCGTTCCAAATGGAAGAGAATTGCAGTCACCTTATAAAGAGGCTAAGATCCTAAGTTAAATTATGTTTGAAGCCCAATTCCCATTCATTAAAGTAGCAGGAAAACAAGGAACTGAATTCCGCTAGAATTCCAATTCCATGAGGGAAACCACACTTGAATTTCAAATCCATTCTGGTTGATAACAATTTCAATTTTGCCAGGAACTGAAGAAGGAAGCAACAATACAGGAAAAATCGTTGGGATCACTGTCTCTGCAATCGTACTAGTACTATTAACCATAGCTGGTACTTGGTACTGTACATGTTTCCGCAATAAGCGTCGAAGGCACGACGAACCGGGCCACAGCGAAGAAATACTGTTACCAAATTTCAACGGCTCCACTCAAAACGGCGCCGTAAGAATCGAGGGTCATGAAGATGATCGAGAAGTTCATGTGTACAGTCTAGCAGCCATTCAGGCCGCCACCAACAACTTCTCCAACGAGAACAAGCTCGGTCAGGGCGGTTTTGGCCCTGTCTACAAGGTTGGTTCGCGACCTTATCTCGTAATTGGTTCCAAATTTCAAACTTATGTCTATTTTTCGACCAGGGGAAGTTGCCCGACGGGCAAGAAATAGCGGTGAAGAGGCTATCATTAACGTCGAAACAAGGTCTCGAAGAGTTCAGGAACGAAGTAATGGTGATCGTCAAGCTTCAACACCGGAATCTGGTTAGGTTATTGGGTTATTGCTTGGAGAAGGGTGAAAAGTTGCTTGTGTATGAGTACTTGGCCAACACCAGCCTCGACGCCTTTCTTTTCGGTTCGTTCAGTTTTTCGTGGTTCTTCAGTTTACCCGGTTAGTATGTACGGTTATTTTACGAGTTTCAGTTCCCGTGACAGACAAGGTTAAATGCGAGGAACTTGATTGGGAGAGGCGGGCCAACATTGTGGAAGGGACGGCGAGGGGACTAATGTACCTTCACGAAGATTCGAGGCTGAAGATCATACATCGTGATATGAAGGCGAGCAATGTGCTTCTAGACGATCAGATGAACCCAAAGATATCAGATTTTGGAACTGCTAGAATATTTGGAGGGAACCAGATCGAAGCCAACACAGAGAGGGTCGTGGGGACATAGTAAGTTTTATATTTATTTTTACCAGTCCGGTTCAAGTCATGTAACCGAAAATTAACTAAAAAGAAAATGTTCATTTTGTTTAACAGCGGATACATGGCGCCAGAGTACGCACTGGAAGGCATGATCTCGACCAAGTCAGATGTTTACAGCTTCGGAATCTTGATGCTCGAGATCATTAGCGGGAAGAAGAACAGAGGATCGTTCGACCCTAATCAAGCCTCTAGCCTTCTTTTACACGTAACTAGTTACACTGTCTTCATAACTGGTTTTATCATTGAATCTTAAACCGTTAGTAGTACAACATGTTAATCTTAATTTACAGGCATGGGAGCTATGGAGCGAAGACAGAGGCGAAGAACTGATCGATTCAAAGATCGTGGATTCTTGTCCGGTAATCGATGCTCTAAGATGGATCCACATTGCCTTGCTATGCACGCAAGATGATCCGTCAGAGAGGCCAACGATGTCGACGGTAGTTCGTATGCTCGGAAGCAAATCAGATGATCTTCCAATGCAGTTAAAACGTCCGTTCACTGCCGGTGGAGGTGGATTCACCCATGCTTCTGATCTATCCTCCACCTCGGGGACTGGGACTGGGACTGGGACCGGAACAGGATTCTTGACGTCGGATCAATCGAATGCTAGTGGCGTTTCGAGATAGATGTCGATTTGATGACGGAGTTTGTTCATGTAGTTGTGTGTTCTTAGAGTAGTTCAATTTTCTGAAAAATTCATCTATTTATAATTATGTAATTATGTGACTTATTTTATGATTCAATTGATTAAGGGCAAATGTTGTTTTGCCCCCCTTACTTTTCCAAAGTAACAACTAACTCCTTCTACATTAACATTATAACATAATTTTCCACATTTAGTAGTTGAATTCGATACGATGCACTTGATTACGTAAAACATAAAAAAAAACCGTGAAGGAACATCTATATGATCCAATCATTAGTATTAGGAAGAAAAAAGTTCCATTGCCGGGAATCGAACCCGGGTCTCCTGGGTGAAAGCCAGATATCCTAACCGCTGGACGACAATGGAAGAAGATGTTTCAAGTTCCAAACTTCTTTCTAGTATCCTTTCCTTCCTCATTGAATCGCCCTAAGATTAGTTGCAGATCACGGGATCCTTTTCTATCATACAAGAAGAATTGCTACACAAATCTATTCACAACTAATTTTCCCATAGATCTTATATCGAGCTATATCAAGAAGAATTCATGTTAGATATCGAAAATCTTATCTGTACAAATGCTAAGATAAGGATGAATAATGCTCTTATTAAACAATTGGCTTACAACTTTACAAGCCTACACTTGACAAGTAAAAGATCTTCAGCTGGTGGGGCTTTCATTAAGCAGATTGGTTTTAATTCAGATAAACATTGATAAAGATCTCACCTGTAAAATTGACTAGTTGGACGGATCACGAACTGGGTTAATTTGATTATGAATCACGGTTTAATCGCGTTGTGAATTCGTCATGTCGCAAATTAATCAGGTTACAGTTTAGTTAAATCGCAAATTACTTGATTTGCGGGTTTTCGATGCTTTTGAGTTGGACGAGTTGCATGGGTCGTTTGGTATAGGAGAAATTCTACTGAGTTTGTTGAAAACTTTGTACAGTGAGATATGTTTGTTTTGTTTACTGCCTGATAGAGTTAAGTTTGTATATTCCAGATATCCAAAGTTTCTAATTGCCTTCAGAATGTGTATTCCGAGAATGTCTAGTTTTATTGGAAAATTTGACTCTCCCAACAGAATGGATGGTTTCACTGTCTTTGCATACTATTTTCAGTGTCAAATATGCATATGAAACACGTTTTCACTATTCTTACATCCTCATACGTCCTCTAATTCTCAATCAGCTATACCAAAGGACCCGTAAATCATTTCGACCCATGAATCAGACCGGATTGAGAACCAAGATATCTTCTGCACATTCTTGGAATTAACAAAGAAGTTGGATTACAAAGGGGACAACAAAACAAGTAAACACAACACAACAAAACCCTTATGATTTTTTATACATAGAAATGGAATCATCTGTAACATGTCGACATACACAAACAAACACTAAAAAGCTTCAAGCTTGGGCATGAACTTGAGCTGGGGAAGAAGAAGAAGAAGTGATGAAGCTATCGATCCTTTTCCTGATCTCATCAGGATTAGCTCCCACGACTTTGTCAGCCTGAGCTCCATCCTTCATCAGCACGAATGTCGGCATTGCTTTCACTTCTAGCTTAGCAGCCACATCCTGCAGTGTTTTCAAAATCGTACCAGACAGTTCGATCAGATTGTAATTCAGTTTATTAAGTACAATCTAGTTCAAGTTTGTATCGAAGAAAAGAGGTCCCTTTATGATGGGTCCTGACCCAGTCGGTTGTCGGACCCATTACGGTAGGAGGAAAGACTTGAGCCCAAGAGTTGGCTCGTGCGGTGTGCGCACCTAGAATTAGTTTCAAGGCGATTCACAACCGTTCATAGCTGCACAATGAGGATCGTGTCTAAACCGGGTTACCAGTCCATCGGCGTCACGGTGTGACTCATTTAGGATCTCGAGTATCTATAAATACATATCTGACCTCATCATAGTCAATACTTTAGGCTACATATGCCCTTTCGGGCACGCTCCCGACACTTCTCTATCTCACACCTACTAAATAAGTCTACACTTTTTATCACATAACGATTATCACTGTCTTCTGATACGTCTTACGAGGTACTCAACGACGACTCCAACAACGCTTAAGACAGACAAAACGTCTCACTCCCAATCAACCCACTAATCCTCCAAATCAAACCATCTATTGAACCGGCCATGCCAACCGAGCAAAACACTTAACCCACTAATCCTCCAAATCGAACTTTCTATTGAACCGATCATCCCAACCGGGCAAACCACCTTTAAGTCTCTTCATGATTGATTAATTTCCACGTGAATCATCCAAATTGCATCAACATCTAGAGTTAAACCAAACCCAGAAACAGAAGAACCTGTCGCCTATGGGTCCGACACCGCGTTTTAAAATAAATTCCGATTTAATTTCACAGTTTTAAGGTTGCTTTCATTAGAGCTATGATGAACTCAACATGTCTTCATCACTAATTAGTAGCCACACAGATATAGAACTGATTCTTATCCACCCAATGGACTCGACTAATCCGAAAACAGAGAGATTGAAAAACAGAGTCTATCAGTCTAACCTTAACATCATCGACATCAACAGAGAGGAAGACGGCATCCATGTGAGCTAAAGAAAGCTCTTCGAACAGAGGAATCATTGCTACAGATGGCATACACCATGAAGCTGTGAAATGCACAATCACCTGGAAGATGAAAAAAACAGAGCATCATCAATAACTGGAACATGGAAAAAACAGAGAGATTGATTCATCAAAAAATTGGAGATTAAAACACTTTACAGGGGTGGAAGCTTGGCTGACGGATGATTCCCATGTCTTTAAAGAGTCAACTTTCTGGACCTTTGACTTGATTTGCTGTCCATGGCTATGGCTATGGCTGTTCATCGTTGTTTGGTTTCTGGGTTTTGTTGTTATGGTGTTGAAGAAAGGCAGAGGATGTGTGTTGGTTTAAATAGAGAAAAAAAATGGAGGAGAAATTAATAATTATTAATTAATATCCACGTGGAAACAAGAGAAGGTGATTATCCATCTAATTATCCATGGATGATGAAACGACGGCGTTTCAGAGTTGGACTTGAACCGATTTGGGCCAATATGGGCTGACTCTAGTTAAACCTATCGTGTATAGACCAACCATAGGCTCATGATCGGTTCATATCTAAATCAATCCATTCATCATTATGACTTAAATGTCTAGATTTTCTTCAAATTTCAACGCCAGACGTGGATCGGGATATATTTTAGATTGTTTCTTACCATCCAGAAGATTATTAGCTATTTTGAGTTTTTTTTCCTAATTTTCATAGGCTAACAATCACCGAAATGGCTGAAAACTTAAAATTGCGGTATTATGACTTAAATGCATAGGGTTTTTCTCCAAATTTTAGGCCAAACGTTGTTGGGAAGATATTTCAGACAGTTTACTACCAAACGTTGTTGAATTTTTTCCAATTTTTCATAGGCTAATCATCACTGAAATAAATAAAAACTAAAAATTACAGTATTATGGCTGAAATACGCAGATTTTTTCTAAATTTCGAAGCCGGACTTGGTTGGAATATATTTCAGACGGTACACTACCATCCAGGAAAATATTATCCATTTTGAGTTTTTTCCAATTTTTTATAGGTTAACCATCACTGAAATTGCAAAAAAAACTGAAAAGTGTGGCATTATGGCTTGGATGCTTAGATTTTCTCCAAATTTCGAGGCCAAATTGTTAGGCAGATATTTCATACAGTTTACTATCATCCATGAGAATATTATCCATTTTGATTTTTTCCAATTTTTCATAGGCTAACTAATCATCACTGAAATGGCCGAAAACTAAAAATTGCAGTTTTATGGCTTAAATGTCTAGATTTTCTCCAAATTTTGAGTCAAACATAATTGGGTAGATATTTCAGACAGTTTACTACCGTATAGGAGAATATTAGCCATTTTGAGTTTTTCAAATTTTTTATAGGTTAACCATCACTGAAATGGCCAAAAAATAAAAAGTACGGCATTATGGATTAAAAGCCTAGATTTTCTCCAAATTTCTAGGCCAAACATTGTTAGGTAAATATTTCAGACAGCTTACTACCATCAGGAGAACATTAGCCATTTTGAGTTTTTTTTTTCCAATTTTCTAAAGGATGACAATCACTAAAATGACCGAAAACTGAAAATTGTGACATCATGGCTGGAATGCATAGATTTTCACCAAATTTCGAAGCCAAACGTGGTTGGATAGATATTTCACATAGTTTACTGCCATCAAAGAGAATATTAGCCATTTTGAGTGTTTTCCAAATTTTCATATCCTAACCATCACCGAAATCTTAAAAAACTGAAATTACGGTATTATAATTTTAATGCCTAAATTTTTTCCAAATTTCGAGGTTGGACGTGGTTGAGCATACATATAGTTTACTACAGTTTAGGGGAATATTAACCATTTTGAGTTTTTCCCATAATTTTTTATAGCCTTCCCCAATTTTTCATAGGCTAACCATCACTGAAATGGACAAAAATGAGAAAATGCGGTTTTACAGCTAAATGCAAAGATTTTCCCCAAACTTCGAGCCCCAAAGTGATTGGGTTTATATTTATGGTAGTTTCCTACCATCAAGGAGATTATTAAATCTTTTGACCTTTTTCTTATTTTTCATAGGCTAACCATCACTGAAATGAACAAAACCTGAAAAATATTGTATTATGGTTTAAATACCTAGATCTTCTTCAAATTTCTAGGCCAGACGTGGTTGGGAATATATTTCAGACAATTTCCTTCTATCCAGAAGAATATTAGCTTTTGATTTTTTTTTCCAATTTTTCATAGACTAATCATACTCGAGATTGGTTAAAAAATTACACTATATTTGTGCCCAAATACGCTAGATTTGTCAAAATAATATGCTAGTTCTAAAAAATGCACTAGATTTGTCCAAAAAATGTATTACATTTGTCAAAGAAATGCGCTAGATTTCTCTCTAATTGCGCTAGATTTCTCCCAAAATGCACTAGATTTGTACCAAAATGCGCTAGATTTGTTTAAAAAAAGTGCTAGATTTGTCACAAAATGCGCTAGAATTGTCAAAAAAATGTGTTAGATTGGTCCAAAAATGCGCTAGATTTGTCCCAAAATGTTCTAGATTTGTCCAAAAAATACGCTAGATTTGTACCAAAATGAGCTAGATTTGTCCCAAAATGAGTTAGATTTGTCCCAAAATGGGCTAGATTTGTCCCAAAATGCACTAGATTTATCCTAAAATGTGCTATATTTATCCAAAAAAATGCGTTAGATTTGTCCCAAAATGCGTTAGATTTGTCTCAAAGTGCGATAGATTTGTCGCAAAATGTGCTAGATTTTTCCTAAAATGCGCTAGATTTGGCCCAAAAATGATTAGATTTGACTCAAAGTGCACTAGATTTGTCCCAAAATGTGCTAGATTTGTCCCAAAATGCGCTAGATTTGGCCAAAAAAATGCGCTAAATTTGGCCAAAATGCGTAGATTTGTCAAAAAAATGCGCTAGATTTGTCCAAAAAAATGCCTAGATTTGGCCCAAAATGCGCGATACTTGGCCAAAAATGCGCTAGATTTGGCCCAAAATGCGCTAGATTTGGCTCAAAGTGCACTAGAATTGTCTCAAAATACGCTAGATTTGGCCCAAAAAATGCGCTAGATTTGGCTCAAAATGAGCTAGATTATCCCAAAGTGCGCTAGATTTGGCCCAAAAAATGCGCTAGATTTGGCCCAAAATGCGCTAGATTTGGCCAAAATGCGCTAGATTTGGCCCAAAATCGCTAGATTTGGCTCAAAGTGCGCTAGATTTGGCCCAAAAATCGCTAGATTTGTGAGCCCAAAATGCGCTAGATTTGGCCCAAAAAATGCGCTAGATTTGGCCCAAATGCGCTAGATTGACCAAACTGCTCTAAAATTTTGCCCAAAAAATGCGCTAGATTTGTACCAAAATGCTCTAGATTTGGCAGAAAAAATGCTGTAGATTTGGCCCAAAATGCGCGATAATTCGTCCCAAAATGCGCTAGATTTGGCTCAAAATGCGCACGATTTGGCCCAAAATTTCGCTAGATTTGTCCCAAAAATCGCTAGATTGTCCCAAAAATTGCTAGATTTGTCACAAAGTGCGCTGATTTGGCTCAAAAAATGCGCTAGATTTGTCCAAAAGTGCGCTAGATTTGGCCCAATAAATGCGTAGATTTATCCCAAAGTGCGCTAGATTTGGTCCAAAATGCGCTAGATTTATCCAAAGTGAGCTAGATTTGGCCCAAAAAATGCGCTAGATTTGGCCCAAAAATGCGCTAGATTTGTCCAAAAGTGGGCTAGATTTGCTAAAAATGCGCTAGATTTGTCCCAAAATGCGCTAGATTAGGCTCAAAGTGCCCTAGATTTGGCCCAAAAACGCGTAGATTTGGCTCATAATGCGCTAGATTTGCAAAAAATGAGCTAGATTTGGCCAAAAAATGCGCTAGATTTGGCCAAAAAAATGAGCTAGATTTGGCCCAAAGGCGCTAGATTTGGCCCAAAAATGCGCTAGAGTTGTCCAAAATGCGCTAGATTTGGCCAAAAAATGCCGTAGATTTGTCCCAAAATGCGCTAGATTTGACTAAAAATGCCTAGATTTGCCCAAAACGCGCTAGTTTGGCCCATAATGGCTAGATTTGGCAAAAATGAGCTAGATTGGCCAAAAAAATGCGCAAATTTGGCCCAAAACGATATGCGCTAGATTTGTCCCAAAAAGTTATGCTAGATTTGCCCAAAATGGCTAAATTGCAAAATCGCTAGATTTGGCACAAAAATGCGCTAGATTTGGCCCAAAGTGCGCTAGATTTGGCCAAAAATGCGCTAGATTTGGCCAAAATGCGCTAGATTTGGCCAAAAAATGCGCTAGATTTGTGCCCAAAATGCGCTAGATTTGACCAAAATGCCTAGATTTGCCCAAATGCCTAGATTTTGTCCCAAAAATGCGCTAGATTTGTCCAAAATGCGCTAGATTTGGCGAAAAAATGCGCTAGATTTGGCCCAAAATGCGCGATTTCCCAAATGCCTAGATTTGGCCAAAATGCGACAGATTTGCCAAAATTTCGCTAGATTTGCCCAAAAATGGCTAGATTTGGCCAAAATGCGCTAGATTTGTCCCAAAATTCGCTAGATTTGTCACAAGTGCGCTTGATTTGGCTCAAAAAATGTCGCTAGATTTGTCCCAAAGTGCGCTAGATTTGGCCCAATAAATGCGTTAGATTTATCCCAAAGTGCGCTAGATTTGACCAAAAAATGCGCTAGATTTGGCCCAAAATGCGCTAGATTTGGCCCAAAATGCGCTAGATTTGTCCAAAGTGGGCTAGACTTTGCTAAAAAAATGGCTAGTTTTGTCCCAAATGCGCTAGATTAGGCTCAAAGTGCTTAGATTTGGCCCAAAAATGCGCTAGATTTGTCCCAAAATGCGCTAGATTTGCCCAAAGTGGCTAAATTTGCCTAAATGCGCTAGATTTGGCACAAAAAATGCGCTAGATTTGTCCCAAATGCGCTAGATTTGGCCCAAAATGCGCTAGATTTGGCCAAAAAATGCGCTAGATTTGGCCCAAAATGCGCTAGATTTGACCAAAAATGCGCTAGATTTGCCAAAAATGCGCTAGATTTGTACCAAAAATGCGCTAGATTTGGCCAAAAATGCGCTAGATTTGGCCCAAAAATTTCGCTAGATTTGCCAAATGCCCAATTGCCAAAATGCGCTAGATTTGGCCCAAAAATGCCTAGATTTGTCACAAAGTGCGCTTGATTTGGCCAAAAATGCGTAGATTTTCCCAAAGTGCGCTAGATTTGGCCCAATAAATGCGCTAGATTTATCCCAAAGTGCGCTAGATTTGGTCCAAAAATGCGCTAGATTTACCCCAAAAATGAGCTAGATTTGTCCCAAAATGGCTAGATTTGCTCAAAAATGGCTAGATTTGTCCCAAAGTGCTAGACTTTGCTCAAAAAATGTCTAGATTTGCCCAAAAGCGCTAGATTAGCTCAAAGCCTAGATTTGCCAAAAAATGCGCTAGATTTGGCCAAAAATGCGCTAGATTTGCAAAAAATGAGCTAGATTTGGCCAAAAAGCGCTAGATTTGGCCCAAAAAATGCGTTAGATTTGCCCAAAGCGCTAGATTTGGCCCAAAAATGCGCTAGATGTTGTCCCAAAATGCGCTAGATTTGCCACTAAAAATGCGCTAGATTTGACTAAAAATCCCTAGATTTGGCCGAAAAACGCGCTAGGTTTGGCCCATAATGCGCTAGATTTGGCAAAAAATGAGCTAGATTTGGCCAAAAAAATGCGCAAGATTTGGCCCAAAAATTCGCTAGATTTGTCCCAAAATGCGCTAGATTTGTCCAAATTGTGCTAAATTTAGCCCATAATGCGCTAGATTTGGCACAAAAAATGCGCTAGATTTGGCAAAAAATACGCTAGATTTGGCCAAAAAAAACTGCTCTAGATTTGGCCCAAAATGCGCGAGATTTGCCGAAAAAATGCGCTAGATTTGCCCAAAATGCGCGATATTGGCCAAAAAAATGCGATAGATTTGGCTCAAAGTGCACTAGATTTGGCTCAAAGTGCGCTAGATTTGTCCAAAAATTCGCTAGATTTGGCCGAAAATGTGCTAGATTTGTCCAAAATGCTCTAGATTTGACCCAAAATACGCTAGATTTGTCCCAAAATGCGCTAGGTTTGTAAATAAAAATGCGCTAGAGTTTGTGAAAAAATAATGTCCTAGAGTTGTCCCAAAATGCGCTAGATTTGTCCAAGAAATTATATAGACTAGTGATTATTTTGTAATTGCTAATTAATCGGGTGACTTATTTGCAAAGTTATTTATGAAATGGAAAATTTGTAAGGGAAGCCGGCGAATTCGCAAGGCAAAATTTGGTCTTTGGTTCTGACCAATGAAGAGATCGGTCAGACCAATTCATGGGTAATTTTCATCTAGGTTCTGGGCGAATTCGCCCAATATCTGAGTGAAAATCACTATTTTCGTACATAATTTGAAAACACATTTATTTGTGTAAATAGTTTAAAATATTTATTTATTTAGATGAAAAACCCTATTTAACATAGATTTTTTCCGAATAAATATAAATAGGCACAAATATATAATTGAAATGCAACATATTTGTACCCTTACTCATACCTAAATTCACGACCAATAGCTCGGGATCAAAACCAGTTCAGAAAAGGTAAGAGTCAATAATAAGTTCAACCAAGTGGTGAACTTTTTTTTTTAATCGTACAGTCAAACAACTCAACCAAATAATACACAAAACCATACTGTTATGTGCCAAAAGTAAGAATCAAATCATCAATCACAGGTTGATCGAGCAAACAGTAAGAAACAATCTACACACTATTACAATGCCCACTCATTACAGAAGGTAACTTGCTGCTCAAGTTATCCATAGCTGAGTCGCGAATCAGCAGCAGCAATGGCGGCTGGAGGTTTCAAGTTCATCTGCCGCCTAGCGACACCAATCTCGCAGGCGTTGACTCTAGCCGCAAACTTCAACGAGCACAACGACTCCCCGACGGAGGATGGATCGGGGGACACGTTGACGAACATTAGTGTCTTCGATTCGCCTCCTAAGCAAGGCTGTCAGGAGGAACAACGGTTTAAGCATGTCAGGATTGTTCAAGCAAAGAGATTTCAAGTTCATTCGGTTCAGAACATGTTATAGAAGAACCTGTAGAAGATGAGTCAACTTCGAGTCTCGGAAGGGAACATGGTCTTCTTTCTTGGCCAAGGCGAAGATCACATTCGCCAAGCATGATAGGCTCTTGTTGATTGCCTGTGAAGCAGAAGTATAAGCATGGCTCGGAATCGATTCTGAAATGGGAGGTTTTATTCTATAGAGAAACATACCTGGGTTTCCTTCAACCGATCGCCAGTGGCACCACTTCTCGAGAGTCGTTCGCTTCCAGCAAGATCGATGAGGTTGAGAACTCCTTGCAACTGCTGATCAGTGCCCTGGTGGAGTCATCCGGATAGGGAAATGTAAGACGAGTTTATAGACAAGGTTACAAGAAGTGCCATGAAATTTGGAGAGAGTTATTATTGTTACCTCATTCACCCCGTAGATTCGCAGTGTGAAGACGAAGTGGCTTCTCGACGACTGCTCATTCATGTTAGTCTTCCCAACAGATCTATCAGGGAACACAGACGCAACATAAGATGAATCCAAGCTCGAAGATAAACGAGTTATGGATGATAGTTGTAAGCAACAGTAAGCAGTGGCAATGAAGTTGGTTTTACCTGCTTTGAGCAGCCTTTCGAAGGAGAGAGGACACTTCGGATATGCTACTCACATCAACAACAGTAAGATCTGTTACATTTGTGTTACCATTGGCATCGTGCTGGATTTTATATTGCTTTGCAGGAGCGTTTGAATCGGTGCAAGAAGAAGAAGAACTTGGTGACAGAAGATCCCGGATTGTTTCGTTGTATATCTCCAGCATTGATGCCTATGAAAAGGAAAGAAATTTTTCAGACATTATTCGAGTCAGGTGAGTAATGTCTGTAATAGCAACGAAATCGAATCACTGAATTAGTATATACCTGCATTTTGTACTTCCAACCCTGGGCCATAAGCGACTGACTAGCTTCAAAGACCTGCTCGAGGGAGCGCGGTATTAGCCCCTTCAAGTCAGATGCTTCAGGCCTCCCCATCATGGTGTAAGTTTTTCCTGATCCGGTCTGACCGTAAGCAAATATGCAGACCTTCACAGAACAGTAGGAACAAGAAATTAGCCTTGTAGCCATAAAAAATTGCAATTTTGTTCCTGGAGATACTATACTAACCTTGTAGCCATCAAGGGCACTCTGTACCAATTGGGAAATTTCAACAAACACATCTTGTTGTGAAGCATCATGACTAAACACCTTATCGAATGTGAAGGGATACTTTTGACCTGTTAGAAACAGTAGCATTTAGATATGAAACAGATGCTTCAATCCTAACATGGTCTAGCTAGAAACAGAAAGGAGATAGATTTGATACCATTTTGGACAACGTCGATTCCACGGCCAAGAGATTCGAAAGCACCGGGATAGGAAATGACTTGGGTGTCAGCTCGACAACCATCATCTGGTAATACAGGGCGAACTCTACAGAACACACGGATATTTCCTTTTAATTCCTGTGGTTGAAGAGATTAAAAAGGTTTAGTAAATGAAAGTTGCATACTTTATATATATGTGTATAGTAAATCTCATTCAGTAGTTGTTCTAAGTAGTACCAAGATAGTGTTATGCAACTTCTTTCTCAACTTCTCTCCTTCAAGGAGCTTGTGTTCTGCATCTGTCAATCGCTCCTGCAAATCACTTACTATTCTTCTCTGTTCTTCGTACCCTGTCCGTGCCTCACCTGCAGTCATGTCCAATATCTATAGGAAACACAGAGAATGAGCAAAGGGCAGTAACACAAACAAGCTTAAAATGTCTGATGTAACGAACTTTGCAAATAACATCAAACATTACCTTCAACTTCTCATTTGCTGCACTTAATTTCTGCTCTAGCAAACTTATCTGCTGACGTTGGGAAGAACATGTTTCCTGAAATACAATAACAAAACATGTTCTGTAACTTCATAAATAGAATGACAGTATAGCATCATGGAGGAACAAGAGAGTTTTGACCAACCTCTAATGACTTCGTCTTCTCAGTAACGACATCAATCTCAGCAAATAATTTGCCGGAGTTTTCTTGGTATTTCAACAAATCAGCTGTCAAGGCTTGAACCTGAGCCAACTGACGATCACGGTCATCTCTCACTTGTTGGAGATCGCCACGGACGCATTTTAGTTCACTTTCCAGTGAATTTTTCTGACTGACTGCTTCATCTCGAGAAGTCTGAAATTTTCCAGTGAATATACATTATTAGGAGTCAAGACTTAGAAACCTCAACTGACCTATAACTAATAAGTAAAAAAAGAAAGTTTAGAACTCACTTTTGACATGGTTAGCTGCTCCTGCAATGAATGATAGTGGCCTCTTAAGGCACTAAGGCTCTCAACTATCGTAGACTTGTCCTTCTCCACTCGTTTCAACGATTCACGTTCTGCATTTAGATCAGCCAGAACTTTGCTAATATGCTGCTGCAAGTTCTGATTGTACTCTTGAGATCTCTTGTAGTCAGCATCCAGAGAGGCAGCCTGCACATGTATTTGAAAAGTTATACTCCTGGCCAAAGTTTAATTTCAAACAAACTTCTTCTAAATTCTCTATCCAATATCAGTCTAATCTGGCAAAACCCTTGATCAAATTTTACCCTTTGATTGGCCACTAAAATGTCCTGATGCGCTTTCTCAAGGTCCTTTGAGAGAGATGCCTGCACAGTCTCTAACGCAACTCGTGCCTCATGTTCCCTCCTATGACTTTCAAGGGCACCCTATTTGTAAGATAATAAACCAATTAAGGACAAAATAAATCAGAAGCCAAAATGACAAACCAACAATAACAAGTCAAGATGGTTTGGGATGAGAATCTACCAGCTTTTCTGATTCTTCCTTGGAAAGTTTCTCTTGCAAGGATGCATTCTCTTTACTCAACTCTGCTAAAGATGCTCTATAGGTCTCTTCCTTACATTTCATTTCCGCCTCTATAGACAATTAATCAGAAATTCATTACAAACAGCTTACCCTACTAAGTTGCTAACTACACATTAAACAGTTCATCATGCTCACCCATATCAACGCAACGTTTCTCCGAAGCTTCCAAAGCACTTCGGAGTTTGCTCTCCTCCTCTACATGTCCTTCCTCTCGTTTCTGACACCATTTGATGCAAACCTTGAGCCTACCGTTAAACATCGGTCATTACTTCCAAATTTCCCTGGCAGATACCATACCCAAGTGTGAAAGAACTGTACATCTAAACCACATTCAAAGCTAAAAATAAAACAAAAAGCAATTCATCAGACCTTGTGATCGAATTTCTTCATCTTAGGCCTCTCATTCACCAACGCCTCAACTTCCTCCTTCGTAAACTCAATCACACCACCTTCCAACAACTCGCTGTTACTTCCAGCGTTCGAGCTAGCTCCTTCCAGCTTCTTGTTAACAGAACTAAACGGCTTACGTTCAGGTCCACCAGTTCTCCCTGCTCCTGCTCCAACCCTCCTCCGCTTATCAACCGAAACCCCCTCACCACCATCCCGCTTCTACAGCTCAAAACAAATCAAGATTCAAACTAAATCCCGCGCGCAGATAAACTCACAAAATCATAAATCAATTTTCTCACCGTTGCAGGACTCCGGGGCGGCCGGTTCTGATTCCTGGAAGCCATCATCTGACCGTTCGTCTACTGAAACAACGATGAACTCTTGCTCGATCAAACACTGCTTCTCTCTCTTTACACCTAGACAGGGCTTGATTCCATCGGATCCGTCAACGACACCGCAACGATGCACAAAACCGTCGATTTAAAGCAGAGATCTGACCGTCGCCGGGAGAAATTCGAACCTCCGGAGCTGAATCAGACCGTTAGGGTTTGCAAGAAGAAAATGGAATGAGATTGGAGAGAGAGAATTTTGGGCGGAGAAATAATTTCGAAACAATTTGAATCTTTGAGTTGCGAGGCGCGTCTATTTTGACGGGGTTTCAAAAAAGTAGGCCGTTTCTTAATTGGGCCGGTCAAAATATAAATATGTAAAAGCCCGTATATGAATTTAGGCCCAGCCCATTCAACAATTATTTATTTATTTATTTTTAAATAAAATGAAAATCTGAATTCCAATCTCCAGAAGGACAAGGATTCCTCGTCGGAGAAGGAAACGGAAAATCAATCCAAGATCGGAAAGGAAGCAATTTCCCAATTAAAATCTGCCGATCAATTCCCTATATATACAGAAGAATCAGATCAGCTCATAACCAATCTCCTAATCGTCTAATTCAATACAGAAATTGCTCTTTTTGCTTCCCAAAAAATCGACCATGAGCTACGCCGGTGAGCAGCCAGTCGACGGAGTAGTTGTAATGGTTTTCGCCGGAGCAACGGCGTCTCCCCAATTGACCTCCAGCCAAATCGCTCATATACTTACGAGAGTCAGAGATCAGATCACGGCGGCGGGCCCCATCTTTGTCGGTGGTAGCAGGACAGCACCATCGTCTGCGCCACACCAGCGGCGGAGGACGGAAGCTCATTCTCCGCCGGCGGCAGTAGGCCAATTTGTTCCAACGCCATCATTCCGCAACATCAATCAGCCTAGTCGCCGGAACTCGATCAGAGGTCACTTCGAACAGAGTGTTAATCACGGCGTTGACGGCGCACAGTACGGAGCAACAGCGGCCGTCGCCCAAACTCCGCCGGCTCCATTCCGCAGAAGCGTTCAGTCCGAGCGTCGCAGCAGTGGAACAGATAGGCGGCGGTATTTCAGGCGACTCCATGAATATTTGTTGGAAAGAAATCGTGTCCACAGAGAATGGGCTTTAAACAAGCGAAGGAGGTCTCCTCCTCCTCCTCTCCTTCCCTCGCCGGCGGCGAGAGGCGGCCCTTCCGCTCCGTCGTCATCCCACCACCGCAATTCTCATCTCAACACCCTCAATTCGAGCCAACTCGCTGAAAATTATGAGATCCAATCAAGTTTAGCTAGTACGAGAGAACAGATTCGAGCGACGACGACGCCGACGACAACACCACCGTCGTCGGAGCAACTCCGCAGCCACGTAAGCGAAGACGTGTCATTTCAGCAGAGGCGAACCAATCAGGATACGACACGACGATCTCCAACAAACAGAGGCGGAAGGGTTTTTAACACAGCAAGAATGTCCGTCACTCCGTTGCCGCCGCCGTCCCGCAGAAATCTGGCCCGTCCCGACGACTACATAGAATTTGATTATCCACAGATCCAGCAGACGCCGTCCCTTTTCAATACACACCCAGATATCTTCATGGCAGATTTTTTACGGCGGACGACGGAACAGAGGATGGCAGCAGCGATGGCGCCGGAGGCAGAGGTGGCCGGTGAGTATATCGGAGCATCGGAATCTGCAATTGAGAATCTGGAAAGGCTGGAAAGCTTCGACGGTGAGGATCGCTGCGCGATTTGCTTGGAGGAGATGGACGGTGAGATCGAAGGGAGGCTGATAAGGCTTGATTGTGAGCATATCTTCCATGAGAATTGCTTGGTTCCATGGCTTAGGAAATCAAATGCTTGCCCTTTGTGTAGAGTGATGATTCCAGAGTGAAAGCTTAATACTAGTTGTATTGTTCTTTGTTTGTGTATATTGTTTCGAGATTAGAATTCGATTCGTGATGTTAATTCAATATATTATTTTGGACATTTAAATGACGGTTTTGGGTAATAAGCTCAAGCGATACCTTATGTTTGGGCTATAAACAAATCAGTACTCATCATTTAAAAAATAACGATCGAGTACCTTTCGTTTCGAAATTTAACACGTCCATTCAAAACTCTGATTCCATCCAATTTTGTTGTTAACTCGCCACGTCTCACATCCTAATCGTATTAAATAGTCTACATGGCAACTGAGTCATCATTTTTACTCATAAAAAATAAATTATTCCTATGAATTGAATTAAAATTAATTATTCATAAACAAATTTAATATTTTTGTCTAAATTATTCTATGAATTAAATTAAATTATTATCATAAACAATTTTAATTTTGTCCTTTTGCCTTGCTCCGCCACCTCCACTTCCCTATTGCGTCCCATCTTCTTCCCCAATCGCCGTCACCGCAAAACAAACCAGCGTCGACGTATTCGTTGCCTACGAGACTACGACATCGACGACGGGAGTTAAAAACTCATCCTCTTTGTTTTCCTCCCCAAACCCAATCTTTGTCAACACCCTCCATTTGCTCCAAATCCTCAATTGAATTTCATAGTAGAGGGAGGTAGTGTCAAATAGAGAGACTAAGAACTCTAGAAAAATTGATTAGGTATACATTACATGGTAAGTTAACGGAAAAATTGAATGGAATCTGAGTTTTGAATGGATGTGTTAAATTTCTAAACGAAAGGTACTCGATCATTATTTTTTAAATGATGGGTACTGATTTGTTTAAAGCTCATACGTAAGGTATCATTTGGGCTTATTAGCCACGGTTTTGGACATTTAATCATTAATATGGATATTTAGTTTATTGTTTTGGATATTTAAACTATTAATTTCTCCTTGTTGATAATTTTAGACTTGTGAGTGATTCTTCGGTCAAAATTCTAGACATCAAATTTATGATCGTAACCAATCTTGAATTAGATCAAATTAAAATTGATCGGTCGTAACCAAATAGGTGTAAGGATTTGAACTCCCTGATGGCTAAATTTTGGTGGGGCCAAGTCTCTGATGATCGCCGGCTCCACTGGCTCTCCTGGGCACGTTTAAGCCTATCAAAGGACAATGGGGGGTTTGGGGTTCCGGGATTTTGCTACTTTTAATAAAGCCTTGTTGGCCAAGCAATGCTGGCGTATCCTTACAAATCCTGATCTTTTACTGTCTCGGGTGTTAAAAAGTGTCTACTTCCCTAACTCAACCTTACTTCTGAGTAATGGTCGGGGACGACCTTCTTGGGGATGGCAAAGTCTGATGACAGGTCGCGACTTTATACAACCAGGATTGGGGTGGCAAATTGGTTCAGGGAGACAAGTTGATGCTCTACAGGATCTATGGTTACCAGGGAAGATTCCCTCTCGGCCAACGCTGCGTGGGCCGGGAGTATATTTAGGATCACCAACGGTAGCAGGGTTTGTAGCCCAGGGAAGATGGAATGTTCCACTACTCCGTTACTGGTTCTCTGATGACTCAGTGAGATTGATTGAGTCAATTCCACTCCGTGGCGTCCACAAGCTGATCGCCGGGTCTGGGTTCACTCACCGTCAGGAGCGTACTCTGTCTCTTATGGGTATGAAGTTGGTATGCGGTCTAGACCAGATTTGTTTTCTTCCAATTTATCTCCAATGGAACGATCGACCTGGAACTCCATTTGGTCGCTGCAAATACAGCCAAAGCTGCGATTCTTCTTATGGAAAGTTTTACATCGTATTCTACCCACGTTACAAGGTATAATGCTTCGAGCAAGAAGGACTTCTATGGACCCTGTGTGCCAAATGTGTTACAATGCCCCAGAGTCAGTAGAGCACTTACTTCTTCACTATGAGTTATCTAGGCGATTCCTTCGGATGTGTTCACTCTCTCCACCTGATTTGGGGGACACTCATATTGCTATTTATTGGAAAACCATTTTACTCCACTCAACCCCATCTGAAAGACATTTGGGTTCTAGCTTGGTGGCGTTTGTGGAAGGGTAGAAATAGAGTCATTTTTGACAGAGCTCAGACTCGTTTGGAGTTCTTATTCCAGTATTTCCATAGTCAGTGGCGGGAGCATAGCCTTATTTATGGTCCACCTCGCTCTTCTCCTCTTCCTTCTCCCTCCCCCCCTCTGATTCTTTGGCTCCCTCCTCTCCCGTCCCGATTGAAGATCAATGTTGATGGCGCCGTGCGACAGCCATTAGGTGGCTCCGGTGGTTGGGTCCTTCGAATTCGGATGGTGTTGTTCTCCGAGCAATGGCGGCGACTTATCCAGGTATTTTGGACCCTTTTGTCTTAGAATTGCTAGCTTTTCGAGATGCTTGCACTTGGTGTTTGTGGGCTGGTGTTTTGCAGGTGGATATTGAGGGAGATGCCGAGTTGGTCACGACAAAGCTTTTAGCAGGACTCATTCGAGCGAACCCTGGTGGGACAATCATTGAGGAGATTCTTCAGATGTGGAGGGGAGCCCCTTCTTGGCGTCTTATGACAGTCCGACGTTCAGGTAACAGGGCCGCCCATTACGTGGCTCGCATGGCCCTGGCTAACCTCCCGGGAGGCATGGTGGTAGACATGACTTCCCGGGTTGGGACTTGATGTTTCTCCTCTTTTTTGTCTGTGTGTGCTGTCTCCGTATCTCCGTAAGGAGCTGCCTTTGGAAAAAAAAAAAAAAACCAAATGATTTAGAAAATTATTCGGTCAAACCAAAAAATCAAAACCGAATTTCCACCGTCTCATAACCGTAAAAGCCCGTAACTTAAACTAGGCCCAATAGCTCGATCCATTACCCGCCCGGTTTTATTATTATTAATTTAATTTTAATTAAAATATTATTCGAACAGGGCAAGAAGGATTCCTGTTCAAGTTAAGAAAGGGAAACCAATCCCAGATCGGAAAGGAAACATTTTCCGATCAGGAATCGGCCGATCAATTCGCTATATTATATGAATCACAGTTCGTCTCATCACGCAATTCCTAACTCACACAGCGATTTCTCATTGTTTAACGCACAATTCCCACAAAAAAAATCGATCATGAATTACGCCGGCGCACAGTTCATCGACGGAATAATGGTATCCGACGGCGGAGTAAGGGTCGAAACTCCGCCGCCGCCCTGCGGCTTCTGCAGTGCCTATCTCGACATGCTGCACTCGATCCAACTCGCTGAATATCAGTTCCAAGCAGCTTTAATGAGTGCCAGAGAGTCCATGGAGGCGGCGGCGGCAATCTACGGGGGTGGTATAACGGCGGTTATTCCGCCGGCAGCTTTAGCAGTTCCGGCGCCGCCGACATTCCACGTCAATCATCTTCATCACCCGAATCTGATCAGCAATTTCCCCCAGCAAACTGCTCATCATTACGGCGGCGCATATCCCATCAACGGGGCAATGCCACCTCCCATCGTTTTCCACACGCCGACGGCTATCAGAGCTCCGCCGCCGACTCAATTCGGCGTCCGCAATTCCGATCTCGACATCCAATCCTTCCGTGAGCAAACG
This sequence comes from Linum lewisii, assembly GCA_034768395.1. Taxonomy (NCBI): domain Eukaryota; kingdom Viridiplantae; phylum Streptophyta; class Magnoliopsida; order Malpighiales; family Linaceae; genus Linum; species Linum lewisii. The sequence continues at coordinate 356,160 of CM068299.1, forward strand.
GTAATGTCTACGCAGAGACGACCCGACGATGAAAACAGAGTGGAACGACGATCTCACGTTCCGAACAGAGCAAGGCTAGCTTTCCCACCGGCGCCGCCGCGTCCCTACATCGGCGGTGGAATCGGAATTTCACCACCACCGTCGGCGCCACCCCTTAACCACGCCACCGAGCACAATCTACACCGGCAGCAGAGACAGACCCACGAGAACAGAGTAGCAGAAAGAAACAGGGCAAGATTGGAACTCGTTGACCGGCTGACGAGAGAGATGATGGAGGAAGAGGAGGAATCCGATGATGATGATGAGGATGTGATGGGGACTACTAGGGGTGCTTCCGATTGGGCAATTGAGAAGCTGGAGAGGTTGGAAGCGTTCTTGGGAGATGATTGCTGTGCGATTTGCCTTGAGAAGATGAGTTGTGGGAGAAGATTGATCATAAGGCTTGATTGTGAGCATTACTTCCATGAGAGCTGCTTTGGTTCCTTGGCTCAGGAAATCAAATGCTAGCCCTTTATGCAGATCGCAGATTCCTGAGTGAAAGATTAGTACTTTAGGCCATATTGTAATTGTTCTTTGATTCTGTGTATAGATTCACTTTGTTGATTCATAATCCAATTAATTCGTAGTTCGTTGAACTTTCGATTTGATGAACCCTGTTTAATAAATCTGTTACCCGCTTAACCCGTTCATTTGACAACTCTAGTAATGATATTGCTCTTTTTACGAGACCTACCATATAGTGTTATGCAATTATGAAATACTTTTAACCCAGGTTGTCAGTGCCGGATTGGGTCAGCCGGTTGGACCGGTCCGACCATGAGCCAGCCAGCTCTCCGGCACCGATAAATTTATGTTTAATCCTAATTTAATCTTGGTTCACACTGATTTTCTCATTAAACCTTTGAACCCATGACCTTGTCGGCTCGACCCTCGGTCTGGTTCTGAAACCATGCTTTTAACAACTCGAATTTTTCTAGCTCTGTCATTTTTGTAGTCATTATTGATGGTAAACTCGTTAATAAATTTGAGAACAATAGTCAATTACTCATTTTTATCTCGGTCTAAATAGTGCGATCGACTTAAATTTTGGTTCAAACTAAATTTAGTGGGTTGAGGTGACTTAGGTCAATTAAATTAGATTAAATCATGTTTAACTAATTTCTTATTATAATGTCATGATATGACTAATGTTGAAAAAGTACACATTTACGTCGAATAGGCTGTTCTGAACTCGTTTCATAATAATAGGACTATTATGTACGATAGTTCAGGGACTTGTCAGTAATTTGACCATTATAATCTAGAAATCACGTGGCAACTAACAATAGTGCACGTTCAAACAAAACAGAAAATTCTCTGCCGCCACGTGGTCCCTAATTACCACGGGGTCTGCCCATATCAGCTTATTCCAAACCACAGAATAAAGGCATTATTGTTCCATTTCTCTCAAATTAAACCTACATCACACACACAATTGACAAATAAGCACACGCACTCACAACACTCCTTCGCCCACAAAGAAAGAAAAAAACACTGAAAATGGCTCAAGCAATGGCTTCCATGGGCGGCTCGACCCGACTCACCGTCTCAACCACCACCCGGGTCCAGTCCTCGACCCGTCCCAGTTTCGCGGTTCGAGCCCAGGCTGCGGACCCGGAAACAAGCCGACGTGGCATGATTAGTCTCATGGCCGTCGGTTTGGCCTCCGGGCCGTTCGTTCAGGCTGTGCTTGCTGAACCTAGCACGATCCGTGTCGGCGGCCCCCCGGCTCCCTCCGGCGGACTTCGTAAGTACATTGATTAAGGGGTAAAAACATTAGCGCTTCACCTAAGTTTGGGGTTGTAATAGCGTGTTCACCAAACTTTGTTTTGTAATAGAGCACTCGTCTATGTTTATGTCAATCATTTTTATAGGTATTGGTTTGGTTTTTGAGTTGGATCAATTTATTTGGAGGGTTCAACAAGTTGATCAGGGAGATTATAAGACATTATGTTTGATGATGTTGCATGTTTAATTGTCAATTTTGCTAAAATTGCCATAAAAGTGACCAAAATAATTGTTCGGTTACGTTGTTTAAAGATAGATGAGTTCTCTGTTACAAAATGAAGTTACGTGACCACTCTGTTACAATCCCCAAACTTAGGTGACCACCAATATTTTTACCCACTAATTAAGTGGCACTTTGTTTTGTTTTGTTACATTGTTTGTAAAAATTTAAACATTTTGAACCAAGTGGCTAATGGGGAAAAATTAAGTGGCTTTTTTGTGAAAACTTTTATGACCCTCTGTGAATTTTACAAACAAGTCACTTAATTTGATTGATGTAACACTTTGGTTGTGGGCAGCCGGAACACTGAACTCCGACGAGGCGAGGGACCTGGACCTGCCGTTGAAGGAGAGATTCTACCTGCAGCCGCTGACGCCGGAGCAGGCGGCGGCGAGGGCGAAAGTGTCGGCGAAAGAGATAGTGAGCGTGAAGGATTTCATCGACAAGAAGGCGTGGCCGTACGTTCAGAACGATCTAAGGCTGAGGGCGTCTTACCTTCGCTACGATCTGAAGACGGTGATCTCTGCCAAGCCTAAGCCGGAGAAGCAAGCTCTGAGCGACCTCACCGGCAAGCTCTTCCAGAGCATTAACAGCGTAAGCCACGTCATCTTTGGTTTGGGTATTTGGTACGGGGTTGAACCGGTTGGTTGAGTCTGGTTGGATGAATTGGTTAAGGGGTTAGTTGGGTCGTTGGTTGGTTGGGTTATGAGTTTATTGAGTCGATGGTTGGTTGGGTTATGAGCTTATTGAGTCGATGGTTGGTTGGGTTATGAGTTTATTGAGTCGATGGTTCGTTGGGTAGGTTTTGAGTTTGTTGAGTCGGAAATCAATTGGGATTTGGGATAGGTTGGTTGGTTTGGTTATGAGTTTTATTGGTTGGTTGGGTTTCGAGTGTATTGAGTACACGGGTTAGTTGGTTGGGTTTCGAGTTTATCGAGTACACGGGTTAGTTGGTTGAGTTGTGAGTGTATGAAGAATATGGTAGATAGAGGCATCGTTGGTTGATTGAGTTACGAGTTTATCAAGTTAGTGGTCAGTTGTGACATGAATTGGTCACAAAGTAGGTGCATCGAGTTACACGACTTCGTTTGTGCCCAGTTCGGATCACAAGTTGAGTTGTCGGTTCTATATGCTTATTGCCCGAGTAACGTTCTATAATTTCAAATTAAATTTTCGTGTCAAATGTGTATAGGAGTGTCTAGTTAGTCGGATTATAGATTAGTCGAGGTTGAGCCATGACTTTGGACGGACCATGATCACTCACTTTAACCTGAGTTATGTCATTACTCTGGTTGATCCGACCTTCTGGTTTTGAATGTCGGCGAGTTTAGGGCCTATATCCAAATTACCCCACTCAGAATTGAGGACCAATATAAGTTTTACTCGGTCTGATCTGTTCGGTTTTTCTGGTTGGTTTGTTTCTTTTTGCAGCTGGACTATGCAGCCAAGATCAAGAGCAGCGACCAAGCACAGAAGTACTACGCCGAGACTGTATCTAACTTGAATGATGTTCTTGCTAAGCTTGGTTAAAGACTCGGAAAATTGGAAGGACCTGTATTTTGATGTTCAAAGTTTTCTCGGTTGGTTAGTTTGGGAACCAATGAATCCGAATAATGCAACCCGATCTTCCTATTTTATGATCCGTGTGTTTGATCGATACAAAAAACCCATGATTCGGCATCGTTTGAAGTCACTTAGAATCGATCGACTCGACTAATGCGAAATCCAGCGACACAAAGTTATTAACGCTGGTCGAGTTGACCGAGTATGAACATAGGGTCGACCGACGCCCAAATCGGGCAACAGACCGAAATGATACCAATATTTGTACATGGGCCTGATAGCAAGCTATGGATATCACTACTAGGCCCAGAAAGCCCACATAAATAACAAAAGCCCGTATCAATTATAAAATTTCCCGCTCCCGCTTTTAACTTTCCGACAATGGCGCAAAATTGCAAAAAAAAAAAAAAAAAAAAAACCCTACAGAACAAAAAAAACTCATCTGACCGTCCACAGTATCTGAAATCAACGGTTAAAGATCATGATCCGCGTCCTCTCCCCTGATTGGCCAACACCTCCTTCACGCTACTATATAAACAAATCATAACCGCATCAGAATTTAAATTCACTTCTTCCGCCATTGCTTCACACTTCTCTGAACGTTTTAAATCCTAAATCTCATCTTATACACTCAGATCTCCGATGGCCGGAAGAGGAAAATCAATCGGCTCCGCCGCCGCAAAGAAGAAGACCTCCTCCCGAAGCTCTAAGGCCGGACTTCAGTTTCCCGTCGGCCGTATCGCTCGTTTCCTTAAAGCCGGCAAGTACGCCGAACGCCTCGGCGGTGGCGCTCCCGTCTACCTCGCTGCCGTCCTCGAGTATCTCGCCGCTGAGGTAATTATTTAATTTCCGACGAACTTAATTCCCCCGAGTTTTGAATTTTTTTACCAGAGATCTAACAGCTGTTGATTCGATCATCTCAGGCTCTGGAGTTGGCCGGAAACGCTGCGAGGGACAACAAGAAGACGAGGATCGTACCTAGGCACATTCAATTGGCTGTGAGGAACGACGAGGAGCTCAGTAAGTTACTCGGATCAGTCACCATCGCTAACGGCGGCGTTATGCCTAACATCCACAACATGCTTCTGCCGAAGAGGGTCGACGCCGGCAAAGGCCGCCCCGCCGGCGATGAGTAAAATACGCTGGATTATGTGTACGATTTAGATCAATAGATGTACCAATTCACCATTTGTATTGATTAGCTTGCTGAAAGTTTGTCTGTAATTGATCCGTTTTCACTATTTAAAATGAAAATTCCTCTGTTAAATTACTTCCGTTCATCTGTTCGTACAATTCATTACTAATCATTACAAATTGGAAAGAATGAACCAACCGGAATCCAAAAAATACGTTAGGTACGTTAAGTTTTTCACAATTAGCATCAAACCCGTCCGGAGACCGGCGGCGGAAGCTCTTTCGCGGCGGCGTTAGCCGAGACGAAGTAAGCAATGGTGAAGAGGCCATGGATGAAGCACAAAATCCCACCGACGGAGAGCACTCGATTGTGCGAGAGTCCACACGACTTCCTCGACTTAGAATTCGCCATGATTCCGATGATCAGCATCGAGAATCCTACCACCAAAGCGATCCTGAAATCCAAACATATCAGACGACTGAATTACAGAGTACAGATTAGTTTGGTTATGGAATTTTATCGTACCAGGAGAAGACGAGGGAAGCGACGGCTAACTGGCGGTTGGGGGATGATCTCTGGAACTCTTCCTTCGACGACATGCAAATGCAGCCGCTGAGCAAGTTGGCGATGACGTGGGCGAACGTTAAGAGGACCGCCGCCGCTATTCCGAGCTTGAAGGCCTTTAAGCTTGGGTCTCTGCATTCGAAGATCCATACCTTGAGATGTTTGACCTGGTCAAGGAAAAAAGTTGACCACCAAATTAATCATTTCGGTTTGGTCTGAGCGGTTCATTGCTGGTTAAACCGTTATATTGACATAAAAAATCGAAAAAATAACTACAACTACATGTAAATGTAATGTACACGTGTAAAACAAAATACAAAGACACGTGTACACAATATATGTATTAGACTAAGCGTAATCACTCAACCCAGTTAACCCCACTCAACCCAACACGGTTATAACAATGGTGGGTCCCAAATCTCAATCCTCCCCAAACCCAATTCGAATCCAGCCATTACAAAGCGTACCTTGTTCTGGGCAATGAGATTAACTAATACCCAGAACTGTAAAACCAAATACAAATGTACACAATACATTTATCAAACTATCCGCAATCACTCAACCCAGTTAACCCCACTCAACTCCAACACGACTCGACTAATGGTGGGTCCCGAATCTCGATCCTCCCCAACCCAGATCGAATCCAGACATTACAAGGCGTACCTTGTTCAAGACAATGAGATTAACCAATACCCAGAATTGTAAAACCAAATACAAATGTACACAATACATTTATCAAACTAACCGCAATCAGTCAACCCAGTGAACCCCACTCAACCCCAACACGACTCTACCAATGGTGGGTCCCGAATCTCAATCCTCCCCGCAACCCAGATCGAATCCAACAATCCAACCATTACAAAGCGTACCTTGTTCTGGGCAATGTCGGCCTCGATCCCGAGTATCCCCGCCGTGACATCCATGGCCATTATCAGCAGACATATCGCCACTCCAACGTTCTTGCTCGTCATTGATGATCTTCTGGTTATAGATTGGAAGAGATGAAGAAGACCAAGTTGGGAATGCCTATAATCCTTATACGAGTGGTGGGTTATATTCTTGTACGAGAATAAGAATAAAGGAGCAGAAGAAGAAGCCTTCCCATATGAGAAAATGTCTGTTGTTTTCTAGCTGTTAAAGTAGTTATGAGCTTAGAGAAAAGCTTCCTTTTGTCCTCACAAATGGGTTTTCTTTCGAGGTTCTGATTCTTTCTTTGGTGGCCAAGAAAAGCAGAGTATCTCTCTGCATTGCAAGCAATTTGACCAATTGTTTTGGTTAAGTTTTGCTCGGTTAGGCTGGTTGATTCAATAAGTGGTTTGATTAAGAGGATTAGCGGGTTAAATGATGAGATGAGATGTATTGGAAGTGTCATTCCTAGTTAGATTGGTTGATTCATTGTTTCGGGTTTGGTTCTTTCGAGTAAGACTGGTTGATTTGATAAGTGGTTTGATTAGGAGGATTGATCGGTTAAAATAATGAGATGAGATGTCTTGAAGTCTCTTTCGGTGGTTCCTTGAACAATAGACAAAAGAATAATAACAAGTGTTTGATAGCAAGGGGAATAAATAAGGCGTCGCATGAAGTGAATGAGACAAAGAAGTATTGGAGATGTCCGTAGGCAGATTAAATGAAGCCTGTAGTGTGCTGCGATTTACGGTTCTGGAGCAGTTATGGGCCACGTCCTAAGGGGCATTAGGAAAGCTAGCTTACCAAGGAGCATAAGTTAATTTGTTAAATTAGGAATATATAGCTTAGAATAATTCAGACCTTTAAGCTGGATCCTACGTATTTGGTAAGCATTAATGGCGCTTACCATCACAACTGTAGGGTTAAAAAATTTCGAGTTGGGTATGTCACGTTAACATCAACTAATCAATGACCACAACTACCTATCAGTTCAGAATCATATAGTGAATGCTCTGAACTGCTCTTGCCATAATGTTAGATTCACGACTGTTGAACTTTAGTTTTGTGGCCCAAGCATTTAGATCCGATCGCCAACTCTGTTGGACTGAATCACTGGTTTGATCACTTTTGGGCTAATGACTATCGATTTCTAACCAATACAGCTCAGCAGAATTTTGGCTGAGGAATCATATTGCTATCTTAACAAATACACTCATACTAGTTTATGAATCATAGGTTTTGGATATCATCAACTTGACAATTTTTACATAAAGTTCCAAATTTAATTGAATTCAAAATGTTAATTCTACATGAAATTAACAGGCCTAAGCCATACAGTTAGCAACATTTCAGCCCAAGCCATTTACAGCCCATACAATTCAAACCTGGCCCAGTGGTACACGTTCATCTCCAAGGATCCACTTCCAGAAGGCGCTAAACTGTTCTTCTTCTTCTTCTTCGTCTCACACCGTTCCAGAAACAACTGGAAAAAGTGCGCGAAGAAGATCCAATCGATCAAGCCAACCCCCAAAAAGGAAACTTGAGGAAAACCAGTAGCAATGTCGTCGTTTTACTATCCCTGGAAGAGATTCGAGGATGACGACGACGATCGGCCGGAGAAGCCTCGGCGATACGGCGTCACCGAGATGAGAGGTCCTCAGTACAGCTTCCTCAGCCAGAACATGCTTCAGGTATCTGGAGCAGAACATTTCGATTCTCTCTCTGCTACACGATTTCTTCCTTGGTTTTAGTCGTTAGCTAATGGCGACTGTATTCGGTTTTTGTTTATGCTTGGAATGTGTTTGATGTAATGCTCCATTTGTGGACGGAAATGATCGTTATGCACGATTGCTCATTTAATAATCCGAGTTCAGTCATCTTTTAGTTTAGAGAGTTGATGCTCACTAGTTTCAAATATTTTCTTCCTACATTTTGATTGATGTTTTCGCCATTCTCCGTGTGTTATAATTGCAAGGTGATGAGTTTGAGTGATTGTTCATGCTGATCGAAATTAGGTCATCGTTTTCTCGAATTTGTGTGGCTTATTAGTGGAATTGGGAGTTGATGCTCATTACTGACTAGGGATTTGTTGTTGTGTGTTTGGTTAGGATATTTTCGAGTCCATGGGACAGTTCGTCGACGGATTGAAGTTCTCTGGAGGTTCACACAGCTTGATGCCGAAGTCGTTTCTCAAAGAAGTGATCGACATGGCTCACCGGCATGATGTGTATGTAAGTACGGGAGATTGGGCTGAACATCAGCCACGTAAAGGTCCATCTGCATTCAAAGATTATGTAGAGGTAAGTAAGAATTTCTGGTGTTATTTTCGGATCATCATTTTGTACTGGATTTGTAAGTAACACTCTTCCTGAGTATAGGAATGTAAGAACATGGGATTCGACACGATTGAGCTGAACGTGGAATCACTTGGAGTCCCCGAGGACACACTCCTTCGATACGTGAGGCTGATCAAGAGTGGTGGACTGAGAGCTAAGCCTCAATTCGCGATCATGTTTAACAAGTCCGACATTCCGGTTGGTGGGAATAGGGCATTCGGAGCTTATATGCCACCGGGTCCTCCTCGATCATCTGGTATAGAAGTTGAATGTGATTGAAAGGCTCAATTGGGTAAAACATTCTGGCTTTTACTGAACCTACCTCTTTTTTTTCCTGCAGAAGTAGTTGAAGATGTTGATCTTCTGATTAGAAGGGCTGAGAGATGCATAGAAGCCGGAGCAGATATGATAATGATTGATGCTGATGATCTCTGTAAGGATGCTGATCGTCTTAGGGCAGACATAGTTGCTAAGATCATTGGGCGATTGGGTGTCGAGAAGGCCATGTTCGAAGCTTCGAATCCCAGAACTTCTGAGTGGTTTGTCAAGCGATATGGTCCCAAGGTATATGATTTCTTACTAGTCCTTAGTATATTCTAATCTCGTAATTTGAATATGAACTTCTGACATAGATTGTTCTATCATTAATTTGTTTTTCTAGGTTAACCTTTTCGTCGATCATTCACAAGTGATCAGTCTGGAGTGCCTCCGTTCCCGCTCGAACAAAAATCAAGGTTCTGCTTTCAGTCCCCAGTATCTTCTGCTCTGAGAAAAGTTGATTGTACTTGTATGTTTCTCCAGTTGTTGAAAGCTTGAACTTGTCTGTGTCTGTTGCTGCTGCATTGTAATAATTATAACAACACTTGCTTGTACCTGTACTGTCTGTTGCTGCATTGTAAGATATTTCGAAATAATGATCGAAATTCGATTTCGAGAATTTGGAAATTCAAATTATGGTCTCGGGACCTCGATTGTATTGAATTCAATCCCTAATCAACACAATACCTAAACAATTCAACTGCCATATATGATATTATTTGATATGACCACCTGATTCACAGGTCGTTGAACTGATTAATTTACTTGCCTAATTCAACAAAAGATGAGGAAGAACATCCCCATCGTAGATGTGCACAGTCTACCTTTACCTGATTGACTTCTCCTTTTAACCAGAATTGCAGAAATCAAACCCAGAAATGGGAATTCATTCATAATTATTAAAGGGAGATTATTTTCCTGTCAAAATCATTGATTATGTTTCACTAATCGTTCAAATTTGTCTGTTTCTCGAGTATCTTCATCTTCAAGGCAGTTGACTCTCTGAAAGATCTAGTATTTCCATCTCCAATTACGGTAAGAAATCATTCTGAATCTCTGCAGTTTTTATCCTCAGTTAAGCTTATCTGGATTCTAGCTTCTCGGAAATCTCAAAATTAATACTTTAACGTGTTGTTGTTTAGCCATTTATGAATGATCCTCTTGATGAGTGGCTGGTCCTAGTACAGACATTCATTAATGGTACTGATATGAATTTTGAAATTGATATCTTCCATGAGCAGTAAAGTAGCAGATGATTAGATCCGAGGAAACCCAGAGAGAGATAATGGCTACAGTGTGGGATTCTCTGAAGAAATCGTTCCAGAACTGCAAGACAGAGCCCGCGGTGGCGGCAACCGAACCGAGGCCGAAGAGGAGCCTATGTAGCTCGGCGTGTTCGGGATCTCTATTGAATCTTCGAGATGTCATTCATGGAAGCAAATGCCACTCGGACGGTGATGATGAGAGTAAGCCGCCACCTCCTTCTTACAGTCCCAGGTCTCTGGGGAGTAATGATTTCATGAACCCTGTTTCTCATGATGTGGTGCTGAGTGATTCCACATCTGAGCTGAAGATCGTAGCTGGTGGATTTGATCGATTGGTTAATGGTGAGAAGATCGTGAAGAACGAGAAGATCGAGAAGAATGTGAAGAAGTCATCCAGGTTCAGGACAGCTCCTGATGTTGAATCTGATGGTTTGTCACCACCAGGCCTCAGGAAATGTAGTGTGCAGTGTAAGAAGGTGGGAAATGTTGACGGGCATCGAGTTTCGGAGCATCCTGGTAAGTGATTTCGACTCGATTTCGATTCAAAATTCGATTGATGATGTGAAAATTTGTGAAAAGGGTTCTAAACCTATGTGTCAATTCTACTATGCCAGTTACCGAGCTAGCAGAAGGAGACTCGTCGAGGCGAATAGTAGAAATCATCTGCGAACAAACGACACATCCATCCGAATCGACAAGGTTCTAAAGGTGAACAACTCGAGAGCCACTCTCTCTCAATTCGAGGAGCACCGCGAGCGGGTCAAAACCAGAGCAACGAAGCTCCCCACAAAGCACCCTCGATGCCTCGCAGACGGGAACGAACTTCTAAGGTTCCACGGCACCAATGCCACATGCCCCCTCACCACAACCACGAACGGGTCCTCCTCCTCCTCGTGCACGATGGACGATTGTGGAGTGTGCCAGATCCTACGAAACGGGTTCTCAAAACGAGAATTAACGGGAAATGTAGGCGTGTACACTGCTTCGACGAGTAAGAAAGCGTTGGAGAAATCATCTTCTTCAGAAGGGGGCAGGAAGGCATTGGTGCTGTGTAGAGTTATAGCAGGAAGGGTTCATAAACCGGTGGAGAATATCGAAGATATGGTTACTCAAACCGGGTTTGATTCACTGGCTGGGAAATTCGGCCAGCATTCGAGCATTGAGGAGCTCTACCTGCTCGACCCGAAAGCTCTGCTCCCTTGCTTTGTGGTAATTTGCAGACCTTGAAGGTTAGAAAGGAAAGGATTAGGCCATAAGTTCCATAGTGCCATAGTAGTACATGCATTTCATGTAGTACTAGTACAAATTACTAGTCATCGACGTGGTCGAGTGATTACTAGTCATCGTGGATCATCGACCTAATCATAGTAAACAGTTACGCTCTAGAAATACAAACGAATACAAACTCGCATATTCTTATGGTAATGACAACTAAGAACATTATAATTGTAAAAGTCGTGTGTGATTAGAGGATCGAGATTCATCGCATCTGGACGCGTCAAATTGCTTGTCTAAAGGAAGGGACCATGGTTCGGCCCTCGGCCCCGAATTAGTGCAAGTTTCTTGCTAGATTGATTCAATTCCAAAAACCCTAATAGCTATTCCTTAAACACTCAAAATATCTTATCAAAAGATAGTTTCATGTTGTCAAACATCAAAGCTTTAGCTAGGTGTGGTTCTCATAGTCTCACAAGTCACATGTCTTCCCTACATTCAATATGTAAGGAAATGTATAAATGACAAAAAAAGTTCTATGCGGTGAGCGTGGATCGAACACGCGACCTTCAGATCTTCAGTCTGTAAGGAAATGTATAAATGACAAAAAAAAGGTTCTATGCGGTGAGCGTGGATCGAACACGCGACCTTCAGATCTTCAGTCTGACGCTCTCCCAACTGAGCTATCCCCGCTTGATGAGTAAACAATTTAAATTCTTACTACTCATACCGTATAACAAATTTGCATTTGTAACTAGTTAGACCTAACTGTAGATTCAACAGTGAATATTTTATTTTTTATTTACCAATCAACTTTTTAATTTATAAATAGGTAAATCCTCGAGGAAAAGTAGATAGCAAGGAAATCAAGTCCTTATCCAGAATGTCTACACTATCGCTATGATCTCTAAAAAGTGAAACGAGGTCATATGTATAATGTAATGGGAAACCTCATTACCTGCATGACAAACCGTCCTGAAGAGCCTATTCGAAGAGCACTAACGCGGCCCAATAATACTCCTCCTAACAACCAAATAAAAAAAAAAACAAAGAAAATGTCACCATTTGCAATAGGGTGTACAATTTGATGGGAATTGAACTTGTCACATTGGTACCATTCGAATGTGACACTTCATGTTACATGGGCCATTTGTGTTAGATTCCTTTTTTCTCTAGCAATAAAATTATTGGTCGAATTCGAGATATTTTTCGTTCTACACATGTGAAAAAGAACTACTACCTTTTTTCTGTTGCAGATATTTTTTTAAGGTTGTTACACTTGTTGCTTACATTAAATAACTAACAAGATCCAACATAGAAAGAGATGTGACAAAGTAACCACATAGGCATAGGGAGCTGTGAGTGAACCACTAACCATCTCACTCGATCCTCTAAATCACATCACTCATTAGACCAACCAGCCGGCCGGGCAGAACATAACTAATAAGATCCAACATAGAAAGAGATGTGACAAAGTAACCACATAGCCGTAAGGAGCCGTGAATGAACCACTAACCAACGTAACTCACTCGATCCTCTAAACCACATCACTCATTAGACCAACCAGCCGACCGGGCAGAACAGAGACCAGGGGCGGATCCAGGATTGAATCATGCACTGGGCCAAAATCGAAGGAAAAATTTTCTAATATATCATTGAAATCACTCAAAATCGCATCTAAACTATAATTTTCTAGTATATCACACTTAACATATATGATTAAACTATCAACTATTGTGTAGCCTAGTCACCACTATCTTCATCGCCGAAAATAGGCGTTCACCTGTAACAGTAGAGATCGGAACAATCAAAACGAGACAAATAAGTCGATCCACGAGATAAATTGACTTAATTACGTTTTGTTTATGATTAAATTAAACAATATTTTAGGTTTTAGACTTTTAGCTTTAAAGTTAGAGGAAAAATAAATAAAATAAAAAGATATTGCAATGACAAGGTTCGAACTTGGAACCTCTTAGAATTAATCTAACAGTCTAACCATGACACCATGCCAATTCTTGGAATTACTCTAACAGTCTAACCATTACAACATACTCCGTCACTAAACATATACTCGATTTTCAAGGACGGGACCGAAAGGGGGTGAGCGGGGCTCACCCGGGCTCCCCCTAGATCCGCCCCTGACAGAGACCAGCATGCACCCCTCTCTCTATCTATATATACTTATACAACCATGCAAACAAACCCATATTCCACAACAAAACAAGAACTCAAAGAAGAAAGAAGAAAGATTCATTAGTACTCATTAGGGTTCTTTCTTATTTCAAACAAAGCTTAAAGCTTTGCAAGAGATCATTTCAATGGCGACAGAGGATATCATAAGAAGGTCAGCAAATTACAATCCTACCCTATGGGAATACGGCTTCCTACAATCTCTTCCTACCCAATACGACGACGTACGTACGTATACAATACATACATGCATATACATACATTATACATGCATAACATACTACATACATACGGTTTGGCTTTATACATTCTTCTCTTTACGATGTCGTTTCAGCATTGGCTTCATGAAGAGAAGCTAAAGGAGGAAGTGAAGCTAATCTTTCACCATACAACCGACTTAACGGCTAAGCTCGAGCTCGTTGACTTGACGGGCAAGCTAGGGTTAGCCCACTTCTTCGAGGAGGAGATCAAAGAGGCTCTCGATTTCGTAGCACTAACTGTTCGTGATCGAAGTTTCGTATTGAAAGACAATCTCTATCTATGTGCATTGTCGTTCAGACTCCTTAGACATCACGGTTATCAAGTGTCACAAGGTAATTGAAGTACATCTCAATCTCGAAAAAAGTTGCTCTAGTGGTAATTAATGTGAAGAATTGAACTAAAAATGAAAAAAAAATCGTGTTTTTGTTTAGATATGCTCAAAGATTTTGTGAATAACAAGTGTGACGAGGATATTAAGGGGTTGGTTGAGCTGTATGAGGCGTCGCATTTGGGATCAGAGATCGAAGATATTCTAGAGGAAGCGAATCTTTTCTCGACTCGAATCTTGAAGAGCGAGTATCTAAGCTTATGTCAACATGACAAAACCCTAGCTAGGAGCGTGGCCCACGCGCTCGAGCTTCCGATCCATTGGCGCGTGGAGTGGTTCGATGTGAAATGGCACATTGACACTAGTGAAAACAAGAGGAATGTACACAAGGCTTTGATTGACTTGGCTAAGGTCAACTTCAACGTGGTCCAATCCGGACTCCAAAAGGATTTAAAGCAAATATCAAGGTAATTAAAATATTATTAATTACTAATTAAAATTTTAATAAAATAAATTAAACTAATTAACCATGATTTTGGTAGGTGGTGGAAGGATCTCGGTTTAATCGATAAGCTAGATTTCACGAGGGATCGAGTTGTGGAGAGCTTTTTATGTGCAGTGGGGTTAACGGTTGACCCAGAACACAACAACTTTAGAAAATGGCTCACGAAAGTTGTCATCATGATATTAATCCTTGATGATGTCTATGATGTTTATGGCTCCGTCGAGGAACTTGAGCAGTTCACAGTCGCAATTGACAGGTAATAAAATTGATTGATGGTTAGCTTAATTAACAAAGATAAATCTCAATGTTAATCATCATAATGGTGAGATTAAATCGACAGTTGGGACGAGAAAGAAATCGTGAAGTTGCCTGAATGCATGAAGATATGTTTTCAGTCGCTTTGTGCAATTACCAACGAAATTTCAAACGAGATCGAGATCGAGAAAGGGTGGGACCAAGACCAAGTGTATCCTCACCTCCAAAGAGTGGTATAGTTATTAATTTAATTAATTATTAATAATGATTAATTCAATATTGTGTGGAGATTATTTTCTTATATATTTTTTTTTCAATTTTTTTTATGTAGTGGGGAGATTTTTGTAAAGCGATGTTGGTGGAAGCCAAGTGGGATAGAGACGGTCATACGCCGTCGTTTAATGAGTATTTGAGAAACGCGTCGTTTCATCGTCCGGCACTGTCCTCGCCATCCATGCGTTTTATTTGGTGATGCAAGATGAAACGACAGGAGAAATTGAAAGGGTTTTTGAGAAAGATCATAATATGATTCACAACGTATGCCTTATAATTCGGCTTTGCAACGATCTTGGAACTTCATCAGTAAGTATTTTTGGAATAGTGTGTGTGGATACAAGATCGGGTTGGGCTGAGTTGGATCAGGCTAATAATCGATATGAGAATACCTAAAACACACATTCATTCATCCGGTGTTTAAATTGTGGTTAATGATCATGCTCTTACAGGCAGAGCAAGAGAGAGGAGACGCGAAATCATCAATAGCATGTTACATGCGAGAAGCTGGTGTCACGGAAGAGACCGCCAGACTACACATTAAAGGGATGATAGCCAGAATCTGGAAGAAGATAAACTCGCAGTGCTTCGGGCAACATCGACATCAACATCATCCAGCGATTCCGAACCTATTTATGGACATCAACATCAACATGGCTCGCGTGGCTCATAACTTGTACCAATATGGTGACGGGTTTAACGGAGGCCAGGACCATAAGCACTATAAGAAGCAAATCTTGTCCCTCTTGGTTCATCCAATCACACTTTAAGATTGTAACGAGCTTGAATAGGTTGCATGGACGGGTTTGACTGGTTTTGTGATTGGTTTATGGTCGAACCAGCCAACCCGAACCGGTTGTCACGATTTATGAATTCAATGTAACAACCAACATGCATGCATTGAATAAATTTTCTATCTTTGGAATTTAAAATATAAGGTAGTGTGTGGATGTCAATTGTTTAACGTGTCTAGAGGATCACAATTCACAATATTGATATTGAATGTGATGCACAAGATAATATTTTCAATTTTTAGTAGTAGGAAAATATAATATTATTATTTTCACACGAGTCAAATCTAAATTACCTTTACTATCTGGGTGACATCCAGGAAGCTGCATATCTATGTCATGCACACGATGTAAAAATACCACATGCTTGAGAACTTTGGCGATTTACTATAGCGTCTCCTCCAACATCCACATCTTTCTAAATATATATAAAAAAACATGCATGTCCGATCCGTGACTCGAAAACCCAAATTCCCAACCGATCAAAGCGGTTAACCCAATCACCCTATCTCTATATAAGTGAGAGATCCCAAAGAGGAAAGAAAACATCAAAGAAAGACTTTCTACAAATGAGGAAGTCAGCAAACTACAAACCCAGCACGTGGGAATACGGTTTCATACAATCCCTCTCTACCAATTACCACGTATGTATACTGTATTTTTATACGTATATACATACGGTTCTCTATGTATTCTATACTTTCATGTGTCTTCTCTACAGGAAGATGAGCTATACAAGATACGTATGGAGAAGCTTAAAGAAGAAGTAAAGGCCATGTTTGGGGAAGCATCGGATCTACAAGCTAAGTTGGAGCTTGTTGATGCCACGATCAAGCTAGGGTTAGCTAGATTCTTTGAAGATGAAGTGAAAGAGGCTCTCGATTTCGTTGCGTGTTCGGTTCGAGATGGGAGGATCAGTTCCGTTGTTGGAGAGAATCTGTATCTGTGTGCGTTGTCATTCAGGCTCCTTAGACAGCACGATTATCAGGTTTCTCAAGGTATATTTATGTTTTAATTATATGTGATCTTTGGTTCGTATTGAGATTATAGGCAGTGGCGGAGTCAGATTTCAAGTAGACTTTGAGCTCGATGCATAAAATATGATGGGCATAACGTATTTTTGTACAAGAAAAATAACATATTTGAGCTGTTTGGGTTTAAGAACTCTGGATTTAGGCTCAACATAGTCACCCTGGCTCCGTCACTGACTATAAGGTCCAAATTGAGGGTATCACGAGGATTTAACACTTGAAATCTATTTTTTTACGATTATAATGCTCTCATCGTGTGTTTTATTGTTAGATATGTTCATCGAGTTTGTGGATGAAACGACGGGGCGGTTCACAGAAAGCAAGTGCTGTGGGGACGTTAAAGGGTTGGTGGAGCTGTTAGAGGCTTCATATTTGGGAACAGAGAACGAAGAAATTCTGAAAGAGGCAAATAATTTCTCATACAAAATTTTAAAGAGCGAGTATTCCAACTTATGCCAGACTAAGAAAAATCTAGCGGAACACATAGACCACGTTCTGGAGCTACCTATTCAGTGGCGCGTAAGATGGTTTGACTTAAAATGGCAAGTCAACGCTTACGAAAAGGAGATGAAGGTAGAAAAGAGTTTGATTGACTTGGCTAAAGTCAACTTCAATATGGTTCAATCCATACTCCAAAAGGATTTAAGGCAAATCTCTAGGTATGATAGTTATTCTTCTTCTAATATTTATGACATATTGATTAATTTCTAAAAATTTGATAATTAATATAAATTCAATAATTTGGTAGGTGGTGGAAGGATTTTGCTCTAATCGAGAAGCTAGACTTCACAAGAGACCGAATCGTTGAGAGCTTTCAATGCACAGTTGGAATAACCTTCGAGTCAAAGGATAGCAACTTCAGAAAATGGCTCACGGAAGTCGTAACCATGATATTAATCATCGACGATATCTATGATATCTATGGCTCCTACGACGAACTCGAGCAATTCACCATCGCTGTTGACAAGTAACTAGTTACATCCTTGATCCAAATTAGCGAACTTATTTTCAATCTTCCAACTTAATTG
Source organism: Linum lewisii (assembly GCA_034768395.1). NCBI lineage: Eukaryota > Viridiplantae > Streptophyta > Magnoliopsida > Malpighiales > Linaceae > Linum > Linum lewisii. The sequence goes on from CM068299.1 coordinate 374,174, forward strand.
TAAAATTAATACTCGCAGATGGGATGAGAAAGAAGTAGAGAATCTACCTGAATGCCTGAAGATATGCTTTCACTCGCTTCGTACAATCAGCCACGAAATTTCGAACGAGATCGAGATGGAGAAAGGTTGGAAACAAATTAAGCCTCACTTAAAAAAAGTGGTAATAATTAAATATTAATTAATTCAATAATACAATTATTTTAATTGATGTGTGATATTTAATTAGGACTAATTAATAATTATTTTTGCTTTATTTATAGTGGGGAGATTTATGTAAAGCAATGCTATTGGAAGCGAAGTGGCACAACGACGGCAATACGCCGTCGTTAGAAGAGTATTTAACAAAACGGCGTCGTTTCATCGTCCGGCACCGTTCTCACCCTTCATGCGTTTTGCTCTTTAATGGACGGTGAAACGACATGGGAAATAACAACCATTTTGGATCAAACTCACGAGCTTGTTCGCAACGCATGTCTTATCATTCGACTTTGCAACGATCTTGGAACTTTCACAGTAAGTTCATGAAAAGAGCTCGAAGTTTGTAAATAACAGTTGTACCGAGAGACGATCATTGTGGCATTTGGCCTATGAAGGGTAGATATATGACAACTATATTCCATATATACCACTATTGACTCATGAGTTGATTAATTTGCAGGTAGATCAAGAGAGAGGATACATTACGCCGTCGTCAATAATATGTTACATGAGAGAAGCCAATGTCTCTGAGGAGAAAGCTAGACTACACATTAAAGAGATGATAGCCGAAATATGGAAGAAGATAAACGAGCAGTGCTTCAAACAACATCAACCAGTAATTCCGAAGCTATTTGTAGACATCAACATCAACATGGCTCGTGTGGCATATAACTTGTACCAACATGGTGATGGGTTTCACGGAGGCCAAGACCATAAGCACTACAAGAAGTAGATCTTATCCGTCCTGGTTCATCCACACATCCTTTAAAATAATGAAATATATTAATATTGTTAATTATTATTACAATGGGCCGAACGAATATAATTTCAATAAGTGGGCCCCGATAAGCCCACAATCTCACCTTTTCGTTGGACCCAGAAAAGCCCATTATCAATCAACAAGCCTTTAGCCCTTCAAAACGCCGCCGTTTCAACCGTGTATGAACTCTGCCGTCCAGTAGGATTTCCACTCACCGGAGAAAAAAATTGATGGCACAAGTGGCGGAGAAAAGGCAATCTCCTTTATTAGGTCCAAACCCACGAACTTAAAAAGCAATACTCTGATTGCTGATTTTCAACTTTCATCAATTTTCAGCTCGTCAATGGAAGCTCGCCGCCGCCATCTTCTCCACGTCGACGTCGCCGGCGAGGAGGTTTTCATCGTCGACAAGGTAAAAAATTTCAGACTTTTCACTAACTTAACCAATCACTGCTTTCCTCTGTTTTTTCAATTCCTCTGTTTTTCATTCTACAGCAAATCCTTGAGTCGTTTTCCGGCCGGTTGAACCGGTTATTCCGCAAAACAAAATCGACCCAGATAACCAAGCTGATATTCGACGACTTCCCCGGCGGAGCAGATGGGTTCGAGCTGATAACAAGATTCTGCTACGGCGGTGGCAAATTTCGAATAAGTCCCTCTAATTTCGTTCTCTTTCATTCCGCTGCTCAGCTCATGGAGATTGATACGAATCAGTCCGAGAAATCTGCTCATATCGGTTCGTGGAGTTGGTCTGAGCTTGTTTCGGTTCTGAGACAGAGCCAGGGTTTGGTTTTCAGCTCGAGATTCGATTCTTTCTTGCTGAATGAAGTCGTTGAAAGGATTTCGCTAACTGTGGTAGCGAGTTCGAGTCCTTTAACAAGCTTCTCGGAGCATTCTGGTGATGACGTCAGCAGCACTACCGCTAGTGTTGTGAACTGTTCAAGAGAATGGTGGTTCGAGGATCTCGTGTTTCTGAGTCCTGATTTGATGGATAAATCGGTGAGACTAATGGTGGTGAAGAAGGTGGATCATTCGGTTATATTCAAGTTTGTCATCTTCTATCTCAAGTTCAACATTCGTGGACATATGAGTTCAGATTTTCGAACTAATGTGATAGAGACGGTGGTTAATCTGTTCTTGGTACTCGATCGAAATGTTTTGTCGTGCAAAATACTGTTCGAGGTTCTTCGGGTTGTTTCGAGATTGGAGATGAAGAAGAGGAGGAGGAATGAAATGAAGGTAAAGTTGGAGACTTTGATTGGATTGGTACTAGATAGAGCCAAGTTGGACCAATTGATGATTGTTCCAAGTGGGAGAAGGTGTTACAAGTATGATGTAGGGTTGGTTATGAGGCTAGTGAAGGCCTTTCTAATTGAAGGGTGGGCTAACCCGGTTCGATTGAAGAGAGTGGTTAGCTTGATCGACTCATACATTCATGAAGTAGCTCCGGATTCACTACTCAATCCTAGCGAGTTCACAAAATTGGTGACGATCTTGCCTGACCGGGGAAGGGAATGTGGCGATGTGCTCTATCACGCCATTGATATCTACCTTGAGGTATGTCATTTTGTTCTTCAAAAATCTCTTGTACCTTTAATAATAGTTTGAACATGATTAATAAATGTCACATTTTACTCAGACACACGCTAACGAGCTACATGACTCTAAGGAAAAGGCTAGAATATGCATGGCGTTGAACCATAAGAAGCTCTCCACAAAAGCGTCGAGACACTTGGCTAGCAACCCAAATTTTCAGTCGTCATCAACGACAACCATCAAAGTGTTGGTATCTCAACAACAATCCAAATTGTTCTGTAACCCAACGAAATCATGTCCAAAGATGTGTTCTTAGTGCTATACATACATGAACACTTGTCTTTCTTCCGCCCTAATAAGAATTCGTATATTATGTCGATCGAAAACATACCGAAATCATTACGATCTATCTAGAGTGAGGGGGAAAACCTAGGTAGAAGAATGGGGAGATCAATGTCGTTGTCGTGTTATGCAAGTTAACCTAGAAGACATCAAATTAGATGCTTCGAAAGAATGGAGGCTGTCTTCCACAGATTCCTATACACATAGCTTAAAGACATATGAGTATGGACAAAAAGGAAATGGGTATTATTGTATTTAATTTTGTTATTATTTAATTAATTATCATAGCTACTAAAAGTCTCCAATTTGGTCAACTTAGGATAGACAAATACCAAGACTATCCCTTGGATGTTTTTTTTTTTATGTTTTCTTATGCTTGAATCAAACCGAACCATTCGGTTGGATCATAAAATTTCAGTTGAACCACTGAATACCTTAAGAATAGTATACTCGTTTCGTTTCTAAAATGATGTTCTTTATACCATGTACTTTGAAAGTGTTTTCAACGATTCGATTTTGAACTGTATCTCTAATTCTTGACTCTCTTACACGTCTCATCTAGTAGGTTCGATTATGTCTAGATTGTTTAGCTTAGAGAGATTGAAGTTAGGACAAGAGCCATTAATATCCTTGTCCTAGGGTTTTGTTTTGTTTTGAATCAATGAGGTTTTTTTCACTAGCACTATTCTCCACTTTGAACAAACATCCTTGAAATCTTCATTTGCTTCTCTCTAATCCTTGCCTTCTTCCCAATTCATTGGGTAATGGGGGAGCATTAATTACCCTTTGAATCTAATGTTCATTGATTTGATCAAGTTTGAGTTGGAAGAAATTGAATCAATTTTAATAAATAGGAAGAATTGACCCATAATGTAGTTGATTTTGAATAGTGAATCTATGGTTCTGACTTGTTAAGATATTGGTTTCATTTAACTCGATTCATGACTTGCTGATGTTGTCATTGAATTAAAAATGACTATGGGTGGAGGCGGACAATGGGATCATTGTCAAGTACCCATCATTGACCTTTTTATAATAGAATTGCTTGCTTTCAAGGACGTCTGCGCTACTTGCTTCGCTCATGGATGGACAAATGTAGATATTAAAGGAGATGTAATCACAATTGCAACGATGATCGCCAATCTTTACGTCTTCTCTCTCCGATGTGGAATTATTGTATCTAACATCCTCTCCTACTTAGGCGCCTCTCCGTCAATCAGACTACTCACTGTCCCTCATACGGTAAACAAAGCTGCCCATTGTGCCAAGTGTATACTAAATTTTTTTTATGAGAATATGTGTTATTGGATCCTTGAAAAAAAACTTGATCATGGACTTGGGCCGTCTTATATTTACAAACTTATTGGGCTCAACAAAAAGGCCCATATCTTTCCCGCCTAGATCCAGTCTAACAGGACATAACTAACACGGCGTCGTATAACAAACCAAACGGCGGTCTTTTCTTCCTCCGTCGTCATCTGTTAAAGGACGACGGAGTCAGAGACGGAAAAAGGAAGAAAAATTGTTGAGCTCAAGACGAAGAAAGGAGAAAGGAAGAATTTGCGCGATTTCTTGCCTCTTTGATTCCGATCTCATCGTAATCGGCCGGAGGAGAAGATGCTGGAGAAGATCGGATTGCCGCCGAAGCCGTCACTGAGAGGAAACGCTTGGGTGGTGGACGCTACGCATTGCCAAGGATGCGCCTCTCAGTTCACCTTCATCAATCGCAAGGTTCTTCTTTCGATCCGCTTCGATTTGATTTATCTTCCCGCCATACTCAGATCGCGATTGATTGTTTGTGTTACAGCATCACTGCCGGAGATGCGGCGGTATGTTCTGCGGAACTTGTACTCAGCAACGGATGGTGCTGAGAGGCCAAGGCGATTCTCCCGTGAGAATCTGCGATCCGTGCAAGAAGCTGGAGGAAGCAGCGCGATTCGAGCTACGACATGGATACAAGAATCGGACAGCTAAAGGTAAAACCTAAACCTAAACTACCTGGCAGCTTGTTGAATTGGACTACTGGTTGAGTGTTTTAATTTGTGTTTTGGGGTTTAGCAGCTAGTTCGAAATCCGTACCGAGCGATGAAAATGAATTATTGAATCAGATTCTAGGAGGTGATGGATTAGTAGATTCGAAGCTAAGTCGAGGTAGTAGCAGCAGCAGTGCTTCATGCTCGACTAGGAATAACATGGATCATGGGGGAGAGATGAGTAGAAGCTACTCTGTTGATCATGTTGAGAAGGAATCATTGGTGACTACTACTCCCGAAGAATTGCGACTAAGAGCTGTGGAGGAGAAAGGGAAGTACAGGACTCTGAAAGCGGGAGGGAAACCGGAGGAAGCGATGAAGGCGTTTAAGCGGGGGAAGGAGCTAGAGAGGCAGGCTGAGGCATTGGAGATAACAATAAGAAGAAACCGTAGGAAGTCCGAGAATCGGAAGAAGGATGTTGTAATGGATCCGAGGGGTAAAATGCCGAGAGACAAAGATGATCTTCTTGCTGAACTCAAAGATATAGGATTGTCTGAGGTTGATCTTCAAGAGAAAGAGAAGAAGCAGGCGAATTTGAGCTTGGAAGGTGAGTTGTTTTCCCTTCTTGGAGATGTACCTCAAAGGACTGGTAAAGAAGGAGGAACTGGTAATGGTGGTGGTGGGATAGACAAATCAGGGGTAATTGCTCATAAGAGAAAGGCTCTGATGCTGAAGCGTGAAGGAAAGCTCGACGAAGCGAAGCAAGAACTGAAGAAAGCTAAAATCCTGGAGAAGGAGCTTGAAGAGAAGGAACTGCTTGGTGGAGCTGAAGATGATTCTGACGATGAGATAGCTGCATTAATCCGTGGAATGGATGGTAGGAAGGACGACGATCTGCTCTCTAGTTACGAGCAGCCAGGAATCGATTTCAACTTCAGTCATCTCGACGATGGTGCTGGCTTCGATGTTAATGTCGAAGTTACGGATGATGATCTTGTTGACCCGGAAATGGCTGCCACTCTCAGGTCGTTAGGCTGGGCAGATAATGATTCTGATGCAGGAAAAGAACCAGTCTTTGACGATAGAGAAGCTATGCAGAATGAGATTCTCTCCCTGAAGAAAGAAGCACTCAGTCTGAAACGGGCTGGTAACGTTGCTGAGGCAATGACACAGTTAAAGAAGGCCAAACTACTCGAAAAGAGCTTGGCAGGTGAAGAAAGCTCATCCCAGCCTGAACCCGTTGCAGTCGTTCCGAAAAGTTCGAGTTTAGGTCCCAAGAGTAGAATGATGATTCAGAAGGAGCTTCTGTCGTTGAAGAAGAAGGCTCTTACGCTAAGGAGGGAAGGGAAAGTGGCCGAGGCTGACGAAGAACTGCGAAAGGGGAAAGTTCTCGAGCAGCAGCTCGAAGACATCGATAGTGCTTCGAAAGTTCCAGCACCAAGTATTGGAGTTCAGAATTCAGATACTTTGATCGATTTACATGCCGACGATGAAGGAGTAGATGAGGATGTAACAGAAGAAGATCTGAGCAACCCAGCTTACCTATCACTGCTGAGTAATCTCGGCTGGAAAGAGGAAAACAGTGGATCGAATTCGAATCAGTCAGTCGTTCGAACACCGAAGAAAACCAGAGGTGAGCTGCAGAGGGAACTTCTGGGACTGAAAAGAAAGGCTCTAACTCTCAGACGTGAAGGGAAATCTGATGAAGCTGACGAGGTGCTCCGATCAGCGAAAGAGCTAGAGATCCAGATGGCAGAGATGGAAGAAGTTCCCAAGAAAGATGAAACCCGGGTTGTCGAATCTTTCAGTCGAGCTGAACCTGAAGCTGAATCTGTACCTCCAGCTCCTGCTGCTGCTTCTGCACATTCTGATGTCGTGTCCTCTTCGCGAAATCCGAGAAGAAGAAGTAAAGGAGAAATCCAGCGAGAGCTCCTGGGAATCAAGAGGAAAGCATTAGCCCTCAGACGTAAAGGAGAAACTGAGGAGGCTGATGAGCTGTTGCAAATGGCTAAGGTCCTCGAGGCTGATCTCGAAGAACTCGAAGGCTCGAGACAAGAGCAGCCTCCTCCTGAAGTATTCGCAACTCCAGAGCCGTTGATCGATGTGAATGCAGCTGGTCCGATCGATGCAGTTGTTGTGTCATCAACAAGCCTTGCAGAGCAAGCTTCCTCAGGAGAAGTCAGAATTGCAGCAGAGAAAGGTAGCCATAGCTCTGCTGCTCTCCCACCACCTCGACCTGAGACAATGTCGGTCAATAATCGTGTCGAATCAACTGATGATCATGATCGTGTTCAAGCATCCAGTTCCGAGTCAGTTCAGCAACAAGTTCTAGCTCGAAAGAGGAGAGCCGTAGCTCTCAAGCGAGAAGGCAAGCTCACCGAGGCACGAGACGAGCTCAGGCAAGCCAAGCTGCTCGAGAAAACCCTCGAGAATGAGTCTCCCAGCCCCGAATCTCGAAAACAAGACGGGGAATCACCAGCCAAGTCCAGTCCACCTGCTAAAAAAAAGAATCACCTATACCAATTGAATCACCACCACCATCAAACCCAGCTCCGAAGCTCTCTGGACGAGATCGGTTCAAGCTACAACAGGAATCCCTCAGCCACAAACGCCAAGCACTCAAGCTAAGAAGGGAAGGCCGTACAGCAGAAGCAGAGGCCGAGTTCGAGCTAGCCAAGTCCCTCGAAGCACAGCTGGATGCTGCCTCACCAGAAAAACAAAATCCTGACGGAAGTGATGCTGGCATTGTCGAGGATCTCCTCGATCCTCAGCTTCTAGCCGCATTACGAGCTATTGGCATCGATGATGGCTCCGGTTCCAGCTCATCGTCGCAAGCTCGAGCGAAGCCTGACGAAGAATCGACGAGGGTTAGTCCCGGGGATGAGAAGAGGGAGCTTGAAGAGAGGATAAAGGCTGAGAAGGTGAAAGCTGTGAACTTGAAGCGTGCTGGGAAGCAAGCTGATGCTGTTGATGCTTTGCGTCGTGCTAAGCTATATGAGAAGAGGCTTAATTCTCTGAGTTCAATTATTTGATTGTGTAAATTTGTATTAGAGGAAGGTTTAGTAATTGTGTAAAACTCGAGTTATTGGATGCAACAGTTCATGACAGATACGTGTCGACCTAATTGAATCGGTGACCCACATAATCTAATCCACCTACTATATACGTTCATGCTACATATACACTTACGAGCAAGGCTCAATCTTATTCGTCTACGGATAACCCCCTATACTTCTCCGTCTCTCATTGTCTTTCACTCACCTTACCCATCTTTACTAGACACTTACTACTCTTTGTCGATAATCCTTGCGAAAAGAATGCTCAAGAAGACTTTATGGGGCTCAAAATGAATAATGCGCGCGGGCTTAGTTCAACTCATCTAATCCTCTTATTATACCGACCAGACGAAACAACCATCTTTCTCAATCAAATCACCATTCAGTGACACATTAGCTAGCAGGATTTTGTAGTTTTGGTGACAAGATACGTAACAAATTACCCCGATGGCACATTAAGATACAAAGTCCAAAAAGAGCCAAATGTCATGACCAGGTGACGTCGCCACCAACCATGTTATTTGACCACATAGCTAACGACCATACACACATACGAATACGTCTTAATTCAATCTTTTTCATCGAATTCACTAGTCTAACTTGACGAAGTCACGAAACAACCATCTTTCTCAATTCGTGACACCAATTCCTCTTCCCAACGAATCAAACATCATGAGGGTACATTTAACAACTGCTGGATCAAACAGAGAGCTTTTAACAAGAAAAAACGCGACATTCTTAGTACTACTGAGACCTCGAATCTCTGTTATCCAACCCTATTTGAATGTCAGATTTTTGGCTTTACTTCTTGTTCTCAACCCGGACGTGTTTGTGGATACCCGTTTTACCCATTTGAAACAGGACATGAGTGTTAGTTTGGGTTCAATATATCGCCCTATATGGGTATACTCTCGTTTGAAATGGACCAGATATTCATACCCATCATGTTGTCTAGTCGTGAAATCCGCCATGTTGACTAGATACCGGTATATACTTGTTGGAAACATAACGGGCACCCCCCATCGGCCTCCCCTGAAATTTAGTGTTGTATGCATCAAGATTCATATTTGTAACAATTTTCTAGTTTACACATGCCTTAAAAACATCTGAATTCTTCTCTGAACTATTAAGAACGAGAATATATATATGATTTTGGTCTTGGATATAATTACGAATTCTCATATGGGTATCTGATTTCCATCCTAAACGTGTTTGTGAATACCTGTTCTAACCCATTTCAAACCAGACACAAGTACTAGTATGAATATACTCGTTTGAAATGGACCAGATATCCATACCCATCATGTACTCATTTGAAACACCCGTAACCATCTTCGTCGCCCACCCCTGAAATTCAGTGATATATACTTCAAAATCCATACCCAGCCCACACCTGTAACAACTTTCAAGTGTGTCCATACCTAAAAAAACATCTGAATCTCTTCTTGGACCACTTCAAAGAATGTTTAACTTAGAAACACATGGACCACTTCAAAGAATGTTTAACTTAGAAACACATCGACCACTTCAAAGAATGTTTAACTTAGAAACACATGTGGATGGAGTTGGGCAACTAATATCCATAAATGAAAGTTTGGTTGTTACAACATATACATATGGGAACACTTCTCAGGTTTGCCAGTTTGGTCCTAATCTTTGTGTTTGTTATATGTCTGGTCATTAATAAATACCTATGCCCCACCATTAGTAGGGGTGGCATTCGGCCGGGTCGGCCCGGTTATCTGGCGGACCAATAACCGCCCATAATATTTGGCCGGTTTTTTTTAACCGTCCTACCCGGACCCGTTATTTGGTCAGTCCGGTTATAAAACCGCGTTGACCGGGTCGATTACGGGTAGGTTTTCGGGTTTTAGGTTGAGACTGCCACCCCTAACCATTAGTTTTCAATCAATTATAGCCTTTGAATATTCTAAACTCTTAGAATTTATTTCGGTATTATGTTATCAGTCTTCTTCTCAGGTGAATGTTTAGAATCAAGTTTCAGTCTTCTCTCTGTCAAGAACCGTTGTATCCCAATAACTCGGGTGAAAATCAGGACGAAAACGGGGTCTATTTTTCGTATGAATTAGACAAAAAAAACTCAATTTCTAACTTCTATGGTACCAAATTTTTAATTAGTTATTTATATGCTATTTAAGTAAGAGTCGCAGTTTGGTAACAGGAATCGAAAATTCTCCAACCCGTTTTGTTTCTGAAATTTTTGTTTCTGAAATTTTACGAAAACTGTACTCCAAATCACATATTTAATGCCTATTTTGCGGGGTGCAATTCTCGTAAAATTTTGACAAAATATCAGAATCAGTCCATGAATTTTCGCTTCCCACTCCCAAACTTTCACCCCGAAACATCATTGAAAGCGACAAACGTAACACCCCGCCGCTATTTTTTATTTGACGAATATTTCAAATATATTAAAATAATTACAATAAATTATTTTCAAGTTTTAACAATACTAAATTTGTCGTCTAGTTCCTTCCTATAAATAGGAGAGAAATCCCTCTTCAATCAAATCAAATTTTAAAAAAGGACAAAAACAAGTCAATAATTACCATAATACCATGCCAGCTTTCACGTACTATTCTTCTCCTTCTTCCTTCCCCAACATCACCCGTAAACGTAACGGCAACCTTCCGCCGCCGCCGGGATTCGTGTTCCGCCGTCCGACGGCAATAACGACGTCGTACGCCCGCCGCCACGTCACCACATTTTCGGACGAGATTAACATGGAGAGGCGCATGAAGAGGCTAGCAGAAGCGAGAACGATGTTCAAGCAAAAGGAAGGAAGCTCCATTGATGATATACTAATCATGATCGACGCCATTCAACGGCTAGGATTAGACTATCATTTCGAGGAAGATATTGCGGCTGTCTTGGATAAGCTTTTCCATGATCAAATGACGGCGCCACCGCCGCCAACGACAGATCTTTTCCGGACATCGTTGGGGTTCCGGTTGTTGAGGCAACATGGGTATCACGTTCCCTCAGGTACAGGTCAACGGTCAACGGTCAAAATTTAATCTTTTAGTGGTCCGACTCTAGTTGATTTTTTTTGTTGTGATTGACTCGAATCGGGTTTTGTTTGTGTATGTTTTAGATGTGTTTCGGAAATTCACGAGAAAGACGGGGGAGAAAGATACGAGAGGGATGATGGAGTTGTACGAAGCGTCGTTCTGGGGAACGAAGGATGAACGAATTCTCGACGAGGGTGATCGAGCGATGTTGAGAAGTTCGAGTAGTCTCGACGTTGTATCGAGTTACAGACTGAGGCATCCTGTTCATAGGAGCTTGCCTAAGTTTAATCTGAAGAGTTATCTCGATTTCTTCCACGAGAAGAATGATACACTAGCTGATTTAGCTAGGTTGGACTTCAATGTTAATCAGGGCATGCACAAGGAAGAGGTCATCCAAGTTTCAAGGTAAATTGTTTGATGACCAAAATGAAAATTACGATATGATCCTCGTAATGTTGGATATTTACAATGTTATACTCAAATAGGTGGTGGAAAGAGCTTGGGCTTGCACAAGAGTTGAAGTTTGTTAGGAATGAACCGATGAAGTGGTACATGTGGCCACTCGCGGCATTGCCCGATCCGAAATTCTCGGAGGAACGAGTCGAGATCACCAAACCTGCTTCCCTCGTGTACCTTATAGATGATATCTTCGACATTTACGGGTCACTTGATGAGCTGGTTCTCTTCACTGAAGTCATCGATAGGTAACTTAATGTCTAGTAACATGTTCAATTACGTGTATCGACATTTACCAGTGTTGCTTACGCGTGTGCCAGGTGGGATGCCACGTCAGCGGATCAATTACCCGATTACATGAGGAAATGCTTCGTGGCACTCGATGAAGTCACCAATGAGTTTGGGTACAAAGTGTTCAAAAGACATGGGTTGAACCCTATACACTTCTTACAACGAGCGGTACGAGTTCCGGTCCATATTTCGATTTCTCTTGATTTGTACAAGTGATTGTTGGCCGTAGATCTAACATTTTTTGATAGTGGGCAACATTGGTAAAAGCATTCCTAGTGGAAGCCAAGTGGTTCAAGTCAAGAGAGTGTCCAAAGGCTGAAGAGTACTTGCAAAATGGGATAGTTAGTTCAAGTGTTCAACTAGTGTTGGTTCATCTCTTCTTCCTTTTGGGTCATGATCTAACATCGAGAAACTTGGAACTCGTTAACGGTGATAACTCTCCTGTACTTTCTTCTGTGGGAAACTTCTTCGATTATCAGACGACCTCTCTGCCATGGTACGCAACCAACCGCTCGAGTTATTAGGATGATGATGAAAATTTACATGGTTTTGATATGATTTTGGTGTGGTGTAATGCAGAACGAGGACCAAAATGGGTGTGACGGGTCGTACATGGATTATTACATGAAGGAACATCCAAAGTCGTCTATGCAAGACACAAGGGTGCATGTGATGGAGATGATTGAGGATACATGGAAGCAATTCAACTATGAATGTTTGTCTACTTCAACAACGCTTCCATCATCGTTGACCAGAGCTGCCCATAACTCGGCGAAAATGGTGTCCTTAATGGAACATATGGGTGACAATGGTGAGAGCCCTTCGAGCCTCGAGGACCATATCAAGTCCATGCTCTTTGAGAGCATACCCATTTAGCTTGTATTGGTTTTTTGGTTTGATTGAATCACATATACATAGTGTTTGTGAAATCGTACCATACATGTGTTTTAGTGAAACAACAAAGTATAATAAAACTCGTAACATAACAAACATCCTAAATCAGCATTCATAATTGTTCATCTCAGGTTCATAATTCATACAACCCTTTTCAATCAATCCATCAATCTGCACTCCTACTTCAGCATCAACACCAGACGAATTCCTCGTCGAAACTCGATACATTTCATGGAACGACGATCTTGTACCTGTTAGCTCTACCAAGCTGCACAAGCTCCCCTGCTTCTTCACCCTTCTCCCCTTTCACCAATCCATCAACCACAGACTGCACCACATTCCCATCAACAGCAATCTTCTTATCGAGAATCCGACAACAAACCTCGAAAGCATACCGTATATCACCTTTCTCGCATAAAAACGGAACCAAAACATCGAAAACCGTCTTGTTCAGTTCAATCTCACGCTTCAGAATCTCCTCGTACCATCCCTTGGCACCTTCCAAGTCACCATCTTTCACACACCCTCTAATCAATGCTATAAAGCTATGCACATCCGGTTCGACCCCTTTCGAACCCATCTCGTTAACGAGCTTCCCCGCTTCCTCCATCTTCTTCTCGAATGCCAACCCGAGCACCCGAGAATTATAGCTTCTAACATCAGGGGAAACACCCATATCCACCATTCTCTCCCAAGTAGCTTCACCATCTGAGAATCTCTCTTTACTGTAGAAAGCATACAGCAAAGTATTGAAAGTAACTAAGCTAGGGCTTACACCTTTCTCCACCATTTGATCAACCACCATAGCTGCAGCATCCAAAGCTCCCATCTTGCACAACCCTTTCATGATCGTGTTATATGAAACTACATCCAGAGTAATCCCAATCTTCTTTGGCAATTCCTTCACAATGCAATCGAATTCATCAAACAAGCTACAGTCAATGCAAGCAGAGAGCAAAGCATTGAAGGAGTACACAGTTTGTTCACATCCTAAGCTAGGCATTTCGTCGAACAGCTTACGTGCTTGTCGAAACATACCAACTTTACCGTACACCACAATGAGGCGGGACACGAACTGCTCGTTTTTTATGTCTGTGAACTTCTTCTGATGCTCGATTATCTCTTCGATCATGTAGTGCTTGTGGTACTTGGCGAGACGCTTGGCCGTGGTGAGATACACGTCGTATCGAGATCGGAAGTCTGGTTTTTCTGATGACTCCATGAATCTTACTACCATCTTCTGGAATGAGCCGGACTTGGTCCCGGGAGCGGCGGGTTGGGTGGAAGCTTCTACGGTGGTGACGGCGGGTTCGAAGACTGAGCGGAGGCGGCGGTAGAGGGAGGACGGCGGCGGTTTGCTCATCGTGAAAATGGTCGGCGGAGAAAATTTGTTATTGGAGAGTTTCGTGTTGTTCTTAAAGCCTGGCCCTTTGGGCTTTGGCCCATCAATACAGAACTTCATAAAGGCCTTTGGGCTTTGGCCCATGAAATCAACCCGATTAACCGTTTGACGGGTCGAAGGATATTTCGAGATGACGGTAGAAACAATTATGAGTTCTAGCATACTTCGAACAATCGACACGATGCTCAATCTTTAGAGCATCAATCGAGCGTTTCACATACGCGTCATTTCACACTAGCAGACTTCGAACACTCGACATTTCATGCCCTCATTAGAGCATCAATCGAGGGTATGTACTTAGTGACGAGGTTAAAACCGCAATTAATCAAACTAACGACTCAAAGGACATAAACACAATCGTGAGTTCGGGCGAAATCCCAACAATCGATTCAATACTCGGGTCTTTTGTGGCCTTGTCAAGGTATTAGTCAACATAAGCATGGAATTTCTAACCAAGTACGTGTCGATGTCGATCTAACCCACCCGTTTGACAGCTATACTCGATGTTGAGGTTAAACCGAAATTTCTAACCAAAACGATTGATTGTCGTTTATTCATGAAACAACATTGACAAAGAGTAGCACCATGTTTCGATTCCAAGAGACAACAACATCCAATAGATAAAAGACACAAATTTCAGTAGAGCTTATGAAGATTGAAACCCTAATTAAGTCCTAAATAAGCCAATGATTAAACCTTAAAACTTCCAAAACAAAAGCAAAAACCAATCTACCAAGCTCAAGTTCTTACCTTTCACACTTCAATTGGCAACTTCAGCTTATAATTGAAGTACCCATTACTCTCACCAAGCTTCACAATCTCCTCAGCTTCATTAACCATCTTCCCCACAACCAACAGTTCCACAACCTTCTGCAACTGCCCTTCATCGACGATCTTCTTCGACTTGAAGACGTCCTTAGCAACCTCGTAAGTAAACCCGAAATCGCTCTTCCCACGGGCGAAATTCAGCAGCTTTCCATACCCAAACTTGTCAGGCTTGAACCCAGCTTCAAGCATTCCACCATACCACTTCTTGACTCCTTCCAAATCGTCAGCTGTTATGAACCCTTTGATCATAATGCTGTAGCTCATAGCATCAAGGTTGATCTCCTTCTTCTTCATTTCTTCAAGCCACTCAATGGCATCGTTCATCTTCTTCGCGGAGCACAACCCGAGCAGCTTAGCATTGTAGGTTCGAATATCAGGGGTAACACCCTTCTCCAACATTTGCCCCAGATCTTTTCACCATCATCAAGCTTAACATTTGCATAAAACCGATGTAAGATTGTGTTATAAGTTACCAGATTAGGCGCCAAACCTTTCCCTTCCATTTCCTTGATCATCTCCAACCCTGAATCCAGCGATCCCATATCACAGTAAGCCTTGATCAGCGTATTGTAAGACACCACATCGGGCTGAATCCCCATCTCCTTCGACAACCCTTTGAACAGCTCTTCAACCTTCTCCACCTTCTTCGAATTCAAACAAGCTGACAAAAGCGCATTGAAAGACAGCGTAGTCCGATCGCAGCCTCGGCTAGGCATTTCGTCGAACACCTCCCGTGCTTTACCAAACATCCCAGCTTTCCCGTACAGAGAGATCAATCGAGCGTTGAATCCTTCCTTCGACATGTCCTTGAACCGCTTCTGATCCTCCAAGATCTCCTCGATCCAGTTGAAGCATTTGGCGGATGCGAGGCGGCGGACGACGTCTTCGTAGATTCCAGTCTTGGTTCTGAATCGCGGCTCGAGTGAGCTCTTTTTGAACTTCTCCACCAGGCGCTTCAGGCTTCGCTCCTTGTGCAGGCTGTCGGAGAGAGCTCTGACGGTGGGCTCTGCTGCGGTGGTGGTGGTAGTGGCGGCGGCGGTTGCGGTGGAGAAGGTGCGACGGAGAATGCGGGAGAAAGTCGCCATTTTTCGTTTTGGGTTTGGGAGGTTTCGCTATTTTCCGCCGGAAGATTGAAATAAACTATGAGACAGAGAAATTGGGCTTTTTAGGGTTTAAGGCCCAATGGGACATTATTAGGGTTTTTGAAGGGTTGTTAGATCAAAACCAAACCAATCGGTCGGACCGTGAGAATCAAGAAACAAACCATTTGATCAGTTCGGCTCAATTCAATACTCTTCAACCATGATAAATCGAATCATAAAAAACCATAAATCGGTCAAACCAAACCGATTAAAACAAGTATATCCCATGAAAATGAAGTTATTGACTAATATATTTTCATAGTTTGACCAATTCATTGACTAGTCTTCCAACGGCGCGATCCAAATTAAACTTTTAAATTATTATGCTCTCACTCGTTCGGTTCAACGTTCAATTCGATCATGAGAACATTCATAGCCTCGCACATTTTTTCTTATTCATCGTAACGACCATGAAACTACGTCGTCCATGTCGTTGAACAGTAGAGTAAAAGAAATTTCAATAAAAAATGGTTTATAGAAACCTCTAGCACAAACTAACAGCAGATTAACCAGTCAACCAATACAATCATTTCGAATCATTAATCTAACCGGTTTAACCAACCATGGTCCATCCCAAGGCTTACCACTCTACAGCAGACTACTTGTACTAGTACCACAATGATTAAGCTGGAAACTGTAACAAACTGCAGTACTAGTACACAACTGATTAACTGAACACAGAGATTCCCTCTTCATCTCTAACCCTAATATATAACCATCATGAACAGAATTGCAGAACCAAAACACACACTCTGCAACTCTGCATCAATGGATGAACAACAAGTTTGCAGCAGCAGGAAGAAAAGAAGAGGAGGAGCAACATCTAGCGATGAACCCGAATGCGGATCGAAGAACCTCCTTGCTGAGAGGAGACGTAGGAAGAAGCTCAACGATCGCCTCCTCTTGCTTCGATCTTCGGTCCCAAACATCACCAATGTACAATGTTTCTTTT
The DNA here is from genome assembly GCA_034768395.1 of Linum lewisii. Lineage (NCBI taxonomy): Eukaryota > Viridiplantae > Streptophyta > Magnoliopsida > Malpighiales > Linaceae > Linum > Linum lewisii. Next base: position 391,036 of record CM068299.1, read on the forward strand.
CAACTTTCATCTGTCACATTTCCTATGTCTTTACTCTTTAGTTAGTCCCAATTGTCTGATAATGTGTTGAATTTCATTTGCTCAGATGACCAAGGCGACGATTATCGACGATGCAATCGATTACATTCAGGAGCTGGTGAGGAATGTCGAGCTTCTCAGCGGGGAGCTTGAGCGATTTTCGGTCGATGAGGTTTGTGATGGTGCTGAGAAGATGCTACATTGTGGAATTCAGGTTTGTACATACTACAGAGTATAACCTCTCTTCTGCAATTTTCTGTTCTAAAGATTTTATCTTTTACTGTCATATAGTAACCCCTTCTGCATTTTCTGTCCAAAGATTGAATCTTTTTGGTCAATCAGTATCACGAAACTCGATAATCCTTCGATTTTGATGCTACCCATTTGCAATTTTTGTTATGATATGAAAAGGGTTGATGTCACGTTTCATAAATTCGTCGCATTTCTGCTCATTTTACTACCTATAGTAATGTCATGTAACTCAATAAATGTTAATGTTACCCATATGGGTATTCTCCATTTCTCCTTTCGCATTCGATCTAATCCGACGATTCCTGTAGGAAGAAGTCGAGGTTGTTAGGATCGACGAGAAGAATCTATGGGTGAAGATTCTGATGGAGAAGAGGAAAGGAAGATTCACTAAGCTGATTGAAGCAATGACCAAAGTAGGTCTTCAGCCTACTCATACAAGCTTGACCACTTCCAAAGGAGCATTCCTAGTCTCTTCCTGCCTTGAGGTAATACTAATAACATGTACTAAATTGGATTTCAGAATTAGGGTTCTTAAGTTTATCCCCAATGTTCTTCACAGACTCTCCATGTTGACAATGGAATGGCTCAGAGGATCAAGGACTTGCTGCTACAAGTTATCAGAGGAATCTGAGGATATCCAGAGAGAATCTATGTCCAATTTTTTGTAGGGTTTAATGTTCTTTGTCAGTCCTCACTGTCAAAAGGGTGGATCTTTTTGTCTCCTACTTGGATTGAATATGAAGTTAATGAACTAACAATTGATGCCATGCAAGATTGAAAGGAACAGCTTTTGAATCTATGGAAAACAGCCATGATAATCTGACTAATCCGTCTCGATTATTACAGCAACGAGCTAAGCTCGAATGTAGTATATATAGAGCCATGAGCTGCAACATTCAGCTAAAACCAATCATTCAAATGCTGAAATGGATCATCACTACTTCTACATTGCTTGCATTGTGTTCTTAGCTCATCTGGGATCGACTCTGAGTCAGTCTCCAGCTTCGAGTCCAGCTTCGGGAAACAGGTTTGCAGTCCCCGAAACCAGACGGATAGCTAAGCATCATGAAGATCGATCGCCACTAGGCGGAGACTTGATCCTCGGTGGGCTGTTCATAGCCGGTTTTGCAGTCGTCGTCTGCTACATTCGCGTCACCAGGAGGCACTAAACTCGAACCCGAACACGAAACCATTGTTGCTTGTGACAGTAATAAAGAACATTGCTTTATAGATGTCACCAATCTGTTAGCTCAAATGGGTAAAACCCTAACATTCAAAAGCTGAAATCTTTTCACTTCTCTTGCTCTCAGTAGTTATGAATGTAAGCATTTCAGTACTTCTGGATCCTGAATGCTCACGTAACGTTTAGCCAATCAAACGGTTTCTTCTTCACTTGACAGCATCAAGCAAGAAAACGTTTCAGCACCAGATCCTGCAGTTATGAAAAAAAACCAGAGACTACACCAAAACCCAGAATGAAGAACATGAAGAACAGATTGGCTTAAAATTTAAATCTATTTGAACTAGAACTGAAAATGTCTATCAACAACAGAGAATCATACAAGAATCCCCAGCATAGCCCCCTTCCCCCACTATGTACAATCACTCAAAACTTCGATCCAAACCAGAAGCAAAAAAAACAGAGAAAAATCCAAAATCAAAACTTCGATTTCAAAGCTTCAGAAACCCCTTCTTCAGTTCATCATCATCTCTCAGCTCCAAATCCAATCGTCCCTCTGCTCTCCTTCACCAACCCACCTGCAAATATCCAACACCCAGATCTCAATTCCCCCATTCAAACCCTAAAAAATCAACAAAAAAACCCCCAATTTTTACCTTCAGCCTTGCAAGAAGGCGGATCTTCAAACAGAGAAACAGAGAGCGACTTATGAGCAAGCCCAATATCAAAGAGTATAACCCCAGAATTAGGATCCTTAACAAAGATCCCTTTCACCGGGAACCAGAGAAAAAGCTCCTCCTGAGTAAGCCCTTCCATTCCGACGAGCCCTCCGAAGCTGAGATTCGCTCTGAGGTGGGATTCGAAGAACACCCTGTTTTCGAATTTCGCTAAACAGGGGCCTTCGAGCTGGACCTCGAGCTTGCCGTAGGAGTCGAGATCGAACGACTTGACGTTCTCCGGGAAGAGGCCGCCGGGGAGGCCCTGGCTGTGGAGGAGCTTCTGTAAGGAGGAGGATTTGTCGCCGGCGGCGGCGACGGTGGTTAGGGAGAGGATGAGGAGGAGGGAGACGGAGAAGATTATGATTGACGCCATTGTTGAAGGAGTGGACATGGGATTGGGAGAATTGAGCTGAGAGAAGAATGAATGAATGAATGAATGGATGAAAGATTGGATCTTTGTGCGTTGTGAAGAGTGTTTTAGGGAAAGGGTACAAAAACGCCGCAGGCTGGGGACAGAGGAAAAGGGTTTGAAGGATGGGTGGAAATTACCGTTTTGGGGTTGGGTTTGTGTGAAGAGGGTGGAGGGTAGTTTGGGGAATGTGGGTTATGAATCGAGTTTTTCGGTTCGGGTTGGTGACGCATGTAGCCGAACTCGAATCCATTCTCGTGATGGGAAATTGGTACTCATACCGTAAACTCTATCTTTGTCTTGATTCTTTCTCTGGTCGTTAGTTGATATGGTCAGTGTCGTTGCTGGCTTGAAACTCTGTCGTTGTTTGAACCACTTACTGGTTAGACGTGATCGTTTACTCTTGACCATTGATTCTCTTATCTTGTCATTGAAGTCATAGACCGTCGCCAAATGTGGAGGTGTAAAGAGTGGTTGATCTGTAAGGTCGGATGAATTCGATTAGGACTCTGACCAAAATGCTGACTTTGAACCAATTTCACATTGAGATTCTAATTGGGGGCGGAGAAAACCCGACTCTAGACCCATTTTTCAAGTTCTTACCTCATCAATATCGTTCGAGTTTATGAGAAACCCTGACTTTGAACCATTCTAATTGAGTTTCTACTCTTGTTGTCTACGATGATAACTTGTCCCGTGAAATTTCGAGTCGAGCATATTGTACGAATCAAGAGATAAGAAAGGTGGGTAAAAGTAGATACACATTTGATAAATTCGGTTAAGAAGAATACTACTCATTTCCTAATTTACTTGATTAGGTACATAGTAGTTGTAGATAAACAAACCAGAAAACATCGTTATCAAATTAGATTATTCTCCCATCTTCCATCGTCGAAACAATGATGTCATCTCGATCCTCATCTATAAAAATGAAGTACATCTTATGACCAGCCGTTGCGCATTTTTTACTGCATGGTAAAAAAGTTAAAAGGAGATTGCAGAAACGGCCAAAAAGGGATGCCGTTTTGCATGACTTAACTGAAAATTTCTCTGAAACATGTTTCAGTTTCAGCTCAGAACCTTTGGTTCCTCAGAACTCACAAGCATAGGGTGAAAAACACGAGGTTCTTGTCAAATTTATTTTTACCACTTTGGTCCCTCTACTTTGTCAACTTAACAGATAGCCCCTTTGTACTATAAATCGCTCTTTTATCCCTCCTACTTCGATTACTTTGCTGTTTGGGTCCTTTCGTTCCAAATTTCGTCTTCTTAACCTTAAATCTGGACACATCCGCAGACCGACAAAGAGAGAAATTAGAGGTAGGAGGCGAAAAGTTGGTAAGGGAGGTATCATGAAGAGTATGATGAAATACGAAGGATTTTAAAACCACACATTTTATTCGTTGATTTTTCATCCTATCTAATTATATATACTCATATTCTCAATTAAAAAACGCTTCGTAAGCTAATACATGACTATTGGAGCTAACGTGGTGTAACGTCAGAAAGACAAAAGTTTTAACAGAAAGACCAAAATGACAAAGTGGTCGAAGTAGGAGGGCACGAAAAGAACAATTTATAGTATATGGAGCTATTTGTTAAGTTGGAAAAGTAGAAGGGGGAAAATGATATTTTCATAATATGAAATTTTATTTTTAGAAAATGAATTTTATAATAATATTTTTAATTGTGGAACCGATTTTCTAGAAACTTACACCCTATTATAACGCCTGGATTTTGTTTTTTCTTTCCATATTTTCATGAGATTTGATTCTTTTGATAATAACGCCTCTCTTATTCTTATCTTATTTTGCGCTTATTTTTCGGTTATGAATTACGTACATATCCATAAATAAATAAAATAGAAATAGAAATAGAATATTTGCTTCATATTATCCACATTCCACAAATAATGCTTGAAATATCTTAAAAAAAACAAAAAACAATGAATATCATAGATAGGTAGGCTTCCCGATTTCAGCGATATGATTGACATCTACGTGAGGTGGAGGAAAATCTTCAGTTACAACTTACAAACTTGGTTATGACTCTGTTTCATGTTGATTCGACATTGTAATCATTGAGTCGTACATTTCGTTGCACGTCTAACTTTGTTGTATCATACAAGGAACTTGCTAGTAGTACTGTCTCCTTGAATTTCTTCTCGTGAAGCTATCTATGCCACAATGAAGATTATAGCTTAGCAATTAGCCGACATGGTAAGCATTCTATTGAGGTTATAGAGTTTCCAATCACTAATGTCACTTAATTTATCGTGAGGATAGCCATGATGCAGACTATTCGACAATCAAAGACCATTCTTTGCGATTACTGTATTAATTAGTTGTATTCTCAGTTTCTCATACATATCTTATGTATTGGGAAATGTACGATTAGCTTCACATATTTTACCATTAGAAGGTAAATGAAGGATATGTACGGCTACACCTATGATTTGTCGCAAACGGAAAAAATTCACTTTAAAATCCAACGCACTTTTTTACTCACGTTCTAAGTTCTTATCGTATATCTTCATAAAAAAAAAGAAGTTCTAATCGTACATCTGGTGATCATAATAGGTGTTTTTTTTAAATAATTAAATAGCTCCGCGAGGAGAATCGAAACAGTAAGTAGTAAATCAACTTTCGTACACAAAGAATCATCTAAATAGACAGACGAATTTTGTCAAATTACTCTTCTAACCTCATCCATTTTTTTCCATACAAAAAATTGAATACCATTCATATTTTATCAAATAAATTTACATATATTATAATAATAAAATGCAGATATTTATATAAAAAAAAAATTAAATATAAGCATAATTATTGGGAAAATGGGACACAGAAAAGGACCACCTAGCTCCCACCAATTTATTTATATACTTAAATAATTGCTATAACACGTCACAGCTCACTTATATATACACTTACCCCTACATCTTTATCCTTTTGCTACTACTTGTCTGACACTCTACGAGGTACACATCCGACGCCAGGAGTCAGACGTGCTCAACCATCAATCAAACATAACTCATTGGACTATCCAGGTTGGAACAGTTCCACTACATTTTTTTTCATAAAATTGTATTCCATCTTCATATGCATATGAATAATCCCCAATTTCACACGATCCTAAATGTCAAAATATGTACAAGTATACGTATACATATTCCGAGTAACACACATTTACAAACCCTAGAAAAGGTTAAACAAAAATTAAAGAGGGCATTAATCCCCTTAATGGAAGCTTAATTAATTAATTTCTCCTGAAATCGCGGACATTAAAATTGAACAGTTCAAACTAAGTTAAAGGAAAGGACAGCTGAACGACTTAATTAATTAATTAAACTCCACAGTATTCTTTAATTATTGTTTATTTAATTAATAAAAAACGTTAATTGCTTCGTACGGCACAATTAGTATACTTAATCACTTGTTTTAATTACTGTCGGTTGCTAAGCAGTAGTTGGCTGAATGCTCATGGCATGGCATATATACTTATATACGTGAATAATTGAAGGGAAAATAGCACTTTGACCCCCTCTACTTTGCCAACTTAACAAATAGTCACTTATACTATAAATCGCTCGTTTTACCTCCTCCTACTTCGGCCACTTTGCCAACTTAACTAAGGGGTGGTTTGGTTGATGGAATTGGGTATGAGAATTGGATTTCAATTCCTGACCCACTGAAAATTGTAGTGCAATTATTTGAGCCAATTCCTAGTGGGCACCCATGCAATTCTCGGACCCAATTCCATCAACCAAACGGCCCCTAAGTTATGATTATCGTCTTCTTAACATTAAATCTGGACATATCCGTACACTGACAGAGAGAGATATCGGAGGTAGGAGATGAAGGGTTGGTCAGGGAGGTATTGTGATTTTCGAAGAGTGTGGTGAGATACGAAGGGTTTTAAAACCACACATTTTATTCGTCGATTTCATCCTATCTAATTATATATCTTTATATTTTCAGTTAAAAAATGCTTAGTAAGCTAATATATAGATAACATGATGTACCGAATGCGCATCAGTTGACGTCTTGAAGACGAAAGTTGAAACAGAATGACACAAACAGCTAAGTGGTTGAAGTAGGAGGGGGTGAAAAGAGCGATTTATAGTGCAGGAGGTTATTTGTTAAGTTTGCAAAGTAGAGGGGCTAAAATGCTATTTTTTTTTCTTGAATAAACAAATCAAGTTTAATTAAGTAATGTTTATTTAATTAATATAAGCATAAGCTTTTTATAGGCGATTTTGGCTTTTGTTTTGCTTTCATGTGACTCCTTCTCGTTTGTCTGTCTCCTGCCCTTATGATTGTATAGTTCGTACATGCATTGATTCGAATGTCGGGTGCCCTTTTCACATCACAGGACCCGACCCGACCCGACCCTGTTTGGTCGTGTTGTTCCGTCTCGGTTGTTACGATGGTCGAATGTTGGGTATCTCGTAAAACAGGAGATGGAAGTTAGGGTTTGGATTGAGATGACGAATAAGGGGTTACATAACCAAAATCATGTTTGAATTATGGTTTTGGGTTTGAAAGACGGTGATCAGAGTACGTACCTTGAGTAAGAGTAGAGTATAGTCTAATGGGAAGAGGGAAGATTACGTTTTCAGGGCATTTCGGGAACAGATAAAGTGAAGATAGGGTGAGGCTTGTAGCTCACAGGATTAGAGCACGTAGCTATGAACCACAGTGTTGGGGGTTGGGGTTAGAGATCTTGCTTTAGCAAGAAGACACAACATTAGCAAATCAAGGAGTTAGATTTGTCAAGGTAAATTAATGATGGTAAAAATCTCTATTGTTTTACCCCCATAGTAATCATTGTTTCTCCAATTATGAATCAACCAAATTATAACTAGCATGGGGTTATTTACTATTAAGGTCCTTTATTAAGTAAGAAATTACTCCCTGAATCCTCACATAATTGTGTTTTAACTTTTCATAGACCTTCGAACTTTCCTCGATTTATTGTGATAGTAAAAATTTGTAATGTAAATGCTTACAATTGATAACTAGATCCTACTTAAGACTTGTTGATTGAAACTTTTATCTCTCAGTTATTTAGCTGATTTTCTAATATGATCGTTTGTTGTAGTGTACTACTCTACTCAATAGGCATAAATGTCGGTCTTCATCATCGATGGAATAACTCATTAATATTTTTTTTAGTCTTAACGATGCTAGCATAAGATAAATATAGTATTTGTCTATGATAATTCAACTCGTCTCCTTGTCACAATATTTTAATTTCCACGTCTCCTTACTCGTACATCATCAAATTATATTGTCTTATACCGAACTCATATTCTTACTAGTTAAACTAGATCGCGAACCTTTCGGCTTGGGCAGATACTTAATTTTTACTCGTGTATGGTTACCTCCTCTTCTCCCGCGAGAATTATCTCAAAAAAAAAAAAAAAAAACTAGATCGCGAAAATATCAACAATTTCACTTCTCTAATCTTAGTAATTTATTCCACATTGGTAACCAATCACATGGGCCATGGCCCACTCAATTATTCCTCTCTAAGGCCCACATTTCGCTATCACAGGCCCATGGTCCCCTCACAAGGCCCATAAAAAAAACAAAATAAAAAAGAAATTCAATTCAGCTCGTACGTCCACAACTCTTCACCATACGTTCGCTGATAACTCTCCTCCGGCCACCCACCGCCGCCGCCGGCGTACGGATCATACGAATTCCCGAACAAATAATCCGCCGCCGTCTGATTCCACTCTCCTCCGCCGCAATCCCCACCTCCCTTCCCATACTCAACACTCTGCCTTCTACTCTTCTCCAAACACGGCCAGTACCCGAACAAGCTCTCACACAGATCCACCGTCTCCAACCCGTAACCCGACGGAACCCGACCCGCATACACAATTCCTCCGCAATCGTACCCGTTTTCAACTTCCTCTTCCTCCTCCACCTCTTCTTCGATCATCTGCATCTCCTTCGGATTCAATTCCTCAATTTTCGGACCATCCGGTTTCTTAATTTCTACTTGAGGAACTGAAACCAATCCGCCGTCGGCGGCAGGAATTCGACCCGCAGACACGATTCCACCGTAATCGAACCCATTTTCAACTCTCGCTTCCTCCGTCGGCTTCGATTCCTCGATTTTCGGAGCAGCCGGTTTCTTAATTTCTACCTGAGGAGCTGGATCTGAGCCGGCGACGGCGGCGGCGGAAATTCGATTCGCAGGGTAGCAGGTTTCGTCAGAATGGGGAAGCGGCTTACCGTACGTTTGAGCGAGGTCATACCCGCCGCCGTATGGTGTTGAATCGTACTCTTCGAAATCGGTCTCGTTGAACTCCGACAAAGAAATCGACTGAGTTGGAATTGACTCGGCGTAGTGAGTCAGACTCGGTGGTTGTTCATATGCGTAGTAATTAACAGCTCTTGATTCATAGTGAGAATAATCTGAATCGTAATGATGATGAGGGTAATCGTAGTAATTGGTAGAAGGGTACTCACCGGCGGCGTAGTAATTGTTGTAGCTGTATGATGCGGCTGCGCCGCCGTAGCTGTAGGCAATTGCGTCACCGGAGATCAGCTGCATCTTCGTCGGAGAGTGATTGATCTTTGCATATTGATTGACGATTGTGGGTTTTGGAAACTACTTTTGATGTGATAATTGACGGTACGAAGAGGTTGGATCTTGACCGTAGATATCTTATCTGATTGAAGGAGCACGATCGACGGTGGAGATCCGATCCTTACCTAACGGAAACTCTATGATTGCTCTAATGGACTAATTTGACACGAAACGTGTGATTTTTTTTGCATTGGAATTTGGTTAGTCCCATGATTTCATGGGCACGTTTCGATCACGGTTGCGACGAAAGCTCTATACTCGTGATCAAGTAAAACTTGAAACATCTCATAGATTTTAACGGTATGACGAGTGTGTTGATCTTGGAGCAAGCGATCGTGACTTGCCCAGAGTGTTCAGGAGTTGGGATAGGGCATTGCTCGAGTTGCACTAAAGATAGGAGGGAATACATGAGAGGAGGAAAGCGGTTGAGACCCAAACGTCGGATTTCTTGGGCAAACCATAGCCGCATCAATCATATTGCTCGAGAAGGACCTACATTAGTAGTAGCACGAGTTTTCTCCTCCCATCGAGCAGAAGTTCATATTGGAGACCAATTTGATATGGTTTAGATGTAGTTTTCTCTAGTAATTGTACCATACACTAGTTAGAGATTATTCCGGTCTGGATTTGGGAGATGGAATTGAGTAATTCTGCCACATTTCTCAATTCCTTGTTTTTTCGTCTCTAATTATATGTGGAATTGAATATCTACCTACCTGAATCCAGTTTCAAAAGAAATATGAAATTCTCTTCCAATTTCATATCGTTATTAGACAAGAAAACAAGAAATTTAATCTCGAAAGAATTACCAATTCTCCAGGCATCCCAGTAATTCATTTCCATGCAGAAAACACGACACCTTAGTTTTACCGATTCGATATCTGTTACCGTGTCACAAACGATTCATATGATGTCTTCAACAATAAGAAACAAGACATTCATTCATACCCAAATGTCAAAACATTCAATCAAAAGTTCCTATGGCATGTAAACTCCCATTGCGTACAACCTATTCCATCTTACAATTCATAATCTGGATTCTGCAGGGGATGCCCTCGATCAAAAGTGCTGACGAACCCAGAACACACACAGTCTAAATCTGTCGAATACCTGCAATCGAAGAAGCAGCATTGCAGAAGCACGATACAATCAAAATGTGAAACACCATTTGAATCAGGTAACAAGAGTGAACCCAGATTGAAAGAACATCATACATTCTATCATTCAAGCTTAAGCAGAGGAAGATGATTCCTCTGGTTTACTCGATGCAGCAGGCTGTGTTGATGCTGGTTTCTTCTGGTTCGAAGGTGGACCGTCTCTTCTTCGCTCATACCTCTTGCTCTCGTACTTCGAAGTCCTCCTCTGCTTCGGTTGGTATGTCGGGTATGAGCATGGAATGATCTCACCGTTCACATACTTATCACCTGCACGTTTCATAACATCACACCATCAATGGTTATGATCAAAGCAGCAATCTTGACGAATCAATCGAATCAAACAGGATAAGAAGTAGGAACCTCCATAGTCTTTGTTCTTGACATCAATGTAGGAGTCTGGAAGCACCCACAACACTCCAGGCAACCCTGCAAAACAGCTTACAGATTCATATCGAAGTTCAACGATGGAGCTTGCTTAGTTGTTCTTAGTTCTTACTCACTCACCCTTGAATTTCTCAGAGGTAGCTTCATCAACTGTACACTGAAACCCAGTATACGTCGTCGTACTGAACGCATACATGTTCTTCTTCGCCTCTTCCATACTAATCCACAAGAAAATCCCCAATTCAATTTTGACCTAATTCCTCCAAAAACCCTAATTGCCCCAAATTCAACAAATAAACCCTAAATTCGACTCAGAAACTAACCTTCCCACAACAGAGGCGAGAGTATTGAGATAAGCATCAATCATCTGCTCCCTGGTCGGCGCCGGATCCTTGGGGAAGTCCATGACAATCAGCCAGTGGTTGTAGTCGCAGCCGGGAAGCATTATCGTCTCTCTCTGCTCGCTGCTACTGCTCCTCTTCGACGAGTAATCGGAGTCCACCGCGGCGCGGGTAATCGTGGTAGAACGGACGGCGGCGCTCCAGCTCGGGCGCGGTGGTTCCATGCCTGGTGATGAAGCGCCGGAGATGAGAGTGGAGTGAAGGAGGATGGCTTGAGGTGGGAGAGGGAAGGGGTTAGGGTTTTAGGAGTGAGAGTGAACGACGCCATTGGAGAACTGAGAGAGAGAGAGAAGCGATTAAGGAAGAGAAGATAAGGTAAAGTCTGGAAGATGATAGTATTTAATTTTCTTTTATTTACGCTGGATTTTTTTGGACGGGAGCTTGTCGGCGGCGAGGAGGAGAGGCATGTTCTCCGACGTTTTTTTGGCGGCGGCGACGGTTGAGTTCGCGGGCTATTGTTTTGGGCCGATTAACAGATGGAAGGTTGAGTTTAGGCCCATTTGGATCAGCCTTTTATGGGCCGGAAACTGAATTTTTTGTTTGTGGACTCTTATTGCTAAGCCCAACATAGATTAGCTAAATATGTATTTACTATTTAGGGTGTTAAATATATTTATTTTTGAAATGTATCAATACTAAGGATGATGGTTGGTTCGAGTCTGGTATCTCCTGCGGTAAGGATTACCAGCAATCTTCTAGAGATATATCTAAGAGCCAGGTGTGCCACAGAATAGGCTGCCTACACTTGAGTTGAGATAAATATAAGTTTGACAATCATTCAATGTAGTACATGATAGAAACAAGATATAAGTCAGTAATTGGTCAGTCCATCACAAAACGAGTCGAGTAATAATCAGTAAATACCATGTACATCGACCATGACCCCAAATATGTCGACAACACATTGAAATCCCTAGGTAACAAGTTACATAAGAGTCAACCAGACACACATATGACCTCATATCACGACTGAACTACTTCAACCTTGACTGACAATAACAATAACGAAATAACAGTCACGATGACTCGTTCTGTCTTTATATAATACCAACTCGATATGTAAAACCACTCCATCGAATTTCTACTCACGACAACCCGAATCCATACCGGAATACTAGTGTGTAAAGATAGGGTTTTGACTAATTAAGTACTAACTAATAAGTTTAGTGATTAATGAGTACTATTTAATTAAAGAAATTATAAGTCAAAGTCCCCCCTAGCTAGCTAAGACACAAACGACTAAACGACATAGTATTACGCGTATGGGAAGAATTAAGTCCTACTCCTTCACTACTAGTTTACAAAAATATTAGGTTAAAGATTGCATCACTAATTAATTATTAATTTAATTTGATGAAATCAAGATTAACAATTCCCGAGGATACGTAAATACGTCACTACTATTTTATTATTTTTGTAATTAGTCACTACTTATCCATACTAAAACAAACCAATTTATGCGACCGAGTTAGGTTGAGTAAACTCGAGTCGAATTTCGAGTTTGAGATTGATTATTGTAATTTGAGTCGAGTTTTGAACCAACATAAACTTAATAACTAACATTTCGGAGTTTGCCCGTATCATGAATCGTTGCATCCCAATTACTCGAGTTGTTGAGAGAGAGTTCTGAATGGATCTTAATTATATTATTTTCTATGAAAGAGCCTGAAGTTTGCACAACTACAATAAGACTTGTGCAACAAATTGGGGGTAACAGATGCTTCAATAAGCCGTTATACATGGATTGGTGATTATCGGAATTCAGCACTTTGACATCTTGTTGGTCAAAGGCTTTGATAACCATATCATGAACTGTTGCATCCCAATAACTCGAGTTGTTGGGAGAGTGTTCTGAATGTATTTTTATTGTTTACTAACACCCCGTGAGCGAGTTGGGAAATCTTTGAGTGTGTACAAGCATGTGACCAAGACGTATAGTGTCTGTGTATTAGGTCATGTAGCCAGGTTGTTCTTCATAACTTCTCGAGATTTTGGTCCATTCTACACATGTTACTAGCTGATCATAGACGTGACACAACTAAGAGTTGATCTGGGACGTCCAATTGCTCTCACTCATACCCTTCTTGAAGCCATCTAAGTAGCTTTCATGAGTTAAACCGTGGGTCTGACCGTTCTTAAGCTAGGACTCATATTATCGAGCTACTCGGTTCGCTAACAACCTTATAAGTATGTGACACTATCCTAAGAAAAACCTACCCGTACGTATTATTAAACACATAATTATTTGACTTGCAACGGTTTTCATGGCAGTTCAACGAAACATCATATCAATAAGTCAATTTAATTAAAAAAACCGAGACATACAAAATACAAAGAAAACATAGGGAAAAAATGGACAAAAACCAAAGTACCAAACCTTGTACTTATGTGGATTAATTAATATAACGTCTGATTTTTGGTTTTATTTGTCTTGTGTTTATCTCACATAATTGGAGGATACCAAATGAGTAAATATCTCATTAGATTAATTATTAATTATCTATGGTTGAACCAATAGTGATATCAGAGTCGATTTCTATATAATGTACCTTTATCAGTTTTGTGAATGTTCGATGAATGAATAGCTTACCGAAGAGTAAAGATTGATGAATGATCGGTCGATTATGATGGATGGATACTTAATTAACCAACTGAGAGACTAATGTGTAAAGGGTTCGCAGTGGATTTATGAGAGGTTTGAATGTTTACATAGAAGAATGAAGGTGACTCTCTCCTCTTGAGCTAGCTTTTTGAGTTCCAAAGATTCAATACTAGTACCGAAAGGTTCCAATTCCATTAGCACTTCAGCTCCCTTATATCTTTATTACACTAACTATATGTCTATCAAGTTGTATCTCTCGAATCAGCCACCCTATTGGGTTGACAAATTTCAGTTTCTTCTATCTTAACCAGACTGACTATATGTCTATCGAGTTGTATCTTCTGAACCAACCACCCTATTAGGTAGACAAACTTCAGCTCCCTCTATCTTTACCACGCTAGTCTATATGTCTATCGAGTATTTCTCGAATCAACCACCCTATTGAGTTGACAAATAGATGAAACATCACTTATTAGCTAATCCTATTGAACAAAACCTACCAAGATAGAGATGCAAAGGATCCAAAAAGAGTTAGGTTCAACTCATCCATTCTATCTAAACCCTAAAACCTAACAACTAATTTGTTGTTTTGACTTGATCTCCCAAGTTCTTCTCTATTGGCCCCTTTGTATTCATATAGAATGATGATGATGATGTTTGCTTGAAGACCTATCACACCTCATTCCAAACCCCTAATTCCTAATTATTCTCTTTAATTAATCATTGCTTAGGCATCACTTTGAGAAATTCTTTTCTAGAATTTAAAGTCAAGATTATATAAATCTTGTCAACCCCCCACGTACTAACTCTTATGATGGACTTGATTAATTTTCTTGACATTTCACACTATACACACAAAGAGCGTTGATCTCGAATTACGGTTGAACTGATTACTGGGTCTAGAACTTTGATATTATGTAATTTTCTTTATAGAACTTGATTAGAATTTTTATTGTATGTGGATGATAGAACTAATTATTGATGTTATTAGTCTAACAATAGAAGAAATTTTTATTATGTTTTTTTTGTCGTGGTTTAATGAGATTTAGGTTCAGTATGTGTTCGTTTTTGCCCTTTGGCCCTTCTGGGTTGTTTTATGTCATTTTGCTTAATTTTTTTAAAATGTATTTTAGGTAATGACTGATTTTTGGAAATCAAACCAGAGGTTGAATAATGATTAGACGAAATTTTCAAGGTCTTATGACGATTTAGGCCAGAGTAGGAAGACACACCTACTAGAGATGGATATAAACAAGGCAAGAGATGAAAAGCCAGTGGGATGGAAAGTTCAGCACCCACGCCATGGGTTTTGGTATCCACGATGTGGGTATGATCTAGACGAGAAGTTCTTTTCCTAATCAAGTTGGAAAAGAGGTTAATAAAAAGGTTATTCATCCTCCTCGATTTGAAGCAGGAAATAACCCATACACTGAATTATTCTATACAATCCGACTCAGTGCATTGAATCATTCTGAATCAGCCCCTGCTAACACATAATCAATAAATTTGATTCATTGATACTTTAATGTATATATATATAAAAAAATACATGAATTTAAACCACATGTTGTCTATATAGCACACAAACTTAGACTTCATAACTAATTATTGTTCTTTTTTTTATAACCTATGATGATAAATAATAGAACTTGGTGACATGAATTATAATGTTTTGTTACACATGCAATCGATGGATGAGTTTGTAGCAAGTCAAACCCCACAAGATATGAAGGCCATTTTTGTCGTGCTCTCCGTGCAAACAAAGGCAACATAATTGATTAACCAAAAATATGTATATATAACCCCACCTTGAAAGAGTAGAATCATTTCGGTTTGAATCGAGATATGTTAGTCAACCAGTTTGAAGTCTAGTCGGTACTTGAGTTGGTTACTTATGGGATTTTCGTTTGTAACATAGTATGACTGTCAAGAACCGTTGCATCCCAATAACTTGAGTTATTGGGAGAGGGTTCTGAATGGATCTTATATTGTTTACTAACGAGGACACCTGTTGAACTCTGAATCCTCGTCTCATAATAAGATAAAATATACTAGGTTTGGGTTTTAGGCCAAGAAAATGTGCATGACACTGGGGTATATATGCGCATATTGCATCTGAACTACTAGGTGGACCAGAGAGGTAGTTTAAAGAACGTTATAACACGAGTTTGATTGACTTGTAAGTGATACTATTCTCAGAAACATAAGAGTATAATTCACTTATTAAAAACTGCAATAGATCGATTGATTGATGCTTCTCTACAAGAACAACTAGTTTCTATACTTTCTCACGTCACATGATTGACCTTCAAACTTCATTAGTTTCATTAAACACCGATATGAAAGAGCATCTCTTGGCTGAACCAATACCACTCACATTAACCGACGAAATTACCTATGAAAATAATTACAAACCTCAACAACATCGTAACATTTCAAACCGTTAATCTTACCGGTTCAATCTACCACACTAAAAACAAGTTAAAAAACCCCTTAATCAATCATTCTCTCTTTAAGCATGCATCAATCAACCCCCCCCCCCACCACAAATAAAAAACAATTATTCCCGTTTTGCCCTTTCCGTTTTTCATAATGTAATGCTTTCCCTCCACCAACCAATCGAATGGGGTTGCCCCATATGGTCGGCTTTATCGTAATTTAATAAATAAAAAATTAAGTGATTAAATTAAATAAAAAAGCACTTTATTTCTCTTTCTCAAACTTATCTTCCATTTAGCTTTTTTAATTTTAATTTTAGGATAATATTTATAAGTTAGTTTTAGGTTACATGAATGACACTTGTTGAAAATGTGGTTTTATTTGATGACTTTTTGGTCAATGAAGAGTGTAAAAAAAGGGCACTATGAGAATAAGTTAGAAGAAGAAATTGTTGGCTTATGCAATGTTGTAGGTATGAACCGTGATCGAGGAAGGCTTATAGCTCAGCAACCACACGACTAAGATTATGTCGAAAGTGATCCTAGCCCTCTTTTCGTTAACGGTCAAGATCTTATGACTGTCAGGTCATCAATCAGTCGATAACACGTGTGGCGATTTGGCTCGGATTTCAATGTACTATAAATGAGTAAATGACAACTGACCCCATCATACCATGATTTACATGACCAACACACTAAAATACAAAATTCACAAAGCGCGAAACCGACTTACCAAATATACTTTTGTTTCCATCAGAAAATCGAAGACATGTGCGACAGATTCTTGATGAAAGTCACCGAGAGATGACAATATTCACCTAATACACACGCCCAAACATCGTACGCCTTGAGCTCCACTTAACTTGCATACGGGTTGGGCAACTCCAAGTACTTCTTTATCTCCCGTTCACTCTTGTACTCCTTATACCCCTCTCATTACAGACACTACAAAAAAATTTACCTTTAGCTACTGCAAGCTACTGTAAAATTACAACGGCATGAAAATGCAGTAGCAAATACTTGATATTTGCTACGGCAGTCACTATTTCATGTAGTAATTTGCAGTAGTAAATACTATTTGCCACACCACTATTTGCGACGGGATGCTGGCAGTAGCAAATAGTGGTGTGGCAAATAGTATTTGCTACTGCAAATTACTACATGAAATTGTGATTGCCGTAGCAAATATCAACTATTTGCTACTGCATTTTCATGCCGTTATAATTTTGCAGTAGCTAAAGATCACTTTTTTTGTAGTGAGAACGCTAATTACTACTTCTTTTGTCCATACACATCTCTGGAAAAAAGAGAGACTCATCTTTTAACCCAGTTACTCCTCCAAATCAAACTACTTACTAGATCAATCAATCAAACCGAAAAAAAATACAATACTTCAAACTCAACTTTTTGTTCTTATCAAACAATATCATTAGGATCAAGTAATTTAGCTCCATTGAGCAACATTGGTTCATAAAATTCAATTCAATACACAATTTGAATTCCATCTACAAATAATTAATTAAAAATTAGCAAATTGCTAGTAATTTAATTTACTGAATTTTTAATAGTTATAAATATATAGAGGGCGGCTCCCTTATATTACGGCTGCGTGTTTCAATGAGCGTATGCGTTGACTATCCGATAACACGTTTACTTTGGAAGGTTATGGGTCAACCCGTGTCCACAAATCAATTCCTTCTTGACCTCTTATATTTTATTATTATTATTATTATTATTATTATTTATAATTATATAGTCCAACCACTTTTAAATTATTTACCTATTTATTGCGTCATCGTGACCTCACTCGTTCGTATGCATAATTTGGCCTTCATAGTCCTCACTTCTTGGACTACAATAGCTAAATATAAGGGTCATTTAATCCATTTGTTTTTTCTATAATTGATGGTGAATATGAGATATATGTGTTGACGTAGCTTTGATTTATTTTTACCATCAGTCTTGAGTGTTATTTTGTATTCTCACTCAGAAAATCTAATGTATGAAACGGTGATTTTTCTTGGTATTATAAGGTAGTACCTCTTTCACACCTGATGTGAGAATATTCAAGAACCTCTCTTTCAGCTATCGTTCTTTAGGTAGGTTACTTGTTCACCTGCATGGACCTCAAATCCATTAATTATTATAAAGGTTATCCTTCAATATGTCGATATTGGCCAAACTGACAGAGGCAGATGCGGAGTAAGTAGTCAAACTAGTCTCTTGACTCGATGCATGAAATGCAGTAGATTCACTATATAATTGCACTAAAAACTTAAGAAAATACATATATTTTAGTTATTTTGGTTCTAGAGGGCCCTAATCCCAAGCCCAGTGAACCTCCATGTGTTCCCACCAGTCCACTACAAGACAGAGGTGTTAACAACAGACTCTAACTATACAATCATCTGACGCTACTGAATCTTCTCGCCACGAAACCTACTCAAAACGTATATAAACTCATTCAACCTAGCAAAGAGAAACTCTACACATACTAAAGAACATGTATGTGAATTCGTATAGACCAATTATGTGGATACTAATTAAATGAGATATTCTTATCAAAAAAATTAAATGAGATATTATATAGAGTGGATTTAATTAAATAACATGTTTCTTATTATTGATAATAATAATTCAAAGTATTTTTTGGACTCACTAGAAAGGATATGGTTAGTTAGGGGGGGAGAGTCATAAGTGTGACATCTAGACTTTTAATTAATTTAATTAGCTAATAAAGCTTTATTTGGGTCATGTAAAAGCTAATTAAATTGTTTATTCATTGATATGGTTCTTTGACCAAAAGAAGACAAATAGAGAAAACCCAACAAATTAAGTGATCTACTTTCTTTTAATTATTTTTCTTAATTTGTTTTGAATTACTGGGGCGATGTCTGAGGCTCCGAAGTCTTCGGAGGAAAACCCTAGGGTTTTGGCGAGCGATGCAACTGACCTTCTCCGTCCGCCGGATCCGTTGTCTTCCACTGCTGCTGTGCATGATCCCTTGTTTGTCCCTAGGAAGCGTGCGAGAGAGGAGCAGATGACGCTGTTGTCTTATCTCTCGGACATAAACTCAGAGACAGAGGTTAACAGAGCTAAAACTTCACCGCAAGCAAAACCTAATCAATCTGTCCCTGGGAGCAAGTCAAGCTTCGACGAGGTCCTATAGTAATGTTACTGGTATTGGAGGATGGATTACCGAAGATGATGTTTCTGATTTCTCCCCTAATGTGTCACCAATGCTTCAGGACGAACCTGTCAATCCTAGATGCCCCAAGGTTCACTTTTCGGAGGATGAAGTTAAGCAATTTTACAAACCTTGGTCCAAAGCCTTGGTGGTTCGCGTCCTCGAGAAATCGTTTGGCTAACCTGCGCTAAAAAGACGTCTGGAACTTCTTTGGCGAAAGGAGGTCGAATCCAAGTCTCTGATCTCTCGAATGATTATTTTCTTGTCCGATTCTCGGATACTGATGATTATAATAGGGCAGCCTTCCATGGTCCGTGGAAGATGTATGACTATTATATTACGGTAGCTCGATGGTCTCCAAGCTTTAATGAAGAGGAACCTATCCGCAAGATCCTGACATGGGTTCGTTTGCCAAAGCTTCCTATCCATTACTTTAACCATACTGCAGTTAATAGGATTGGGAATCACATTGGCAAAACAATCCGTATGGACCTCGCCACATCTGAAGGAGCCAGAGCTCGCTATGCTCGTGTCTGCGTGGAAATTGACCTCTCGAAACCTCTGCTTGGTAAATACATGATTGGCGATCGAGTATTTTACATTGAGTATGAAAGTATCGAAAACTTCTGCTACTTGTGCGGTCTCTATGGTTGTAAGGCTGTCTCCTGCCCGTCCTGCAAACCTGTTGCAATTCCTTCAGAGCCTCCGATGGGGCAAGAGCCGGACAAGATGTGTGGGTCGGAAGAAAGGGATACTGGGAGTTGGATGGTGGTCAGTCGGAAGCAGAAGAAGAAACCTGTGGTTCCAAAGAGCACGCAGCCTGAAACTACAGCGAATAAATTTGGAATTTTGGAAAATTTACCTGATGATGGTTCTGGCCAAACGGGCAGTCACGCCTCCACTCCCAAGTTGACCAAGAATCAAGGCGCCAAGACTGTTCACACTGACCCTGAACAGAATGCCCAAGTCAATGCCAAGACGGACAGTGGAAGTGTTATTAAGTGGCCGCCTATCCCTAGAGCCTCGCTTGGTGATGTTACTAATGCTACTGCTCCGAGTGTTGGGGTGTTTCGGCCTGCAGGGAGCCAGGATAGTTCTGTCCCAGCCTCGACAGAGGGGCTCGTCCAAGTTCCGATTACGTATGAGAATCAAGTGTTTGATAGTAAGCTTCCTGGTTCGGTTATAAGCAAGGCTAAGAGTAATTCGAAAGGGAAAGCCAAACCTGCCAAAGTTTCGAATGCCCGTATTGAGAAAAATAAATCGGCTAACGTGGATCGGCCGAAAGTCAGGACCTTTAAACTCCATGGGTTCACCCAGAAACCTGCGGATGTCAGCACACCGGAGAATTCGATTCCCATGAATGGGAGACCCCCTGACTCGTCCCAGTGATGGTCTTCCTTATCCATCCTTTATCAATTTTTTGATGAATCTATTTTCTTGGAATTGTAGGGGAGCTGGTCATGTGGATTTCGTGCCAGCTTTCAAGCATTACTTCAATATGGTTAAACCTAATATCTCCATCATTTTGGAGCCTCGAATTAGCGGCGATACGGCTAGAAAGGTGATTAACAAGTTGGGCTATGATAGTAATCTGGTTGTTGATGCTCAAGGATTTGCAGGCGGGTTATGGGTTCTCTGGAACAGTGCTCAGGTTCAGATTCAGGAAGTTGGGCGTTCAGATCAGACGATTCATTTTGAGGTAGGGATAGAAGGCGTCAGTAAGAGTGTTGTGTCAGCTATTTACGCCCGCCCTAACTCAACAGGACGTGCACTTTTGTGGGACGACATCAGGGATTGTGCTGCCTCGTTCACCCTGCCCTGGTGCCTCCTCGGAGATTTCAATTGTATACTTTCGAGTGAAGAGAAAAAAAGTGGTGCTGCCTTCAATCCCTATCGGGCAGCGTCGTTTTCAGCTGTATAGATGACTGTGGCCTCGTCGATCTTGGATTCGTAGGTCCGAGTTTTACTTGGTTTAGAGGGAGTCTTCGTGAACGGCTGGATCGAGGGCTTGGTACGGCTAGCTGGATCGCTGCGTTTCCAGACTTTGTTATGCGTCACCTTCCTCGCATTAAGTCGGACCACAGACCCATCTTTCTGTGCTCTAATGCAGCTCCCGTTGCTTATGTGGGCGTTCGTCCTTTCCGGTTTCTGGCTCCGTGGTTAAGCCATGAGGACTTCCCCCGGCTTCTTGCGTCGGCTTGGTCTCCAGAGGTTGAACTCACAACGAATCTCCAAAGATTGACTCGGCAATTAAAGAGATGGAATCGTGATGTTTTCGGCCACATTATAAGAAGGAAGGAGGCTTTGCAGCAGCACTTGCTCGATTTGGAAGAGAAGTCTAATTCTTCTCCGTCCAATAGCTCCCTGGAGGTTGAACATAAATGCCGAGCTATGTTGGAGAAGACTCTCTGGGAAGAACAACTGCTTTGGATCCAAAAGGCGAGATCTAATTGGATTGTCAATGGTGACAGAAATACTCACTTTTTTCACACCAATGCTATTCGCCGCCGCGGATTCAATAAGATCGTCACTCTGAGAGATAGCAGCGGAAGGTGGGAAACGGATCAGTCTGTCCTTCAATCAATGGCAGTGTCGTATTTCGTTGAGCTCTTTTCCGATGCTGCACCGTTTGAGCCCTTGGATATTCAGGTCAATTTTTAACGCATTGGATTCAGGCTCAGTTAGACGCATCAGTATCGTTCCTTCGGAATCAGAGATTAAAGCTGCGATTATGGGAATGGGTGGCCTCAAAGCCCCTGGGAAAGATGGTTACCAACCAATCTTTCTTCCAAAAGAACTGGGAGACTATTGGCGCGTGTGTCCATAGGTTGATCGCCAGGTGTAGGGCTGGCAGTCGGTTGCCGGTTTTTCGGTTTTAAACCGAAAACCGGACCGGAACCGAGGTGACCGAACCGAGAAGAAACCGAGTCGGCTCGGTCGTCGGTTGCAGTTTTTGGGAATTTTCGGTTTTAAACTCGGTTTTCGGTTAAAACCGAAACCGAGGAGGAAAACCGAATTAGAACCGAGTGCCCTCTTCCAAAGTCGGCGGCAGCAGGAAGCCAATTCGATGGTAGCATAATCGACAGACTCCTCTCTAGTCTCTAGTCATCTTCTTCGTCAACTAAGTTGCCGCCGCCGCAGACTCCGCCGAAGCCGCCCCCTCGCCTGAAACTCCTCATCTCCACCGTCCGTACAGGATGGAACAAGGCCTGGAATCGTCCTCCTCGCCGGAGACGATATCGTGATAGGAGGAGCCTAGCCGCGGCGGAGGAGTTGGCTTCAGATCTGGTTTCTCCAATCGCCGGGCTGATTGTTGTCGTCGTCGGCGGCGGCATTGGGTGGGGATTCTGAATCGTTGGCCGGAAGTCGAAGGGAAGAAGTCGGAGGGAAGAAGTCAGAGGAAGAAGAGAGGAAATCGGAGGGAAGAAGTCAGAGGAAGAAGAGAGGAAAATGGAGGGAAGAAGTTAGAGGAAGAAGAGAGGAAATCGGAGGGAAGAAGTCGGAGGAAGAAGAGAGGAAGTCGGAGGGAAGAAGAAGACGTGGGTCTGTGGTTCGGTTCGGTTCTTACTGCTGGATTTCGGTCAAAATGGACTCAATCGGTTTTCCGGTCACGGCTCGGTTATAAACCGAAACTGGCCGGTTCGGCTCGGCTAAAAAACCGAACATTTTCGGTTCGGTCGCCGGTCATGCCTTCGGCCACAATTCGGCTTCGGTCAACCGACCTTTCGGTTCGGTTTTTGACCGAACCGGGCCGACTGCCAGCCCTAGCCAGGTGTTTCACTAACCTTAGTTTGATTGCAGGTTTAAATGAAACTATTATTGTCCTGCTGCCAAAGAAAGCCAGGCCTGATGCTATGCAACACTTCCGGCCGATAAGCTTATGTAATACGGCTTATAAAGCTTTGACTAAGTGTATAACAACCAGACTCAGACCTCTTATGCATAAGCTGATCCGTTCTAACCAATCCAGCTTCATCCCGGGACGGCAAATTGCAGATAACATTATTCTGCTACAGGAGGTAGTCCATTCCCTTGAACATGACAAGGGTCGTCTTAAGCGTATGGTAATCAAGGTTGACCTAATGAAGGCCTATGATCGAGTGAGATGGTCCTTCTTGGAAGATACTCTAATTGCGGCTGGCATCGGTACTCCTTTAACTAATGTGATTATGGCATGTGTCTGATCTGCTAAGTTCCAGGTATTATGGAATGGTGGACTTACCCCAGGGTTTTATCCAGAACGTGGAATCCGGCAGGGTTGCCCTTTATCTCCTTTCCTGTTCACTTTGTGCATGGAGCGTCTTAGCCACATCATTGATCAAGCAGTTAGTGATGGTAGTTGGGAACCTATTAGGCTTTCTACTAATGGCCCTTCTCTATCACATTTATTCTACGCTGACGACTTGATTTTGTTTGCTTCTGCTTCTGTTGACCAAGCTTCAACAGTTTTGCGGTGCCTCGAGGAGTTTGGGATTTCCTCTGGATTGTCGGTCAACAAAGGTAAATCTCTTGTGTTCTGCTCCAAAAATACTACTAGGAGTCTCAGCTCTGCCATTGCGGTCAGATTAGGTATCCCTCTTACTCAGGACTTAGGCCAGTATCTTGGCGTGCCAGTCCTGCATGGGAGAACGACCAAAGACACTTATCAAGGAATTATTGACAAGCTTGATCAGAAGCTTAGTGGCTGGAAGGCCAAATCATTGTCTCTGGCTGGGCGTGTTGTGCTGGCGCAATCTGCACTTAGCGCGATCCCTGTCTACGCTATGCAAACCTCGGTCCTTCCTGCGACGACCTGTGAAGCTATCGATCGACGTATCCGGAACTTTGTTTGGGGCTCAACGACTGAGGAAAGGAAGATTCATTTGGTCTCCTGGGAACATATTTGTAAACCTAAAGCACTTGGTGGTCTTGGGTTACGACAGCCCCGACAGCTGAATCATGCTTATATGGTCAAGTTGACGTTCATCTTCATGCAGAAATCAGATTTACTTTGGGTTAAGGTTCTTCAGGCAAAGTATTTTAAAGAGACAAACGCCGGTCTCCAACTCAGGAATCTGGCTTCAAAATCAGCTCTTTGGAGAGGGATCACGAAGGCATGGCCGGATATGCTTCGTGGTTCGAGATCGGGGCTTCGTGATGGACAGAATACTTCATTCTGGTTGGGCAGATGGTTAGATTCAGGGGATAGGCTTTTGGATCTTGTTATTTCCCCAACGGAGCACTTGGACTTAGAGGCTCCGGTCAGTAGCTTTGTGTTGGAGTCGGGGGAATGGGATGTCGATAGCTTTCGTTCCTTCCTTCCTGCAGAGGCTATCCTCCAGATCACCAGCGTTCTGCCGCCAGCCAGGGGAAGAGGTAATGATTCTTGGAACTGGGGTGAGGAACCAGATGGTAAATTTTCAATTCGTTCGGCTTATCGTCTGATTTTCGAGCTGGATAATCAGACTTTTGATCCGGATTGGAAATGTATTTGACGTTGGAGGGGTCCTAGCAGAGTTCAGCACTTTCTTTGGCTTGCAATGCATAATAAGCTCCTAACTAATTCTGAAAGGAAACGCAGGCATCTCACTGATTTCAGTAGCTGCCCTCGCTGTAATGTTCATGAGGAGTCGGTTAGCCACATTCTTCGTGAATGCAATTATGCTACTGCCGTCTGGAACCAGCTTGGATTGCAGGAGTTCTGCTCGACCCAGGAGAATCTTTGCTTCTGGCTTTCCGCCGGATTGTTACATCAGAAAAGCCTGATTTTTGGGATTGGCTGTTGGTACTTATGGAAAGCTCGTAATGAATGGGTCTTCTCGGCTAAACCTCAATCGTCTGCTGACCTGGCTGCTCGAATTTCCAGTTGGACGCATTCTGTGGAGTTGGCTCTTTCCCAGGACAGCATCCTTGGGTCAAAACCCACTTCTCGCAGAAACATCGACATTGTATGGGATCCGGGTCCGGAAGATTGGGTTACCGTCAATACCGATGGCTCGGTAATCAACCAATCAGGTAATGCATCTGCGGGTGGTCTCATCCGAGATCATCTTGGCCATTGCTTCTTAGCTTTCTCAGCTAACATCGGCAAATGCTCCATAACCCGAGCTGAACTGAGGGGCATTTTACACGGCCTCGAGTTCACTTGGTCGTCTGGTTATAAGAAGGTTCGTCTTCAAACTGATTCCCAATCAGCTGCTCGTTTGATTTTGGCAGAAGATCCACCTTTACATCAACACGCTAGTGAAGTAATCGCAATCCGGGAGCTCTTGCATCGTAATTGGCAGGTCGAGATCCAACATATATTTAGAGAAGGCAATGGCGCAGCGGACTTCCTTGCTAACATGGGTCACGGGTTCGATCCTGGTATTCATATGGTTTCCCCTTCCGATTGTAATCTCGGTTATTTTCTTAGGAAAGATTGTATGCAGATTGCTGAACTCCGTAGTATTCCAATAATGAATTAGGCGCTTGCGCCGTTTTCCGACCAAAAAATTATTTTTCTTAATTTGGATAAAATCCTCATATTATAAATTCAAATATATTGATTACAAAAAAAATTATGATAGAGATGATAACGGGTTGGATTGAGGCGGGGTGGATTTTTCATGTTATGTCTGTTTTATTATCGGTGAGGTGGTTATATTTATTGGGTCGAATGATTTAAATAATTTTGACAAAGATCAAATGAGTGACTTAATTTATTTTCCGGTTTATTTCAGGGTAAGGTTTGAGACCGCGTGATGCACGGGATGCTCCCTAGAAAGTAGAAAGTCGAAGCATTCTGTTAGCAAGTCATATAAGATCCATTGAGAACCGTCTCCCAACAATTCAAGTTATTGGGATACAATGGTTTTTGACAGCCTTTGACCAACAAGATGTCAAGATTTCGAATCCAGGTAACCAGTTCATGTACAGGCTCGTTGCAGCTGCTATGGCATCCAATCTGTTACACAAGTCTTACCAAAACTGTGCAAAACTCAACTCTTTTAAGAGCTAGCCTTCCATTTGAGGGGATGTGTTAGTAAGTAATATAAGATCCATTCAGAACTCTCTCCCAACAACTCGAGTTATTGGGGATGCAATAGTTCTTAACACATTCCCAAGTACAGCAGTATTCAGGGCCTTTTAAGGCACTCAATCAGTGGTAAGAAAAACCGTAAAGAAACCCATTTGCATAAGATACCGCTTCAACCAAATCACGAACTTCAAAATACAACCACATCGTCCGTCACAAACTTGACCTTCAAACATTTACCATACCCATAAACTTGTGAATCACGAAACACAACAACATCAAAGTTCAAATTGTCATCCTGAATTTGCAGTCATCGATCAATGGAAAGGTTTGAACTTTGAACAGAAGGGAATGGTAAATTGGTAATAGGACCGACCCGTCTCTGCACGCGCGCATGGTGTCTTGCCGGGCCTACCCTTTTGACCCGTTTCATAGTTTTCCTTCATTCCATAATTGCGTATTTTGATTTTTCTAAGGTCCAACACAAGAATCATATCCAAAGGGTTCACACTTCTACTTGTTGTTCATCTATGGTATACTACTTCTCCAAGGGTCAAAATCGGATTCGATTGGACGAAATTTGATCGTTTGAACGGGGTTAGGAGATGTAAGAACGTGTATATGGTATGTACGAGAGAGTGTAGATATGTGTATGATAGTGTATGGTGAGTTTGTATATATACGAGTCTCAGAACGGTTTTGAGATTTTGTACCTTCTAATTATATCGATCTAAATCAAACCCAGATCTCAGTTGTTCATGTTTATTGTGTATAGGGCATCCATGTGTACTCCTTGAACGGTTCTCAGTTCACCAGGATCACATGTCTGATTGGGTCAGAATAAAATCTAAATTATCAACCATTTATGTTATGATGATGTGTCTGTGTGTTTCGACTATTAATACTAGCTAGCAGTCATCCCCGAGACACATGTAAGATTACAAGTAGGTTCACTGATTTTTTACGTGTATTTCAAGATTTATTAAGGTTGAAGTCAGCCTCTCGATGAAAACTCATCAGGGTTGGAGCCAGCTGAATACAACCCCCTCTAGCCATTAAAAATGACACGGTTTTCATATGTGTTTTCAAAACCGTCACTTATCGACATGTCATGTCAATACAACCACACATCAAATACCGAATTGGTAGAAATTTTCCACACCACAATTTAACACAACAGAAACTCCACGACTTCATAAGTAAACCGTTCAAATCCGTTATCCTCACCGATTCGACCAAATTGTTTGAAAAAATCATACTTTGTGAAGGTGGTCCTAGGCTACTAACAAAAGAAAAATCTACAAGTCATGAGAATTGGATCTATGCGTATAACTTTACTCGATTAAGACGAATCATCTCTATGTACCATTCATTTTCATTCATTCCCCTTACCTTTCAATGTTGTGACAAAAAATTAAAAAATCATATTAAAATAATAATTTTTGTGAGAATTATAACAATTAATTTTAAATTATTATTATAACAAAAGGGCATATTTTAATAGAATTTCAACTATGAAGTCATATCCGTTGACTTGGGCAAGTATGATTTTCCTAGGGTTTGACTCAATTTGGAAGGAACTTGACCTAACTTGTCAACTTGTATAACTTATTTTAGGTTATAATGTTTTGAAAATGAATATTTGTTAGGTACTATTGTGGCTATGCTTTCTTCTTCGGGTATCGAAGTGTACATACGTTCTAGTTCAATCGTGTATCAATCGTTAAATTTGACAAAAAAAACTACGTAGCAAATGCTCTCCTACAACTGTATATTACCAATTTTGAACTGTTTTTTCTATACAGGTATGTCACAAATAAATTTCTAACCTTTAAACCTCTCGTACTAAAGGTAATTTTACGGTTCAAATCCGTAATTACCATTAAGTTTAGCTATAGTTATTACTTATGAAAAATAGCACTTTGCCCCTTCTACTTTGCAAAACTTAATAAATAGCCCCTTATACTCTAATTCGCTCTTTTAGCTCCTTCTTCTTCGGCCAATCTGCCTTTTGGGGTCTTTCGTCCCAACTATCGTATTTTTAACATTAAATCCGGACATATTTGCACTCCAACAGAGAGAGGTATCAGAGGTAGGAGACGAATAGTTGGCCAGGGAGGTAAATTGGGGAGGTATGGTGAAATACGAAGAAATTTAAAATCACACATTTTATTCGTCAATTTCATCCTATCTAATTATATATACATGTATTCTCAATTAAAAAACGCTTGATAAGCTAATACATTACTATTGGAGCTAACATGCTGTAATGAAAGCGCACCAATTAACGTCATGAAGATGAAATTTAAATTGGAAGGACCCAAAAGGTAAACTGATTGAAGTAGGAGGGGTAAAAAGAGCGATATACAGTGTAAGGGGGCAATATGTTAAGTTGGAAAAGTAAAGGGGGCAAAGTGCTATTTTTCCTAAGTTTTTTTTATCTATAGTTATTACTTATTACTGCGTGCGTTTGGTAATTATTTGTCATAGGAATCAGAAACACATGTAATTATTCAAACTCATAATTCTTAGGATCTAAAACGTATGATGATTTTTTTATTTATTCTTTTAATCATAACAAATAATGAAAAATTACAATCTTGCCAGTTTTAGAAGTATAATACTAAAACATTATTTACAATCATGCCATTATCCTACAAACATGTGCACATGTATTATAGCTCATCATTTTTGTTTATACGAGGTTTATGTTCTCTAATTATTAATAAATCTTGAAAAATAAAAATTACCCTTTTCTCTAGGCTCCCTAATATGAATTTTAGTATTTAGTTCGGTTAGATTTTCATAACGAGGAAAAGCTAACAGAGCGAGTGGCATAGTCAGAATTTCTGCAAAGTGGTATTACGTCATGGTTAGTAATTAACGAGAAATTGC
This sequence comes from Linum lewisii, assembly GCA_034768395.1. Classification (NCBI taxonomy): domain Eukaryota; kingdom Viridiplantae; phylum Streptophyta; class Magnoliopsida; order Malpighiales; family Linaceae; genus Linum; species Linum lewisii. The sequence goes on from CM068299.1 coordinate 420,281, forward strand.
CATGCTAGTAAGTTAAAAATTGGAATTTGAATATTTTTTTTTTTTTTGCTTAGATGAGACACATAAAGTATGAAATGTAAAATGGTTTAAAAATTTTATTTAACATTTTTCTAGGGCACTAAATTCAAATTTTAGCAGGATGTACAAATTTGTTAATAGGGTGTTATGTAATATATTATTGAAAACCTAAGATCAGAATCGTGGCTAAAATGCACGTACTAACATAAAATTACGGAGTTAAGTGAAATATGGGACACGTTCAATGTAACTGTGCCTATAAATTTACTCAACCACCTGATAGTTATCGAGAAATATTTACAAATTGATAATGTTCGACGTACGAAGATCGAATTAGACTAAAAAGTGATGGACAATAATTAATTATATTTATAAAAGTTGTACCATTTGAATACAAGTCATAATTATACAAGTACATGGTATTTTAGAGTAATTAATATTATTTTTCTTAAAAAAATGTTGGAAATTAGGTCTTCACCAAAGGATTATAATAATACTTGACCTAATGCGTTGATTAGCTGGTCCTGTTTCTCAGGTTTATCCGGAATTACCTTTTTGCCCAATTTTAAAATATTTTATAATAACGTGTCAGTCTCATTCCCGTATTTAATTTGGGAAAGGAAACGAGATTTGAAATTCGGGAATGAGCTCCTGTTCCCTCCCAATTTCCACCCCTAATTATACTAGTGTTGGGATATTGTTGTTGTTGGTGGTACGGTCCCGATGATTCCTATATGAGCTTGATTGACAATATAACTCACGGGGATTCAGTCAAAGCCAGTAGATGAATAATATGTACAAATAGATCAATGTTTGAATGAGAGGTTGTTGAATTATCCCAAATCGAAAAGTGAAAGTACGGCTAGACGCACTTTAGAGGAAAAACCTCGCCCCTTTAACTAGACTTTGGAACAGGAGAACTCATCAGCACCCAATAAATCCTCATTTAATATCGTTTCAATAGAATTTTTATTGTTCGGTATACCATATTCACGTATCAAACTCAACACGAAATTCCTTACCATTTCAGACCCGTCTCGAAATTAACATTATTATTAGCCCAAAAAAACCATTACGTGGCAATTTGTTCCATCATCACCATCATTTTCAATCCCTATATATCACATCCCTTTACTAGCAAGGAACAAAACTTAAAATAAAAAAAACATTGATATGATTCATTATAATACTACCTCTACTTTTTTAAAATTTATTTTTTTATAAATAAAGATTTGAAATTATTATTATTATTAAAGTTGTGAAAACAATAATAAATTTGGTGATAAAGCATACCCTACCAAATAATAATCTAATTCCTTTTTTTTATTAAATTGTAAAATAACGTCAAACACAAAAGCCAAGAATTTGCTAGAAAAGAAATGGAGGATGGAAAGAGTAAAGTAATGGAAGAGAACAACAATAAGAATTTGATTCAAAATTTTTTCTTCTTTTATTTTTATTTTATTTTATTTTTTCTCATATTTGTCAACAAAATTATAGTTGTTTTAAGGGTATCATGTACATGAAATATTTTTTTTCGACAGTCCAATCAAGTTAAACATTGGTTTTAGTGCTTCAAAGAATAGATACATGAGAAATTTTATTTACGATCTCTCAACAATGGCTCAAATGTACCGATTCTCCAAATTAGCGCAATTTTGTAGGCTGCCTTAACACTATTATAAACATTTCTCGTTATAAGGGTTTCATTGTAGAGCTTTACCAACTACTTCAGCGAATTTCAAAAACAAACATGTTGTAGGAGTTACAAATAACCCTTACAACAGACTTTTTAATACAGACACTTTAGCAGCGATTGTGAATAATCGTTATAAAGATTGTTGCATGTGTTATAACCCTTCTATATGTATCTCATAAGCCCTACGAAAAACACAATTCGGTGTAGTGTCACTAAACACTAAATAATCTCTAGACTTTTCACTCACTCAATCAATGTCTTTCTAGCCTCTCACGATCCAATGCATCCCAATAACTCGAGTTGTTAAAAGAGAATTCAATACTAATTTTATATTACTCATTAACACGCCCCCCACAAATGAAAGTTCTCATAAGAGCCCTGATCAGTCTTGTGCAACAAACTGAGAGTTAATTAGCAGAATTTAAAATCAAGAACTCTCGATCATCAAAAACTCTAATAGATTAATTCCACATCATGAACTGTTAGCATCCCAAAAACTCGAGTTGTTAGAAAAAAATTCGACATTAATTTTTATATTATTAGTTTTCTATTTCCTATTATTTTGTTTTTTTGGTAATTTCCAAATAATATTACTATAATCTCTCCCTCCATCTCCATATATAAATAACCACACACCCTTCTCTCAACTTTCCCTTCCCATTAACAAACTCTTTCCATCTCCGACGACCCTTTAACGACGGCTTACGGCGGACTTCAAACCCACAAGCAAACCGGTCGCCAAATCGGAAAATCAACAATCATGGCCGAGGAATTCGAGACGGGTATTTGCGGCGGAAGCTGGTGGAACAATCTCGTCATCAACCCGACACGAACCACCTTCATCGACGGCGGCGGCGGCGGCAGCTCGTCTATCTGCTCCCCGAACGACTTCGGATCCTGGCTCGCCGCCGCCGCCGCGATTTCCAGCCCTGACGTCGTCATCTCGAACAACTCGTCGCTAAACTCGGACTGCTTCCAGAACGACTCCGACAGCGGCGGGAGTACTACTACGGCTACCGCCGGCGTCATGATGGACTCCTCCGCTCTTCAAATGATGGGTTTCGGCGTCGGCGTCGGCGTCTCGTCTTCGTCGCCGTCGTCTGAGGATTGGAATCAGCGACAGCAGCTGTGAGTTCTTTTAATCATGCTAGTAATTAATTAATTGTTTTAATTGCTCGTGAAAATTGTTCATTAGAAATTAAATTAATTAATTCAAAATTTTGAATTAAAACTAGGTTAGTTTCAAGAATTCACGACACGAATCGATGCCACGAGATTGAAAAATTCTTGTTAATAATCGTGTAGTCAAGAATTCTCGACCAGGATCGAAGTTGCTCATGCTGAAAATCTTCACAATAACTTGAACACCGCAAAGATGTCTCAATTTACGTGTCGAGAATTCTTGACAACTTACTGAGGAATTAATGTAAAAAAAATCTTCTACTATGGCTCATGAACTCTATTCACGTGTTGAGATTTTTTGACATGACTGGATCAGTACTGAAATTCTCTCAAATATCATGACCTCAATTCACGTGTTGAAGAATTTCTTGACGTGACTAGACTAGTATCGAAATTCTCGACATGATATTCTTAAAAATATTAACAGTTACTCGAATATTTTTGTTTTTTATTATTACTAATTTTTTTTTTATTAGTGGAGGTGGTAACTACAATAGTTCAATGCTGGAAGATGAAATGAATAGCTGTGGTCGTCCACTCAACAATCTAACCGGGTTAACCAACGATCATTTCTGCATCAACCCACAACAACAACCGTCGAATCCGATTCAAGGCTACCCGATTCAGGGCCTATTCGAACCCGATTCGCAGCAAAACCCGGTTTTCATCAACAACTTCTCATCCCATTCTCCTTCTACTTATGGATCAGGGAACAGCTTATTGTTGAATGGATTGTCCCCTTCTTGGTCGAAATTCCAAAACCCTAATCATCAAAACGACAATCACCAATTCTCCAACAACATGTCGTTTTGGCACAATCCAACACCGAGCCAAACCGATAATACCCGAACCAATTACTTATCGGCTCAGACCCGGTTCGTTGTGCCCTTTTGATGAGAAACCGGTCAATTGCCCCAACACCTCCACAAAGGTAAAGATAATTACTTTCATTATATATAGAAATTTTTATTATTATTCATTCATTCTATTTCTATATGATACATTGTTAAAAATATTTCGAGATTTTAACATTAGGGTTTCGATACATACTCAAGCTAGTATCAAACAAAATTATCGATTATTCATAACTCGATTTCACATCTTAACTTTCAGAAGCCTAAGAACGAAGAACCTACAAACAACAAGGAGTCAAAATCGAAAACCAAGAAGGAAACCAATACCGAGTCATCATTCAAAAGACCACGAATCGAAACACCATCCTCTTTGCCAACTTTTAAGGTACGTAATCATCCATATCGTCACAACACAATGATCAATTTTACGAATCACAAGACCAACATCAATCACCACGTAAAATAACTCGATTTCTCATGGCTAATTCAGGTTCGAAAAGAGAAGATTGGCGACCGAATAACCGCTCTACAACAACTAGTTTCACCCTTTGGCAAGGTTAGTTCTAATGAACATCTTAAAACCCTTTTGATCATATGTCCTTTATGTTAATCAATCACTTTAATCTTGCTAACTAGAGACTGAAGTGCAAATTCAAACCCTAATTTAGCCATTTATGTGTACTTATTTTGCTAATTTGGTTTACTTAATTGTAATTAATCTAGACCGACACAGCATCAGTACTCCACGAAGCCATCGAATACATCAAATTCCTCCATGACCAAGTTGGTGTAAGTTCTCCCTACCTTAATTAGCTATAATTAATTAATATCAAGAAACCGTTGTATCCCAATAACACGAGTTGTTGGGAAGAAGATTCTGAATGAATCTTATATTATTACGAAACTTAATCAATTAATCACTTAATTACCCATTTCTAATTACAGGTTTTAAGCACTCCATACATGAAAAATGGAACCCCTATTCATCACCACCCACAGGTAATTAACTAATTAACCAGCTAGCTTAAATAACATAATTTGGATTTTTTTTTAATTATTAATTAACTTGTAGTTAATTAAATATTTTTTAAAATTATAATTTAGGGTTGTGAGAAATTGGACCAAGAATCAGAAACCGAACAAGACCTAAGAAGCAGAGGATTATGTCTGGTCCCAATCTCAAGCACTTTCCCAGTTGCTCATGAGACCACAGCCGACTTCTGGACTCCATCTTTTGGCGGCTCCTTCAGGTAGACAAAAAAGATTCCGATTTTTTTCTCGAAACCGGATCAACTCAACCGAATCGGTCACTTGGGTTTTCCAAAGTTAGATTAGCTGTATATGTTTACACCATACAAAGCTAAAGAGAACAAAAGGGTAATCATTGGCTGGAGCCAACTTGCAAAGCAGATGATCATCATTAGGAGCTGTTTGGAAGACATGTTTTTAATATGTATATTATTTTTAAATTTTTGTAAAAGAAAAATAGAGTGGTGATTTATAGACATAGGAACAGGAACAAATGCTAAATTCAGTGTTTTTTAATTTTAATTTTGATTTAGTGTGAATTTAGCAGTAAACAATGGAAATCTTGTTCCTGTTTCTATATGATTATTGGCCAGCTGTTGAGGAATTAAAGTTTTAATTACCTTTTTGTAATTTTTAATTAATTATCAGCTTATTGAGAATTCTCATCGAAAAAATCAGGTCAGATCATCTCTTTCATAGCTGTTGTTTCAAGAATTTTTAACATGAAAGTAACATTTAATAAGAGAAATACTCAGGAGTGGTTTGGTTGATGAAATTGGGTTTGGGAATTGGATTTCAATTCCCGGCCCAATGAGAATTGTAGTACAATTATTTGAGTCAATTCCCAATGGATCGGAATTGGGTCTCAATTCCTAGACCCAATTCCATCAACCAAACGACCCCTCAACCTAACAACTGGTTATTCGATACGACTGTGATTTTTTAAGGGTTATTTTAGGGGTGGAGGGAGTGGAGAGGTACAAGTTTGATGGTGCCAACTGCAGTACTTATTAAATTAATAGTGAACGGGAAAAAGTGCCGGTACCCTAATTTGAGATAACTGTTTAATCTTTTTTTTCTTAGATCACATTGTCGATTTAACTTTTGGTATAACCTATATGCACTTTGGTTATTTATATGATGATATTATTAGCTATAGATATATAATATATAACGATAGTATGAAATATACTTAGATACAAACGTCAGTGGTACGTAATTAGGTGCCGAGTTTATATATATATATTATTTAATTTTATATTTAATTTTTGTGTGGCTGAAAAAATTGTAATGAGATCAAAGAGGTCGGCCTACTGCTCATCTTTCCAGCTTTTATCTATTAGGGTTTCTCTCTTTATTTTTTCTTTAATTATTATTTGAATAAGAGGAAGAAGAAGAGTGTGGGATTTTTCCACTATCTCATCATTTTTTTTTTCCACAATTGAAATTCAAAATTTTTTATAACTTTAGTGGGCTTTGATCTTCTTGTACAAGTTTTGAGTTTTCAAAATCGGAGGTCGAATTGGTGAAATTGGTGACAATTTTTTTAAAAATCTGCTCATGTTCGTATCTAACTCTCGTAACAAAAGAAATGTGTTATATGTTATGAGTTCTGACTATTTTCATATTTAATTTGGTATCTTTCGATTGTAGTGCCTATGGAAGAAGGTAACGGTACAATGTCTGACTACCCAAAATTTTTTTTCCCGACTGAAATCATAATCAAGTGATTAATGCTCGAGCGGAGAGCACAAACTATTCAAAGAATTGAACCCCATACTACCTAACTATTATTAAATCGTACTTAAATTCTTATTATATTGTGATTGTGATGGTCAATCGAATTGCTGTCTGGTTTATATTTAAATCAATACGGTCTTGAAAACACTTTATGGGTAACATTTGATGCCTACTATTTTCAAACTAATTCTACTCCACATAAAATAAGATATTGTTGGGTTTGAGTGTAGAAGTATGGGTTTTACTTTTACATCTACCCATCACTTAGAAAATAAAATGAAAGATAATCTATTTTTATGAAAAAAATTGGTATTGACATTGACCCTTAATTAGGTTTCTTAATCACTCGGGTTGAATTGATAGTTAAGCAAACACATCGTCACAAAACTAATTACTTTACTTACTTTCATGTTACATTTGCAAAATTTCTTACTAATTTGAGTAAATATTTCACTTATAGCATTCATTACATCTTTCAATTCTGATTATGTTATGTTCTTATATCCATTGACGAAGCCAGAGAGTGTCTACCTACCCTAGGCCAGGACCCAGAGTCCCCTGTACCCAAATAGCTCATAAATATGCATTTTTCTGTACAAAAATATATTTAACGCATTATATTCTATCTATCGAGCCCAAAATCTACTAAAATCCTAACTTCACCATTGCTCGATTTTATCAAAATTCATCATAAGAGTCTCAAAGACGAGGACAACCATAAACCCTAACGTGTAAAAGAAGCCGACAAATTTTGGCCACATTAAATCAATACATGCATGCATGCACCCAAATCATCCCTAGGGTTTTGCTTTGGCTAAAAACGGCTAATCATCATTTTAGCCCCTTTACAAAAATAATAGAATCTTGTAAATAACCTCATCGATCGACGAACCAGAAACGCCGCCTTTTGAATTTTGGAATCTTTGTCGACAAAACATCGCATCGGTCGTCGACGTCGTACGTTAGCTTTTGTGTTACGTTGTGTCGGCGGTTGTCCGATAATGGCCACACAGAGATGCGATGTGTTGATCATTTTGATTTGACTCAAAGTGTGAATTTTCAGATGTGGAAGAGATTCCTTTTGTCACTATTGAAGGACTTGCCAAACGGGGCCTTAATGTGCAAGAAGACAAGAGAAAAAATCGAACTTTTTACACGCACCGAGCTGTCAAATGGGTGAGTTGGATTTTGTTAAGCTGGTTACGAGTTATGGGTGTCATGAATCGTTGTATTTCAATTCATTTGAGTTGTAGGGTCAAGGCCTACAAATCAGAGTTGTCGATTGAGTATGGGTTTGCAGAATTTTGGTAAGTCTTGTGTAATGAATTGGGGGTTATGCTCATTGGCAGAGCCAAGACGTTACTAGAGCATGTGCTACATATATAAGATATATTGGGCCGAATATGTAATCACGCTAATTTTATAAAGAAAAATAAACAAATTTTACATATTTGGGTCAAGGAGATGGAGATCTTAGGCCCAGACTGAGGGTAGCCACCCCTGTGTATCTCTGTCACTGGCTATGCTGAATTCGAAATCAAGACCTCTTAGTCGAGTTGTTGGAAAGAGGGTTCAATATTGGTTTCCCATCATTATTCATTAACAGCAGGTCAATCGATTTATCATAGTATTTCGTGTCATGAGTTTATTGGGTTATGAGTGATCAATAGAATTGGACTAATTGTGAGTTATTAATTGTGAAGTTTGAGGACTGATTTGTAACCCAGATCAAAATTTCGGGACTACTAAGGTATTTAACCTATTAAATAAATGACTTTTGGACCTCTATGTTGTTCTGGATCATCTGACCCACGGGCCCATAGACCAACCCGATAGGAAAGTAGGCCTCGGCCCAAGTTGCGTAAACACGGATACAAAAGTGGGCCTTGGCCCAAATTGAATAAAGGTAGATTTTCTTTACCTATTTTAGCTTAAATCAATTTAAATTATATATTTATATTGCTAAAAAAAATTAAATTATATTAAATTCGACACTGAATTTAATAATTTTCAAACCTTTTTTCTATTAAAATAGAGGCACAATACTAAAGAGTTACAAGAAATCATGTAGTAGAAGTACTAGTACAAGACCAATATATAACAATTTAAAACCCAAAAGAAAAATACACAAATAATACATATTATTAATAAAAACCCACAAAATGAGTTTCTTTTTTTTAATTTCTTGTATGAAGAAAATCCAAATTCCCCAAAAGAAGCAAACTTTTTTATTCAAGCAGAAGGACCCTTCATCTTCTTGGCAATGCCTGCAAAGTACTGGCCTTGGTGGTGAGCAAGTCCAAGCTCAAGATCAGTAGGCTGCCTTGTTCCATCCCCTGCAAATGTCCCGGCTCCGTATGGGCTACCGCCTTTCACCTGCTCCATCTCGAACATCCCGGCTCCGAATGTGTACCCCACGGGGACGAACACCATCCCGTGGTGGACTAGCTGCGTGATTGCTGTCAATCTGCATTGTAGATGGGAGAAATCGGGTCACAGATGGTTCGTTTTGTCAAGCTAGAGTCTTTATCATGTATGGCTAACTGATAATGAGTTCGAGCCTACCATGTTGGGAGGGGATCAAGAAGTGGGATGGGACTATGGATATGTAATACGCTAGGCGAATCGTACATCGACAAAGTATGGATCTTTTCGATCCTACAGATCGTACTTCTTATCTATCCTACCTGTATCAACAAAGCACGAGAGAGATGCACGAAACATTTGCAATGCTACATATCGTGCTTCTAACCGGTCATGCCTTAACATGCTACATTCTCATCCTACATAGCTATGAGCCTATGACTTGTCCTAACTAGCCTCTCAAATCAAACTACCATGTTCATCCTGCTATGTGTCCACGATGGATATTGAGATACCCGTCAACCATGTTCTACTACCAAATGTCAACAACGAGATCGAGCAAAGAGAGAAAACTTACGGAGTAGTCTCCTGCCCGCCACCTTGAGACCCGGTAGCATAGAAGATACCAGCAGGCTTCCCTTGAAGAGCCTGAGTCCTCCACAGCCCACCGGTTGAGTCCATGAACGCCTTGAACTGAGCAGCCATCATCCCGAATCTAGTTGGGAACCCGAACAGAATCCCATCAGCCTCAGAAAGATCGTTAGCAGTAATGATCGGGACATCACTCTTCTTAGCTGGTGCACCCATCTTTCCCAGAACCTCTTCAGGGAGTGTCTCTGGCACCTGCCATAGCTTCACTTCAACACCTTCGACACTCGAAGCTCCTTTCTTGATCTCCTCTGCTAGCTTCTCAACGTGTCCATACATAGAATAGTAGCTGCAGATTGGTTTACAGCATGATTAGTTAGATTGATTCTACACCAACTATGAACAGTACAGTTCTAACTTGGGACACTTTAGAACTATCTATAAATATCTGCTAATATTCAAGTAATGCCATCATTTCATATGAGAACAGGCTAGCAATGATCAGTTGCTGGGCCTAAGCATGGAGAAACATGAAGGGTAGGTCCAATGTCACAATCAATACTCGAAAACCAGCTCTAGGATCGTATTAAAATCGTAATAGAGTCACAGGTTCGATACAGTCGATTCGATTGTGGAGCCTCCACTGAACCACCATATGGTCAGTCCTGCTATAAACAAGAAGTTCTCTTTCTTCCCATTGAATCATCATTTATGACCCAAAAGTGGAAACATTTATCAGTGGCAAAACATAGGGGAAGAATAATATTCCATTTCATATGCATACACAAAGTAAACTCCAACTTTACAGTGATCCATTAGCGTTGAAAAACTTGGTACACACAATAACCCCATTAGCAGATTCATTCATAAAAACTCCATTACTATACCACTGAGCTTAAACAGTTAAAACATGAATCAATCAAGCAAGAACAATGAAACCCTTTTGGTTTCACATAGCATCCGGATCATCAACCGTGCAAATTTGTTGATCTCGACTATGAGCTCTGAGAATCTGACAATTGGCACGAATAGAGCCAACCCAGATAAGCCTAAAATCCCCAAGTCAACTCAATTCAACAGAATCGAATAAACCCAGAAACGATCGAGTTTGCTGCAAATCAGACAAACCCATCTCACCATTTGCGATCCAATCAAAAGGGTTACGACAAAATCAGTAAATTCGAGCTGGGTTGTGATGAAACTTATTGAAACATCGAAACATAGAACAGAGGTCTCTCTCTACCTACCCAGAAAAGGGGATTTACAGAGGAGTTAGAGAAGCTTACACAATGTAGATTTTGACGGCCATTGAAGGGAATTGAATGGATTGAATTCGCTGTTACGATTATGCTTTCTCTCAGTCGTCGATGAATTGAGAAATGGGATTATGAATGAAAGGAAGAGGGGGGAAAGGTTTTGATTTATACTCGGAGCGAGCTGTAAAATTTTGTGATGTAAAAAGGAAAAGATTCCGCCTTTATTGATTAGTCGTTGGTTACATCATTAGTGGTGTCATCACCATGTAAAAAGGATTATGGAACTCAATTTGTTTAATAAGAGCTTGTTATGTTTAGTACTAACTTGACTTGAACAAGTTTTAGCCTTTTGATTTGGGTGTGATTTTGATTCATTAGTGGATTCGGGTTTTCGGTTGATGGAAATCGGGTCGTTGAAAGGGTTCGAGTAACTGGATAATGATGGACGTGTATACAACATGTATAACGATTGTAAACACAGTATGTGCATGAGTAAACACGCGTGTGCGTGAGTAAACACGGTGTGAGCATGAATCTTTCAGTAGTTTGAGGAATCATGTCCTTATAGGCGAATCCTTGATCGAATATGTACAATCATGTCCTCAGTTTGAGTCGATGTATTGATTGCGTTAATAATAGGCTGGTGAACGTTCTAAAATTGAATATGACAAGGTTTAATTTTTATTTTGAATTAAAATAATTTTACTTTAACTAGTTTAATATATGCGTGAGATATATCTCTCAAGATTTAGACGAGAGTTGTTACACAATTTATTATAATTTATGGAAAATTTATTAGTAACATGATTACATCATGTGATATCTACTATCTAGATAACAAATTTTGTTCATTATATATGCACATAGGGAAATCAATTATGTGGCTTAGCCCATGTGGTAGTTATAATTAATTTTGATATATAAAAAAGATTGATCAAAATCAATACCCACAAGATCCAATCATTAGTTAGTTGTACTTGAGGAAAAAATAAAATTTAAAAGGAATGATATATTCTTTTATCACCAAGAATACTCGATCGTACGTTTTCTTGAACAATTTAAATTTCGTGCGAGATTTTCAGGAGAATATTTTATTGACGGCCTCTCACCAGTTTCTCAATTGTGAGCTGCCCACTTGCTCTTACCGAAAATCAAAACGCCAATACATAAAAACAACAAACTACGTCCAACTAAGTGTATTAACAACTCGACTTAAATTCTTTTTTTTTTTTAATGAATTGTTTTCATTGACCACTCAAACATTCTTATAATAAATTAAATAAAAATAACACCATTACAAGGCATGACATGCCACATTATTTTCATTGGCAAAGGCATGACATGTTATTAAATCATTAATTTATAATATTATCTATAAGTCATAATATATCATATTATTAAATGGTACAATATGAAATTATCTAATTATAATTTCCCTATAGCATAAATCAATATCATCACAAATCACATCATGGTAAGGGTTATCTAAGCTATCATTTTGCATCTTGGTTGCTTGTTGTTCAAGATTCCTTTGTGACAACCTATAGAGTGATGAGAGACATCATTTTCAACCTATACTCATGTTTCTAGTCTATACTTGGGATTGAATTTTAGACCATATGTATTGTTTTAAAGAGCAATTTTATTATTTTTAATGAAATTACAAAAAAAAAAAAAAAACTATATCTAATTTTACATGAAATAGTTAAGATTTTACAAAGAAACTTAAAATTTAAGTCATACTCGACCGAAATGAATTAGTTAGGACAATAAAGGTTCAATCTGGAGGGTTGCCAAGTCGAGTGAGTATGAACGCTCGCCGAGTCTTAATGCGCCTTGAAGTTCAAGAGTGTTCCTCGCAAGGTGTATAAGAGATAGTAGTAAGTGCTCAAGTAAGGAAGTAGAAGAGGTAAGATGTATTTGAGTGGGAGAATGAGAAGTGCTGGGGCGTATCCCTTTGGGCGTATGTTGAGAGTCTTAAGTGTGCCGATGAGCAATTATGCTTAAGACGTGTTGTTTGTGTGTTAGGTCATCAATGATGGGGTCAAGTCTCTATTTATAGGAGCTCGAGATTCAGGCTAGGTCACCAAATGTCATCGTTGAATTGGTAACCTGACTTAAAAGATTATCTCTGTCGGCTAGGCCCTTACTTGACCGTTAAAAGATTATCTCAGTCAGAATGATCTCAGTCTGTTGGGCTTGGGCCCATCACCTAATCACCAAGACTAGTATTAGCGCTCACCCAATAAAACTGATCACTATCCCGAATATAAAATACATTCGTTCAACGTATAAATTCAGTATAATCACTAGTCCAATTTCTCCTCATTTCTCTTATAGATCTCACTTGACAAAATTTCTGACTACTCTAAATGGTATTTTATGATCCCAACATTTATTAAATGGTTTTTTTTGGGAGAAGTTATGTTAGGTGGGTTTGTTCTTGTAGATGGATTTGGTTAGGGTGTCCACATCATTGACTCCAAATGTTCATGCATTAAGAGTTTTACATTTTCAATCCAAATTTTTCTAATTTGCTGTAATTAGCCGTCTTCATGAGCATTCCACGAACTTACGAAAGTGATTAATTTATTATTTAGGTTATAGAGTATGGTTTAATCATTTTATTAAAAAATTATCTTCAAAATAGTGGTTTTTAGGATCACAAAATTAGTGAGAATTCAATCGTGACTTAATTATCGAAATCTGGTTACTATCCACTTTCTTAAATTTGATTTTCGTCATGGCCCTGGCTCAGAGTTCACCCTAACCCAATTAATAGAAACTACCCACCAGGACCAAAGGGTTTAGGCGCCTTAAGGTTACCGTCTAAAAGATCTGAGTCGTTTACTAATCAATGACCGAGATCATCCTAGCTCCATTATTGGTAACTACTCATGCTCACTCATATATATTATGAGTGCCTTTTAATATAAGTCATTAGCCATGCTTATTAATCAAGGAATAAACTAAAACATAACCCAATATAACAAAATTATAAATAAAATATTAAGATTTTATTTAATTGCTAGCTAAGAGGAATGATTATAGATGTATATGAACACAAATATGTATTAGCAATCAATTATGCTACATGTCTCCTTGTCCCTGAAGCATGCTCCTAATGAGTAATTATCCTCCTCAATTTCAGCTTGGGAAAAGTAATGTACCGAGTTGAATGGTGAAATCAGGATGGTCGGATATCGTAGGAATCTGATACAGATTTCTGTTACTTTAGGATCGAAGAATTCTGTGTGGTGATCCTGGTTGTCTCACCCCGAGTTCCGCATAGTCTTATACAAGTGAAATTTGTTATACTGAGAGGCTGATGTCAAGACCTTTTGGTACTATTGTGGACGATATTACATCCCAGTAATTTGAGTTGTTTGGAGAGACCCGTAATTTGTTTATATAACATTCATTAATAGTGAGCAATGCCATATTCGTAGGATGGCATCTCCAAACTAAAATCCAGCCTTCCTCTAGTTCACAACTGTAGGATTGCATCACCATCAACAACCTAACACCAGTATAATATTGTCTGCCCCACAAATTTATTTTTGAATTCCTTTCCAAAAGGCATCATATATAGCTAGTGGACTCTTTTAAGCTAAATCTACCACAGTTTACTGACGTGTTACTTGAGATGTTACGCCAGTAACAACTACTATTGGATCTTAGTGACAAAACATGAGATATGTCAACCTATACCACCACCCAGAATTTACGTCCTAAACCAAAGAAATTCTACGTAAAATTTTAACCTTTAGATTTCAAAATCTGCCCAGAGTTTTCGACCATATCGATTCCTACTCTATAGCTAGAAGATCTCTCATGTAAAGTAAGCTCTTTCTTCTGGTTTCTTCTTCTACCTACTCGATTACCCTCAATGATTTGGTTCCCATGGCTACTTACTACTTACCCCTTTTGTCATGATTTACCAAGATAACAACTGTCTCTGTCGACTGTCGGTTTCCCTTGCTTCTTCTTCTCCGATGTTCTTGTCGATTCTACTTTCTAGTCTTCATATTCAAGACTAAGGAACCATCCATTCCTTTTGGAGAAGTAGCTCGGCAATGGGTATTCAGAAATTAGGTGTACACTCGAAATCTGATAAAATTAGGTGGGAATTACTCGTTGATTGGGTAAAGTTGATGGGCATATGGGCAAACCCGGTACTCAGTTAGAGCGGGTAACGAGTGGGGACTAGTTTCAAGGTATCCGTCCTATACCCAACTCGATGGGTACCCGATATGAAACAACATTGTATTCGCCATAATATATCATCTATGTTTAACGAACCAGACTCAGTCAACTCATCGATCGAGCAGTCTGTCGTTCCCTCTCGAAACCATAATGCTCTAAAAATTGTCATATATACCAAATCGAAAATCTCTTTGCACTCTACATTTTATCTACAGTTTACTATCACCCGAACATGGTTGGGGAGATGTTATCTACCCAACCACATTCTCCAGGATGATAGTAAACTGTAGACAAAATCTCCCCAAAATGCATAATATTCTCCCGGATAATATTAATATTAGCCATTTTGAGTTTTTTCCAATTTCTCATAGGCTAACCATCATCGAAGTAGTCAAAAACTAAAAATTGCGGTATTATGGCTTAAAAACCTATATGTTCTCAAAATTTTGAGGCAAAATTTGGTTGGGTAGATATTTCAGATAGTTTACTACCATCTAGTAGAATATTAGCCAATTTGAGTATTTTCCAATTTTCATAGGCTAACCATCACCAAAGTGGTAAAAAACTGAAAATTGCGGTATCATCGCTTAAATACATAGATTTTCTCAAAATTTTGAGGCCAAATGTGGTTGGGTAGATATTTCAGATATTTTACTACCATATAGTAGAATATTAGCCATTTTGAGTTTTTTTTTTCCAATTTTTCATAGGCTAACCATTACCGAAATGTCAAAAAAACTAAAAATTGCGGTAGTAATGACCAAATGCCTAGATTTTCTCCAATTTCGAGGCCGAACGTGTTTGGACATATATTTTAGTCAGTTTACTACCATCTAGGAGAATATTGGCCATTTTTGAATTTTTCCAAATTTGCATAGTGCCATCACCGCAATGACCAAAAATTGAAATTTACGGTATTATGACTTAAATACCTAGATTTTATCCAAATTTCGAGGCCGAATCCGTTTGAGCATATATTTCAGACAGTTTACTACCATCTAGGAGAATATTTGGCCATTTTGAGTTTTTTTTTCAAATTTTCATAGGCTAACCATCACCAAAATGCAAAAAACTGAAAATTGTGGTATTATGACTCAAATGCCTAGATTTTCTCAAATTTTGAGTCCTAATGCGTTTGGGCATATATTTCAGATAATTTACTACCATTTAGGAGAATATTGGCCATTTGAACTTTTTCCAATTTTTCATAAGCTAACCATCACCAAAATGGCCAAAAACTGAAAATTACGGTATATGTCTTAAATACCTAGATTTTCTCAAAATTTTGAGGCCAAATGTGGTTGGGTAGATATTTCAGATATTTTACTACCATCTAGTAGAATATTAGCCATTTTCAGTTTTTTTCCAATTTTTCATAGGCTAACCATCACCAAATGGCAAAAAATGAAAATTACGGTATTATGGTTTAAATACCTAGATTTTCTCAAATTTTGAGGCCAAATGTGATGGCTAGATATTTCAGATAGTTTACTACCATCTAGTAGAATATTAGCATTTTCAGTTTTTTCCAATTTTTCATAGGCTAACATCACCGAAATGTCAAAAAATGAAAATTGCGGTATTATGACTCAAATGCCTAGATTTTATCCAAATTTTGAGGCCGAACGTGTTTGGACATTATTTTAGTAAGTTTACTACCATCTAGGAGAATATTGGCCATTTTGAGTTTTTTCCAATTTTGCATAGGCTAACCATCACGAAATGGCAAAAAATTAAAATTTAAGGTATTATGGCTTAAATACCTAGATTTTCTCAAAATTTTGAGGCCAATGTGTTGGGTACATATTTCAGATATTTACTACCATCTAGTAGAATATTAACTATTTTAGTATTTTCCAATTTTCATAGGCTAACCATCACCAAAATGGCAAAAATTGAAAATTACGGTATTATGGCTTTAAATACCTAGATTTTCGCAAAATTTTGAGCCAAATGTGGTTGGGTAGATATTTCAGATATTTTACTACCATCTAGTATAATATTAGCTATTTTAGTATTTTCCAATTTTCATAGGCTAACCATCACCGAAATGGACAAAAAACTGAAAATTACGGTATTATGGCTTAAATACTTAGATTTTCTCAAAAATTTGAAGCCAAAGTGATTGGGTAGATATTTCAGATAGTTTACTACCATCTAGTAGAATATTAGCCATTTTGAGATTTTTTTCCAAATTTTCATAGGCTAATCATTACCGAAATGTCAAAAAACTGAAAATTGCGGTATTATGACTCAAATGCTAGATTTTCTCCAAATTTCGAGGCCGAGCGTGTTTGGACATATATTTTAGTTAGTTTACTACCATCTAGGACAATATTGGCCATTTTGAGTTTTTTCCAATTTTGCATAGGCTTACATCACCGAAATGGCCAAAAATTGAAATTTACTATTATGGCTTAATGCCTAGATTTTCTCCAAATTTTGAGCCGAACCTGTTTGAGCATATATTTCAGACAGTTTACTACCGTCTGGAATATTGGCCATTTTGAGTTTTTTCCCAATTTTTCATAGGCTAACCACCCAGAAAATGGCAAAAAACTGAAAATTGCGGTATTATGACTCAAATGTCTAGATTTTCTCAAATTTCGAGTCCAATGCGTTGGGCTATATTTCAGATAGTTTTATACCATTTAGGAGAATATTGCCATTTTCAGTTTTTTTTCCAATTTTCATAGGCTAACCATCACTGAAATGGCCAAAAACTAAAAATTACGGTATTATGGCTTAAATTTCCTAGATTTTCTCAAATTTCGAGTCCGAAACGTATTGGGTAATATTTCAGACATTTTACTACCATCTAGGAGAATATCGGTCATTTTGAGTTTTTTTTTTAATTTTCATAGGCTAACCATCAACGAAATGACCAAAAAACTGAAATTTACGGTATTATGCTTAAATGGCTAGATTTTCTCCAAATTTCAGGTTGAACGTGTTTGGCATACATTTAGATATTTTACTACCATCTAGGAGAATATAGGACATTTTGATTTTTTTTTCAATTTTTCATAGGCTAACCATCACCGAAATGGCAAAAATGAAATTTACGGTATTATGGCTTAAATGCCTAGATTTTCTCCAAATTTTGAGACTGAATGTTTTGGGCATATATTTCAGACGGTTTACTATCATCTAAAGAATATTGGCCATTCCGATTAGATTTGTCCCAAATTTTAGGTTTGATTTGTCCAAAATTTAGGGTAGTTTGTCCAAATTTGGTTAGATTTGTCCAAATTTCTGTAGATTTGTCCCAAATGTTGGGTTAGATTTGTCCCAAATTTTGGTTAAATTTGTCCTAAATATTGGGTTAGATTTATCCTAAATATTGGGTTAGATTTGTCACAAACTATGGGTTAGATTTGTCACAAACTATGGGTTAGATTTGTCACAAACTATGGGTTAGATTTGTCACAAATATGGGTTAGATTTGTCATAGATTAGATTTGTCGCAAATTATGGGTTAGATTTGTCACAAATTATAGGTTAGATTTGTCACAAACTATGCGTTAGATTTGTCACAAATTATGTGTTAGATTTGTCACAAATTATGGGTTAGATTTGTCACAAATTATGGGTTAGATTTGTCACGAACTATGGGTTAGATTTGTCACAAACTATGGGTTAGATTTGTCACAAACTATGAGTTAGATTTGTCATGTTAGATTGTCATGGGTTAGATTTGTCACAAATATGGTTAGATTTGTCACAAATTATGGGTTAGATTTGTCACAAATTATGGGTTAGATTTGTCACAAATATGGTTAGATTTGTCAACCTATGGGTAGATTTGTCACAAACTATGGGTTAGATTTGTCACAAATTATGGGTTAGATTTGTCAAAGGTTAGAGTTGTCACAAATTATGGGTTAGATTTGTCACAAATTATGGGTTAGATTTGTCATAGGTTAGATTTGTCGCAAATTATGGGTTAGATTTGTCACAAATTATGGGTTAGATTTGTCACAAACTATGGGTTAGATTTGTCACAAATTATGAGTTAGATTTGTCACAAATTATGGGTTAATTTGTCACAAACTATGGTTAAGATTTGTACAAACTAGTTAGATTTGTACAAATATGGGTTAGATTTGTCACAAACTATGGTTATTTGTCACAAATTAGGTTAGATTTGTCACAATTTATGGGTTAGATTTGTCACAAACTATGGGTTAGATTTGTCACAAACTATGGGTTAGATTTTCAAATTATGGGTTAGATTTCAAATATGTTTATGGGTTAGATTTGTCACAAATATGGGTTAGATTTGTCACAAATATGGGTTAGATTTGTCACAAATATGGGTTAGATTTGTCACAAACTATGGGTTAGATTTGTCACAAACTATGGGTTAGATTTGTCACAAACTATGGGTTAGATTTGTCACAAACTATGGTTAGATTTGTCACAAATATGGTTAGATTTGTCACAAACTATGGTTAGATTTGTCACAAATTATGGTTAGATTTGTCACAAATTATGGGTTAGATTTGTCACAAATTATGGGTTAGATTTGTCACAAATTATGGTTAGATTTGTCACAAATCTATGGGTTAGATTTGTCACAAATATGTTAGATTGTCAAAATTATGGGTTAGATTTGTCACAATTATGGGTTAGATTTGTCACAAATTATGGGTTAGATTTGTCACAAACTATGGGTTAGATTTGTCACAAATTATGGTTAGATTTGTCACAAATTATGGGTTAGATTTGTCACAAATTATGGGTTAGATTTGCACAAATTATGGGTTAGATTGTCAACAATTAGGTTAGATTTGTCACAAATTATGGTTAGATTTGTCACAAATTATGGGTTAGATTTGTCACAAATTATGGGTTAGATTTGACAAATCTAGTCTAGTTTTTTGACAAATCTAGTCCAGTTTTTGACAAATCTAGTCCAAATTTTGAGAAATCTAGTCCAAATTTTGACAAATCTAGTTCAATTTTTTTACAAATCTAGTCCAAATTTTTACAATTAGTCATAATATTACAAATCTAGTCAGATTTTTTGACAAATCTAGTCCAAAATATTGACAAACAGTCTAGTATTTGACAAATCTAGTCCAAAATTTGACAAATCTAGTCTAGATTTTGACAAATCATAGTCCAAAATTTTGACAAATCTAGTTTATTTTTGACAAATCTAGTCTAGAATTTGACAATCTAGTCGAAAATTTTGACAAATTTAGTCCAAAATTTTGACAAATTTAGTCCAAATTTTGACAAATCTAGTCAAAATTTTGACAAATCTAGTCCAAATTTTGACAAATCTAGTCAATTTGACAAATCTAGTCCACGAAATGTTTTACAATTCTAGTCCAAAATTTTTTACAAATCTAGTCCTGAATTTTGACAAATCTAGTCCAAATTTTGACAAATCTAGTCCAATAATTTTGACAAATCTAGTCTAGTTTTTGACAAATCTAGTCAAGAACTTTGATAAATCTAGCCCAGTGTTTACAAATCTAGCCCATAATTTGACAAATCTAGTCTAGAATTTTGACAAATCTAGTCCAAATTTGACAAATCTAGTCCAAAATTTTGACAAATCTAGTCTAATTTTTGACAAATCTAGTCTAGTTTTTTACAAATCTAGTCCAGAATTTTGACAAATCTAGTCCAAATTTTTGACAAATCTAGTCCAGATTTTTTTACAAATCTAATCCAAATTTTCACAAATCTAGTCCAGACTTTGACAAACCTAGTCCAAAATTTTGACAAATCTAGTCCAAAAAATTGACAAATCTAGTCTAGTATTTGACAAATCTAGTCCAAAATTTGACAAATCTAGTTTAGTTATTGACAAATCTAGTCCAAAATTTTGACAAATCTAGTTTACTTTTTGATAAATCTAGTCCAGATTTTGACAATCTAGTCCAAAATTTTGACAAATCTAGTACAAAATTTTGACAAATCTAGTCTAGTTTTGACAAATCTAGTATAGAACTTTGACAAATCTAGTCCAGTGTTTTATAAATCTAGCCCATAATTTGACAAATCCCGTCCAAAATTTTTGCAATTCTAGTCCAGAATTTTGACAAATCTAGTCCAAAAATTTGGCAAATCTAGTCTAATTTTTTACAAATCTAGTCCTGAATTTTGACAAATCTAGTCCAAATATTTTACAAATCTAGTCCAAATTTTGACAAATCTAGTCCAAATTTTGACAAATCTAGTCCAAATTTTTTACAAATCTAGTCCAGAACTTTGACAAATCTAGTCCAGATTTTGACAAATCTAGTCCAAAATTTTGACAAATCTAGTCTAGTTTTTGACAAATCTAGTCTAGACTTTGACAAACCTAGTCTAGCTCTGGACTAATGTAGTCCAAAATTTTGACAAATCTAGTCCAATATTTAACAAATCTAGTCTAGTTGTTTACAAATTTAGTCTAGATTTGGCATAAATTCTTGGCTAGATTTGTCACAATTTATTGGCTAGATTAGGTACAACTTCTGAGATAGATTATTCACAAATTCTAAGCTAGATTTTTTACAAATTTTGGGCTAGATTTAGCCCAAAATTTGTGCATAAATTATGGGCTAGATTTTGCATAAATTATGGGCGAGATTTGGCACAACTTATGGGCTTGATTTGGCACAACTTCCGGATAGATTTGACACAAATTCTAGGCTAGATTTGACACAAATTTTGGGCTAGATTTGGCACATTTTCTAGGCTAGATTTGGCACATTTTCTAGGCTAGATTTAGCACGACTTCTACGCTAGAATTGACACAAATTATGGGCTAGATTTTACACAAATTCTAGGCTAGATTTTTCACAAATTCTGGCCTGGTTTTGGCTCAAATTCTGGCCTGATTTTGGCTCAAATTTGGAGAAAATCTTGGCATTTCAGCCAAAAATCTCTAATTTTTAGTTTTACCAATTTTGGTGATGGTTATCCTACGAAAATTGAAAAAAAAAAATGAAAAATGGATAATAATCTCTTGGATGGTAGGCAAATACCTGAAATGTATGCCCAGCCACGTCCAACCTCCAAATTTCGACAAACTCAAAGAATTTACGCCATAATACCACAATTTTCAGTTTTTAAAAGTGTGGCATTATGGCTTAAATGACCAGTTTTCTCCCAAAATGCGCTAGATTTGTCCCAAAATTATGAGCCTTTTTTGTCCAAAAAATGCGCTAGATTTATCCCAAACATTATGCGTTAGATTTGACCCAAAAATTATGCGCTAGATTTGTCCCAAAATTATGCGCTAGATTTTATCCAACAAAAATCTAGGCTAGATTTACCCAAAAAAAATTGTGCTAGATTTGTCCAAAAATTATGCGCAAGATTTGTCCCAAAAATTATGCGCTCGATTTGTCCCAAAAATTATGCGCTCGATTTGTCCCAAAAATTATGAGCTCGATTTGTCTCAAAATGCACTAGATTTGTCCCAAAATGTGCTACATTTGTCCAAAAATGCGCTAGATTTGTCCCAAAAATTATGCGCTAGATTTGTCCCAAAAATTATGCGCTAGATTTATCTAAAAATTACGCAAGATTTGTCCGAAAAATTATGCACTAGATTTACCCCAAAATTATGTGCTAGATTTGTCCCAACAATTATGCGCTAGATTTGTCCCAAAATTATGCGCTAGATTTGTCCCAAAAATGCGCTAGATTTATCCCAAAAACGTGCTAGATTTGTCCCAAAATTATGCGCTAGATTTGTTCCAAAATTATGCGCTAGATATGTCCCAAAATTATGAGCTAGATTTGTCCCAAAATATCCTATTCCAAAAGCGCTAGATTTGTCCCAAAAATTATGAGCTAGATTTGTCCCAAAAACGCGCTAGATTTGTTCGAAAAATATGCGCTAGATTTGTCCCAAGAATTATGCGCTCGATTTGTCCCAAAAATGCGCTAGATTTATCACAAAATGCGCTAGATTTGTCTCAAAAGGGGCTAGATTTCTCCCAAAAATTATGCGCTAGATTTATCCCTAAATTACGCGCTAGATTTGTCCCAAAATTATGCGCTAAATTTGTCCCAAAAATTATGTGCTAGATTTTGCCTAAAATGCGCTAGATTTATCCCATAAATTATGCGCTAAATTTGTCACGCTAGATTTGTCCCATAAATTATGCGCTAAATTTATCCCAAAATGAGATAGATTTTTTGCCCCAAAAATGCGCTAGATTTGCCCTAAAAATCATGCGCTAGATTTATCCCAAAATAATGCGCTAGATTTGTCCCCAAATTATGCGCTAAATTTGTCCCAAAAATTATGTGTTAGATTTGTGCCTAAGATGCGCTAGATTTGTCCATAAATTATGCGCTAAATTTGTCCCAAAATGCGCTAGATTTGTACCAAAATTATCCGCTCAATTTGTCCCAAAAAATGCGCTAGATTTATACAAAAAATTCGCTAGATTTGCCCCAAAAATTATGCGCTATATTTGTCCCAAAAATTATGCGCTAGATTTGTCCAAAAAATGCGCTAGATTTTTCCAAAAAATTATGCGCTAGATTTGTCACAAAAGCGCAAGATTTGTCCCAAAATGCGCAAGATTTGTCCCAAAAATGAGCTAGATTTGTTCCAAAATTATGCGCTAGATTTGTCCCCAAAATGCGTTAGGTTTGTCCCAAAATGTGCTAGATTTGTCCCAAAATTATGCGCTATATTTGTCCCAAAATTATGCACTAGATTTATCCGAAAATTATGCTCTACATTTGTCCCAAAAATTATGCGCTAGATTTGTCCCAATATTTTGAGAAAATATAGGTATTTAAGCCATAATACCACAATTTTTAGTTTTTTTGCCACTTCGGTGATGGTTAGCTTATGAAAAATTGGAAAAAAAAAACTCAAAATGGCTAATATTCTACTAGATGGTAGTAAACTATTTCAAATTACAACACTTCCTCAAAATTTTGAGAAAATATAGGTTTTTAAGCCATAATAGCGTAATTTTCAGTTTTTTGCCACTTCGGTGATTGTTATCCTATGAAAATTTGGAAAAAAAAAACTCAAAATGACTAATATTCTACTAGATGGTATTAAACTATCTGAAATATCTACCCAACCACATTTGGCATCAAAATTTTGAGAAAATATATGTATTTTTAGCCACTTTGGTGTGGTTAGCCTATGAAAAATTGGAAAAAACTCAAAATGGATAAATATTCTACTTGATGGCAGTATACTGTAGATAAAATATTTCCAACCATGTTCGTCCTCAAAATTTGTATAAAACATAGGCATTTAAGCCATAATACTACAATTTTCAGTTTTTTGCCATTTCGGTGATTGTTAGTCTATAAATAATTGGAAAAAAAAACTCAAAATGGTTAATATCTCATGGATGGTAGTAAACTATCTGAAATATCTTCCCGACCACGTTCGGTCTAGAAATTTGGAGAAAATCTAGGGTTTTAAGCCATAATACCTCAATTTTCAGTTTTAGGTCATTTTAGTGGTGGTGAGCTTATTAAAAATTGGATAAAAAAAATCAAATTGGTTAATATTCTTCTGGATGGTACGAAACTGGCTAACATATATGCCCAAAAAAGTTCAGCCTCGAAATTTGGAGAAAATCTAGGCATTTAAACCAAAATATCACAATTTTCAAGTTTTGGCCATTTCTGTGATGGTTAGCCTATGAAAAATTGAAAAAAAATCAAAATGGATAATTTTTCTGGATGGTATGAAACGGCCTAAAAGATAATGCCCAACCACGCTAGGCCTCAGAATTTGGAGAAAATATAGGAATCTAATACATAATACCGCAATTTTTAGTTTTGGTCATTTTAGTGATGGTTAGCCTATGAAAAATTGGGAAAACCCCAAAATGGCTAATAATATCTTTGAGAATATTAAACTGCCTAAAATATATTCCCAACTATGTTATGCCTCGAAATTTAGAGAAAATCTAGACATTTCAGCCATAATACTGCAATTTTCAGTTTTTGGCCGTTTGAGTGATGGTTAGCCTATGAATAATTGAAAAAAAAAACTCAAAATGGCTAATATTCTACTAGATGGTAGTAAACTATCTGAAATATCTACTCAACCACATTTGGTCTCAAAATTTTGAGAAAATATAGGTTTTTAAGCCATAATACCGCAATTTTCAGTTTTTGGCCACTTCGGTGATGGTAAGCCTATGAAAAAATGGAAAAAATTCTCAAAATGGCGATTTGATTGATGGTTAGCCTGTGAAAAATAAGGGGAAAACGAAAAATGACTATTTCTTTCTAGATAGTAGGAAACTTTCAATAATATACAAAGTGTCACGTTAGGCCACGAAATTTGAGAAAAATCCAAACATTTAATACAAAATATTGTACGTTTCAATTTTTTGCAATTCATCTAGGAAACTTTCAATTATATAAAAAGTGTCACGTTAGGCCACGAAATTTGAGAAAAATCCAAACATTTCAATTTTTAGCAATTTCGGTGATGAGCTTATGAAAAATTGGGTTGGGAGAATTCGCTAATATTTTCATGAATTGTAAGAAACTGGTTGTAATATAAGTCCAATCATGTCAGGACGTCCTACAAGTTTGAGAATGGATAAGGACATTGCACCCACGATGCCCCTAATCATATGTTTTACCCTATAGAACTCGGTCTGAGCTTCGGTTATCCTAAGGGAATCTTCAGAGGAAACCAACTAATAGACAGGAAACTAACTACTAGACGGTTCAATTACTCTTTCGCCCCTATGCCCATTCAGACGAACGAATTGCACATCAGTATCGCTCGTACCCATAACTGTCATTTTACATAAACTTTAAACAGACCTCTTTGAATCTAGTTCCGACGATTACTACGCACAGAATCTAGAGCAGCCCCGATTTCTTCTTCAGTCATCTCGATAGTTTCGTCGCTGTCATACTCATCACCGTGTCTTCCTTTCTGATTCCCAGGTCCTCCTGCATTGTTCTTCACCCTTTTGCTCTGTGTGTTCGAGTTGTGCTCGAAACATCCAAGCGCAACCTCGTATGTTTCTTTAAACTCTCTGGCTTGTTTACAGAGATCGCCATTTCTAACCCCCGAAAGCTTTACCAGCTCCTCGATTGCACGGGGTACGACATTCCACTGGTTCACGACTTTGCAGATATCCTATGCAGAGAAATACAGACACTTCAGTTCAGTATAGGCACAGTATAGTGTTAAGCAAGGCATTGCATTTTGCATCATCTGAACTAGGATGAGTGGTTCGGTAACATCAAAACAACGGTAGGGCACATCATTACCGATTCCATCATTACCTGATCCTGCTCAAGGGAATCAATAGCATCTTGTAAGCAAATTATGATACCTTGTGCTGCTATTTGATTGATCTCACTTTGCTCAGGCTGTTTCAAAGTCGACAGAACGAAAATCAGGCTCACATAATTCGATCATACATGATAATATTCACAACAGATTCGTGCACGCATATAATCATCGAAACTACGTGAAACCCTTATTGGAGATCAAGTAAACTCCATTGAAAATAATCTGCAACTTACTTTCTCATCTTGACTCTCGAGCCAAGAGATGGTTTTGTTAAGATCGTCGACAGCCCATTTCTTCACTTCAGAACTGGGAAACTTCTTCTCCTTGGCAGTCTTGGAGGCCTTACTCTGTTAAACAAAGTCCACTCTAAATTAGGTAGAGAAGTTGCATAGAGAAATCTCGTTTGGTAACTGAAACATACAGATGGATACTAACATTTGACGATTCAGAGGCAGACGACCCTGGACGTGTTAAACTTTCAGCTTCTTTTACAGATTTACGAGGAGAATCCTTTACTGCAAGAACATGTACAGCATCAATGGCTATACTTAAGTATTGACCGAGAAACATGCATCAAACTCGCTACTAATCATCCAGAATTAATCATCCATAAACCAGAACTAATCATCCAGCTTGCAACTTAAACATGAACAGAAACTGGAGATAATGTGTAATCTAAGTTCAACAGACCAGTACTATCTCAATGAAACTCAGAAAGTTAATACCAATTCAACGATCATCAGAGGTTCATCTCTGAAGTGTGTTTTCTCATCAATATGCAAAAGAACATCAAAATGGATTACCATCATTCCTTTCAGCAGCAGAATTGTTTCTCCAGGGCTTCCCAGCGTACATGAGATAGCTATCAATTTCAAGGAGCTTCTTTTGGCTATAACACTCTAATATCCACTCCTAATACAGACAACAGAAGCCATGAATATAAAAGTTGAAGCATAATAGCCTAATTGCATCAAGGACACGCTCAATTCAGAAACTGAAGCTTGCAGATTGTACAAAGAAGATGAAAAGAGCACTACCTTCCTCACAATTGTACCGCAAGCGGCCTCAACTTGACGAAACTTGGGAGTATTCGAATAAGCACAGACCAAGAGAGTACAGTCTGTGCCCCAATCAGGTTGATAGTCGGCACCCATTTCCAGCGCTTGTGATCGTAGCGTAGCTCGCTCAGGATTAACGAACCCTGACAGTACGAACACTACCCCTTCCTGCCATAACGAATCAGAGATTCAAAACAGGAGGAAGAGGAAGAGGAAGGACCGGATTACTGAAAAAATGTCGAATAAGTACCAAAAGCTTGGAGAATGATGGCGAACTTGAACTGGGTCCTGCTAATCCTTTAGTGGGTTTAGAACTATTGCTGACATCGTCGTCTGAATTCATCCAGGAAGGGAGACTTCGCTTGCCGCCGCCGCCGTCGCCGCTATCTCCGTGATCCATTCTCCGATTGCCGGAATCAAAGGTCGAAGAAGCTAGAAAGAGAGCTGGCTTTTTTTTAAACTTGGAATTTTATGTGCTTTTAAAACTCGGCCCAATATCTTTAGCTTACACGTCAATTTAAGCCCATGGGCTTGAGCCCATTATTGACTTCAACCAGAAGTCAATGGTGTCTCTATAGTAACTGAAGATCAGTGACGAAGTCAGGATCCTAGTAGACACTGGACCCGATGTCGAATATATTTTTATACGAAAAAATACATATATTTTAACTATTCAGGTCCAGGAGACCCTGAGCCCGGGTCAGGATAGACTCTCTCTGGCTTCGCCACTGCAAAAGATGATGGCTAGTGCTAGTAGCTTATCCTTATCCATGGCTGCTGCGGAGAATTTTAAGGCGGGAGCACACAGTTTGTTTCGTGATTATGGAGTCTAGGTTGATCGGGGAGACAGTTTGGTTTCGCTTGCAGAGGAGGGAAAACAGAGTGCAGCGTTGGCTAATTTTACGTGGAATGCATGATTGAGCACCAAGTGTTCGATCAAATGTCTAAGTGACCTGATCAATTGGCCGGCAAAACACAGCTGCTTCTGACCAGGTATTATCTAAGAACTATGGTTCAAGCTGCACATCGCATTCCTCACCTAGCTCGTGACAAATTGCCGAGAGAATGGCTCTCACAATTATAAATACGATTTAGAATACATGGTATTTCATAAAATCTAGCGACTAAGGAACCCTGAGAATGACATCTCATTTACAGAGAACACATGATCTAGGGTGACCGATACCTTGGATCCCAAGCAAGCAACAAATGCAGGTTTTCGAGGAGACTGGACAGGAATCGATTCGCTGTTCAACATGAGCACCACTGTAAGCATATTGGGTCGATCAGATGCATTCTCTTCGACGCACAACAGCCCGATTTGGATGCACCTCAGTGCCTCATTCGTGCCGTCAAGTGATAAAGTCGAATCGATTATCTCGGCAGCTCTTCCTGCCTTCCATAGCTCCCAAACCTGTGAGCAAACCTCTACCACAATCAACATAACAGTAAGGAAGAAGGAAGCAACTGATGAAAAAAATCTCGACTTACATGGCTGATCAAGTTCGATGAAGGATCTTCCTGGGAAAACCCGTTGATCTTCTTTCCCGTTACGGCTTCGAGCAGTATCACCCCGAAGCTGAATACATCCGACTTCACTGAAAACCTTCCGAAAATTGCGTATTCTGGAGACATGTATCCACTGCAACAAAGCAAAAATGTAGCTTGAAATAGTCCACAGCATTGTTCTAGTGATCGAATAGGTATGACTTACTATGTTCCGCCAATCCTATTCGTCTTCCCTTCAACTTGATCGCCCTCCAACAGTCTAGCCATCCCGAAATCGGATATTTTCGGGTTCAGCTCTCCATCCAATAGGATATTGCTGGGTTTCAAGTCTCTGTGGATTATTCTGAACCTTGAGTCCTGATGGAGATACAAGATCCCTCGTGCAATCCCGATGATGATATTGAACAGTTTCTTCCAATCTAGGAACAATCTCTGGCTCTCATCAACTAAAGGTAAAGAAAATGACATGAGCAGCCATAGAAGCATAACTGGGAGCTCCACAAGTAGGAAGAAGAATTACCAAATAGAAGGGAGTCCAAGCTATTGTAAGGCAAGTATTCATAAATCAACATCTGTTCATCATCTTCAATGCAGCATCCATGAAGCTTCACAAGGTTCCTGTGCTGGAGCTTCGCGATTAGTAACACCTCATTCTTAAACTGTTCTAGACCCTGACTTGAATTTTTCGACAGTCGCTTTACAGCAACCTCTTTTCCATTGGGTAGTTTTCCCTGCAAAGTTTTCAACAAAATGTTCTCAGAAGGCAGAGGCCATAAGCCCATAACCAAAAGCTCAACAGAAGATTCATGAAGAATTTACCTTGTACACTAAGGAGTAACCCCCTTCTCCAAGTTTGGTGGTAGGACAGAAATTGTTGGTAGCCGCTTGTATGGTGCTGAGGCAAAAAAACGGAAGTTCAGGGTGGAAACTATCGTGATTGATACTTCTCCTTTTTGCCGCAGAATTTTCGTAGTAATTTGAAGCATCACTTGTCGGAAACAATCTTCGGATAAGTCTTTTCTTCACTGCAATTGGAAAACAAGTAGCAACTTTCAGAGTAAGATAAAAGGACACAGTATTAAGGCTTGAATCAATAATCAACTTAGACAGATACCTCTCCTCTTTTTCCACTTCTTGAACCACAAATAAACAAGCAATGCAAGGACAAGCCAAACTGATACAACAGATGGAACAATGATGCTCAACTTCAACTTCAACTCAGGATCACTGGATTCCTTCAGATAATCAGCTGCTCAGCAAAAGATAGAAGGATTATTATCCGTCGATTAGCAAAATAACAAGGCGAGATAAATAGTGTCGTGGAACTTATAGATTACCTAGTTCAAGAGCATCGACACGAACATAGAAATCGTAACCTTTGAGTGGGAAGAGCACCGTATCTAGAAGTCTACCATACCATGTCAAACAACCAGCCCCTTTCCCTTTAATATTGAAGAAAACATATGCAGAGCAGTTACAGTTCTTTCTGCATTCGCCTTCACAGTCCAATTTACTTCTGGCCATGTCCACCCAGATAGCTGCTGAAGTATCAGGTATCTTCACTTGTTCCACCCTCACAAACCCTTCTCCACTTCCACAGGAAGACGAAGATTCTAATCGCTTCCTGACACATCCATCAGACCCATTTCCTAGATTCCACTTTCTTGGGGAAATGGGTTCATAGCCAGGCAAACAGGAACATTCGCCAGGGAACACCGTACTGGGATCACATTTACTGTAAGGACCACAGCTCCCAAAGAAATCACACTTCTGCTTAGGCAATGAATTTACTACTTTCCACTGGATATCATCTTCGTCCCATGTCAATAACAGCAGATTCCCTGAAACATCAATGACCAATCTGAAGAGAATAGCAGAATCCTCCATCGAATGGTATATACCATCTTCATTGTCAACAAATGAGTAGTTGTAGAAGCCACTCATGTGAGGCCAAGGCCATGAAAAGCTCCTCCAGTAAGGATAGGTACCTTGGTACAGATAGAACTGCGGTGAACCACTTGGGTTCAGTTTAAATGAGAAGTTCCCAGTTCCAGGGTCATCTGCTGATCTCCAAGATGTCATGAAGCTGTTCAAACCTGTTCTACGATTCAACCCAACATTCAAGCCAGGTAGTAGAGTGTCTGTAGGATAATCAAAGCTCTGCCACACGGTTACACCATCCATCATCAACACTAAATTCCCAGAATCCAATAGCTGAGCCACCCATGGACCATGCATTCCTGAAGAGACCTTCGCAGACCATACTGGAACCTTGTTCCCACTGCTGCGAAGTAGTGAAAGATTGCCAAAAACATCAACGGAGAGAACACCTGAACTTCCAGTGATGGGATTTGTTCCTATTTGCTACCCACACCACAGTTTTTTCAGGCAACTCATAGTACCAAATGCCAAGATATCTATACCTGGAGCTTCCAGGACTGAAGAATCCCAACGTAAATCTACCACCTTCCGAGATCACCAGGCTCCCGTCAGTGATGGACTCATTCGAAACAATCATGTCACGATATGCAGTACAAGTTTGGTGGCTGAGGAGAAGCAGAGAAAGCAGAACAATCATTGCAGCATCCATGGCCAAATTGAGATGAGTTTGAACGATCCACCAAACCAAATAGAGACTTCAAATTTTCAACAAAATGAAAAGGAGAATTGTAGCTTCAGTTTACCGACTAAAGACTCTTCTACTCCATCCTACTTAAAAGACAGACCCATTAAAAGACAGACACGTATAGTCAAGAGACGTCCGTCAATTCTACATTTCAACAGGACAAATTGAATAATAAGAATATGAACAGTTTGCAGAAAGAAATGGATTCTCCATAAAACACACAAAGATCAGGAAAGCATTAAGTTTCGTGAGACTACTTACGCAATGCAAGCATCGAACTGCTGAGCTGAATTGGCATGCGATGCTCCATCCACGTCTTAGCTGAATTGAACGAATCGGCCGTCCCTCTCGAGACCATGGCTTCATTCACGATGCATTCACTAGCTCAACATAACAGTAGCTTCCATGTCACCATGTGATAATCACGACGTAACTAAATCTTAAAAAAAATTGATTCGATAAATATTTTTTATGAACGATATGTACCATGCGTAGATGATTGAATCAATCGGCCGCCCTCACGAGACCTGTTCTTCACTCGGCGATCCTCAGATTGCCAAGATACGAACAGAATCAGTGTCAACTCAGTACACATATACGCTTCCCCATTCTTCTCTCCTTGATTAAGCTTACCTGAACCCTAAGTGATTTGAGAGAGCTCGAAGCGCGAAAATGGTTTGAGAAATGAAGACCGAAAGGATTTCTGACACGGGAGCTGAATGGGCCGGACTTGTGTATTGGGCCTACTCATCAACACGGCCCAAATTTGATATAGGCCTCAAACTTCCAATGGCCCTTAAAAATATTTAATTTTTATTCTTTTTTATTCTTAGGATTGGTTTACTGATTTACTTCGAATAAATAGCGAACATAATTTCACTTTCAGTTAGGTTCGATTCGATTCGACCATTCTTCCAACCCACTTATGACCCTTTCTACTAACTCTCTACCTTCAACGACCTCTTCTCATAAGGTCGTGTGTTATGGTCAGGGTTGGAAGCTTCATGTGTGCAGCACCAATTTGCGCTTAAACTTTGGCGATTTTAACAGCAGCAGTTGATATGGAAAAAATCAACTCCACTTCCTACTGTAATATATACCGACATTTCCTTGCCTGCTCAAGCTATTGCAGGGGCAAATCACCATTTGCTATTCAAGAATAACTATAATTCATGTTGCACATCGCATTGCTCACCTGACTCGTGCACAACCTTTTGCTGAGAGACTGACTCTCGTAATTATAAATCGTTTGTTTATCGTCTTTTCTTGTAGGTTGTTACTCTGTTGTAAATCGTTAGGATGTTGTTTAAAATCTATGTACTTAAAATAAGCTAAAGACCATCTATGCAATTTGATAATAGAGTCTACTAGTTAAGTCTTAACAAAGAGGATCAAACCTCTTTCAAGTTGTTCTCTTTCAGCGACTAAGGAACCCTGAGAATGACATCTCATTTACAGAGAACACATGATCTAGGGTGACCGATACCTTGGATCTCAAGCAAGCAACAAATGCAGGTTTTCGAGGGGACAAGACGGGAGTCGTTTCGCTGTTCAACATGAGAACCACTGTCAGCATATTGGGTCGATCAGATGCATTCTCTTCGACGCACAACAGCCCGATTTGGATGCACCTCAGTGCCTCATTCGTGCCGTCAAGTGATAAAGTTGAATCGATTATCTCGGCAGCTCTTCCTGCCTTCCATAGCTCCCACACCTGTGAGCAAAGCTCTACCACAATCAATTAACACAAGGAAGCAATTGAGGTCAGGTTTTTTCGTACAATCCAAAACTTACATGGCTGATCAAGTTCGATGAAGGATCGTCGTTGGAAAACCCGTTGATCTTCTTTCCAGTTACGGTTTCGAGCAGTATCACGCCAAAGCTGAAGACATCAGATTTCACTGAAAACCTTCCGAAAACTGCGTATTCTGGAGACATGTATCCACTGCAACAAAGGAAAAATAGCACAATGTAGCTTGAAATAGTCTGCAATTGTTCTAGTAGTGATCAAATAGGCACGACTTACTATGTTCCGCCAATCCTAGTCGTCTTCCCTTCGACTTGATCACCCTCCAACATTCTAGCCATCCCGAAATCGGATATTTTCGGTTCAGCTCTCCATCCAGGAGGATGTTGCTGGGTTTCAAGTCTCTTGAATTATTCTGAACCTCGAATCCTGATGGAGATACAAGATCCCCCGTGCAATCCCGACGATGATATTGAACCGTTTCATCCAATCAAGGAACAATCTTTGGCTCTCATCAACTGAAGGTAAAAAAAAACGATATGAGCAGCCATAGAAGCATAACTAGGAGCTCCACAAGTAGGAAGAAGAATTACCAAATAGAAGGGAATCCAAGCTATTGTAGGGCAAGTATTCATAAATCAACATCTGTTCATCATCTTCAATGCAGCATCCATGAAGCTTCACAAGGTTCCTGTGCTGGAGCTTCGCGATTAGTAACACCTCGTTCCTAAACTGTTCTAGACCCTGACTTGAGTTTTTCGATAGTCGCTTTACAGCAACCTCTTTTCCATTGGGTAGTTTTCCCTGCAAAGGTTTCAGCAAGAGACGTCAAATGAAAGAGGCCATAATCAAAAGCTCTACGGAAGATTCGTGAAGAATTTACCTTGTACACTAAGGAGTAACCCCCTTCTCCAAGTTTGGTGGTAGGACAGAAATTGTTTGGTAGCAGCTTGTATGCTGCTGAGGCTGAAAAATGGAAGTTCAGGGTGGAAACTATCATGATTGATACTTTCCATTGTTGCCGCGGAATTTTCGTAGTAATTTGAACCATCACTTGTCGGAAACAACTTCCGGATAAGTCTTTTCTTCACTGCCATCGAAAACAAGTAGCAACTTTCAGAGTAAGATGAAAAGGACACAGTACTAAGGGTTAAAGCAACAGTTAACCATAGACAGATACCTCTCCTCTTTTTCCACTTCTTGAACCACAAATAAACCAGCAAGGCAAGGACAAGCCAAACTGATAAAACAAATGGAACAATGATGCTCAACTTCAAGTTCAACTCAGGACCACCGGATTCCTTCAGATAATCAGCTGCTCAGCAAAAGAAGAACATCATTTTCCGTCCATTAGCAAAACAGCAACACGAGATAAATAGTGTTGTGGAACTCATAGATTACCTAGTTCAAGAGCATCAACACGAACATAGAAATCGTAACCTTGAAGTGGGAAGAACACCGTATCTAGAAGTTTACCGTACCATGTCAAACAACTAGTCCCTTTCCCTTCAATATTGATGGAACCATATGCAGAGCAGTTACAGTTCTTTCTGCATTCACCTTCACAGGTCAATTTACTTGTGGCCATGTCTACCCAGACAGCCGCTGAAGTATCAGGTATCTTCACTTGTTCTACTCTCACAAACCCTTCTCCGCTCCCACAGACAGACGAAGATTCTAATCGCTTCCTGACACATCCATCAGCCCAGTTTCCTGAATTCCACTTTCTTGGGAAAACGGGTTCATAGCCAGGCAAACAGGAACATTCGCCAGGGAACACCCCACCAGGACCACACTTACTGTAAGGACCACAACTCCCATGGAAATCGCACTTCTGCGTAGGAAATGAATAGAATACTTTCCATTGGCCATTGCCTTCGTCCAATGTTATTGTCTTGAAATTTCCTGAAAAACCCATGACCGACCTGTACAGAATAGAAGAATCCACTATCGTAGTGGTGTATACAGCATCTTCATTTTCAACCAACGAGTAGTTGTAGACATTCTTGCTGGAAGGCCAAGGCCATGGAAGGCTCCGCCAGTAAGGATAGGTACCCTGGTACAGATAGAGCTGCGGTGAACCACTTGGGTTCAGTTTTAACGAGAAGTTCCCAGTTCCAGGGTCATCCGCTGATCTCCAAGATGTCAAGAAGCTGTTTAAACCCGTTCTACGATTCAACCCAACTTTCATGCCAGGTAGTAGAGTGTCTGTAGGATAATCAAAGCTCTGCCACACGGTAGTCATCATCTTAGTTCTTACACCATCCATCATCAACACTAAATTCCCAGAATCCAGTAGCTGAGCCACGCATGGACCATGCACTCCCGAAGAGACCTTAGCAGACCACACTGGAACCTTGTTCACGCTGCTTCTGTATAGAGAAAGATGGCCATAGCCATCAATGGCAAGAACACCTGAACTTCCAGCGATAGGATTGTTCCTATTTGCTACCCACACCACAGTTTTTTCAGGCAACTCAAAGTACCAAATGCCAAGATATCTATACCTGGAGCTTCCAGGACTGAAGAATCTACCACCTTTCGAGATCACCAGGCTCCCGTCAGTGATGGAATCATTTGGAACAATCCTGTCGTGGTACGCAGAGAAAGTCTGGTAGCTGAGGAGAAGTAGAAAAAGCAGAACAATCATTGCAGAATCCATTGCCAAATTGAGTTGAGATGAATGATTCACCAAACCAAATAGAGACATCCAACTTTCAACAAAATGGAAAGTAGACTTGTGGCTTCATTTGACTAAGGACTTTTCTATTACATCTCACTCCCATTTTGTCAAACTTAAAAGATAAACACGTAACAAAAATCATATTTAAACAAGACAATTTACGATTTGCATTCTGACTAAGTTGTCTCTACGGGCGTCAGTTCTCAGTTCATCATCACTTATTACAGTTAGTGAAAAGAAAGAATTCTTAATGAAACACACAAGATCAGGAAAGCATTAGGTTTCACGAGAGAACTTACGGAATGCAATCATCGAACTGCTGAGCTGATTTGGCATGTGATTCTCCATCCATAGATTAGCTTCTCGATTGATAATCAAACGAATCTGTCGTCCCGCTTGAGACCATCGATTCATTCATGCAACCTCACAATGCAAGATAAACTGAGAAGCCGAAGAACGAAACGAAAGATCGAAAACTTGCTTGTTCAGTAGCTATTAATCGAGGTATACAGGTTGGTTGAACCTGTCTAACCTGACCCAACCAACTCAAACACATTGGCTCTGTGGTTTAGGTCAGTGGCTCAACATAAGAGTAACCTTCAAACAACAATATAACTCAGTTTCAATTTTAGTAACTCCATGTACAATTCACGATCGAATCGGTCCGATCAAAGAAAAATCACTCAGAACGATGAGTAAATGTCATCTGATTAATGATTTGTGTTACATATTTCAATCAAGGCTCCCGAATAAGGACATTGCACAGACCGAGCAAGACAGGTTCCTTGGGTCTCAAGCATACGAATGCAAGTTGTTTCAAGAACAGTAGAGGGGTGTAGATTTGATGATCAGCATAAGAACGACTACCTCCATATCGAGCCAGTCTGCAAGATTCTCCTAAGCCCGATCTTGATGCAGCATATGAGTATTCGTCTTTCAGCGACTAAGGATCCCTGAGAAGGACATCTCATTTACAGAGCACACCCGTTCTACCGATACCTTGGATCCCAGGCAAACAACAAATGCAGGCTTTCGAGGACACAGGACAGGAGTTGTTTCGCTGTTCAACATCAGAACCACTATCAGCATATCAGGTCGATCTGCTGGATTCTCTTCGACGCACAACAGCCCGATTTGGATGCACCTCAGTGCCTCATTTGTGCCGTCAAGCAACAAAGTCGAATCGATTATCTCGTCAACTCTTCCTGCCTTCCATAGCTCCCACACCTGTGAGCAAAAACATCGCCACAATTAAGACAAGGAAGAACTGCGGGCAGTTTTTTGGTACAATCCCGGACTTACATGGCTGATCAAGTTCGACGAAGGATCTTCGTGGGAAAACCCATTGATCTTCTTTCCCGTTACGGTTTCGAGCAGTATCACCCCAAAGCTGAATACATCCGACTTCACTGAAAACCTTCCAAAAATTGCGTATTCTGGAGACATGTATCCACTGCAACAAAAGTAAAAAATGCACAATGTAGCTCAGCTTGAAATAGTCCACCAATGTTCTAGTAGTGATCAAATAGGTACGACTTACTATGTTCCGCCAATCCTACTCGTCTTCCCTTCGACTTGATCACCCTCCAACATTCTAGCCATTCCGAAATCAGAAATTTTGGGGTTCAGCTCTCCATCCAAGAGGATGTTGCTGGGTTTCAAGTCTCTGTGGATGATTCTGAACCTCGAGTCCTGATGGAGATACAATATTCCACGTGCAATCCCAACAATGATATTGAACCGTTTCTTCCAGTCTAAGAACGATCTTTCGTTCTGATCAGCTAATAGTAAAGAAAATAAAATCAGAAACCATATACGAATAACTGGGAGGCGGGAGCTCCACAAGGAGGAAGAAGATTTACCAAATAGAAGGGAGTCCAAGCTATTATAGGGCAAGTATTCATAAACCAACATCTGCTCATCATCTTCAATGCAGCATCCATGAAGCTTCACAAGGTTCCTGTGCTGGAGCTTCGCAATTAGTAAGACCTCGTTCTTAAATTGTTCTAGACCTTGGCTTGAAATTTTTGACAGTCGCTTTACAGCGACCTCTTGACCATTGGGTAGTTTTCCCTGCATCCATGAAGAGATGTTAGGGCTTAAGAGAAAGAGGTCATAATCAAAGCTTTACGGCCAATTCATGAAGAGCGTAACCTTGTATACTAAAGAGTAACCCCCTTGTCCAAGTTTGGTGGCAGGAGAGAAATTGTTTGTAGCAGCTTGTATGGTGCTAAGGCTGAAAAATGGAAGCTCGGGGTACATTGCACCATGGTTGTTGTGGGTAGAATTCTCGAAGTAATTTGACGCATCATTTGTTTGATACAAGCTTCGAGTAAGGCGTTTCTTAACTGCCATTCAAAACAACTACCAATGTCAAAAGGAAAAATTACTGCAAACCAAATCAATCCTAAAAGGTACAAAAGCATTAGCCAACTTAGACTGATACCTTTCCTCCTTTTCACCTTCCTAAGCCACAGATAAGCAATCAAGACAATGACAAGCCATACAGATACAACAGACGGTACGATAATCCTCATCTTGACCTTTAACTCAAGAAAGCCACCTGATTGCTTTAGATAATCAGCTGTTCAACAAAAGAAGCGTTAATTACCTTTCGACTAAGCTAATGATGGAAAGATTTGATAATGTGGAACATTTCGATTTACCTAGTTCAAGAGCATCAACACGTACATACAAATCATTAGCTCGGACAGGGAACGATACCGTATCGAGAAGTTCTCCGTGCCATGTCAAACAGGCGGTCCCGTTCCCATCTATATCGACATTACAATATGCAGAGCAGGAACAGTTCCTTCTGCATTCACCATCGCAGTCCAGTTTACTCGGGCCCAAGTCCACCCAAATGGCCGCTGAAGTATCAGGAATCTTCATTTTATCAACTCTAATAAACCCTTCTCCGTTTCCACAAACAGATGACGACTCCAATCGCTTTCTGACACACCCGCCGGATCCATCTCTTAAATGCCACTTTCTCGGATACCTGGGTTCATATCCAGGTAAACAGGAACACTCATAAGTGAAAACACCACTGGGATCACACTTACTGTTGGGACCACAGCTTCCATAGAAATCACATTTCTGTTTCGGCGACGAATAGAATACTTTCCACTGGCCGTCGCCTTCGTCCCATGTCATGGACTTCAACTTCCCCGAGTAATCTATCACCGCCCTCAAGAGAATCGAAGAATCCACTAGTGCAGTAGAATAGAATATACCATCTTCATTGTCAACAAAGGAGTCGTTGAAGAAATCACTGCTGCGTCCCCAAGGCCATGGAACGCTCCGCCAATAAGGATTGGTGCCTTGGTACAGAAAGAACTGCGGTGAACCACTCGGGTTCAGCTTAAATGTAAAGTTCCCTGTTCCGGGATCATCTGCTGATCTCCAAGATGTCAAAAAGCAACTTTGCCCCGTTCTTCGATTCAACCCGACTTTCATCCCGGGTAGAAGAGTGTCTGTAGGATAAGCAAAGCTCTGCCACACGATAGTCATCATAGTCCTCACACCGTCCATATCCATCAATACTAAGTTTCCTGAATCCAATAGCTTAGCCACACACGGACCGTTTACTCCTTTAGCAGACCACACCGGCAGCATTTCCTCGCTGCTTTTATACAGAGAAAGATTACCATAACCATCAACGGAGAGAACCCCTGAAGTTCCATTGATGGGATTGTCCCTGTTGGCAACCCACACCACAGTTTGTTCAGGCAATTCATGGTACCAAATGCCAAGATACCTGTAGCTGGAACTTTGAAGACTGAAGAACCCCAACGCAAATCTACCTCCTTTGGAAATCACCAAGCCCCCATCAGTGATCAACTGGTTTGCAGCAATCATATCACGAGAAGCTGCCGATGCTTCGTGGCAGAAGATAAGGAGAGAAAGCAGAACAAGGTTAGCAATGTCCATAGTAATTGATTCCCAATGATAGCCTCCAAAGTCCAAACGCTATCACATTATTAAACAATTGACATGAGCCACCAAACTGAATAATCATCCCAATTGGGGAAAGTTTGAACTTTCAACAAAGTGAGAAAATTGACACTTCTGGTTATGACAGGCTGACTGTGGACTCTATTATTCAACATCACGTCCAGATTTTCAAACCTCTACATCTAATCATGCAAAGCCAGGTAATTTTTTTCAAATACTAAGAAAAATTAATGTGTTGACTTCGAGCTTTGACTCGGTGTTTTCCAACGAGCTCAGTCATTGTCAGGAAACAGTTTAAGGACAAAAGCAGCAAACGCCATGAAAACTTAGGATCAGAATTAAGCAGTAGGTTTCGCAATAGCTTACAGGTAGGAGTCTGTAAGACTGTAACAGTGCTACTGAATTGATGTTTCCATCCATGGGCTAGCTGAAGGACGAAACGATGCAACCTCGCGATGCGGGAGAAACAGAGACCGAAGGACGAAATGAAAGATTGAAGTCTTACGTGTTTAGCAGCTGAAGAAATCAGCTCAGTGCTGCGTATGTACATATTCATTTCTTCCCTCTTGAAGCTCAACAAGACTATACACCCTAGCCCTATTCTGAAACGTAATGCAAAGACTCGGGAACTGAAAAATTTTCCTTTTTGAATTTCTGAGCGCGCTCGAAGAAGAAGAAGAAATTCGAATGTTAAGTGTAAAAAGAGATTTTGCTTGTTGCTTCAGAGTGATGATGTTATTCACATGGCATTTTGATTGAGGTGTCCTCATAATCGATTTTGTTTCAACAATGAATCAAAATCGACAAATAAACTGGTGACATATATGCCCAGTCAGCAAACAAAATCCTAGTTAGATCATTAATTTTTAAAAGCCCTATTTTGAGAATTGGAAACTACAACTACCCTAGTTTGAGAAAAGTTCCATATACAAGTTGGTTGAACCGGTCTAATCAGACCGAACCAACTCAAACACCATGGCCCTGTGGTTTTGATCAGTGACCCAACATAAGAGTAAACTTCAAGTGCCAATATAAATCATTCTCAATTGTAGTGGCCAATCCAACTCGATGTAAAATTCAGTGATTCATGATCGAATCGCCCCCATCAAAGAAAAACAACGCAGGAAGATGAGTAAATATCATCTGATTATAGGAATCATTTTACACACTCTAATCAAGGCACCCGAGTAAGGGCATTGCGTTGACCGAGCAAGTCCTCTCTTTATTATACGGGTACCTTGGGTCTCAAGCAAACGAATGCAAGTAGTTTTGGGGGAGAAAAGAGGTTCAATTCAATTCAATGTCCAGCATAAAAGCAGTTACCTCCATACCGGGTCCCAGCCGATCTCGATGCAGCAAAGAAGTCCTCGTCTTTCAGCGACTAAGGATCCCTGAGAATGACATCTCATTTACAGAGAACACACTATCTAGGGTAACTGATACCTTGGATCCCACGCAAGCAACAAATGCAGGCTTTTGAGGGGACGGGACGGGAGTCATTTCGCTGTTCAACATGAGAACCACAGTCGGCATATCAGGTCGATCTGCTGGATTCTCTTCGACGCACAACAGCCCAATCTGGATGCATCTCAGTGCCTCGTTCATGTCTGCAAGCAACAAAGTCGAATCGATTATCTCCACAGCTCTTCCTGCCTTCGAAAGCTCCCACACCTGTGAGCAAAGCTCTACCACAATTAACACAAGGAAGGAAGCAACTGAGGTCAGGTTTTTCATACAATACCGGACTTACATGGCTGATCAAGTTCGACGAAAAATCTTCCTGGGAAAACCCGTTGACCTTCCTTCCCGTTGCGGTTTCGAGCAGTATCACCCCGAAGCTAAAGACATCCGACTTCACTGAATACCTTCCGAAAATTGCATATTCTGGAGACATGTACCCACTGCAACAAAGCAAAAATGTAGCTTGAAATAGTCTAGAGCATTGCAGTAGTGATCAATTAGGTAAGACTTACTATGTTCCGCCAATCCTATTCGTCTTTCCTTCGACTTGATCACCCTCCAACATTCTAGCCATCCCGAAATCGGAAATTTTCGGGTTCAGCTCTCCATCCAGGAGGATATTGCTGGGTTTCAAGTCTCTGTGGATGATTCTGAACCTTGAGTCCTGATGGAGATACAAGATTCCTCGTGCAATCCCAACAATGATAT
Organism: Linum lewisii; assembly: GCA_034768395.1. Classification (NCBI taxonomy): domain Eukaryota; kingdom Viridiplantae; phylum Streptophyta; class Magnoliopsida; order Malpighiales; family Linaceae; genus Linum; species Linum lewisii. Next base: position 462,226 of record CM068299.1, read on the forward strand.
TAAACCGTTTCTTCCAATTTAGGAACAATCTCTGGCTCTCATCAACTAAAGGTAAGGAAAATGACATGAGCAGCCATAGAAGCATAACTGGGAGCTCCACAAGTAGGAAGAAGAGTTACCAAATAGAAGGGAGTCCAAGCTATTGTAGGGCAAATATTCATAAATCAGCATCTGTTCATCGTCTTCAATGCAGCATCCATGAAGCTTCACAAGGTTCCTGTGTTGGAGCTTCGCAATCAATAACACTTCGTTCTTAAATTGCTCTAGACCTTGACTTGAATTTTTTGATAGTCGCTTTACAGCAACCTCTTTTCCATTGGGTAGTTTTCCCTGCAAAGGTTCCAGCGAGAGACGCCTAATGAAAGAGGCCATAATCAAAATCTCTACGGAAGATTCATGAAGAATTTACCTTGTACACTAAGGAGTAACCCCCTTGTCCAAGTTTGGTGGTAGGACAGAAATTGCTGGTAGCTGCTTGTATGGTGCTGAGGGTGAAAAATGGAAGTTCGGGGTGGATACTAACAAGATTGATACTTCCCCTTGTTGCCGCGGAATTTTCGTAGTAATTTGAAGCATCACTAGTTGGAAACAATCTTCGGATAAGTCTTTTCTTCACTGCAATCAGAAAACAAGTAGCAACTTTCAGAGTAAGATAAAAGAACACAGTACTAAGGCTTGAATCAATAATCAACATAGACAGATACCTCTCCTCTTTTTCAACTTCTTCAACCACATATAAACAAGCAAGGCAAGGACAAGCCAAACTGATACAACAGATGGAACAATGATGCTCCACTTCAAGTTCAACTCAGGACCACCGGATTCCTTCAGATATTCAGCTGCTCAGCAAAAGAAAAAGCATTATAATCCGTCCATTAACAAAACAACAATGTGAGATAAATAGTGTCGTGGAACTCATAGATTACCTAGTTCAAGAGCATCGACACGAACATACAAATCATAACCTTTGAGTGGGAAGAGCACTGTATCTACAAGTCCGCCATACCATGTCAAACAACCATCAACGGTAAAATATGCAGAGCAGTTACAGTTCTTTCGACATTCGCCTTCACAGTCCAATTTACTTGTGGCCATGTCCACCCAGATGGCTGCTGAAGTATCAGGTATCTTCACTTGTTCCAACCTCACAAACCCTTCTCCACTCCCACAGACAGATGAAGATTCTAATCGCTTCCTGACACATCCATCAGACCTGTTTCCTCGATTCCACTTTCTTGGGAAAATGGGTTCATAGCCAGGCAAACAGGAACATTTGCCAGGGAACACCGCACTGGGATCACACTTACTGTAAGGACCACAGCTCCCATAGAAATCACACTTCTGCTTAGGAAATGAATAGACTACTTTCCACTGGATATCATCTTCCTCCCACGTCAATAACTTCAAATTCCCTGAAACACCAATGACTGACCTGAAGAGAATAGAAGAATCCTCTATTGAATAGTATATAGCATCTTCATTGTCAACAAGCGAGAAGTTGTAGAAGCTACTGATGCGAGGCCAAGGCCATGGTAAGCTCCGCCAGGAAGGATAAGTACCTTGGTACAGATAGAGCTGCGGTGAACCACTTGGGTTCAGTTTTAATGAGAAGTTTCCAGTTCCAGGGTCATCTTCTGATCTCCAGGATGTCATGAAGCTGTCTAAACCGGTTCTACGATTCAACCCAACTTTCATGCCAGGTAGTAGAGTGTCTGTAGGATAATCAAAGCTCTGCCACACGGTAACACCGTCCAGCATTAACACTAAATTCCCAGAATCCAATAGCTGAGCCACCCATGAACCATGCACTCCCAAAGAGAACTTCGCAGACCACACTGGAACCTTGTTCTCACTGCTGCTAAGTAGTGAAAGATTGCCATAACCATCAGCGGAGAGAACACCTGAAGTTCCAGCAATGGGATCGTTCCTATTTGCTACCCACACCACAGTTTGTTCAGGCAACTCATAGTACCAAATGCCAAGATATCTGTACCTGGAGCTTCCAGGACTAAAGAATCCCAACGCGAATCTACCACCTTTCGAGATCACCAGGCTCCCATCAATGATGGACTCGTTCGAAACAGTCCTATCGCAGTAGGCAGCGGAAGTCTGGTAGCTGAGGAGAAGCAGAAAAAGCAGAAAAGTCATTGCAGAATCCATGGCCAAATTGAGATGAGATGAATGATTGATGATTCGCCAAACCAAATAGAGACTTCCAACTTTCAACAAAATGAAAAGGAGACTTGTAGCTTCAGTTGACTGACTAAGGACTATTCTTACTTCCATTTTCTCAAACCAACTGAAAGACAAACATGTAAATATTTCAACAGGAATTACAGGACAATTGACGATTTGCGCTCTGACTCAGTGTTTCAACGGTCTGCGTCAATCTCTGCTTCATCACAAAGAGAGAATTCTCCATGAAACAAACAAGATCAGGAAAGCATTAGGTTTCGTGAGAGAACTTACGAAATGCAAGCATCGAACTGCTGAGCTGATTTGGCATGAGATTCTCCATCCATGGCCTAACTGTTCGACTCATAATCGAACGAATCGGCCATCCCTCTCGAGACCATGGCTTCATTCATGCAACCTCGCGATGCGAGAGAAACTGGGAAGCCGAAGAACGAAACGAATGATCGACATCTTGCTTGTTCAGTAGCTGAAGATATCAGCTCAATGCTGCGTCTGTACTTGTCCATTTCTTCCCTCTTGAAGCTCATCAAATTCAAAACCATAAACCCTAGCCCTAATCTGAGAACGCAATGCGAAGACTCTGGAACTGAAAATGGAAAGCTTCTCCTTTCTGAATTCTGATCGAGCTCGAAGAAGAGGAAGAAATTCAAATGTTGAAGATGAAGCAAACGACACCGTTTCAATATTCGCCCCTTTTGTTCTTTCTTTATTCAAATATATAGCAAACTTCCAAGCAAACCCTAGCCACTCACTCATTTCTTTATTCAAAATGATCGGCGGCGAAAACAACAACAACGACAGCGGCGGCGCTACTTACCTGACGGAAGATATCCTGATCATCATCCTTCATTGTCTCCCGATCGCTTCATGCATAGCTCGATTCCGCTGCGTCTGCCGATCATGGCGGACTCTCCTCTCAGATCCGAATTTCATCCGCAAAATCATCGTCTCCCAGACCTCCGCCGTCCAGAAGAGCTTGCAGGTACTCATCACCGGAAGTCGGGATTTAGAGGCTCCATCCCCCTTACTTTACTCCTTGTATTCGTACGAAACACTCAGCCCAATTCCAGGTTACGAAGAATCGGCCGCGCTCCTTTCCACGGGCATCTATTTCCCAGAAGTGGTAGAGTGCTGTGGTGGCATAATCTGTCTATCCATAACCGAAGAAACCGCCGACGGAAGATACGTTAGCAACATCCTTCTGTGGAATCCGGCCACCTCCGAATCCAAATTCATCCCTCCTGGGCCGTTTCATCCCGATGTCGGCGATTACCATAGAGAAGAGCGCATCGGTTTTGGATACGATCCCCGAACCCAGGATTACAAAGTTGTTCGGGTGTTGGAATTCCGAAAATATTGTCGAATTGATGATGATGCTGATGTTGATATGTCTGAATTTGATCCTGCCGTTAATTACTACCATGGTCCTCCCATTGTATTTGCAGAGGTAACAATCCGATCTCTATCTGTTTGCTTTTAGAATGGTCAGAAACCCTAGAGCGGATATTCAAGTTTAAAGGTTTAATACTAGCCCAGAAAACTGATTTCGAGAATTTTACATAAGATTTCATTGCTTTAGAACTGTTTGCTTTTAGATTCTCGTATGTAGCGGGATTAGGATGGTCAGAAATTTACGTGAGATTTCATTGCTTTAGAATTGTTTGCTTTTAGATTCTTGTATGCAATAGTTTCATAGTTGAACTAGGATGGTCAGAAACCCTGAGCGAAAAAATGATTTCGAGAATTTTTCATCTTTAGAACAATAGGACCCTAGGTTGGCTCACCTTGGTTCCTCCATTGCTTCAGGTTTACAGCTTGAAGAATGATTCATGGAATACACTGAATCCGGCCAACGAGCAGCACTACAGTAGAAGTAGAACCTATCATATAACAAAGTATGTCAATCAGCACTTGAGCACATATCGAAATGAAAAGTGCTACTGGTTTCGCTATGAGGGTTCTAAAGAAGTATGTGTCATCGTGTCGTTCGAACATGAGTACCGAAGTATTTGAACGGGTCACATTTCCCCAACCTGCCGGCCTTACATATCACGGAGTTGATCCCGTCCGTAAAACTGAATTGTGGTGCCTCATGTCCTGCTTCATGTTGAAGAATGAGGTGCTCATGGTGACTTTCGGTTGTCAGTGTCGTGAGTGCTTTAGCAGTAAGACCTTGTACGGCGAGAAGTGGGCACGTAAGACCTCGTACGGCGAGAAGTGGGTATTGTTGAAACATGGAGTTGCCGAATCTTGGACCAAACTACGTGCTTTCATGTCGTCGTATGACATTCAACTGAAAGAAGATTGGAACGACGACATTCAACAAAAAGAAGTTTGGGAGGATGACGCGTACATCTGTGTCGATATTGCAACCGGTGAAGCCATCCGCAAGATTGAAACTGAATTGAAGAATGTTCACGCTTGCATTTTCGCTCCAACTCGAGTTCCTATGTCTCAGCTTGTCAACTCGAAGTCCGAATAGTTAGCATTTATGCTGTTAGATTGGCTTCGAGCTTGTTTAGTTGATTTATGATATGAAATCGAATAGTGATGTTGGTAGTTCTTATGGGGATAGACGTTATTATGAACAAATTCAAATTGTGAAACTGCGAATGATGGTATGGTACTCTTCATCTTAGGGGGGCCTTTATTGTGCAGAGATTAAGGTTCCAACATTACACCGTTTTCGGATAGACGATTGGGTCTCGAGCACCTCAGTGCATCATTCGAGCCTTCGTCTTTCAGGCGAGTAAAGCATCGTGTTTTGTTCTTTAACTTACCATTATGTTGCTATGTCAGCATCCTTGTCCCTGGGAGGTCGCCATTTCCGGTCGAAAAAACCTGCTTCGCTATCATCATTCCGCGCTTTCAACTTGTCACCTTCGATCTTCAACTTTTCATCGATCAGTTCCAACAATTCCTGCAACCCTACTCCCGTTAGGGCCGATATCTTCATATCAGGGCCTTGCTTAACTTGTGATTGCACGATCTTTCGTGTTGATACATCAGTTTCCGTGCCGTTTAAAGACTCGAGCCATTTATCCTCCTCCGCATCCTCGCCATCATCTTCCGATAACAACCATCCATCCGAGAGGTCACCTTCCTCTATTTCAATGGCTTCTGAACTATCTTCTTCTTCAACAAAGGAAAGGCCAGCAGCATTGTCATCTTCTTTATCATCATCGTCAAGATATCGGTCGTCATCCACTTCCTCGTCTTCGTAGTCAATCTGAACAGTTATCAAAGAAGCTATAACACAATCTCCATTTCACATTCTGGATAAATTAGAAGTGATGATTACCTTGTTCCAGACTTCAATCATATTCTGGAGCTTCTCTTCAGACACTCCGATCTGTTGAAGAACTTGCAACACTGTTGTACGATGTTCCTCGAGATTCGGAGCCGTGCTGTCTACTACATGCTGAAAGCATTTCCGTTTATCATTAGACTGATAGTTGGATTCTTAATTGGATTCTACACACCAAACTCTTGATTGAATTCTGTGTCATATAAGCTTTACCAAACTCTTGACCAAACAGAGAACCAGTCAGCATACAAGGGAATCCGAGTTTTTTTACGTACCAGAAGGAGGTCTGCTTCAACAACTTCTTCTAAGGTCGCATGAAAAGCTTGAACTAACTATCAAAGACGAAACTGGAAGTTGATCAGAAAAGGAACTCAATCTCGAGATTAGTAACGGAATTTCTTACATGTCCAATTTATACCTGTATAGGCAAATCTGATATAAATCCGACTGTGTCACTAAGAAGCACCTTCCTCCTGCAAGTATTTTTGCTATACAAAGTCAGAACATTCTTGTTCGGAATCGAGAAAGGTTAAGTTGAGGTAAAGACTCTTAATTACAGAACTTACAGACAGCCTCACCCTGAAGGAAGAACAATGCTTTTTAGTCTGGGATCAAGTGTGGCAAACAATCTACAGAAAACAGGAAATCATGGAATTAAGTTACCAGCATTGAGTCCAATCTTATTGAGATAGTCAAGACTGAAGAGCATACCTTGAATCACAGTAAAGGTCACTGTTTGAAAGAGCACCAACCAGTGTAGACTTCCCCTGGCGATTGAAACAGATCAAAGGTTTAAACAGAATGTTTGATAGTTTCATCTGAGCTAAAAAATTACGAGCATGAATGTGATCATGATAACCTACAGCATTTGTGTAGCCGACAACAGCAACAGTGGTTAAGGGTTGACTGTCGACTGCACCCCGCCTTCTCCGAGCAGCACGATGCAAAGCTCGAGTGCGACGAACCTCTTCAATTTGAGACAGCAAACGACTTCGCTTCTCCAATATTCTGGTTTTCAAAAAGTCCAGAAAGGAAACAATTAGTTAAGAGAGGAGATTGAAACCACACAACACCTCCTCTCCTCCCTTTCATTGCTAAACATAGAAATATAGAACATTCTACACTTGCACATTCATAAAGCTTCATGATTGGACTCCTTCAATTAATTATGTTCAACTACTAAAATCCCAACATAAAGTCCACAGAACATTCAATTTCAAGAAAATTTTAAGAATAGGATCAAGCAAAGGAGCAAACCTTCGTCGTTGAAGCTGGAGTTCTGTTTCTCCTGCTCCGCTCATAAATCCTAGTCCTCCACTTCCTCTCCTGTAGAGTATAGCAGTATATCACATCCATTCAGAACACAATATGTTTTCAAATGCCCCGGACTAAAACATAAATCTCCAGCTTGTTAATGAAGAATTCAAGCAAAAGGGTTTAGGGAACTACTGACCCACGAGCACTAACAACCTCAGCCTCTCCACTAGCTCCAAAGGCAAAGCGACCATCAGCACTTCGCACACGAACTAGCCGGCTTTTCATGTACATAAGAGTTGCTAATTCAGCCTACAAAACACACAAAACTGAAAATATGAGAAAACAGCCTTACAACAGCAGGCCAAATGAGCAGAAAATGAAGAACTTATAGATTTAATCTAATCCAACCCACCTGTAGTTTTGCCTCCCCTGTGTGGGCATGAGCTCTGAAAATCTCTATGATAAGTCCCACCCGGTCTAGCACAGGCTTCTCCCAAGCACGCTGCAATCACAGAAAGTTGGTTAAGCAATCACTAAAGAGAAACTGAGACAAATATGTTCATCTTCATAAGCAAATTTCATAACGCCTTACCTCTAAATTCCTTTGTTGTACTCCACTTAGAGTAGAGTTCACAAACACTGCATCCACTTCATCCCCCTGTTACACAAACGGTTCATCTCATAGCTGTTTTGGAAACTCAATTCAAAGCAAATTAAGAGATGTGAACCAACCTTAGTATCAGCAGCATTTAAATGGATTTTAATTTCTTTCACAGTTCCCATCCCAAAATACGTATCTGCGTACCAAACAAATCACATTAATCATTCAGATCAACAACAAATGAGTTCTCAACTTCCAATCCAGTACCTGCATGAGCACTGGAGGATCTAAGAATGGGATTCTGAACAAGGATATGAGGAGGGAGCTCCTTGTCGAAGAAATCAACTCGGAAGTAACCATCGCGCTGCTCCTCGAGCGAATTGGCGAGGCAGAGAGCTTCATTAAGCTTCGCTTGGAGGAACGAGTCAGGGCGGAGGCGCGGCTGGACGACGAAGAGGCGGGGAGGGCTGTCAGGATCCTTGTTTAAGAGCGAGTCGTCACCGTCGCCTTTGTTGCGCTGCTTGGAGGAGAACGACGACGAGAGAATGGAGAAGACAGGTGCGGCAGATTGAGCTGCCGGCGATCGGACGGCGGTCTGAGTTAGGGATTTCAGTGAGAGAGCCAACATCGGAGGGAAATGAAGATTTGTGTTATTTCGGTCTGATTCAGAGGTTTAACAAGTGCTGGTCCGGTTTGACCGAGATCCGAATCGGTCAAACCAAGCTTTTGTCACCCGAAACTCCAAACCGGGGAAATAGGGTCGAGTCTCTGTTGGTTAAATGGAAGGTCTCGGGTTCTAGACTCAAACCGGTCTCGAGTTTTCAGGCTTTAGAGATAAAATCCCAAAAAGTCCGACTAACCTCGACTTTTACGACTGTATATAGCAACACCCACATACGACTGTATATAGCAACACCCACATCCGTAAATAAATTAATAATTCTTGAATTACTTATCAAATAACAACAAGAATAAATAAATAAATACAACAATATTCACCAACATCAATACACATACGTGTGGGAATCGGTTAATTTGGTCATTAACCGATTAAAATCGGTTAATCATAGGTTATCTGACTTCCAAGAAGTTTTAACCGATGATTGACCGAAATAAAATAGGTAAAAAACTGACCAAAATTTGGTTAACTAATAATTGACTGATTTAACCGATTTTGATCGACTTTGACCGATTTAATCTACTTTTAACCTTAAAATTTCATATAAACTGAATAATATCATAAATTATACACCATGTAAATAAACACTTGCACTAAAACTCATTATTCCATTATTATTTCGGTCAAGGTCGGTTAACCGCATTTTAACCGTTAACCGACTTGCTAAAAATGGTTAACGGCCCACTTGATCGACTGAATAATCAGTTTTCAATCGATTAATTAATTTTAACCATTAACCTTAACCGAATTTCCACCCCTAAATATAGGAGTTTTCACTAAAATAATTAAAAAAAATTAACTATTAACCTAAATAAATACGGTTCAAAACTATTAATTTTTATAAATAAAATCGCCCTAGGCCTAGGCGATATCGCCCAAGGCCAGGCGATATCGCCTCACACCAGTTAATTTCACCCGTCACTCTAAAACGGGTCCGTGATTAGATTCGTTTGAGTCCCGGGTCTGAAAATAGCTGTGGGTGGGGCGATATCGCCTAGGGCATGGGCGATATCGCCTAATGCATGGGCGATATCGCCTACATCTTGGAGCACTAACCAGCCTATAAATCCTTGTTAGTTTCGGGGGAGAGTCACCAAATCGAAATAATTAAAATTCTAAAATGGCCGACTACACTTTGTCACGAGAATTCGAATCCAAGTTTTCTGGGGGGGCCGTATCGTCCAGGATTGGACCGGCTTATCCTACGAAGGGGGAAATAATGTCCGTCTGAAGATGACCAAGCGAGCGACCTATGATAGTGTGGTTACCGTGTTTCGGCGGAAAATGGGTCTTGGAGCGGATCAGATAATCCAGTCATTTGTCTGGAGAATGTCGATATACACTAAAGTAGCCCTATGCTTGTTCTCCCCCCACAATAGAGAACAATCACCAGGTTGAGGCCTACAGCCCTCAGGAGTCTGATCAACCAACGGTTCATCCCATCCATAGTTCGACATCTATTGTATAGTAAATTGTTATGAAAACTATTTTATACTAATTCTCTTTCTCAAAAGTATACTAGTTCTCTAACCTCAAAATTATACTAATTGTCTAACCTCAATATTATACTAATTCGCTAACCACAAAATCATACTAATTCTCTTACCTAATTCTCTAACCTATCCATAAAGAATGACATGGTTGACAATGACATAAGAACAATAAATAATGTGTGTACTACGTACCTTGTAACAGTGCGAAAAAAGGTCCTCTCCGTTTTATATAAATCCTACAACGTCAATATGACAGTGTTAATAAATCACTTTGAAAAAAATTCTCTACCATAATAACCCTAAACTAATTCTCAACTAAAACCCTAAAACAACTAATTCTCTAACTAAAACCCTAAACTAATTCTCTAACCTAAAACCTACTAAATAATGTAATTTAAAAAAAACAGGGAGAAAGGGGACTTACCTTTGCCTTAGGGGTTAAAGAGTGGTGTGGGGAATGGTGGGGTTGAAAATGGGGTATTTATAGGGGTTGGGGCGAGTTTGCCCGGTGTCTGGTCCTTGGGCGAGATCGCCTATAGTCCGGGCGATATCGCCTGTGGCTGGGGCGAGATCGCTGGCTGGGGCGAGTCGCAGGTGTCCAGCCAGACAGCATTTACTCGGTGGTTGGGCAGTTTAGAATCGGTTTGATCGGAAATATCTGGTGGTGGGGCGATATCGCCTGGGCCTTGGGCGATATCGCCTAGGCCTGGGGCGATTTTATTTATAAAAATCAATAGTTTTGAACCGTATTTATTTAGGTTAATAGTTAATTTTTTTTAATTATTTTAGTGAAAACTCCCCTAAATATACAGACTTTTAATCCGAAAATAATTAAACCCCTCGTTTAGAATCAAATTCAAACGAGGAGTAAAAAAATAAATAAATAAATATTTAATTTCCCTATTTTTTTTTTACCGACCATCCAACACAGTAACTGTAACTTGGTTAACAGTAAAAATCTCATCCCGTTTCTCAGAAGAAGAATCTATTTCAACGACGTCGTTTCTCATCCCAACGCAGAACCCTGGCATCTTAGGCTGAGCCAACGACGCCGTTTCACTACTAAGCATCAGCAACACTGTTCCCATAGTAGGCCGATCTTCTGCTCTTTCTTGTACGCATAACAACCCTACGTGTATGCATCTGAGAGCTACACATGGTGAGTATGAATTCCCTACGGCCGCGTCCACCAGTTCCAGGCTGTGACCTTCTTTCCATAGCTTCCAACACTGCAAATAAACTCATCCAACGGTTGATTTTAATTACACGATTTAGTGGTTACTGAGGAGCTCACTGTGCACGATGGACGGTGAGGATCGAGCCTATGAGTACATGTTAACCAATGTCACAAGTCATTTTGTACTTACATGTACAAGGAGGTTAAGCTCGTTATCGGGATGATAGAACCCACTGTTCTTCTTCCCAGTGACAATCTCTATGACTGAAACCCCGAAGCTGAAAACGTCTGATTTGATAGAGAAGTGACCGTCCATTGCGTATTCTGGAGACATGTAGCCACTGAAACGAAAACCGAAAAAAGTTAGTCAAGGTTGACAAAAGAGGGGTTCTAGTTTATATGGAAAGAGTGATGTTACACATACTATGTTCCGACTACTCTTCTAGTGCAGGCTTCTGTCTGGTCACTACCGAATATCCTAGCCATTCCAAAATCTGATATCTTAGGCGTCCATTCACCGTCTAACAGAATGTTGCTCGCCTTGAGATCTCGATGGATTATTCTGAACCTCGAGTCTTGATGTAAGTATAGAAGCCCTCTAGCAATACCACATATAATGTTGTATCTTCTTTCCCAAGTTAACAAATTGCTCTTCGATCTACCTGTCGATTCATCGAAGATTCCGTGAAACATTCAACCCTGAAATTTCGCGACGAAACCATAATTCGAATTTGAATTACTTACAGAAGATGACAGAGTCCAAGCTTCGATTCTCCATGTACTCATAAACAAGCATCTTCTCATCACTCTCAACGCAGCAACCCAGAAGCCGAACAAGATTCCGATGCTGAAGCTTTGCGATCAGCTGAAGCTCGTTCTTGAATTCCTCTGTTCCTTGCCCTGAATTCTTTGACAGTCTCTTCACCGCCACCACTTCTCCGCGACCGATTCGGCCTTTGTACACGGCTCCGAACCCGCCGCGGCCGAGCTTGTTGTGGTCGGAGAAGTTGTCGGTGGCGGCTGCCATTGTTCCGAAATCGAACAATGGCAGCTGCTCCTCGGAGGAGGAGCAGTCAGCCGCCGGCGCAGGTTGGATTGGGAAGAAAGTTGTGAAGAGTGTTCTGCGTTTCAGTATAAGGCAGATGGTGAGGAGTAAGAGGAGTGCTCCGCCGCCGACTGATAGTCCGATGATCAAACCGGCCGTGGCTCCGCCGTTGCCTGCAATCACCACATTTATTAACCCAACGCAGTAAACATTAAGAAGTAAATTAAAATAGTTGGGAAAATAGCATTTTACTCCCTCTACTTTACCAACTTAACAGATAGTCCCCTTATACTATTTTTTTTTGAACGACCCCCTTATACTATAAATCACTTTTTTTACGCCTCCTGCTTCGACCACTTTGCCGTTTGGGTCATTCCGTTTCAACTTTCATCTTCATAACGTTAATTGGTACGCATTCAATACATCATGTTAGCTCCAATAGCCATGTATTAGCTTACTAAATATTTTTTAACTGAGAATATATGTATATATAATTAGACAGAAAAAATTCGTCGAAAGAAATGTGTGATAAAACCCTTTACTTTTTTCAATAATCTTCGCTATACTTCCCTAATTTACGTCCCTAACCAACTCATTGTCTCCTACCTTTAATATTTTTCTCTGTCGATATGCAGATGTGTGCAAATTTAATATTAAAAAACGACGGTTGGATCGGAAGAACCAAAAAGTAAAGTGGCAAAAATAAGAGTGGTAAAATAAAAAATGAGCGATTTTTAGTATAAGTTTAGGAAGCTATTTGTGAAGTTGACAAAATAGGGAGGGCAAAGTGATATTTTCCCTCTTACCTATATCGGAAGCCGCCAACCGAACGTAAAGATCCTGCCCGCCCTCCGCAAACTGCCGCATATCAACCAACACTCCGCTCCACATCACGCAACCCGACCCGACACCGGCGGCGGTAATATTCGCCGCCGCGTACGCCGTACACGAACAATCCCTCCCACACATCTCCCCGCACTCCTCCAACCCCACCGTCCGATCCACCGCCGCCATCCCACTCTCCGGCAGCTTAACATTCCCCACTTTCAAAAACCTATCCCTTACACATTCCAAATCCGTCTTCCGGGCACACCCGCCCGACCCGTCTCGGAGCTTCCACGCCGTCGGGTTCGTCGGCCGGAACCCGCGCATACACTTACAAACAGGGGAAGCATTCGAATCACAGATCCCGAAATCCCCGCACTCTTTATACCCGTCGCATTGGTCCTTGGGAGCGTACCAGAACGACTTCCACTGACCAATCTCAGGGATCCACGTGTACCGCCGGAGCGTCCCGTCAGGAGTGACGCTCAGGCGGGAGTAGATCGCGTCAGACGACACGTGGTACGAGTAGTAAACTTCTTTTTTCGAAGTCACGAAGTCGAAAGACAAGTAATCCAGCGGCTCCATTTCTGGGAGGCCGCTGAACCGTTGAGCGGTCCATGGACCGCTCCGGTAATAAACCCTCCTCCTGTCGAGGAGGAACAACTCCGGGAAGCCGGAGTAATTCATCTTGAATTCCGTCTTCCCAGTACCCGGATCGTCTTTCTCCGCCCACGAATTCAAATACCTCTCGATTCCGTTCTCCAGATCCCACCCTAATTTCATATCCGGAAGCAGAGTGTCCACCGGATGATCAAAGCTCTGCCACAAAATCCGATTCCCACTCCTCAGAACAAGGTTTCCATTATCCAGCAGCTGGATAACCGGGTCGTCGAATGGGACCGTCCCGGTCCCGTTCGACGACCATACAGTCGTGCCGTCGCCGACAACAACAATCGACGACGAATTGTCGATTTTGAAGGAAGCAGAGGACGGATTCCGGAGAGGAGAATCACGGTTCGCAACCCAAACATAGGTTCTTTCAGGGATGTTCTTGTACCAAATGCCCAAGTACCAATTCCCGGATTCTCCTGGCGTGAAGAATCCCAGCTCGAAGATGCGGCGGCCGGAGAGGAGAGTCTGATTGTTGAGAAGGGATTGACCTCCCGTCAAGACGTCGCCGCCGGCGAGGCAGAGTACAGAAAACAGGGGAATGAAAGAGAAGAACAGGGGAAGAATGGATTTCATTGAATTCTTAGTCGTCTTCTTCATTGATTTGCAGACATCTGGATGAGCTTGAATTATAAAGACTCCCGACAAGAAGTAAACATCTGGATGAATCTGGGAAGGAGGAATTCGATCCAGAATCGACATTGTTAAACAATCTGAGATTAATTAACAAATGCTCTTGTATATCTATATCCCGACAAGCATTGAACGATGATCTGGCTAAGACACTTGCTTAAAATGTCCAGCATTGCAGCTTAGAGTAGAATCATTTGACTTTAGTAAACAGCTAGCTACAAATGTACACATGGATTTCCTGGTATTGCTGCACATGGTGGTCACATATAGTCGTCATGTTCAACGAAGCCATAGGTCATTCTTAGTGTTTTGATTGGGCTCATATATCTCCCTATGTTCAGCCCATAACCAAAATGTTGGGCCTTCAGCCCAAATACAATCTCCAGCCCAATTTTCATTCAACCAAATAAAAAATTCATTAAATAAATAAAAAATAAAATAATTCATAATTGTTTCACCTAACTACTCATGGTAATTTAATAAAGTCCAAGTCATTGTTTAGAGATGATACCGCCCCACTAAAATTGAGACTCGGCTTCAAACGTTGGACACCTCGTTACATAAAGATTTAGAGTCAGGAACTAGATTCGAACGAACTGGGTTATCATAAGGCATTTTGAGAGACAGAAAAAGTACCACGCTATATATCGAGTCTAACAAGTCACTATGTAATCGGTCATCCCTTCCCAACTTAGCCTTACTGACATTGATCGCCTATGTTGACACAACGAATCGTGGTGGTGGTGGGGTTACCATTGAGCTCCTGTCTGAAATGTGCCACAACACTAGCTTCCTCCCACGACCACCGATCCATATATATACACATGAATTACTTGACATTCAATCATAGTAATTGTCTCATAAGTATCTCTAGTTGCCCACTGTACAACCACCAACAGCGCAAACGACTTCGTCTAACTATAATTTTTGACCGGGTTACGACCCATCAATAATGATGACATGGATTAATATAGCATATAGTTTGAAACTTGGTTGACCATACAAAAAAATGGTGAGACAATGATATATGAGTTGACCATATCCTCCAAAGTTCAAACGACCAAAAGGGAAACACAAGTACCAACAACCAAGTAAATATAAATATGAAATGGTTGACTATGAATAATTTAATTAATTAATAATTGAAAATTTGAGAAAATGTACGTGTGAATCCATATGTTTGTGCATGAGAATCATATTACTATAATCATTAATCAAGGGGTCGTTTGGTTGATGGAATTGGGTCCGGGAATTGAGACCCAATTCTCGGTCCATTGGGAATTGACTCAAATAATTCACCATACAATTCCCTCATTGGGACTATGAATTGAAATCCAATGAGATTTGATCTGAAAAAACAAATGGGTTCTAATTCATGTTATTATTTGGCCCGTCTGGTGAAAACTCTTTGAGATATCAGTGTAGCTCGCAATGCATAAAGAGAAGAGATGGATAGTAAGATAGAGTGAGGTTATGTCTCGATTCTCGAGGCTAAAAATTTGGGTCATAATCCTAGTTCGACCCAATTACAATGACCGACCACCTAGACTCGTCATTTGCAATGTCAATAGAGTCTTTGAAGGGAAGATCTCATTAGCTCGTTGGACCTCTCTCTCTCTGCCAATATTCAATCATGATTCATGAATCTTAAGACGAAATGTGACACCCCAACTCGATGTTCTGTAAAATAAAGTGACACAATCAACAAATACATTATTGAATATTGTGTCATCTACCATACACTCTTTTTATTCTCTCCACATCGTGTGAAGTCAGAAGAACACAAAATAAGACGGATTGGTCAATTAAAAAATTCAAACCGGTTCTCCATACCGAACCTCTACTCGAACAAACCGGCCCAATCAATACGTGTTCGAGCATCGTCATTGTATCTGTCAGCAGTATCTACGTGTAAAGTGGTCAACTACATATGGTCTGCACGTTTCAAAACAATACAATTTGGTCCTCTAAATTCCATGTTTTTTACGATTTGGTGTGTGTTTATGTCAACGTTAGTTGCAGTTGTTGGTAAAAATAGAAAGATACCGGCCGGCGAAATTTCAAAAGTGGAACCGCCGCCGGTTTAGCAAGACCAGCAAAACGCCGCCGTTTTAACATGTATAAGAAGACAAGTTCAAACGGACCGACGGAGGAGGCTTGACGCGTCCAACGCACAAGCTGTCCACGTAAGCTGATTTAATCATTTTTAATACGTAAGACCAAACAAAAGGTTAGTTCATCTTCCTCTTTTGACTAGAAGATTTTTTGTAGATCATACCATGAAAAAATACGCCGAAATTTCGAGGCTGCAGAGCTAGGAACTCGAAGTATCAAAATGAACGGTACCACGAAGCTAAGAATGATGACATTGAGTCACGATAAACCAACCAAAAAGCTATGCAGCAACGATCAAAAGGTAGAAGGAACAAAGAACAAAAGTTCTGGAATCAATTCTTTATCAAAAGAGTGTCTTAGTGTCTTCTTGACTCGTTGCCACTCGTAGCTTCCCACCGAAGTTTCTAGGGAGGGTCAAGACACTAAACAAACACGAATATCTCACAATACAAAGTTTTCAACAAAATTTCTCTCTAAACAACCTTGAACTCAATTTTCGTTAACATAATATGGCTCAGGAGAACGTGTTTAGCGTCAAAACCAAGTAAGTCGGAGATTATAGACTAGATTTTAAGTCTAAAAGTCAACTAATATAAAAATAAAGTTAAAATTTTTAATTTCTTGATGTTGACCATGTCGAGTGACTCGGGTTAATCCACCCGATTTTACCATTTATCGTATCTCCATGAATAAATATTGATTTCAATATCTTATCTACATTTTATTAATTAATATGACCAAATCAAAAATTAATGGAAAAAGATTGTGTCAATGTTAAAATCAAAGTTTAACCCAACAAAAAATCCAAAACCGACCCAACCAACCAACCAAACCAAACCGGTCAACTCACTCAACCGTTCTTCCTTCCTTCTTCTTCTTCCCCCCAATCAAACTCACACAAATGTCTGCAAATCAATGAAGAACAACACTACTAACCAATCAAATAACCCTCAAAACCTCATTTCATCTCCCCAATTCAATCTCCCAACTCAATACAATGAAACCCAATCTTCCCTTCTTCTTCTCCTTCATCTCCCTCTTCCCCTTACTCTGCTCCGCCGCCGACGTCTTGACCGCCGGCCAATCCCTCCTCAACAACCAGACCCTCCTCTCCGGCCGCCAAATCTTCGAGCTCGGATTCTTCTCTCCTGGAGAATCCGGAAACTGGTACTTGGGCATCTGGTATAAGAACATCCCGGAAAGAACCTACGTCTGGGTCGCCAATCGTGATTCCCCTCTCCGGAACCTCTCCGCCGCCGAATTTAAAATCGACAACACCTCCTCCTCCGTGGCCGTCTTCGACGGCGACGGAAGGAGTGTTTGGTCGTCGAACGGGACCATCCCGGTCCCGTTCGACAATCCGGTAATCCAGCTGCTGGATAGTGGAAATCTGGTTCTGAGGAGTGGGAATTCGAATCGGATTTTGTGGCAGAGCTTTGATCATCCGGTGGACACTCTGCTTCCGGACATGAAATTAGGGTGGGATCTGGAGACAGGAGTCGAGACGTATTTAAATTCATGGGCGGAGAAGGACGATCCGGGTATTGGGAAGCTGAATTTCAAGATGAATTACTCCGGCTTCCCGGAGTTCTTCCTCCTCGACGGAAACAGAGTCGATTACCGGAGCGGACCATGGAACGGCCGGCGATTCAGCGGCGTACCGGAGATGCAACCCTTAGACTACATCTCCTTCTCCTTCGTCACTTCTCCAAAAGAGGTATCCTACTCATTCCACGTCTCCAACGACGCGATCTACTCCCGCCTGAGCGTCACCCCCGACGGATGCTCCGGCGGTACACGTGGATCCCCGACATCGGAGAATGGAAGCCGTTCTGGTACGCACCCAAGGACCAATGCGACACCTACAGAGAGTGCGGCAACTTCGGGATCTGCGATTCGAACGCTTCCCCTGTTTGCAAGTGTGTGCGCGGGTTCCGGCCGAGGAACCCGGAGGCGTGGGAGCTGCGAGACGGGTCGGGCGGGTGTGCCCGGAAGACGGATTTGGATTGTCCGAAGGATAAGTTTTTGAAAGTTGGGAAAGTTAAGCTGCCGGAGAGTGGGACGGCGGTGGTGGATCGGACGGTGGGGTTGAAAGAGTGCGGGGAGATGTGTGGTAGGGATTGTTCGTGTACGGCGTACGCGGTGGCGAATATTACGGCCGCCGGAGACGGGTCGGGTTGCGTGATGTGGAGCGGAGTGTTGGTGGATATGCGGCAGTATGCGGAGGGCGGGCAGGATCTTTACGTTCGGTTGGCGGCTTCCGATGTAGGTAAGTTATTTACTTTTTTACTGCGTTGGGTAATTTTATTTTTGGGTTAATTTAAAATTAATTAGGAGGGAATGTGAAGAATGGTTGAAAAGTCAAACGGCGGGAATTTTTTTAATTAATATTATTGATTTTGTTGGTTTATGTGGTAGGTATGATTATTATAGCTCGTGTTTTTATTGATTCTAACAAGTGGTATAGAAATAATAATCATAATTAAAGAATTAATTCTTAATTTTATTAATTAGTGATTTGATGATATAGATAACTCGTGATTTTTAACGTTTCTTTGATTGGTGGAAGACATTGTAGTCTACACCTTCATGAAAGAGGTCACAAGTTGAAATTCACACTCAATCATTAAAAAAAAAAAAAATTATCGTGATTAGATGTGAAATCGGTACATGTCTCTCGAAAGTTGAACAAAATGGCATTGAATGAACCGAAAAATATATTGTGATCCAAGTTGAACTTAAGTCAATAACAATGTAATTTGACCAACCAAAATCTCATGAACTTGCTATTTGATAGACCAATAATTAACTTGTTTTTTCATAACTATCCTTCATATGACCTTATTGATTATGTGACTTGACTGACTCGTGATCACATAATTCGACTCCATTCTCACGACTTGAGTAGATCGTAAGTCAATACCCTATGTCTTAGCAAACAAAAAAACCATGAACTCTCACTGTTTGATTGACCTGTAGTAGACTTACTGTAACCCATTTTCTTATACCATTACGTGATCTGAAACATCCACAACTCACTTGACCCACAACGAGACGAAAATAACTCGAAACAAAACACAACCCATTTCGGCACTTCTCTACAATTTCATATTTTTTTTTAGTATGAAATGAACAACATTTGTCAATCTATTACTAGTAACCTAACCCCTCATAGTTTGACATGTAACAATTTGATTACACTATTCAAATTTCAAACATACAATTAAAATAAATACATAATTATGCAAATTATATTTGGTTAAGAAGATAATATCAAAATTCAAATTAAAATAATTAGTTTGGTATGAAACCTTATTTGTTTTTGTTGCACGAGTTACATTAATTAAACTTTGAACTTGATTTTCTAACTAATTAGCAACGAATTCTCAAATGGCCGCCAAACTATTTTCAAATGAGTTTAAGCTCTTAATTACATTTAGGTACACCTAATTACCTTTCTTAATTTCCTCGAAGTTAACAACAAGAAAAAAAAACAAAAGACCTTGTCTGGACCAAGGTTCTGAATCAGACCAGCCGTCCATTTTGAACCGCTAAACCAAGCTAATGTTGGGACCCATTTTTTTTTGGCACAGTTTGGACCACGTTAGTTTTCGTAATGTTTTGGTTCGACCTAGCTAGGTTTACTTACTAACCGTCCGATTTATTACACGGTACAGAACATTCTTAGAACTGTACCGGTTTATCGAACAGATGAGTCTAAGGGTTGTGATTCAGTTGTTTGAATCGTAAGTTGTGTCACACCATTTTAGTGAGTAATTTATGGTCCAACTAGTTAGATTGTCCGTACTACTAGTACTATTTTTTTTTTGGAAATACTAGTTATCAGCAAATAGTTTAATGTTGGTAGGGTCTCGAGGCTAGGTATAGCCCTTGTTCATGTCTCTCGATCGAATCTGCCTAGAAATCGAACTGTGACTCGAGAAAGTTGTGACAGAGAATTGGTTTGGAGAGAATTGAATTCTTTGAGAATTGGGCATTCTAGGCTATTTCGAAAATCAACCGTTTGAATGAGTGAATGTATGAGATTCTTGGGGTGAAAAAAATAAATATAAATAAAATAATCATTTTGAAAAAGACCAAAATACCCAACTTTACCTTATCTTCTTTTACCTTCTTCCCCTTAAAAAGGGTATTATTGTCATTGCCTCTTGAATTCACCCTAGAATGTCACATTCTAGGCTTTCCATCAGAGAATTTGGAAGGGGTCCGAATTCTAGGATGGACCCACTACTAGAATTCAATTCTAGGCAACTCCGGGCACTTTTTTACGAAACAAACGATGTAATTTATTGAATTATAGAATGAGGCCCCATTCTAGGCAATTCTCACCCTCGAATTCTCTGTCACAAACGACCCCGTAGTTGGCTTTTCGAATTCTAGGACTAGTGATATACATTACTTAGCCCCCGAATCTCAAGGTGAGTAATGCTAGAACGCTACAGGTAATTTTGATTAGAGAATTGACCGTGAAAATCAGGATCTTTAAAGTCTAAACATAGTCAATTCTCCGGTCCAAACCACCACTATCATCTTGATTACCGAATGAACCAGCCACGAGTCAAGATGCCCTTCAACCGGTCCAACCAACCGGTCTAATCCGGTTTTGAGAGTGGGTCCCACCTAGGTCGCCATTGTTGACTTATGTGGCAACAATTTTTGGGCCCATGTTCTTGGGACAGTGTTATGATTGAGGGAGAAAATAGTAATCTTGTGTTCTTTTGCAGCGTTGAATTTAAGTCAACAGCTTGGAGTTTGAATCTTAGTATGAACAAGTTGCAAGCTTTGATGATGATTTTTTACTTTAGGGATTTGTAATTAGCCGTTGATTGTGGAGGAAAGCTATTATTATAGCTTTGAAATTAGGTCTACCATCAAATTCAAAAGTGTTACTTAAATTGGGATATAGCTAGCTATGTAGCTCTTGTTGTTGGTTTTGGGTTGGTGTTTTGCTCGATTAGACTGGTTGGTTCGGTAAATAATTTGACTTGAATGATCAGTTGGATACTTTTCTTGAGCGTCTTGGAGTCTTCCTGAGCATTTTTCCCAAGATGTGCAGATGGGGAGATTAGTATATCCCTAGTGAAGAGGGGGAATCCGTATTTAAGTAAAAGAGAGACAAAGAAGTAATAGAGGTTGCTTGTAGGCGAGTTGTGGAGCCTTGGGCTTGTAGTGTGTGAGCGTACGGCCACGACATGTAGTGAGTGTGTATTAGGTAATGTCCCATCGACAATACGACCAAATTGTATTTATAACTTTTTGAGATTCGGGTTGGGTCTCTTTGGAGTCTCCCTGAGCGTTCCTCACAAGTCGTGCATATGGGGAGAGTAGTAAACCCCTAGTAAAGAGGTGTAAGCTGTATTTAGAGTATAAGAGAGACAAAGGAAGTAATAGAGGTTGCTTGTAGGCTAGGGAAGTTGCAGAGCCTTAGGCGTATAACGTATGAGCGTACGACCATGATATGTAGTTAGTGTGTATTAGGTCATGTCCCGTCAATGGTAAGACCATAATGTATTTATAACTCCTCGAGAGTTGAGCAGGGTCACCTTGTGTTATGCCTTGATTGGTGACGCGACTGAGAATTGATTTAGGTCGTCCAACGATGTTAGAATATCATTGGTGTCCAACGATGTTAGAATATCATTGGTGTCCAACGATGTTATAATATCATTGGTAATTACGTAGGTGAGTTAGATTATTGATCGATATTGATCCCACTTGACTAGTAAACTCTTGGATTACAAAAACGCTAATACCATTTTTTGAACGTTTACATCTCAATAGCTCGAATTTTTAACATACAACATTCATTTTATATTAACGTATTGTTCTACCATAGGAACATAAGCTAAATTTCATATGACAGATGATAACATAACATGTCCACGTGTCAATTTCAGGCAGCGGCGGAGCCCCGGCGAGTCTGATCATCCGACTATCATCCGCCGTCGCCGGAGCACTCCTCCTCCTCCTCACACTCTGCCTAATCCTCCACCGCAAAAAACTCCCAAACCTCCGGCGCCGCACCAAACCCCACCAAGACAGAAGCCAAGACTACTTCCTCAACGAACCCGCCGCCATCATCTCCAGCAAGCGAGACGCCCACTACTCCGGCGAGCGGAACCCCGACGAGCTAGTCGAGCTGCCATTGTTCGATTTCGGAACAATGGCAGCCGCCACCGACAACTTCTCCGACGACAACAAGCTCGGCCACGGTGGATTCGGAGTCGTCTACAAGGGCACAATGGATCATGAAACTGTAGTGGCGATCAAAAGGCTGTCGAGGAATTCAGGGCAAGGAACAGAGGAATTCAAGAACGAGCTTCAGCTGATTGCGAAGCTTCAGCATCGGAATCTGGTGAGGCTTCTGGGTTGCTGCGTTGAGAGTGATGAGAAGATGCTTGTTTATGAGTACATGGAGAATCGAAGCTTGGACTCTGTCATCTTCAGTAAGTAATTTCAATTTCGAAAATTAGGGTTTCGTCGCGAAATTGCGGGGTTGAATGTTTACGGAATCTTCGATGAATCGACAGGTAGATCGAAGAGCAATTTGTTAACTTGGGAAAGAAGGTACAACATTATATGTGGGATTGCTAGAGGGCTTCTATACTTGCATCAGGATTCGAGGTTCAGAATAATCCATCGAGATCTCAAGGCGAGCAACATTCTGTTAGACGGCGAATGGACGCCGAAGATATCAGATTTCGGAATGGCTAGGATATTCGGTAGCGATCAGACGGAAGCCTGCACTAAAAGAGTAGTCGGAACATAGTACGTGTAACATCACTCATTATTGTAACATAACTTCAAACCCTTTTCTTGCGTCTAACTTTTTTATCGGTTTTTGTTACAGTGGCTACATGTCTCCAGAGTACGCAATGGACGGTCACTTCTCAGTGAAATCCGACGTGTTCAGCTTCGGAGTCCTGGTGATAGAGATCGTCACAGGGAAGAAGAATCGCGGGTTCTACCACCCCAATAGCGAGCTTAACCTCCTCGGACATGTAAGTACAACACATTCGAATTCTTACTTCTCCTCGATCGTGATAACGGGTTTCTCATTTTCTCATCCGGGTAGAGTTTTCGCGGTCTAAAGTTTCGATCTTTACCCTATTTCTACAGTGTTGGAAGCTATGGAAAGAAGGGCAAGGCTTGGAATTGGTGGATGCAGCAGTAGGGAGTTCATACTCAGCTTGTGAAGCTCTTAGATGCATACATGTAGGACTGTTATGCGTACAAGAAAGAGCAGAAGACAGACCAACAATGGCGTCAGTACTGCTGATGCTCAGCAGCGAAACGGCGTCGTTGCCGCAACCCAGAACGCCTGGTTTCTGCCTTGGGAGAAGCCCTCTTGAAACTGATTCTTCTTCTGGGAAACAAGATGAGACTTTTACTGTTAACCAAGTTACAGTTACTGTGCTCGACGCTCGGTAAAAAATGCAGAGGAAAATGAAATAGATTTTTTGTATATCAATTGGTTTCTTTCTTGGAGTGCAAGTTACAAGAACAATCTAACCACACAGATGCTGTAGACTAATGCCTACTCTAACTCGAATCGACTAGCCGAGAGACATCGAGACACGAGTCGGCTTAAAAATGCGAGCTTGAAACCACCCAATCGTGCCGTTAATCTCGATACGTTTACGAAGAGCTTCGCCAGTCGTAATATCGCAGACAGACATATCGCCGCCTGCGCAGATATATGTGCCATCCTTCCAGACTTTGAGGCACATAATGTAATTAGGAACTTTGAAAGTGACGAGTTTCGTCCAAGATTCGGCGACTCCCCATTTCAGCAACACCCACGTCTCGTTATCGGGTCGAGTGTGCGGACCGCACCTGAAACAATGGCTCGAGAATGTGACCATGACAACACCCTTCTTCAACATGAAACAGGTATCGACTGACCAAGCATCGACATGATTCCCAAATGGATATCCAATATCCTCAGCATTCTCGTCGTGATGTGTAAGGCCAGAGGGCTCGGGGAATGTGTCTAATTCGAACAGTTCCGTACTCATGTCGAATGACACAATGGCGCAGACGTGAGGGCGGTCGTACTGAAACCAGTAGCATTTTTCGTTTCGAGATGTGTGCCATTGTTGGTGGAGATATACCGCTTCGCTGTACTGATTACCGTTGAGAAGAATATCGTAGAGGTGATTGTTGTCCACGTCCAGCGTCTTCCATGAATTGTTCCTCAAGCTATAAACCTGTCACAAATTTGATAAACGAACAGTGTTGATTAACAAGATTAAGTTGCAGAGCTGCATTTAAGTCGAGTAGCTCGAATTCAAGCTGGAATTGAAGCTAGCCCTATAAACCTGTCACAATTTTGATGGAGGAACAGCATTGATTAACAAGATTAAGTTGCAGAGCTGTATATGATTCGAATTCATCCTATGCTTTAGCCCTAAACATTCATTGAAGCTAACCCTATAAACCTGACAGAATTTTGATAAAGGAACAGTATTGATCAACAAGATTAAGTTGCAGAGCTGTATACGATTCAAGTTCATCCTATGCTTAATCTCGAATTCGAGCGATAACGATTGGAAAAACTCGAACTCGACTCACTAACACCATTGCCAAACAGAATCCAAACACAAGAAATTTGAATCAAACAGATATAGAGATAGAACATTAATCTGTTACCTCTGTAAAAACAAGGGGCAAAGGACCATGGTAGAACTCAGCAGGATCGAAATCATACCGATCCTCGTCATACGTCGACATACTTTCGTCAAATTCCAACACCCGGACGACTTTGTAATCCTCAGTTTGCGGATCGAATCCGAATCCGATTCGCTCGTTACGAACATATTGAGATACGGGTAGCATGACCGGGGTGAAATGGACCTTGAGGTAAGATTTTGGTCTCTGAGGTGGTAGGATTCCATAGAACTGTGTTGTGAACGAAGTTTCCTCTAGGGTTTCTGCTCTTGGTATAGGTTAAACAGAATATCCCATCGCAGCACCCTACCAGTACCAGTACATTTGGAATTGGAGCCATGGGCGTGACCGATTCTTCTGTAATTGGGAGTAGGGTTTCGTACGAGTATACGGAGTAAAGCAAGGAGGACATACCAGAGAGATCTGGAATTCCAGTGATGAGTACCTGCAAGCTGTTCCGATCGTCGGAGCTTTGGGAGAAGATGATTCTGCGGATGAAATTTTGATCCGAGAGGAGTGTCCGCCATGATCGGCAGACGCATCGGAATCGAGCGATGCAGGAAGCGATTGGAAGCCGCTGAAGGATGTTAATCACTATATCTTCCGTCAGATAAGGAGCGTCGCCGTCGCCGCCGTCGCTGTCCTTGCGCCGATCATTGCTGGCCAGAGAAGATAGATCGAGGAAATGAATTGGCTAGGTTTTCGCTCTTTGCTATATTTAAATAAGAAAATAACAAAACGCTGCCGTTTTGATTAAATTCTCTTGACGTTAATCTTATTGGGCCTGGATTGGTCCATATTTAACAGGCTGAAAGCCCAATAAGTAACATTGGCCCATTTAAGATCCGGTTAAGAACTTCATCTTCAACCTCTGTTCTCTGTGTACACCAATCTCTACAAGCAAAATCCACACTAGCTATATATATACTACAATGGCGATCACCGTATTTGAAAACTCGAATCTCGAATCGAGATCGCTGCATTGCACCTTTCGCGGCGACCGATTCTGGAATTACACGAAAAAATGCTACACTATTCACCGGCCTTCAACGACAGATTCAGTAATGTCATTGACTGACCATTTCTCTGCACTGGAGGATTGACCGCCGCCGGGGAAGAAGTTATTGACATTCGGAGTCTTGTTCTGGAACGTGAACGTCGGTTGATTCGGCCGAGGAAGGCTCATTTCGCCGCTGAGCATCGAGACCACTGCAGCCATTGTTGGCCTGTCTGTAGCGTGGTCTTGCACACAGAGCAGTCCTACATTCACACACCGGCTCACTTCGGACGGGTTGCTCGATTCAGCTACCGATTCGTCCACCATGTCCACTCCTTTCGTTTCGCTCCACGATCTCCATGCCTGCAAGAAATGTCGAGTTAGGATTCGTTGTTTCGTGTGTAATCCTGCTTAATCTCGAATGTGAAAGTTCGAATCTTATAGCTCGACTCGACAGTTTTCTGTATAATCCTGCTTAATCTTGAATGTTAAAAGTTCGAATCTTTTTGCTAGATTCGACAGTTTTCTGCATAATCCTGCTTAATCTCGAATGTTAAAAGTTCGAGATAGTCTCGTGATCACCGAACTTACGTAGGCGAGAAGGCTTGAATGCTGCTCCTCGTAATGGAAGCTCGTAGTCTTCCTACCGCTAACGATCTCCAGAAGAAGAACGCCGAAGCTGAACACGTCGGATTTCTCGGAGAACATTCCGGCAAGCAAGTACTCTGGAGACATGTAACCCCTGCAACAAGTCAACTGTCTGTTTAAAAACCGTACCAGACATCGAACCGGTACCACTTAAACAACACCATGTACTATATACTTACAATGTTCCCACCACCTTGTGAGTACTAGCCAAATCCTGAGTCCCCTCGAAAATCCTCGCCAACCCGAAATCTGATATCTTAGGGTTCATCTTCTCATCAAGCAAGATGTTACTAACCTTCAAATCTCTGTGTATGATCCTTAACAACGAATCGCGATGCAGATAGAGAAGCCCTCGAGCAATCCCATGTATGATGTTCATACGAATCGGCCAATCCAGCTCCGCCTTCTTCGTCGAATCTAAACCCGAATCAAGTCAGCAAAAGTCAGCATCTTTTTCGTCGAATTGTTCATGAAATCGTATCGGAACAGGACTAACCGAAGAGATAAGTGTCCAAGCTTTTGTTAGGCATGAACTCATAGATCAACATCTTCTCCAGTCCATCAACACAGCAGCCAAGCAGTCTCACTAGATTCCGATGCTGGAGCTTCGATATAAGCATGATCTCGTTCTTGAACTCGTCGGCTCCTTGTCCCGAGCTGCTCGAAAGCCTCTTGATCGCCACGATCTTCCCATCTGGTAGCTTACCCTGTCAAAGAAAAGAAGATCAGCACCTGCAACTTCTGGTTTTGTACCAATGCATTGTACCAATTAGGAGTCATTAGTACCAAGTAAACAGGACCAAACCCTCCTCTCCCAAGCAAGTTACTGATGTCGAAACCGTTGGTTGCGAATTCGATGCTCTCCAGATCGAACATCGGCAGCTCGAACGACTCTTGTTCATCTGGGTTTCCCTTCTGCATATAGTTCAGCCTCTGTGTACTGCTACCTGAGTAGTTCTCGGTTTTACCTATACAGAAGATCGAATCGGTGAGACTAACGATCACGGATACATCAACATTTCTGCATCAAAGCTAATCATTATTACTTACCCTTAGGTTTAACTCTTCTTTTCTTCCATATGATCAAACACAGAACCAATGCAGCTACAGCAAGAGTGCCAAGAACAGCTGGAAGCAGAACCACAAGCCTTGCTGAACTCCTCTTTCCATCACCTAACAATCGAAAACCCAGAAACAAGATCACTTCTTTCTGTTACGAAACGTTATATAAACCAATTCTGAAACCTATCCATAACAGCTCGAGTTACTGAGATGCAACGATTATCAATCAACTTACTCATATCGCTACGAGAAACTCGAACATAGAGATCCCTCCCAGCAAACTCCAGCCGCTGCAAATCAACGATCTCCCCCCACCAAAGTAAGCACCCGATCCCGTCTACATACGAGTAAGCAGTGCACGAACAGTTGTTCGTGCACTGCCTCGAACACTCGCTCCCATCCCAAACCCTCATGAACTCATACACCTCTGGTACATTCACTCCACTCATCTTCAAGAACCCATCTCCAGCTCCATTGCTACTCACATTCCTCGAACAGATCGACGCAGTCCTCCTCACACACCCTCTACTCCAGTTCCCAACGTTCCATTCCTCCTCCGATTTCGGCACGAACCCTCGAATACAATCACATTTCAATGGATCATCTCTCCCACATACACCATTCTTCCCACAAGCTCCATAAACCTCACATTCGCTCTTCGGAGTCTCGAATCTCGTGTACCACCCTCGAATTCGATCCCAGCATCTCAGCTGCAACGATCCGGTCCACGTCATTTGAAACGTCGTGTAAGTACAGTTCCTAGGAGGAATTAGAGATAGATAAACCAGACCTTGATCTTCTATAAGTGTTAAAGAGCTTTGATAATCAGTATCCATATCAGGAATGTTGATAAACCTCGCTCTATCCCACGGTCCAGACCTCCAGTACGGATTCCCATCCTTCGAGATCGTCGCCTGCGGCGGCGACTGCAACAAAAACCCAACCGTGAAACTCCCCGGCGACGGATCTCCGGCGGATTTCCATGAGTTCAGCCTGAACGGCCTCGCCGTCGGATTGCTCTGATTGAACATCAGCCATTTCCCTTCTATCAACGTATCTCCAGAATTGTCGCCGCTCTGCCACAACCTCTCCCCACTTCCAGTAATCAGAGCGAAATTCCCGTCGTTTTGTAGAATCGCCGCCGTCGAATTCGACGACGAAGTGAAATTCGTCCCCCATATACGACGCCGTCTCCCATCCTGAAGCTCCAAGTTCCCGTCGCCGTTAACTAACAGCCTGGCGGATTCCTCCGTCACCGGAGCTTCCCGATTCGCTACCCAAACAATCGTCTGCGGCGAAGTCTGCTTGAATCGAATCCCTAAATACAAATTCCTCGACCTATTCCTGTCAGGAGCGAAGAACCCTAGCTCAAAAACTTCATTCTGCGAAGTCAGAGTTTGATTCAACAGAAGCGGAAGTGAAGAAGAAGTGAGATTATTCGTTAACGAAGAACAGAGTGAGAAATTTATCAACAACAAAAACAGAGCAAACCCAGCTCGATTCATTTCACACAGAGAAATAGATCGAACTTCGAACAGACGAACAGACGAACACCCTTCTGATAAAGCAGATTGAAAAAGCTCTTCCGTACGGATGATGAGGGTAGAAGAAGAAGAAGAGTCAACTGTAAAAGTAAAAATACATCGGAAATTTCGTTTCCCATATACCTAATCAGCTTGAGATGGGATTTGTTTGTCCATTTCTGGATTGTTGCGCCTTGTGAAGAGGGTTTTCTGGGTTGACTGAGAGTCGTCGTCTGCAAATTTTTTTTAAACGAGGTAAAGTTCCTTTCTTTCTGGTGATTTTGACTGATTGGATTGATTAATTACTTGAGAGAAGCACGCGGTAGTCGTCAATGGTGGCTCGGGCCAAATTGCAGAGTAACGACAGCGAAGCACACGTCGGCATTTCAATCCGTGATCATCATCAATCATCGGTCATTCATCCCATGATTTTCCAGAAGGAATTTCTTTGTTTTTGTTTGGGTAAGATTTTCAACGCGTTTTCTTCAATTTGATGAAATGGTCACTGAACTTTTAGGGTTGTGAGCATGTGGTCACTATAGTTTGAGAATATAGTAGAATGGTTATGTTTGACATGGGCTTTGAGGAAACTTGGATCATCCAACAAGCTAGCAGGCCTCATCAAAAGCCCAACAAAAAATGGGCCACATAATTAAAAGCCACTCAAAGGGGAAAGAAGCTCTTCATTTCACATTGAACAGAACGCAAAACCAGAATCATCTCTTCTTCCTTACAGAGATGAACACAGAAGCTACCTGCAACAAAACAAGCAACCTCATTCTTCACTTCAATCCAGCTGCAACCAGGAGGTTTCTTCAACCCTTCATCCGCCATAGCCTTCCTCACGAGCTCAGCTCTTTCCCATTCTCCGCTCGCACTGTACATGTTCGATTGCAGCACGTAGCTCGGCTGCGAAAGCTTCAATCCACCATGACTGGAATCCTGATACTTCCCTGCTAATTCCTTAGCTTCCGATGAGTACCCAGCTCGGCCGAGGAGATCCACCATACACGCAACGTGATCAGCCTCGTGGGGAACCCCGTGATCGGAGCTCATGGAGTCGAACAGCATTCGACCCTTTTCGACCATGCCTGAATGGCTGCAAGTCATCAACAAGCCGATGAATGTCACTTTATCTGGCTTTATCCCGGATTCGATCATGTCTTCGTAGAGCTGTAGAGCTTGGTTTCCTCTTCCGTGTAAGCCCAGAGAGAATATCATCGTGTTTAGAGATACAACACTCTTTCTGCAGATGTCGAATGCCATCATTGAACTGTCCAAGTCGCCGCACTTTGCATACATGTTGACTAGCCCGTTTTGGATATAAGCATAGGTGGAGAAACCAGAGTGAACTACGCATCCATGGAGCATTCTTCCATAGTTAATCGACGCCAAGGTGGAACAAGCGTGAAGTGCAGCTCCGAGAGTGAAATCATCTGGGAGTAAACCATCTCGAACCATGTAACTAAACATGTTCAAAGCTTCTTCACCAAGCCCCTTATGTGCATACCCTGCAATCATCGTTGTCCACGAGACTAGATTCTTTTCAGGCATTTGCTGGAATGCTAGAAATGCCTTATAGGTGTCTCCTGATTTCATGTAAGCATCAATGATCGAGTTCCATGATACCTGGGTTAGCATACCTGAGGATTCAAACTGAAACTGAAACTGAAACACCTTCTCAGCTTCAGTTATGGAGCCAAGTTTAGCATAGAGGTTGAAGATCGAATTCTTTACCTCTATTGCAGAGCTCCATCCGCTTCTGATAGCAATACCATGGATCATGAACCCAAATCCAGATTCCAAACATTCAGCACAAGCATTTATAAGAGTACTGTACGTGAATTGATCAGGGAAGCAAGAACTCAATCTCATCTGTCTAACAAAATCCACGCATAACTCAATTTCACCACACTGTCCAAATCCAGAGATCATTATATTCCAGGCAACATCGATCTTCCTAGGCATCAATTGAAACACTTCATCAGCTTCACGGAACAGACCCGAATTGGTATAAGCAAACAAGAGCGAACACCAAGTGACTTCATTACCAAAGCTCATTTCTTCAAACACCTTACCCGCACTAACAGGATCGAAACACTTCCCATACATATCAACAAGAGAGTTGTTCACCGGAAGCAGAGTCTGGCAGCCGAGAACGATAACCAGAGCGTGGAGCTTCGTTCCGGAACGGAACGAACCCAGACCGGCGCAAGCATTCAGAGTTGCGGTGAAAGTGAAGCCGTCAGGTTTCGAGCCGCTGAGCCTCATGTGGTTGTAAAACAGAGAAAGAGCTTCCCGGTGAAAACCCAGCTGGGAGTAGCTGGTAAGCATCGAGTTCCAAGCGACTGTGTCTCGGCTCGGCATTTCATCGAACAGCTTGCGTGCTTGGGATAGGAAACCAGAACGCGCGAGTGTAGTGATCTTCGAGGTGGTGTGGAATATGCTGGAGTGCATTTCAATGTCATCTCTAACACCCAGAAGATCGATCGATCGATCAACCGATCGAATTTGGAGATAATTAGGGCTGAAGAAGCTCGAGATTAACAACTGTAGTCTGTAAGTTGACCTAATTCCATTATGAACATTTGGGCGGGCCGCGGGAGCGTCCTTTTGAAAATTAAGCGAAAGTAAGGGCAAAATTGTAAACAAAATTTTTATCCTAATTGCAATTAAGTCCTTCTACTTCTCAATATTTATAATGAATATGAATAACAATATACAAGATCAAAATGAATCATCATCTTCCTATAACCATTGTTGCAGTCAACTCATTCGACACTAAATCTTGACCTTCAGAGTACAGATCTCTATCAACAGATGCTCTCATGGAGGAAGTAAAAGTCGGTTGTCGCGGCATTGGCAAGCTCGGGCTTTCGCTTTCGAGGATCAGCATCACTGCGGCCATCGTAGGCCTTAGCGTCGGGTTGTCTTGCACGCATATCATCCCGAGATGTATGCACCTCACTAGCTCTTCGTCTTTACACGATTGTCGAATCGAGGAATCCACTAGCTCGAGTGCTCTCCCTTCGGTCCAGAGGTCCCAGGCGTACGAGATTAGGTTAACGTGGTCAGTGGAACGGAAGCTTGTGTTCCTCCTACCGCTCACTATCTCGAGTACTAGTACCCCGAAGCTATACACGTCTGATTTCACGGAGAATAGGCCTTCCATTGCGTACTCTGGGGACATGTAGCCACTGCAGTTGATAGAACGTTACGGTTAAAAATGTGGTTAGGGTTTTAGTCATATTGAGAAAAAAGAGGGAGAGTTTTTTTTTTTTTGCTTACTATGTCCCGACGACTCTATTAGTGTTGGCTTCGTTCTGGTTGCCACCAAATATCCTGGCCATCCCAAAATCTGATATCTTTGGGTTCATCTCCTCGTCGAGCAGAATGTTGCTCGCCTTGAGGTCGCGGTGAATGATCCTTAGCCTCGAATCTCGGTGGAGGTAGAGTAAGCCACGCGCTATGCCTTCAATGATCGCGAACCGCTTCCCCCAGTCCAGACTCGCCTGCTTCGTCGAGTCTAGTAACAGTAAAAACCGGCTCAAATTAGTAACCATTTTCCGAACATTACAACAACCGAATTTTCGAGATTTTCGATACTCACCAAAGAGAAAGAAGTCCAAGCTTTTGTTAGGCATGTACTCATAGATCAACATCTTCTCCTCCCCTTGAACACAATACCCCAACAATCTCACCAAGTTCCGATGCTGCAGTTTCGCAATCAGACTGATTTCGTTCTTGAACTCCTCGAGCCCTTGCCCCGAGATCTTCGACAGCCTCTTCACCGCAATCTCCACCCCTCCTGGAAGCGTTCCCTGCATCGAATCAAGCACGAAAAACATCAGCATTCTGTTGCTAAAGCTACATTCTTTACCAAGCTAACCGCATCTTGCGACTAACCTTGTAAACGGGTCCGAATCCACCCTGTCCGAGCTTGTTCTCCGCGGAGAAATGGTTCGTGGCGAGAGCCACGATGTTGATGTTCATCATTGGAAGATCAGCATGGTTCATCTGACCAGCTTCGATCAGCTCTGCTGGCCCAGAAAGATCGGTTGAATACTCTCTGCTCTTGGTTGGATCAAACAGTGGCGAATCGCTCTGTACTGGTCCTGATACTGATGCCTTAGCTGCTGGGAGAACTGTAAACCCACAACCAAAAGACCAAATCATCAGAATCAAACTATGAACAGCTCAAGAACATGAAGAACAGCTTAAGAACAGGAAGAACAGTAGAATTGTTCTTAATTCTCACCTTTGAGTTTCCTTTTGATTCTGCAGATTATCCATACTGCAATGGCGAAACAAACTACTGATCCAAGAACAATTCCTACTATCACTGGTGTAGTTAGCTTCTTGCCTTCATCTGATTACATCAGAATTAAGAACAACAATGAGTTATGATTCAATCTTTCACATTCTGTTGATGAATTGAGTAATAATTCAATCTTACCGAGATCGGAACCAGAGAGCTTGAGATTGAGCATGTTTCCAGCTCCACTGAAATGCTGAACATCAATCAATCCATCTCTCCAAATCATACACCCAATCCCATTGATCGCCGAGTAAGCACTGCAATCGCAATCTTCCAAACAAATCTCCCTGCAATTTTCCGACGAAACTCCGGTGGTGACGTCAGCGAAATCTGGCAATTTCGCGCATCTCATTGACCTAAATCCGTCCCCTCCCGTTTCCGTTTCCGTTTGGCTGCCGTTGATCCGGCGACATTCCAACGGCGTATTCCTCACACATCCACCGGAGAAATTTCCCCGATTCCATTCCCCCAAATCTCTAGGTCGAAACCCTTCCATACACCCACACTTCGGCCTCGCCGATTCGTTACAGACGCCGAATTCGCCGCAGGTGTTGTACCGCTCGCACTCGTCCTCCGGCTGCCGCTGCATCACGTCCCAATTCCTCGAAACCTCGTTCCACCGGAGCTGCTCCTCCATCCCGTCGTACCGAATCCGAAACCTAAGCAGCGCCGTCGAATTCGACGGATTGTAAGTGAAGTACAGCCTCCCGTCTTCCTCTCGTGTCAGCTTGAACCCGTACTGGAAATTCGTCAGCGTCGTCATGCTCGGAACTCCGGTGAAGATCAGCCCATTCCACTGGCCGCTCCTCCACCGCCGCTCTCCGAGCTCATCCCATATCACGATCTGCGGCGCGCCACGTGGATCCACTCCCAAAGTGAAATTACCAAACGACGGGTCGTTTGGCGACCTCCATGACCTAAAGGCGTGATTCTCCCCTGCGGACGCGTCCACCAGAACTCTCATGTTCGGGAGGTACGTGTCCGTCGGATTCTGGAAGCTCTGCCAGAAGGCTCGATCGACGTCTCCGATCGTCTCGTTTCGTGACAGAATCAAGTTCCCCGTCGCCGTCAGGATCGCTACGGTGTCGTTTGATTCAACAGTTGTGGAATTGCTCGACCAAATTGGGGGATTTGTACCGTTGCCGGAGGTGACGATTAGGTTTCCGTCAGCGGCGAAGGTGAGTAAACCGGTTCGATCAGGAATCGGTTTGTCTCGGTTAGCAACCCAGATTACTGAATCGTTCATCTGAGCATCGTGGTACCAAATCGCGAGATAACGGGAGGTGGAGGTTCCCGGAGAGAAGAATCCCAATTCGAACCGGTCGTCGGCGGAGATCAGAGTCTGCCCGTCGATTAATGATTCGCCGCGGTTGAGCTGGTTGACGGCTGAGCAGGATAGAGTTAGGAAAAGGAGGGAGTATAAGATGTGGAAATGGAGGAGGGTTTTGCCGTCGCCGGTCATCTTCTTGTTTGCCGCCGGCGGGGGATTATTACTCTGTTTTTTGAGATAGATTGGATCAATCGGAGAAATTTTGAGGCGGAGAAGGTGTAATGAAGCTACGAGAAGAAAAGGGTTTGACTCAGAATTTGGATTCGAGGATGATATATGGATTGGTTGAAAGGTTTTTGGAGAAGAAGAAGAAGAAGAGTACGGTTCAAACATTTGACTAGGGAATTTGAAAGTGGATGTAATTATCAAAGAAAATTAAAAATTAATTTTGGAAGTGGTGTAATTATCATGGAAATTAAAAATTTAATTAGAAAGTGAGTGTTATTATTAAATATGTAACTAGTTTATACACTATAATTCCTTATTCATCCAAAAAAAACTAGTAAATACTTGAGTTTGTCCGATCGAATTATAAGTTTGAACTCTAACGACATGTTGAGTATGCATTAATTTATGTTGTATTTAATTTTTTATGACGGAATCAAGGTCGAGAAGTGATGTTACTACTTATGAGTCAAACACTAAGTATATCGTAATCTAACTTCCGTACTAACCCTCAAAACCATGTGTTATTCCTATATTTCTATATTAATACCCAAGTGTTATTCATACTCACGAATAACACACGTACAATACATGAATAATACAACTTATCCACGTGTTATCTATATGTTATTTGTAAATAAGTTAACACTCGAATAATACATGAATAATGAGCTCGACGTCCTTTCTTACTGAGGTGGCGTCATTATCTCTGACATCCTCTCCTTCCCCAGTTCATCTCCGTCCATCCGACTGTTGACAGTTTCTCGTTTGATTAATATATGACACGTCAAGCTCTGTAACTATGAAATCAATTTTTTACTAGCAATTTAGCTTAATTATCTCAAATTTTACTATTGATTTTAATAGAATGAACTAATGGGGAAAGAATAAATGGTAATATTAGGCGGCCGTGGGTAAAGGGTAATGGAGGAGTTAGGTTTGTGATTAGGATTCAATTTCAACGGCACATGTTTTTTTTGTTTGTCCTTTTGGTCCTTAGAATATCTTTTTTTGTACATATGTTGACCTTCTATGAACTAGAGTTGAAAAGTCTTTGACGTTCTAATAACAACAACAAAAGGGTAGTTTGATGTTAGTTGGACCTTTTTTCACGACTGAATCCTAATATTGAGACACTTTGGTTCATGTGAAGATGGATTGCTATGAAAAAAGTGTCGAGTTGGCTAGAACCACGAGTCTAGATAGGACCATGAGAGAAAGTCTAGTAAACAAAAACTCCATCGGGGTATAACGTAAGTAGACATCAATTGTTAAAACACGAATTACGGCTATTTGGTATTCGTTCGTGGTGGCTACTAGCTAGTGGCCTTTTGTCTGTAACCTTCAGAGAGTAAACAAAGGATGAGTTAGTTGGGATTAGGAGTGAATCGTATGGGGTAGAACAAGAGAATGAGAAAAAGATAGAAGTACCAGAGAAATGGACTCATTGTCCATTATGGGCGAGAGACAATTCATGCGATAAGGCTTTTTTTTCTGGGTGTCACTCAATCGTGCACTATCTTACCTCATTTGACGAGATACGAACCTTATAGTATAATCTCATTCTACCCACCAAATGATGCTACATTGGCAACCAAAGATTCCCGCCTCGTACATGGTTGCCTTCACCACGTTCTAAATCTAACTCGAACTCTCTAAACTCAATTTAATATAGATATCAATATCACCCGATTCTACTAATACCGAAACCTAAAATGATATAAACCACTAAATAATAAAAGAATGATCAAAATGGTTATTATTAAAATATTAATTTCCCGCCCAAAACGACAGCGTAGAAAGTTCTCAACCGATGGCGATGTAGTAAATGGAAAATTGCCAAGTAGGCCACTAGCCATCAAACTAGTGTGGTTGGCAGGTGGGCCCAACCGAGAACATTTGACGACCCATCTCCTTTTAACCACTAATTAATTAATTCATTAATTAAAACAGCCTTAATCACCATTAAATATTAGAATATTTAATAGAGGCACATTGAATATTTGTCTCTAAATATACTTTTAAAGAACAAATACTATATGTTCCTCTATAGATGCAAATATCTGCCTCTAATTGTATTTTATTTATTTATTTTAATATTAATAAATAATTTTTATAGTTTTAGAGGCAGATAATTTATAATTGCCTCTATAAGTCATACGATTACATCTTTTAGAGGCAGATAATTTATAATTGCTTTATAAGTTATATGAAAAAATCTTTTAGAGGCAGATAATTTATAACTGCCTCTATAAGTTTTTTGTCTTATACAAAAAAACTCTTTTTGAGGCAGATAATTTATAACTGCCTCTATAGGTTGTATGATTAATTTTTTTAGAGGCAGATAATTTATAATTGCCTCTATAGGTTGTATGAGTAGCTTAGAGGCAGATAATTGATCTATCTCTATATGTTGAATGATTAAAATTTGTAAAGGTGTCCTTTTACAAATGACACCTTTTGCATATCACCGTTGGTGGGTGATAGCCATCCGATTTGGCTAGATGAGACTTTGTTGGAGTGTTGTTTAATTTCTCATGAGAGTTGATGAATAAGATTTCGATTACTTTCAAAAAAAATTGTAAAGGTAGATGACTTGTAAACATTGTACTATTTTGTGTAGATAAATGTTAGATACTATATAATTAATTATATATATATTATATATAACACTAACGGTTTTCTTTTCTAATAATGAGTGAGAAAATGTTTCATTTTTTTCCTTTGCATAGTTTCTCCATATCATTGAGTTTTAGAGTTCATATTTAAAAATTACGCAAAAAATATCAGTAAGTACTCTTGGGCCAAGTGGTAAGAATTAAGAACTTAACACATTTCCTTGAACCACCCGGGTTCAAACCTTGTAGATAGCAAAGGAGTAGAAAATAATATATGTAAATAGTGGAAGAGTCCAGTAAAGGAAATATCCTGGTAGGAGTAAATTCTTTTTAAAAGCATATATATATGCCTCTAAAAAAATTACCAGCAGCAAAATAAGTGCCTCTAAAAGGTGGCTAAGATGACATATACGTAGCTGTTTAAAGACGTAATTACCAACAATTATATCTGCCACTAATTCTTTCATTAGTGGCAGATAATATGTGCCACCGTATTTGCCTCAAAAGACCTTTAGCGACAGGAGCATTGGTGGCACTTAAGCTATCTGCCTCTAAAACTCTATAGAGGCCGAAAAATGACTTTTAGAAGCAGATACGAGTACTGGATTCAAATTTAAGATTACATTCAAACAATTCACAACGGGTATGAATCCCCGAATTCACCCTTATTCGACCTTTCCCTTCGAGCAATTTCGACCATGATTAAAACCTTAATTTAATTAAGCATTCCAGCAATATCATCAAACAATTGTCGACTCATAATGTAGGGTTACAGAGAATATAATCTTGTTTGATATAATTCTAATTATTGTTGTCAACAAGATATAAAAAATACTACCAAACAAACAAGACCTTAGCGATAAGCTTTACCCTAAATACACAGAGAGACTGCCATTTGGAAATCTAATGCGGCAGTTGGCATCTAACATTTTCCCAAATAAATATATGCCTTTGGCGGCTTATTTCCAAAGCCTATTTTAAAAATATATAAAATACAAAAAACTTAGGGTTCATGATTAGGATTATCGTATTCAAGTATCGTTGATCCTTTTGTTCTTGAATCATTGGGTTTTAGAGACGTTGTACTTAATTGGTGCTCATGGGCTGGGATTTCGCAGGTGGATATAGAAGGAGACGCGGAGTTGGTCTTGATGAGATTGTTGGCCGGATAGGTTACTTTGAATCTTGGAAGGGCCATAGTAGAAGAAATATACTTCAGTTGTAAAGAGGGGCTCAGACAGTTCGTCAACTACAAAAAAGTTTACCTTTAACTACTGCAAAATTACAACGGCATGAAAATGCAGTAGCAAAGAGTTGGTAAGACAGTCACTATTTCATGTAGTAATTTGCAGTATCACGTACTATTTGCTACACTCAACATCCCGTCACAAATAGTGGTGTGGCAGATAGTATTTGCTATTACAAATTACTACATGAAATAATGATTAGCCGCAACAAATATCAACTATTTGCTAGCTACTACATTTTCATGCCGTTGTAATTTTGCAGTAGCTAAAGACAAACTTTTTTGTAGCGCGTCGTTCAGCTAACTGGGCGCCCATTATGTGGCTCGTGTGAACCTGATTAACCTCTCAGGGATCATGGAGGTCTGAATCATGCATCGTCCATAAGAATCATGCCACGTGTCCCGTGAATTCATATGTGGGTGGACTAGTGGGCTCTTGTTGAGTCTATATCACTCTCATGGAGACTTTGAAGTTACTAACACGCATGCACACGTTTAATTCGTCAACATGCATGGGAAACGAGTTGATTTTGGTAGCTTAACCGTCCATGGAAAAAAAGGAAGTTCATCAGCAAAAAAACACAACCTAAAATTCAATTTCATACCCGGGCCGTTTGGTTGATGGAATTGGGTCCGGGAATTGAGACCCAATTCTCGGTCCATTGAGAATTGACTCAAATAATTGCACTACAATTTTCATTGGACCGGGAATTAAAATCCAATTCCCAAGTCCAATTCCATCAACCAAACCACCTATAGTCGAGTTGATTAAACACTTAGTTTGGATTTAGTATCGATGTATACACATTTGTACACCGATAAAGAGAGATATCGGAGGTAGGGAACGAAGAGTTGACCAGGGAGTTAAATTGGGGAGGTATCACGGAGAATATAATGAAATACAAACGGTTTTAAAATCACACATCTGTATTCGTCGATTTCATTATGTATATGTATTTATGGTGAACACTCCGGTGCACCCACTAACATTTTGATAGATAACCATGTTTTTAATATCTTTTTTTTTCGAGTATAATAATCTACATGTTGTTAAAGGATATATAAGACGATTTGAACAAAAAACTAATTTGGTAGAGATGATAATCTATCATATTGAGAATAAATGCAGCCGTAGAAAGAAACCTGAAGAACAATAGGTATAATCGTATACTATGATGACTAAAAATTGTAATTAAGCTCAATTTAGACTTATTAAGATTAAATCTATTGATATAAACGATTAGTTCAATAGAAATATCACTCTAGATAGCACAAACTCAGTGGGTGCACCGAAGCGTTTACCATGTATTTATATTCTCAATTAAGAAACACTTAATAAGATGAGACATAGCTATATATTTACTAAATACGCATCAATTAATTTAGCCTCAAAATCACCTTTTTTTTACCGACTCCTACTTCGACAACATCACTATTTTCCCTTTTCAAAATTGTTGTGCACTTTGAAT
Source organism: Linum lewisii (assembly GCA_034768395.1). Taxonomy (NCBI): domain Eukaryota; kingdom Viridiplantae; phylum Streptophyta; class Magnoliopsida; order Malpighiales; family Linaceae; genus Linum; species Linum lewisii. The sequence goes on from CM068299.1 coordinate 502,290, forward strand.
AATATTGGAATAAAGTCAATTGTGGGAATTTGAAGACCACAGTATATGATGATAATACAGCCAAATATACGAATCTGGAAAAAACAACTAAAAATTCCTGAATCCACTAGCTATATGAATAATGAATATCCACTCGGTCTGTTGAATATTCTGCTGCCCGTGTTTTTGAATATTCTTAAGACTCGTATTTAATAAAACGACTATCAATTCATATAATCATATGAAAATTAATTTTTCTATTTTAAATTAGATAATTATAATATTACCATGGAGCGGCGCGTCCGACTGTCGCCGGCGCCGGCGGGAATGTTTCTCGTTGAGAAAATGGGCCTAAGTACGGCCCATATTATACGGGTTACCGCTCAAAGTTGGGATCTTGGAGCCCGGGTCCGACCCGGGAAAATTACGTGTGGAAAAAAATGGCGGTTTGGATTGGATATGACCCAAGGAAACTAGCCGTTAAACGCATAAGCGGGATGATGGGCCAAAGGGAGGCCCATATCACACGGCCTGTGAAAGTAGGTTAATAAGGCTGGCCCAACTACCCGAACCGAAAAAATGGCAATGGGCTCGAGCAACGGTGGTGGTGTTCGAGTTGGAGGAGGACCATTTCTCGACGATGGTGGAGACACTGGGGCGCGAAAGGGTTCATAGATGAGCTATACAATGGGTTATGAATGCTGATGAATAAGGATACAGGGTTGATCATGTTCGAGAGCTTGAAGAAGAGTGATGAGAAATTAGGGTTCGGAGATCAAATGAACGACAAATCCTTACCGTTAGGTTATGGATGATTCGCTTAAATGATCAGACCACGTCACGTTATACAACTGGAGAAAACCATAGCCGGCTAGGATTTCCGATCGGGCTTCTCCAGTTCACTAACTTGATACTTTAAGCGCCACTCCCGCAAAACCTAAGTACATTTTAAGCGATTTGAGTACCTTCGGATAACTCGGACAGTTTAACCTTCTTAGAATCGGTTAGCTCATCCGGTTAGCCCTATCTCTACCTATCGTCCAAAGACATAGGACACAAGTTGGCCGGGATCTGGTAACAGTATGGGCATTGTTAGGTCGGCTTTCAAAACTATCCGACGGCTGTGGTTCATTACGTGGAAATTGTGATCAACGGTTGAGATCTTAAACTAGTTTTGATCTCTTTTAGAGATGATTATGAATAAATTGAGGTTTAAGTCAAAGTAAGGTAAACTCAAACGATGCTTAAGAGTCACTAATCATGATTTGCAACACTAATTAAGCTAATGAAATTGATTTATAATTAATCTAATTAAGCTCTCTGTTCATGCTCTGTTTCTTATTAAAGAAAAAACAGAGCACCAGAAACCCAATCTTCTGAGCTTCAGATACAAACAAATGGCGAGGAAGTGCGAGCTCTGCGATTCGCGGCGAAGATCTACTGCGAATCGGACCAGGCGAGCTTATGCTGGGACTGCGACGCCAAAGTCCACAGCGCCAACTTCCTCGTCGAGAAACATCCGAGGACCTTACTCTGCCGCCTCTGCCAGTCTCCGACTCCGTGGACCGGGTCCGGGTCGCGGCTCGCCCCGACTCTGTGACGGTTAATGCCTGAGCCAACCTGCATGTTGTGGAATAGTTCGCCTTGTCGTCGTGAGAGGGAATCGCAAATATTCGAATCGTGCATGATCTGCATGAAGATTGGTAAGTAATTACGGGAGTTTTCGGTACAGATTTTTGAGGTTGATCGAATCGTTGCCAGGGTTGTCGAGTTGTTGAAGATGTGACGACCGCGTCACCAATAACAACATAGTTGTTTGTCCTTTTGGTCGTACGCTCGACGGCGGACGGTGAATGTTGGTTCTTTGCGGTTCTTTCTGGAAATGCTTCAACCCGTAGTGGGGTTTGAATCTGGTGACGTCATATTAAGCTATGTGGATTGACTTACGATCTTAGAGTTTGAAATTGTGGTACTTGGAATTTACCCTAACGATCCTTCCTCATACCAAGGATCACCTAATCTCAGGGCAGGGGTTCTCCGGCCGGGCCCATTCCTGTCTAGAACTACAAAACTATGTATATTTTTTTGTATGTTAAGTAGACTAGCCCGTGATTTTGTAGATTGAGCTCAGTACATGTGAATAGGCTCAGTGTCTTGATCCATTCTGGATCAGCCCCAGCCTAATCTAGTGTCCTTCTACTCATGTAGACATATTTGGCGCCGTTAACACCAATGACCCGCTTTTTGACTACCACTAGCCAGCAAGACATTTCAGGGAACTATCATAGAACCTTTCGCTAGCAATTTAATGGTCTCCAATATCCAAGTTCGTGATTCATCTCCTATTTGCCAACCAGGCTCTGATACCAATTGTATGACCGTACCGCCACCAACAATTCAACACTATATGATATACTCCACTATGGGACTGATTGCACGAATTTATTTTGGGTTACTCCAAATTAAGTGGGCTAATCTTAGGTTTTGGATTCATCATCTTGTCATATACAAGTTGATGGGCCCGTTTTATGGGCTAATTAATATATTATTACATGGGCCTTTCAATGAATTTTGTATTACGTTTCAGTCCTCTCACTTTTTCCGTTTTTACAACCGGCTTCCCTGTACAAATACGACACCGCTTTACACTTTTCAACTTCTTTCCAAAACCTTCCTGCTAACACTACCGTCGAATCCAAATCCAAATCGATCTCGGAACTTTTTTCTAGGGTTCTTAAGCTGCTACGAAGTTCCTGCCGATTGATTCGCGAAACGAGACGCAACCATGCCGCAGAGACACTCGAAGAACAACAACGATCTAGCCTTCTTCACGTACGATGAGAAGCGGAAGCTCGGTTACGGAACGCAGAGGGAGAGGCTAGGGAAGGACTCGATCAAGCCCTTCGATTCGTGCAGCCTCTGCTTGAAGCCGTTCATCAGTCCCATGGCGTGCCAGAAGGGTCATGTTTTCTGTAAGGAATGCATCCTCGAGTGCATCCTTGCACAGAGGAAAGACATCCAGCGGTATGAAGTTTTGTTTCGTTACATCTAATTTACGCTCTGATTCGATTGAGCTTATGAAGATTGGATTGGAGTTGGTTATTGTTGTTAGGGGAGTTCGATTAGTTGGATCTGTGATTTAGAGGATGTTTAATTGGTTTCTAGCGTCTAAGAAACTAAGAAAGTCATCTAAGGTTTAGGATTTCGGATATCTAGGTTGTTATAATGGTTGCATACTTCACAGTTTGGTTAGAAAGTTCAATTAGTTGGATTGTATGATTTGGAGATGTTTGTTTGGCATATTTAGTTGAAGAATTTTAGGGCTTTGACCTACGTAAAGATTTTGATTCATAGATTTAGGATTGCAGATGCAGTTGGTTAGTTTATTCATATCGATCTTCGACCATTTTGTGTATAGTCTATGTCGTGCAGTTTCTCGATTGAATTCGTTTTGCATGGTGGGATGATGTATACCTACTCTCACAGTTTGTCAATTCGTATTGTCAAATTTATGATCTTTGACTAGCTTGTTCTTCGGTTCTTGCAACAAAATCGTACATTCTGGTTTGCAGTATTCAAATGATCTGAAACTGTTGCTGATAACTACGATACTCTGCAAGGATAATAGTACTCGTAGACTCTAGTAGTTCATCGATTTGCAATTTCCATTTGTTATGCATCATGGAATGATGTAGATTCTCATCTTGCAGGAAGCAAGCCGCCCACGAACTACAGACAAAGCAAGAGAAAGAAGAAGAGGAAGACAAAATAGTAGCACAAAAAGCCCGGGAACTCGACGCATTCGACCAACAGAACCACGGAGCCGTCCCACAGTACAACAACAACGACCGAAACCACAGCCAGGAAAACAACAACTTCCACGGAGCCAACAGCGTGAAAGCAACCTCCTACGAGGAAGAAGCCCTCCGTACAATGAAGGCCTTCTGGCTACCATCCGCCACCCCAGGAGCTGCTGTCAAAGTCCAAGCTCCATCCCTACACACCACCTGCCCCGAGGGCGGAGAGAAGCTCACCATGAAGAGCCTCTTCCCGATCATTTTAACGCAGGACACAAGCGACGTTGAGAAGAACACGGGACCTCTGGACAAGAGCTATCTCTGCCCTAGCTGTAAGGTCACACTCACGAACACGCTGACGCTCGTGGCGCTGAGCTCGTGCGGGCATGTGTTCTGCAAGAAGTGTGCTGATAAATTTGTGGCGGTCGATAAGGTGTGCTTGGTGTGTAGTAAAGGGTGTAAGGGGAAGAATCTGGTGCAGCTGGAGAAAGGTGGGACTGGGTTTGCTGGGCATGATGAGAATCTTGTGGCTACTGATTTTAAGCATTTGGGGAGTGGTTCTGGGTTGGGACTTGTAAGGCCTTCTTCCAAAGTTTGAATCTTTATTCTCAGAGATGAATCTGGTTTTACTTTGTTTTGTTATGATTATGTGCCTACATGAAATGGTCATGTTTCGTTGCGAGTTTATCGCGATTTTGTTATGGTTCTTCCACGATTTTATCGTTTTTCTTGATTGAGTGTAGTGTAGCGATGTCAGATGCATGAAAGTAGTTCTAATCTATTACATGTCGTTTGGTTGATGGAATTGGGTCCGAGAATTGGTTAGGATTATTTAGTTGATGGAATTGAGTTCCTGGTCTTTGTCACCGGCGGTATGTACTTTCCTCGTCTTTCTCACCCTCTTGTTTTGGAGCTCTTGCCTTGTAGGGAGGCACGTGTTCTATGTCATCCCATGGGGGGTGAGTGTGACATGTTGTAAACATTGAGGTGGATGTAACCATAGTGGAATCGAGAGCCCTTCGTCGCGACTTCTTCAGCTTAATTTATGAGTGGTTCTCTGCTGTTGCAGACATCTGCTCTTTCCTTGATGCATTACTAGTTTTGAAGATCTCTTAAATGCCTCGTTCGGCGAATAGAGCTGCCCATTATGTGGTGCGCCAATCTCTTCGATGTCTCTCAAACCGTTGTTTGGTAAACTTGTAAGATTGGATGGATAACACAAACCTAACTATTTGGTCTCATGACATATGATTGGCGTGGAGATTATAATTAGTAGATAATCCTCAATATCTTTCTTACTTTAATTAATTAATTGGTATTATTAATATAATTAAGGATGATTGATGAAGCAAGCTGGTTTCTTTATTTAAATAATATGATTAATTCCCTATTTGATGGTAAGCATCATTCAAACGTTAATATTGATGTTAATTAAACATATGGAATTGGTTCATGAGTCAAATTTAGTCTCCTAATTTTTTACTTGGTCAATAGGGGAAGAAAGAACACTAGTTAGTTTGCTTTCATAATGACAAGACAAATAAAAACGATGAAATGTATCGTTGATCTTACAGATTTGATTATGTATCAGTGATTTAAATTCTAGGTTTTTATCAGTTATAATCGTGTATTTCTTATCTGAGACTTCATGCAGTATGAATAGTGATTTGAGGCTATTGAGTCGAAATAATAAGACACTTGGTTGAAGGTGGTTCTGGTTCAGACAATTTTTTTGATATTAGATAGGATGAGAACATAGATGGGTCACGGTTTTGGGTGTTTTTATTTTTACAGAGAGTTGAGATTTGTTTTGCGGGTTAGTCTTATGCCAACCCAACTGCACCGTTTCAAGACTATTATCAACATCTTAAACCTTCATTAACTCCTCTCACTCTCCCGAGTTCATCTACTACTCCTCGAAAACGACCTCCTCATCGTACCACGTGGCGCAACCTCAACCATTGATTAAAACCCTAAAGTAGGCACTCCAAACAAATTAATGAACCCCAACCAACCTCCCCTACCACTTTCCAAATTCCTCAAACCACCAAATCAATTAAACACTAATTAAGACATTAATAAGTAAAATTATTAAACATAAATATTATAAAAAAAAAAAAAAAAAAATCCAGAACAGAACAAAGGGAAAATGAACTGGACAATGAATCATCTTCATCGCCATTTCTCCGCCTCGCTTCCGTTAATAAAGCAACCTCCGCCGCCGCTTTCTTCCTCTGATTATTAAAAAGAAATTTAAATTAAAAATCCCATCTTTTTTCATTTCGTCTCTTTCCCCCAAACCTAACATTCAATTCGGGGGAAAGCTTTCGGTATATATATATATCTCTGGGCGAGTTGTTCTTCCACCCGTTAATCAGCACAACTTTCCCAGAAAAACCCTAGTTTCTGATTTTCAAATGGGTGAATTCTCTGCGGTGGCCGGCGGCGATGGTGGTGATCGGAATAAGGAGGAGGAGAAGATGTTTGAGTCGCCGACGACGGTGATTGATTTCGAACTGCTTTGCTCCACCGTGGCTATGCGGACGGAGGGGAAATGGACGAAGCTTGGCCAAGATGAGGAGGAGGATGGGGATAAGGATGATTTCTACGGCGGCGGAGGTGGGGTTTTGAGGATGTGGGAAGGTGGTGTTCTTGATTTATGCGACGACCGCCGCATCGCCGCCGAATCGTTCTGGTAATTTAGAGAAGAGAAATTTACGCGCTTTTTTTTTTTTATTCCAATTGATGAGAGATTTTCATTTTCCCGGTGATTATATCAGAATAATCTGCTGATGAATGTTTGAATGAGTTCGATTCGCAATCTCGTTAATTCGAGCTTGAATTTCGCTGCTATTCGAGCCTGGATTTCGAATTCAGCTCAGGACTAGTCCGAGCTCAAGCTTGAATTTCGTGATCAAGTTAATTCGAGCATGGATTTCGAATTCGAAATGTCTCAATTCTATGTCTAGGTCAACCCGTTGGAGTTCGATTCAAGATTGCTCAATTCGAGCCTGGAATTCGAATTCGAAATGTCTCATTTCCATTGTCTTCTGTGTGTGATTGCAGCTGTCCTTGCTACAGATTTGGGAAGAACATGAGCCGATCGGGTTTCGGATCATGTTTTTTTCAGGTGGATAAAGATCTGTCTATTGATTCCCCTATTCATCCTTGTATTGACTATTGAGCTTGGAATTGTGAGCTGAAAGATTGTTTCTTTATTGGCTCATTGTTTTCCCAGGCAACTGTGTACTACATTCTAGCTCTATGTGCTCTTCTCAATGTCGTGGCCTTCTTCGTGACGAATAGGCATTGTTTCGTGTATCTAGCGATCGGGTTTGCGGTCCTGATAGGGATATACCTAGGGTTCTTCCGGACGCAGATTAAGGAGAAGTTCAACATCAGGGTAAGCACCACATTGTTTTCTTCTGTGTTTGATGATGTTCTTGGTGGGTTGAAGGCTTCATCTTTTTCGGGGTTTTTATGTTCTTGGTGTGTTAAAGGCTCGACCTTTTCGAGGTTCTTATGTTCTTGGTGTGTTAAATGCTTGATCTTTTTCGGGAGTTTTATGTTCTTGGTGTGTTAAAGGCTTGATCTTTTCGGGGTTTTCATGTTCTTTCTGGGTTGAAGGCTTGATCTTTTCGGGGTTTTTATGTTCTTGGTGTGTTAAAGGCTTGATCTTCTCAAGTTCTTATGTTCTTGGTCTGTTAACGGCTTGATCTTTTCGGGTTTTTTCTCCCTCTCCAGGGCAGCGAAAGCGCGTTGGACGATTGCTTCTACCATCTTTCTGCCCCCTCTGTGCTCTAAGCCAGGTATCGTCCTCGTGTCACATTACGATTCACTTCAAACCTGCATTGTAGATGAACCGATCCTAATGTCTATGAACCTATTTTCGCTACAGGAGGCAAGAACATTGGAGATGAACAATGTGCAGGACGGAACATGGCATGGCCCGGGAGACACGTTATGCATCGGAAGTAACCAGTCCTACTTGCAGCTTCACCCTCCCGCCATTGTCTCGACCGATGATGACAGTAGCAGAAGCCCGCAGGCGAATGACAACTACTGATCATGTTTCCGAACTCTACGATCTCGATCTCGGTCATTTAAGGGTTCTGATCATCATGCTTGTGATATCAATGGTGGAAAATGGCTTGGAGGAGAGGCTAATTGTGTTGTTTGTTTTGTATATATATTTGAGATGGAAGAAGGGGAGAAGTAATAGTCAACAAGTGTATGATATTAAACTTAGTCATATTTTTAATAAAATGTGTAATGAAATGTTTCATTTGCACCGGTTCGTTAAGAGCTCGCTATCTATGGTTCTCTCCTTCCTTGAAACCGAGCTACGTCGTTCTCCTCTCTTCCTTCTCACCGTTTTCATATAGAGTTTGGACTCGGGTATGAGAAATGTTCGTGGCGAGGACGATAGGTGGACTTATTATTCATTTTGGTCATCAATCTATAGGGGTTGTAACAACATGGTCACTAACATTTACAAAGTAACTGAAGTGTCATTAACCTATTGTAGTTGTAAAATGTGGTAATTCTGTCAAATATTCGTTAAATTAACATGTCATCAAACCACCTCATCATTTATATCCACGCCATGTCAGCTAGTTCACCATATACTCAACCCAGTAAACAAATCCAACCCAATCTAAACCAACCAACCAAAACTCAACAATATCTCTCATCTTCGTTGTTCGAGTTCATATGGTCGGGTCGCATGTCCACGAGTTACTTGTTTTATCCAAACAAAAAAGGATGCACACATCTGGTGTCCAACCATTTACCACTTTGCGCCATCTCCGACCATATAGAGAACAAAATCGTACTATTGACCGAAAAAAAATGTACAATTCTACCACAAACACACAAAAAAAATGTTCAAATCTAGGTCGAGCAGAACTGTTACGGGTTACAAGTACCTTAATGTCTTCCTTTCAATTCCAAACCATGAACCCGTACGAAATTACAGGCACAGATCCACGTAATCCCTAACTCATACGGGTTCACTTCTTCCAACTAAAAAACCAGTTTCTCGTGTTTGAAATCGAAAACCAAAGCTCATAAATGTGTCCCAATATATGAATTGAAGTAAGCTACAGGAACCAAAGACAGAAGAGATTCATTACAGAGTTGCAGAGACAGAGGAATTGTTAATAATCAAACTGCAGAAGCAGAAGCAGCAGCAAACTCCGTGCCTCGTACGCTGTTTTTTCTTCACCTTAATTTTCCCGCTGGTTCTTGTTCTTACGCACAGACGACGACTTCCACTCTCTCTAAAACGTTGACTCTTATTTCTCTCCCTCTTTGACCTTCCCAAGAACCGCAAATTCAAAAAAACAGAGCATCTCCCTCTCTGTTTTTGTCAAGTTTGTGTCTTTGTTAATCGAGCCAGTTAAGCGAGTGGATTCATCTGGTTGGGGTTTATCGGGTGATTTATTGATCATATTAGGTGTAAATTATATCACAAGTTGTTAGTTTGAAGGTTTCGAGATATTAAGATTAGAGTAGCTTTGACAATGTTGACTTTTGATCAATTTAAAGATTGGACTGAGTCGTCGGGTCAGCTTTTTGACAGCTATAAACCCAACAGGTAAAATGTCACAAGTTTTTTGTGTCGTTTAGTATCGATTTCAGTCTGATACGGAGGAATGGTGGGGATTTTTTATGGTACAAATGATACAAGATGAGATGAGACAAATTACGATACATAAAGAGATAAGACACAAACTCGAATGAATGATTCATTTATCATAATAATTTCGGTGTCACACGTTCCATGTCACGTTTTATTTAGCAATCTTCACTGTTGAATGAATTCGTGATATTTTTTTCTTTTTAGTTCACTCATTTTTAATAACGGGTTCGTCTTGGTTAAATCTTTCTCTATTCATTCATTAGAGAAAAATACATGGAAACTAGAATAAAAATTACTCTAATTTTATCTTGATTTTTTTTTTCTTTTATCAAGGAAAGATTAAATTAACACAAGTTCTCTAATCTTCAACAAGTAAGAAAAATCTAACACATATCATATCCATTGATCTTTCGCCGCTTCTCGGAGAATCCACAACGACGGTGGCAGTGGTCTCGCTCCCAACAGAATTCCAGCTCAGAACACTCAACGGAGTTCTCCTCACACTCATTGACGACATCATATCAGTCATGAATCCGTCACTGCCTACCGCCATTTCTTGCATATAATTTAAGCACACCTCCAAATTTTCCTATGACACAAATTAAAAAAAATATCAATAAACACAATATAGTTGTTTTTATATAATTTTATTTAATTTCCAAAAATAAATTACTCACCATATTTACAAATCCAGAAGACAAAATTGAGCTATGCAATGAGAGGAATTGCAGAGGGAGCAATTCCTGACAGGCTACAAGAGCTGCAGATGCTGCCACTACAGATGGTCTGAACTCCAGCATCTTGATTTCTGATTGGCCGAAAAAAATCGAAACGATTCAAGATTCAACGATAAAGAAACCCGGTTAAGAGAGTTAACCAAAAACCCGACTTACCATGTTGTGCCTTGAAGATAACTTCCTTCGCACGGTCCCTGACCAGACCGACCGGTTCAACCATGGACGAGAAAAAATGAAGGAAGGAGAACGGCGTTATCGACCTCATTCGCCAATGTAGCCCGTCGAGAATCATCATCTCCATCTTGTTAACAGTCTTCTCGTCGAATTCAAAGCAAACTCCGTCCTACATTACAAATTTTGACTAAAAACTGTTACATACTCAATTTACTACTAAGTCAACCCCTTTCTGACAGACGACAAAAAGTCAAAATACCTTAAAATTCGCGACGGAAAACTCGAAATTCCTCATCTTTGCAGCCAATGAGAGGCAGGAGACAGCAACAAGCTGCACAACCCATGGCTTATCCTCCTACCAAACCAAACACCAACACACGAAAATCAAAACTCAACTCGAAAAAAATGAAAAAAACAGAGCAAAGATACAAACTTTACGAATTCGAGCACGAACCAGAGCCGGAAGGTTCGAGACGAAGCGGTCGATGTAGTTGACAGCCAAGTAAGGAACAAAGGGGTCTGAAGAAGAATCAGAAGAAGAGACAATGGAGATGGCTTCTCGACGAAACGAGACCGGGTATGAAGAAGGCATGTGATCGGGCTCCGAGGAGAAGAGGAGGTGGATAGTGTTGGTGGGTTCTATGGTGTCGTTCGAGCTCGTTAACGGGTCTTCGAGATCGAAATCGAACTCCATTGTTGAACAGAGGTGTTTTGAGAGGAGAAATGGAGGAAGAGGGTTGAAGAAAAGGGAGATACAGTAGTGAATAAAAAGGGGGAAGAGTGAAAGGGGCTTTTGATGTTGTTTTTGTTGTCTCTCATCATTAATTTAATTATTGTGTTTTTTTATTATATGTGGTGTGTTTGGTTTTGACATTTTTGAAATGTCAATCTTTGGTTTGGTGTGGTGAGTGGGATGGTGGATAGAGAAAATTGATGTTGTTAGAATCGAATTGTATGTTGAACCGGTTCAAGGATTAGAGGTTTGACTGAGTAAATAGTATGTTCAAATATGATAATTCGACGTCTGATGGGTCTTTAGTCTAGGTGTTGGTTGGACCGCTCTAGATATGCGTCCAATATCCCGAGATCAGCAGTTGAGGTCCAGTCACGGCCTATGCGCCAGTGCGTCTAGGTTGAGAGCTTGAGGCGATCCCAAGTCCCAACCTTTTGTAGCTTTGAAGCTGAGTCATCATTCTACCAATGACACGTGACGACTCAACCGGAATCTAGAGGATATGTAAATACAAATCTAACCCATTATTGAGCTCAATATGCCATATCACAGACACACTTAATTAAGGCTATCCAATACGCCAAAGGGGTACACCCCGTTACTTCTCTGTCTCACACTCACTAAATGAGCGCCCCCCTCTATCCCCTCATACTATAGACACTTACTACTGTCTCTTTGATACGCCTTGTCACCATACAATAACTCCTCAACGCTTCAGACATGACAAACGTCTCTCTCACTTCTCACACAACCAGACAACTCTCCAAGTCGAACCTACTTATTGACCCCGTCAAACCAACTAAGCGAAACAACGTTTATAATTGTTCAACTCGTGATCCATGGTTTCCCACATTTTATCCCTAGCTAAACCTACACAAAATTAATTAAAAATTTTCAAATTAAACCTTAAGATAAATGGCATTAAAATTGTCTTACTTTGTCCTTTATATATAACCCCAAGGAAGCTTCAATTACTCAAGCAAAATGGTAGACAGCCTGACACAAGGGAAGCTTCATGTAATTATTTTACTCCATAATAATAAAAAAATCGAGTTAAATTTTTAAACAAATTGGGTAAAATTTAATAATTATATTTATAAGCATAGGATAAGAAACATCAAAATTTAACTGGATAACTACAAATTTTTTTCCACAAACGGGACGAATCAAGTCTGGTTTAACGAGAATGAAGACACGTGTCTGTTTCATGTCCATCACGAGTTGGGTAATAGCCATCCAAACAAGACAGAACCAAATTGTCATTCATATTCGTAACACATACTAAATTGACCAGTCTCTCCTATATCATCATCTCATACATACGTACATACCAAGAAAGAAGAATTCATTTTTCTACATCGAGAGAAACACCAGTATTAATCTTAACAGCCAAATACGAAACCAGTTGATTAACAACACACAACTCGATTGATAACCCAAACACTAACTCTTAACATGGACAAGTGACAACTCATACATACACATTTACCAAGTTAACAAACAGTTTCTGTAAGCCCTTTTAGTATCTCGTTAAAAAGAGGTCACGTCAGCATGTCACGTCAGTCCATATAGCCACTTGGATGATGAGTCATCATTCAATGGTAACTTTTTAACTCCCAAAGTTTAAACCACACATGTAGTTTCCTTATCCTAAGGGCTTGTTTGGAGATGCATATATGGGACCCTTTGGTTTCATCTTTCATAATATATACACACAAATGTACGTATGGTATCATATGAATGAGTGAATTTGGTCACTTAGCTCAATCTCTATCTCTTTCTGATGCTGCATGTACATGGTAACTTCACGTGTGTCTTATAAATGCCTCCTCCTTATAAGGTTTCATTACTCATTCATCTCATTCATGACACCCTTTGCCCCTTTGCCCTTTCTAACAAATGAAAGAACTTTCTTATAAATGTACACCCCACTACACTCAACGTTTGAAGCGTATGGCGAGCCACGTAGTGGGCTGCTGAATTAGCTTGACGTGGAACTACCGAGAGCTTTAAGAGTGGATATGAGTCTAAGAAGTTGCTGATATCCGTCACCAAGACTCTTCCTTCTCGAGAAAACACTTCCCGCCGCTTTGATAATGAATGAACCACCCATTTGCATCCCCTTCTATGTCCATAGAGGTCCAACCCATAGAGTTTTTGGCCCATTGCATTTTATGTATCGGGCCCAGTGTCTACTTGCATCCTGGCTCCGCTACTGGCCATGAAACGTATGGATGGACCATGATCCAAAATTTAGCCCTTATAAATAATAATTTTTTCAAAATTATTTGGGAAATTTCTTGTGTGTGTGTACCAATTTTGATTGGAATCAAAGAGAATAAGACATGGAACCATTAAGAAATCTGCAGAGCTCTTTTTCAGACTTATGTATATATATATATATATCATGTGTTCATGTCAGGATTCTGACAATGTGAGGGCCTCCTCGTACGGTACAAAAGTACATTGGAAAAAAATTAGAAAAAATAATACCAATTCTAAGGTAAAATAAGGTACCAATCTAAGATGAACATGTTAGATTTACGAGTTCATGGATATCTAGTGGAAGGGTTGTCACATATATAAATTTGGCGCAACTACTCAGCCCACAAATATGAGAAGATCCAATAACATCCCAACAGTAGCAGCAGATATAAGAGGATCCACAACACCAATAACCAACCCAAAATATTCAATTCCCATGAATATGTCAGCCAGTCGAGACTCCATGTAACCAGTCAGACTCAGTGACGCACAACCTACCAAAAAACACCACTTCACCTAGACTAAATCCGCCAAAACCTATAGAAAGTCCAACAGCACCCAACACTCTCATACCTACAAACCGTAACCCCACATAGTATAGCTTAGAAACCCTTCATTTCGACACATTTTTGTGAGTCAGCCTCAGCAATGCACAACCTACCAAAAAAATCACCCCACTCTGAACAACAAATCTCGTCATAACCGACAGAAGGCCCAACAGCACTGAACAATCCCGTACCTACAACCATAACCCCACATACTATAACTTACAAACCCTTCCTTTTAAGTTTTGACACATTTCCGCGAGTCAGGCTCAGTGACACACAGCCTACCAAAACCCGCATCCCACCCTGAACAACAAATCCCGCCAAACCCAACAGAAGACCCAACAACACCCAACACTCTCATACCTACACCCACAACCCCACATACTACAACTTAGAAACCCATCTTTTGACAAACTTTTGTCCATGTTGCCACTATGGTAGCAAGAGGGGAAACCCTAGAGAGCTTTTTCAAGGCAGCTTTTTTTCCCATAGCACTTGGTTCACAAAAGGTATGTACAGTCTAAAACTGTGTTAGTAGTGGAACCATTGCACGCCTAAGCTTTCTGTTTCAGACGACAACCGCATTATTGGAGGGTCCAGAATCATGAAAGCTGATCAAGCATTTCAAAAACATCCCATTCTTCTAAAATGTGTACCTTTGTAGTTTGTTAGGGCAAGTGTACTTAGACCGACCATGACTCGATTTCATACTTCAATTTGGGGGTACTGATGACCTAATCAAACCCCTCTCGTGTGAGAGAGGTAGTGATGATTCACTAGTACCAGCATCGGTTCTATGTACCGGTTTTGGTTTGGTTTGAGTTGAGTCGTGTTTCGGTTCGAGGCATTCTTCGGCCGGGAGCATTGGTCGGGCCGAAGGTGTGATTCGTAGGGTATAATGTGAGGGTTTTGTAGTTTTGGGGTCACTTATAGGGAAGTATGTACCGTGAGTGGCAAATCGTCAAAATATGTCCATATATATAGAGGCAAATGTGGAGGGCAGCCAAACGCCTAATGTGAAACATTGGTTGAAGGTGACATGTTGCATGATTTGATGACATGTGAGTAGGATCGAGAGGCAAAGAACGGACAATCGGGAGCAGTCAGGTGCATCGAACAACATGTTGTGCATACTAAATAGTACTTGACAACCCCTCACTATATAGAGAGCCGGTATTTGGGTGATATTGGATCTTCTCATCGTAAAGCTTGCTCACAGGGTGAGAAAATTAGGGTATAATGTGAAACAGTACTAGTAGTAGGCGACACATTGGATGATTTTGATGGCAAACGATCGGGATCGAAAGACAAAGAACGACCAACTAGAAGCAGCCACGTGCATCAGATTGTAGTCTATAATATTAAATAGTACTTGACAACCCCTCATTAGAGAGCCGATAGACAATCAGGTAATATTGAGTCTTCTCATCCCAAAATCTAACTCATTCAGTAAGAATTTTTCTCATTGTTATTAGAAATATTCATTATATAATTTCAAATGGATAATTTCATTGGGTTGCTATGTGAAACAACAGAAAGCCCAAGCCCGGTTATATTTTTGGGCTCAAAGTTGGGCTTATTATTCAACATAACAAAAGGCCCAAAAATTCCCACGAGTCCAAACTTGCGTTGAGGCTTAGTAAGCCCAATAGCCCATTACATATATGGTGGTCAATGAAAATAAAATTTAGCTACTAATTAGAAGCACATAGTTTTAATCTTTTTCTTTAATATAATTTCACTAACCACTTGATAAGAAGTTCGACCTAAGGATCGAATGAGTTGACTCGAGATACAAACTTGTCCTTGACTGCCTCGCAGTCTTCTTAAACGTTTCTAGCAAGGCGTAGAAAGTAATGACAAGTCTAGGCGTGTAGTGTGTGTTAGGGAAATGTCTCACCAATGTTAGAATATATATGTATTTATAGCTAATCAAGATTTGGGGCAGTTCGTCACATGTCATGACCCAACTGATAATTAATCTTCGTCGTCCTGCGATGTAGGGTTCAGATTGACCTAAGAAAATCATATGAACGTTCCCAATCTCTCTAAATAAGTCTTTTGGGCCTAATGATACATCACATATAAACATTAGGTTAGGTTGATTATGTACCATTCATGCATCTAACCAACTTTCCAAAAACAAAGAATATTGGTGCAAATAAACAACCCACAAAACCCAAATTTTATTAAATCAAAGTCTCATATAGATATATCCACTTGTATTAATATAAAATATAAACCTTATTTATGAAAAAAAAAAACAACTATATACAAATTTAAAATTAAAACCTTATATATGCTTCACTCACCTTTCCCAAAAGTCCCCACATAATAAAACCCCCCAATAATTAATAAAAATAAAAATAAAAAGCTAATTACATTATTTGTCTTTATTATACTTTTATAACATCAAAATCAAATCAACCAAAAAACAAAAATACATAAGAAAATAACAGCTCATCAACCAACGTCGGCACAACCCATCAAGGCCCCGATACCCGAACCGACTTCTGGTCCAACCCTCCCTTATGCAACAACTCCTCACCTCTCATCACCATACCCGGATGATGACCCGGTCCCGCCATAACCGCATTCCCACCTCGAACCCCGTAATAAACCGGTTGTTGTTGTTGTTGCTGTTGATGCTGACCCATCCCTTCGTATGGGTCGGGTTGCATCGCCCCGTACACCTGACCCATACCGGGAACCTGTTGTTGTTGCTGATGGTACATTTGACCCATTTGACCCATTTGCCCCTGGGCACAGGGTATTGTTGAACATACTGACCCCTCATTTGAACCGGTATATTTCCCTGTGGTTGAACCGGTCCAGGATTCTGAACGTAGTAAACTGGAATATGTTGAACCGGTGCAGGACCCGAATAATGCTGTTGTTGCTGCTGCTGCTCCGGAACGTACTGCACAGCGTACCTCGAAGGCTGCTGCTGATGACTGGGTTGGGTCTCGATCGGGTCGGAGAACGAAATTTGTCTCTGGACGACCGGTTCGGGAGAACCGATCCCGGTCCCAATCGTCTCAGACCGGGTTTTGACCGGGGGTAGATTCGGAATTGATGAGACTGTAGCTGAGGAAGTTGAGCAGAACGGTGAGGAAATAACCGGGGCGGGCGAACCAGGATCCGAAGCTGAAACGCTGTCGTTGAACACGAACTTATTCGGATTCGGATTCGGATTCTTCAACTTGCTCGAAACGACGTCGTCTGAGTTCTCCAATCCGAAAAAAAGGTAATCAGGAACTTCCGACACAATCGACGACGCTTCAGATCTCACGCGCTCCAAGCTCCGACCCGAATTCAGCGCGTCGAGGAACCAATGCTCACGATTCGTCGAGCCGTCTAAAAGCGAGCTGATGGAGCCGGCTCGTGAGACCGGCTCACCTCCGGGAAAAAGGAAGAGCCGAAGCCGAGCCGATCGCGGGTTCAGATTCAGTGCGACGCGGTCGTACTCATCCATCATGTTCTCGACATCCTCGTCGTTGGAGACCGAAATCAGCGCGTCGAGATCCTCGTTGGGGAGCTGGTACTTGACGGTGACGGCGGAGAAGCCGGCGATCTTGGAGAGCTTGGAGAGGAGGGCGGCGTAGGTGGTGGATCGGTGGACGGCGACCATGCGGGTGTCGCCGCCGACGTAGCGGAGGAGGTTGTCGTGGGGGCGGGGGAGGATCTTGCCGCCGAAGCTGCACATGAAGCGGACGCGCGGCGGCGCGTCGCTGTGGATGTCGGATCGTGGGGAGGAGGCGACGGAGTCTGTGGCGGCGGATTCGAGGTCGTGGTGGGATGACATGGCTGGCGGCGGAGCGAAAAAAACGGAGAATTGTTTGGTTTTTTTTTTTTTTCCGCCGAATTTGCGTGTAGAAATGAGAGCTCAGAGAAGGGAATATTTGTGGGGAAGAGTGAGTGGGCGAAATAATTATTCTTATGCTGAAAATGAAAATTAAATAATTAATTAAATAAAAAATAAAAATAAAATCAGCCGGCCAAATATTTGTTTTTATAGATAAAGAGATTTGTCACAAGATTGAAGTCATAATCTTCTTTGTGATTGATCATTGATGGCTTTCATGTTGGGTAGTTTGGATTTTCGGTTATGGGTTTTGTTTCGATTCGAGTTTTGATGGCACGACGAGATTAAACGAAGCGCGCAGTTGGAATTTACGAATTATGAAAAAAATGATAGGGTTTGAGTTTATGATTTGTAAGATCTGATAAGGCAGAAGATCTTATAGAGCGTGGGATGGTAAGAATTTTTGTTTGAGGAGGGTGTGTTGTTAATGGCGTTGAAAATAATGTTTGATTATAGGTTAATTAGTTGGTATCAGGTGACGAATTAGAAACTGAATGAGATATAACTGGGATTTTGACAAAATGGAGTTATGCTCGTCTAGGGGAGATGGTTAGGTGTACAATTTGTGATGTGTTATGGAGAGAAGACAGGGAATACAGACACGTTCGATTTGGTATACAAGATGAATCTTGCGGGTCGTTTGGTTTCTGTGATTTGGAAATAGTGTATTTGAACAATATTGTGGTTTTAGAAAAAAGCTGTTTTGTGATTACACTTTTTTACACAAAACCTTTGTTTGGAAGTTGCTATGAATCAGTTTGGGATTTGGGTGTGGGGTCTTAAAATGAAGCTAAATTACCATTTTATCTTTATTATTATGTTGGCCATATTTGAACTGAAGAGTTTTGGTATTTTTACGATATTTATATGCAGTAATTTTGTAATAGCAGATTGTGGCCAAGTCATTGTTGTTGTAAGAGACATGTTTGTTTTAATGCAAGTGTTACCAAGGACAACAATTTATGGTTCAATAATCCTTCAAATTACGAGCAAACATCAAACTAGAATAATACTAATCCAAAGATAACTTTTCATGCTTACACAAGCTACACTACTTCTGCATATTCAAATTCCTATCTACGGAATTGTGGAATTCCAAAATATGAGTTGTCTAGCACTACCTGCTCTCAAAAAGATGTTTACAAAACATAATAATATATAATCCTATAACACAAACCCCAATTGCTCCTAGGCTTAAGTTGGTGAGAGTGATTAGAAAGTTGAACTAAAATAGTGGCATAGATTGTAATTTCTGAATTAGTAGTTGGATAGAAAGGTAATTGTACATACCCTTCAATTCACTCATTATCAAATCACCCAAAACTCAACTAAAAGCTAAGTTTTGAAATCACTCATTTTTTTGGCCCAAATAAGCTGTTTTGTGCATTTGTATTTCCGAAAAAACGAAGGTTTTGGATGAAATAGTGTATTCATCCAAAACGCACCTCCAAATCACAGAAACCAAACATGGTGTTGATTCACCAAATCCTTCCAATATCAAATCATATCAATCTTTGTAGTAAAAATTAATTAATATCATCACAATAAAACATGAATCTCAATATTCATACCCATTTCGGGCTGAATTACTGAATTAGAGTAACAGAGACCAAGTTGACTATATAAAATTGGTGGGAATGAGTCAGCATATAGTGAACACTGACGTGGCAACAATTCGTGGGGTCATTTCATGACGTGGCATGATGAATTTTTATTTTTTTTTTCAAATTTTCTTATTATCATATTGGATGATGGATATATGAAAGGTAAGGTTGTGGCCTCCCAAAGAGGGAAATAACTTATATAATTAATCCTAATGAGATTAGGACATCAACCTACAAACTACAACTACTACCAACTACTACTATAGTAAAGCCTTTTTGTTCTAGTGGTGGTGGCGTTTGGACGGTGGATGTGACATTTGGATACGATTTTTTTTTCTTCTTCCCTTTTCAGATACTGATACCGTATTGATGAGTACCACAATTTAAAATTAAGAATATCGGCATACTACATGCATAAGTGGCGAAGAGCCGACATTGAAGTGGGGAAGATGAAGATCAGCTGACTGTTATCCCGTTAGTTACTTTGATCTGTTGAGCAACTTCCCTTCGACCTGGCATCGTTGGATCATTATGGATACTATAAAATTAAGATGTAATTGTATATACCGAACGACTCGGTTTGAATCAGTTTAGTGAGATGTGAAAAAATAAATGTATAGTCTCTTTATTTTGTGTTTTTATCTATGTTATTTCGGACTTGAGAGCTTCTCGATATAGTTATTGGTGTGAATGTGAAACCAAACGAGATATTTGTGCAAGAAAAGACAATTGTTTGTTAATATATGAAGTTGTGTGCGTATCTATGAATGTAGTATGTCGATATACATACATCTCACATAAATTTTTTGAATAAATCAATGAAAATTGATGTCAATTATAATCAACTCGACACCTTTTAATATATAAGACCGGCGTGACAACCACTACACCACAAGAAACACATAGCAACAAGTACAATCTTATCTTATGTACTATACAAACTTTATTATATACATGTATTATTTATTTTATATTTCTATAATTACAATGATCCAATTAGAATACCAAATTGCAAGCAACAATTTAGTTTAATTATTGATTTGATTTGTTTGGTTTTTTTTTTTTTCAGGTTTAACTTGTTGGGTCATGAGTTTTTGTTCCTATTGAGAAAAAACAACATATAATGACATCATTTGTCGGATACAATACTGCTAATTAATTTAATATCTCATAACAAAACTGCCCCCAATTATTTTAATATCTACAATTTAGTTTACCATTCAACTTGTAGGCTAATTACTTAATTAATAATTGATTAATTTCCCGTGTCGTAATCAATACTACATAGTTGTTTGATTATTAATATTTTAAAATTATTTCTCAAATGTATTATTGATAAAGCCACCATTGTGTTAGAATTGTTGGATTTCATGATATTTGTCACTTATATGCCCGACCGTTTGTCCTACCTATCTGAACAGGCGAACATGAACATTGAAGGCGATGTGGAGATAGTTCTTACTCGACTTCTTGAGTGTCGAATTCCATGTTTCTCTCACAACGCTATATATTGTGAAGATACTACATAAACAGATTGTCTGTTCTCTCATTAATTAAAAACCCCTAGTATGTATTTCTCGAATTTTCGAATTATATTATAGTAGATATTACAATTTCAACTCTAATTTTCTCCTAAAAAAACTATCTATGGTTGTTGGATCTCAAATTAATTAATTTTAAATAAGGCATTGAATTAGCCGTTGCAATTTATATTGACAAAAAAATCAAAATGAATTATTTAAAGTGTGAAAGCATGCAACGTGGTATCCAGTCACCAAATTTTGTCACCAGTGAGAGAAACGCTACCGATACCATGCATCCCTTTATTTACTATATCACCGACCAATCACAGAAAAGGTAAGAGAAACTCCCGTGGATGCGTGAGAGCTGTCACCTGACAACCGTCAACAACTGTGACGTGAGTAGTTAGTATGCCTTCTGCTTTTTTTCCTTCATGCTGTGTTTTCTGACAGTATCCTAACTTTCCATTTTATGAGTCTGAAAATCTGAATTCATTTGTATAGGTTCATGATTGGATGAATTATTGTTTGTTACTCGGTTCGGATCGATCGAATTGACCGAGTCGGTCCACGTTAGATACTCACAAATTTGAAAAGTCTAAAGATCGTAACTCAGATGTGTTCTGACGATATTGAAATTGGTCAAGCTATCATGAACTATGTTTTTATAGGGTTAGTAATTTTAAAAAGCACAAACTATAACGTATTATAATAATTAGAATGCATAAACTTTTTGAAGCCCGAAATTTTGGAACGGTTAACGTTGTTTGTCCTTGTTTGTAAGATTTTTAAAAGTTAATGACTTAATTGCAATTGGTTTTTGAAGGTGTGTCCTTGAGTGTTGGGCTAACTTAAATCCAATGGGCTGAAATAAGGCCCATGAGATGAGAGTTGATTTTCCTACTATTCATATTGTTAATTTGTTATGGTTAGCTATATGGGCTTTTGATGGAACAAATATAATACTTTAATGAGCATTGAACCAAAAGGTAAAAAAAATTGTTTCAAGGGAGTGTTATTCGGGATGATTGTGGCAGATTCGTCTCAGTTTTTATCATTAATCTTGGTAATTGCTCGATTATGAGAGCTGAGAAGCATTGTGGAAGGAATGAAACTAGCTTGGGAAGGTATTAGAAAACTCAGAATCCAATCGGATTCTAGAGCTGCCGTCGAGATGTTAACCAAGCCTTACTGTGGTACCAACCATCACGCTAGTCTCATTGGGCAGTTTGCCAAGCTAGCATCTCGTGAGTGGCAGACTTCAGTCCATCATATTTACCGCGAAGCAAACTTTGCAGCGGATTACTTTGCTAATCTTGGTCATTCTTTTGATCTTGGGATTCATGTTACTCTTCAGTACTGGCTGAGGTTTGATTTATTTGGTGCTTGTACCCTCGTTTAATTCCTAATAATACGTAAGGTCAATATATATTAAAGGAGATTTTTTTTCAATAACAATTATAAGAATTTCATAAAATTAAACTATCCTTCGTCAACTGCAGTCAATGTATATTCATATACTCTTTCCCACAATTGGTATATCCGGCTCATGTGCTGATGCACCATCACAATTCACATGCCATGCATGAAACAATTAGGGTCTGTTTGGATAGATCAATTTTGAGTTGGCTAAAAAGCAGTAATTTCAAATTCACGAATTTCAAATATCAAACCGAAATCAACTTACCCAAACAACACCTTAAGTAATCTGCAGATCCAGAACATTAAACAAGCAAACATTTGCATTGAAAACAAAGCATGTACAGCTTCTTCATTTCAAATGTTTTGTTTGTCTTTTCAGCCTCTTGTAAAGCTTCTTTCTTTGTCTCTCTCAGATTCATTCTTCATTCGAAAAACTCCCACAGTAGCCATGTCGAAAGTAGCAGAAGATGGTGGAAACTCTGTCATCATGGTCAACCAAGACCCAAACCGAATCGAGGTAAGCTCTTTTTCGAAAAGTAACCGGATTACCGAAATGGGTTTTCCTCATTCCGAAATGGGTCGTCGACCGATTGATGAAATTCGTACGATTTTTTTCGACAGGGGAAGTACAGAGCAATGGTAGTTTGTTGGATACTAGGATTTGGTGTTATCATTGCATGGAATGCAATGGTCACATTAGGAGATTACTATTACACCTTGTTTCCGGTAATTAATTATCACGCTGCTTTGTCAACTTAACATATAGCCTCTGCACTATAAACCGTTCTTTTTATGTGAAGGAGTATCACCCTTCGAGGGTTCTGACTATGGTGTACCAACCATTTGCGCTCGGAGCGATGGGGATATGTATTTGGTACGAGGCTAGAATGGATACGAGGACGAGGAACATTGTCGGTTACTCGCTCATCTTCTTCAGCACCTGATGCTCCTCCTTGTAAGTCACATTTTTTTACCATGGGGTCGTTTATCCCAGAGATTTGGCCAAAACAGTTGAATTTGGCAACCTCGAGCTCGAACTTTTTGTCTTGCCCATTGTGTTAAATAGTGTTTTTTTGTAAATCTTTGTTGTCAAACAGTTGGATTTGGCCACCTCGGGCAGAGGAGGGATCGGACCGTTCATAGGTATCTGTTTTATCTAGCAGTCTTTGGTATCTCTGATGTACTTGTTACCGGTGGTGTTGTCGGAGAGCTCTCGTTCATGTGCCCCGGGTTTATCCAGGTAAACACTGTTTGAACTAGGAGGGTAAGTGGGTTGGCCCATGACCTAAATTCAGGTGTATTATGATTTTTTTTTACAGTCTTACTAGGGGGGCATGGCTGCATGTGGAGCCATGACATCGGTGTTGAGGTTAATCGCAAAGGCCGCATTCGAGAATGCTCATAACGGGCTTCGCAAGGGAGTTCGTAAGTTCGATTTCGCAATTGATTTCGCTACATTTTTGCTAAAATGACAAAAAAAATTACTCTGTTTTTTTACAGTGTTGTTTTTAGCCATCTCTGTCTCAATCGAGCTCATGTGCATCTTGTTGTATGCTTTCTACTTGCCCAAGCTCCCCATCGTCAATTACTACCGAACCAAGGCATCGAAGGAGGGGTCGAAAACCGTCACGGCCGACCTCAGAGCTGCCGGAATTCGAGTACCGGAAAACAAAGTAAGTCACGACTGCCAGAATTCTGAATGTATCTTATAGTGTTTAGTGTTTACTAACAGTTCCTGCTGCATCCTCTCAGGGAGAAGTTGGCATGCCACCAACTCGGCTCAGCACCAGGGAGCTGGTAATCGAGAACATCGGCTCAGCACCAGGGACCCGTGACATAGATTATGTTAATTGTGTCACAAGGTACATGCTGGTCCTCATTGCCATGTACAGTGCGTGGGACCTGATCGGCCGGTATGTGCCCATGGTCGATGCAATCAAGCTGAAGTCGAGGAGGTGGCTCATGGTCGTAACCCTAGTGAGGTTCTTGCTGATTCCGGCCTTCTACTTCACGGCGAAGTATGTTGATAAGGGTTGGATGATTGCTTTGACCTCCTTCCTAGGGTTGACTAGCGGGTATCTCACTGTCTGTGTCGTGACATTGGCTCCGAGGGGTTACAAGGTTAGTTAGTCAATCGATTCGGTTATTGTATCGTTTTGTATACCGATTTTGATCTTGTGATCCGAGTCGTCGATTTTGGTTTCGTGTGTTTTATAGGGTCCGGAGCAGAATGCGTTGGGGAACTTGCTAGTGTTGTTCGTGCTTGCTGGCATATTCACTGGGGTGGCGTTCGATTGGATGTGGATGATTGGCAAGAAGCATAACTCTTGAAGTTTTTTTCCTTTCAAAAAAAAGAAAAACATATTCAAATCATGAACTACTCTGTAAACATTGGCACATCCAAAAGTAAAAAAAAAACACTTGTGGTAAAAAAAATTAACAGTCTCTAACATTTTATCTTGAAACTGTTTTTTTTCTTAAAAATAAAAATAAAAACATATTCAAATCATGAACTAGTCTGTAAACATTGGCACATCCAAAGATTAAAAAAAAAATTAACAGTCTCTAACATTTTATCTTGAATATTTTTTTTTTTTCTTTCAAGAAAAGAAAACAGATTCAAATCATGAACTAGTATGTAAACATTGGCACATCCAAAGGTAAAAAAAGAAATTAACAGTCTTAACATTTTATCTTGAATATATATATTTTTTACTTGTTCATTTTTTTTCCTTTCAAAAAAAAAAAAAACATATTCAAATCATGAACTAGTCCGTAAACATTGGCACATTCAAAGTTTAAAAAAAACTTAGTAAAAAAAATTAACAGTCTCTAACATTTTATCTTGAATCTGTTTTTTTTTCTTTCAATAAAAGAAAAATAGATTCAAATCATGAACTAGTCTGTAAACATGGGCACATCCAAAGGTAAAAAAGAAATTACAGTCTCTAACATTTATCTTGAATCTATTTTTTTCTTAAAAGAAAAAATTCAAATCATAACTAGTCTGTAAACATTGGCAATCCAAAGGTAAAAATTGTGTAAAAAAATTAACTCTCAACATTTTATCTTGAATTTTTTTTTCTTTCAAGAAAAGAAAAATAGATTCAAATCATGAACTAGTCTGTAAACATTGGCACATCCAAAGTATAAAAAAAAGTGTGTAAAAAAATTAACTGTCTCTAACATTTTATCTTGAATATTTTTTTTCACTTTTTTTCTTTTCAAAAAAAGAAAAACAATTCAAATCATGAACTAGTCTGTAAACATTGGCACATCCAAAGATTAAAAAAAAAACTTGTGGTAAAAAAAATTAACAGTCTCTAACATTTTACTACAAATTGCTGTAATGAATGAGAAGAAACTAAACAAACAAAGATCATCAGAAGGCATTCTTCTCCCAATTAGCCACATCCAATCAAGAACCACACCAGTGAAGATTCCAGCAACAAGAACAACACCAGCAGATTCCCCAACGTTCTGCTCGGACCCTGTTCGATAGGAAGCAAGATCGATATCGGATACGATCTCGAGATTTTAGATCAGGTCTTGCAAAGAGAGGGGGGGGGGACTACTAACCTTGTAACCTTTTGGTGGCAATGTCATGAAACAGTGAGGTGGCCATTAGTGAGCCCTAGAAACGATGTGAGAGCAATCATCCAACCTTGATCACCATACTTGGCAGTAGGGCTGGAAGTTGGCCCGCCGGGTAGTGGGTACCCGCGAGTCCGGCCTGTTTCTTAATGGGTAGTGGGTACCCATTACCCGAACGGGTTTGGGCTACGGGATGAGTTTCGAGGTTAATGGGTACCCACTACCCGAACGGGTAATACCTGTGGGTACCCATTAACTAGTCTGTAAACATTGGCACATCCAAAGGTAAAAAAAAAGTGTGGTAAAAAAATTAACAGTCTCTAACATTTTATCTTGAATATGTTTTTTTTTCCTCTTTTTTTTCCTTTCAAAAAAAGAAAAACAGATTCAAATCATGAACTAGTCTGTAAACATTGGCACATCCAAAGATTAAAAAAAAATACTTGTGGTAAAAAAAAATTAATAGTCTCTAACATTTTATCTACAAATTACTGTAATGAATGAGAAGAAACTAAACAAACAAAGATCATCAGAAGGCATTCTTCTTCCCAATTAGCCACATCCAATCAAGAACCACACCAGTGAAGATTCCAGCCAACAAGAACAACACCAGCAGATTCCCCAACGCATTCTGCTCCGGACCCTGTTCGATAGGAAGCAAGATCGATATCGGATACGATCTCGAGATTTTAGATCAGGTCTTGCAAAGAGAGAGGGGGGGCTACTAACCTTGTAACCTTTTGGTGACAATGTCATGACACATACAGTGAGGTGGCCATTAGTGAGCCCTAGAAACGATGTGAGAGCAATCATCCAACCTTGATCACCATACTTGGCAGTAGGGCTGGAAGTTGGCCCGCCGGGTAGTGGGTACTCGCGAGTCCGGCCTGTTTCTTAATGGGTAGTGGGTACCCATTACCCGAACGGGTTTGGGCTACGGGATGAGTTTCGAGGTTAATGGGTACCCACTACCCGAACGGGTAATACCTGTGGGTACCTATTAACTAGTCTGTAAACATTGGCACATCCAAAGGTAAAAAAAAAAAGTGTGGTAAAAAAATTAACAGTCTCTAACATTTTATCTTGAATATGTTTTTTTTCCTCTTTTTTTTCCTTTCAAAAAAAGAAAAACAGATTCAAATCATGAACTAGTCTGTAAACATTGGCACATCCAAAGATTAAAAAAAAATACTCGTGGTAAAAAAAAATTAACAGTCTCTAACATTTTATCTACAAATTATTGTAATGAATGAGAAGAAACTAAACAAACAAAGATCATCAGAAGGCATTCTTCTTCCCAATTAGCCACATCCAATCAAGAACCACACCAGTGAAGATTCCAGCCAACAAGAACAACACCAGCAGATTCCCCAACGCATTCTGCTTCGGATCCTGTTCGATAGGAAGCAAGATCGATATCGGATACGATCTCGAGATTTTAGATCAGGTCTTGCAAAGAGAGAGGGGGGGGGGCTACTAACCTTGTAACCTTTTGGTGACAATGTCATGACACATACAGTGAGGTGGCCATTAGTGAGCCCTAGAAACGATGTGAGAGCAATCATCCAACCTTGATCACCATACTTGGTAGTAGGGCTAGAAGTTGGCCCGCCGGGTAGTGGGTACCCGTGAGTCCGGCCTGTTTCTTAATGGGTAGTGGGTACCCATTACCCGAGCAGGTTTGGGCTACGGGATGAGTTTCGAGGTTAATGGGTACCCACTACCCGAACGGGTAATACCTGTGGGTACCCATTAAGCCCGTTTGGCCCGAACTATTAAATTTATTATTATAATAATAAATAAAATCCTTAACTAATAATTAATAAACTAAATCCATTACCATTAATCTCTCGGCTCTCTCTCGCATCTGAAGTTCATCTTCTCAGTTTCCAGGTATGAATCCCTAACCTAAGGCTCGTCTCTCTCGCAACTGAAGTTCATCTCTCTCTCTCAACTGAAAATAAAATCTGAATCCCTAAAGTTCATGTTCTACTTATGTTGCTTTGTAATGTTGTGTGGATTTTGCTTATTTACTTTGCTTATACAAAATGGTTGTTGATTGTTCTACAAAATGGCTGCCGACTGGTTGCTTTGTTTTTTTTTTTTGGCAGGTGAATTTTATATTTTTTTAATTGGCAGGTGTATACATATTTGCTTATAAATTGGCAGACGAATTTTACAAAATGGCTGCCGGCTGGTGTAATCTTTTATTTTTGATAATGGGTTTTAGTGGGTATCCCGGTCCGATCCCATTATCCTTAATGGGTACCCACTACCCGAACGGGTTCGGGCTACGGGATGAGTTTGGAGGCTAATGGGTACCCACTACCCGTTTCTTAATGGGCATGAGTACCCGAGCCCGTCCCATTAGCCAGCCCTATTTGGCAGTGAAGTAGAAGGCTGGTACGAGCAAGAATCGAGACAGGGTCGTGATCGTCAACCACGTTCGAGACTTTAACTTGATGCATTCGATCAAGGGAACGTATCTGCCCACGAGATCCAGCACCTAACGGAGAAATTGGATGGAGATTTAACGGATTGACCAAATTGTTACAAATCCTATAAATTAATGACAAGTAGATTACAAATTAAAGGTTAATGACTAGTTTGTTACAAACCCCATACGTTAATAACCAAAATGAATAATAAGCCTACTTGTTAATAAACTTTAAATGCGCTGAAAAGATGAGACACATGCGAAGCGAGCCTATCTTGCACATTCCCCCAATCACAGCAAAAACCTCCAACACATGTTTCAACCGTCCCGCCCAACTAAGATTGGTGGATGAGTCATTCCCTCTACACATTCTTCATTCTCTTCTCAATGAAACAGCCATAGCCATGTCTAAAATCATCCAGGATGGTGGAAACTCCATCGACGATGAACTAGAGCGACTCAAGGTAAGCTCTTTTCGAAAAGTTATCTGATGGCCTAAATGGGTTTTCGTCGTTATGAAATGGGTATTGTTTTGTTTGGACAGGGGAAGTACAGAGCAATGGCAGTTTGTTGGGTACTAGAATTCGGTGTTGTTCGTGCTTGCCGGCATATTCACTGGGGTGGCGTGCGTTCGATTGGATGTGGATGATTGGCAAGGAGGATAGCACTTGAAGTTTTTATAAAACTTCACGAGCTATGCTTCTTGCCAATCATCCACATCCAATCGAACGCCATCCCAGTGAATATGCCGGCAAGCACGACCAACACGAGCAAGTTCCCCAACGCGTTCTGCTCCGGACCCTGTAAAAAACACAAAACAAAATCGACGACTCAAATCACAAGATCAAAATCGGTATACAATACGATTCAATAACCAAATCGATGACTAACTAACCTTGTAACCCCTCGGAGCCAATGTCACGATATAGACAGTGAGATACCCGCTCGTCAACCGTAGGAAGGAGGTCAAAGCAATCATCCAACCCTTATCGGCATACTTCGCAGTGAAGTAGAAGGCCGGAACCAGCAGTAACCTTGCTAGGTTTACGACCATGAGCCACCTCGACTTCATCTTGATTGCGTCGACCATGGGCACGTACCGGCCGATCAGGACCCACACATTGTACATGGCAATCAGGAGCAACATGTACCTTGGGACACAAGAAACATAATCTATGTCACGGGTGAGTACAAAATTGGGTATTTCTGAGCACAAGAAACAAAATCTATGTTATTGACCCGTGACAATGAATAAGAATATTCCTAGTTCAACTTGATGGCCAGAGGGTCAAATACTTAACTCATCCTAAAATTTTGGGTTGAGTTACAAAGTGATCCTAAAACTTTAAAATTTTGCAGAGCGATCTCGAAACTTTGAATTGTGCTACGACCCAGTATTATATTTGCCGGCAGTAGCATATTCCATTCATTTTGATGATGTGGCAAAATAGCCATAATTCAATATAGAAGTTTAATGGGCTTGATCAAACAAATATAGAGTTTAATGGGCTTTGAACCAAGACTACTTTAGGAATGATTAATTGGGCTCTTGGCCCATTTTCTCTTCCAATGAAGCCTTGTTCCTCAAAAATTAAGACAATATTTAATTGATGTTCAATTTGAATTATTCATCGATAAATAATTAGCGATTCAATTGCAATTAAATTTGACAAGATTTTTTCAAACAAAATCACTACACACAACATTAAGGTAGTCAAAACCGATCTAATCTCAGACTTTATTATTCGCTAACTAATCCTAATTCAAATGATTCGTAGTTACAACTGAAATTCTCAACCCAGAACGAGCGAAACATACCAAAACTTACACAATCAAAGATATATTATCTTAATAAGTCAAATTCATATCCATTCATATTGATGAAAATTACTCGTGTCTAGTAGGTATCAATCAACACTAATCATGCATTTTTTTGGTAGGACCCATTATGCATTTTTTTTTGACAAAAATTGAGGTCAATAATTAAATATTCATTTACGTTTTCTGTTTGTCTTCTTTCAAGTTGATTTATTACATAGGACCAAAAAAAGGTAACATTTCCTTTTCATTGAATTGACAAATTGGCTAATGTTAGGTGCGTGTTCGATAACCCGAGTAGAATTAAGAGTTAATGCGACAAGTTTTTTAATAATTTGGGGAAAAAAGTATATGTACAACTCGACTTTTTATGCGCAATTAGTTTGATACGTCATGAGTAGAAAATAGTCATCTTACGGACAAGATTCATGAGTTGATGCAGATAACATTGAAGATCGAGTTTATTCATACATATCCCCATGTTACATACTATCTTACTAGCGTTGAGCACGAGATGTCATTAATTATGCATAATTTTTTATTTTTTTATCAATTATTGTCCTAGTTGACACATTATAATTTACAATGTAATTAATATTTTTAGAAATTATTTAATTGCAAAGGATTTTTATAGAAAAACTTGGCTGTTGAATAGTAATATGGCAATTATTTTGGAAATAATAAAATTAAAGATTCCCTAGAGATTCCTATAACACCAAATCAAAGATTCCCCGCGGATTCAATCATCATTTTTTTTGTTTCTTCCGCCATTTGTTTTCCTTTCCCACTTCTCCGGCAAGCAATCTTGGACTCAAAATCTCCCGTCTTTTTCTGCTCTGAATCTCTCTTCTCGTTTTCACACTTGTACAAGTCAACCAACCTCATCTCTGCAATCAACGAGCTTATAGTTTATAAACAAAGCTCCAGTCTTTACGTTTTCTGCGATTTCCCTCATCTGGAAATTCGAGAGTTGCTAATCTAGGTAGCTCAACATGACGCAGGTAATGATGGGTTTTTTTCGTTTTCTGCAATTTCCCTCATCTGGGTTTGAAGAAAAATCTGGAATTGTAAACTGGGTTGGTGAATGGTGAATCTTTCTTCTTTCTGCAGGAGGTTGGTAATGGAGACAGAGAGCCGCCGGCGAAGCTCGAGGTAAGCTATGTTGTTCATAGACTGAAATGGGATTCTGCTTAATTGCAGTAATTGAAACGAAATTTTCAACGATTCTGTGTTCTTCAGGGGAAGTACAAGGCCGTGTTAGTCTGTTGGATTCTAGGGTTTGGGTCTCTGGTTTCGTGGAACAGTCTATTGACGATTGGGGATTACTATTACAATCTGTTTCCGGTGAGATTCTGATGAGAAACTGTTTGCATTTCGATAATTTGAGTTGGTTGAGATTGATTTTGATTGTTGCCCGCCATGTGTTTGTAGAAATACCACCCTTCAAGGGTTGTGACACTGGTTTACCAGCCTTTCGCGTTGGGGACGATGGCGATTCTGGCTTATCACGAGTCGAAAATCGATACTAGGAAGAGGAACATAGCTGGATATTTGCTCTTCTTCGCCGGTACTTTGATGCTTCTTGTTGTAAGTGAATCAACAACTCCATAGTTTTCAATGGCTAAAGTACTGGTTTTGGTGATTGAAGTTTGTACTGTTTGCTCTGTGTTTCGACGGAAAAAACAGCTCGATTTCGCGACATCGGGGAAGGGAGGTGTCGGTCCGTTTGTCGGGATCTGTGTAATTGTTGGATCATTTGGAGTAGCTGATGCTCATGTTCAAGGTGGAATGGTTGGAGACTTGTCATTCATGTGCCCTGAGTTCATGCAGGTGAGACGAGTCCTTCATACCGATATGATCCTATACGATTTTGCTATCTACGTCGATACTAGATTTCGGGAACTGGGTCACGACCAAATTTTTACAGTGGGTAAAGATTCGATTTTGGGAACTGGGTCGAGAGATCGAATTTTCAAACCAGGGGTAGAAGCAGATTTCAGAGTACTAAGTTTGGAGTTAATTGTTTCAAATGATTGTGCAGTCCTTCTTTGCTGGGTTGGCTGCATCAGGTGTCATGACATCGGCATTAAGGCTTGTCACGAAAGCCGCTTTCGAGAATGCGAATCACGGTCTTCGCAAGGGAGTTCGTATGTCGTTGCTTCAACACCCGAAAATTCGATATCGAAAGCTGTCTCCTCGTCATGAACTAATCTTAACTCCCTAATTTTCTTTTGCAGAACTGTTTCTAGCAATTGCTAGTTTCATGGAGCTCCTATGCTTCTTGCTGTACGCTTTCTACGTCCCGAAACTCCCCATTGTTCGATACTACCGGGCCAAGGCTGCTAAAGAAGGTTCGAAGACGGTTTCGGCTGATCTCAAGGCTGCCGGTATTCAGACACCTTCGGAAGAATTGGTGAGCGAAAGGTCCTTGCTTTTTCATTTCTGTCAAGAACCCATCATAATCTCAATAACGCGTGTTGTTGGGAGAGGGTCTGGAATTTGATCGCAGTATCTCTAGTTTTCAACTATGAATCTTTCTCAACAAACTCCAATTATTACGACACTTTCTCATCGAATTCGGCCAATTTTTTCTGATGTTCAGGGTGACGATAGCAAGCCAATGGAGCGATTAACCATGAAGGAGCTACTCATTCTGAACTGGGACTATGCCCTTGACCTGTTCTTGATCTACGTCTTGACGTTATCGATCTTCCCCGGGTTCATCTCAGAGGACACTGGCACTCACCAACTGGGTTCCTGGTAAATTCCATCAAGAAAATAATCAATAATCTCATCTTACATAGTGTGGCGGCATAGACAAAAATTCTACCAAATGGGGTCCATAATAAAAAATCAATAAAATTATAAAAAATAACTTTCGAATTTTCGACCAAGTCCAAGTGGGGCAAATATTCAATCATAATCATTTATGTTACAATTTTACATATATTTTTTCAAAAAACATTTATCAAATGTGGACCCCTTGGGAGCTCTTGGCTCCGGCCCTGCATACAGTCAATTTGTATCTCACTAGGATAAGTTTTGTTGTTTCTCTCCCAAGGTACATTTGGTCCTGATTGCCGCATACAATGCGCTAGACCTCGTGGGAAGATACGTTCCCTTGATCGAATGCATCAAGATCAAGTCTCGAACTTGGCTAACTATCACGATCCTATCTCGATTCCTACTCGTACCGGCATTCTATTTCACTGCCAAGTACGGTGATCAGGGTTGGATGATTGCTCTAACTTCATTTCTAGGGCTCACTAATGGGTACCTCACTGTCTGTGTCATGACCTTGGCACCAAAGGGCTACAAGGTTAGTTAATTAGTTCTTTTTATGTCGATCGATCTTTTTACGTGGTTTGAAATCTCGAAATAACGATATTGTTTGGTGTTGATAACAGGGTCCGGAGCAGAATGCGTTGGGGAATCTATTGGTGCTGTTCTTGTTGGCTGGAATCTTCACCGGTGTGGTTCTTGATTGGATGTGGCTAATTGGGAAGAAGAATGCGTTCTAAAGATCTTTGTTTGGTTTCTTCTGATTCATTACAGCGATTTGTAGATAAAATATTAGAGACTGTTAATTTCATATCTAATTGTCCATTCAATACATACGAAATTAAACATCTCTTTTCCCGAAATCCAGCTCCAACCAGAGTCTGAAATCACTATAAGAAAAATAAAGAATTTAACTCACATTTTGAATGATAATTTGGTAACTAATATGAACAGAGTAAGAATAATATATCAATTAACGGCTCACCGGAGATTCCTAGTCTACCCACGAATAAAGATTCCCCCTTTACTCAA
The DNA here is from genome assembly GCA_034768395.1 of Linum lewisii. Classification (NCBI taxonomy): domain Eukaryota; kingdom Viridiplantae; phylum Streptophyta; class Magnoliopsida; order Malpighiales; family Linaceae; genus Linum; species Linum lewisii. The sequence goes on from CM068299.1 coordinate 536,240, forward strand.
TTATCCGTTTTATCCGCCGCCTGTTTCCTTTTCCCACTTCTCCGGCAGCTCAAAATTCCGTCTTTTCTGCACAACTTTAAATCGCGCTTCCACACTTGTAGAAGTCAACCAATCTCGCTCTGTAATCCACGAGATTATAAACAGAGCTACAGTCCTTTTACATTTCACCCATCTGGAAAATTGGAGCTCGATTGGCTAATCTAGCTCAAAATGACGCAGGTAATCATGGGTTCTTTCTGTTTGTTTCCAATTTCCCCCATCTGGGTTTGAAGAAGGTGATCGAATTGTAAACTGGGTTGGTGAAATTTTCTGCAGGAAGTAGCTATGGAGGTTAGTAATAGAGAGCCTTCGGCAAAGCTCGAGGTAATTGATTCTGTTCTTGAAACGAAATGGGGTGCTGCTAGATTGCAGTGATTTGAAACGAAATGTGGAAATTGAAGATTCTGTGTTTGGTGTTCTTCAGGGGAAGTACAAGGCCTTGTTGGTATGTTGGATACTTGGATTTGGGTGTCTGGTTTCGTGGAACAGTATCTTAACGATTGGAGATTATTACTTAGATCTGTTCCCGGTAAAACAATCGAAAAAAACTCGTTACATTTCGATAATTCGAGTTGGTTGAGATTGATTTTGATTGTTGCACACCATGTGTTTGTAGAAATACCACCCTTCAAGGGTTTTGACACTGGTTTACCAACCTTTCGCCCTGGGAACTATGGCGATTCTGGCTTACAACGAGTCGAAAATCGATACTAGGAAGAGGAACATAGCTGGATATTTGCTCTTCTTCGTCAGCACTCTGATGCTTCTTGTTGTAAGTGAATCAACAACTCCTTTAGGTTTCAATGGCTAAAGTACTGGTTTTGAACTGGTTGCTTTGTGATCGAAAAAAACAGATCGATTTTGCTACATCGGGCAAGGGAGGAGTCGGTCCGTTCGTTGGGATCTGTGTAATCGTTGGAGCATTTGGAGTAGCTGATGCTCATGCTCAAGGTGGAATGATTGGAGACTTGTCATTCATGTGCCCTGAGTTCATGCAGGTGAGAATGATTTGGATCTGATTCTGTACTAGATTTTTCAGATTGTACTTGGTTGTGATTGAATTTCGAGAAGTAGGCTTGGACGATTTTTCAGGATTTCGAAAACTAAATCTGAGTTTCAATGATTGTGCAGTCGTTTGTTGCTGGGTTGGCTGCATCAGGTGTCATGACATCGGCATTAAGGCTGGTCACGAAAGCCGCTTTCGATAATGCGAATCACGGTCTTCGCAAGGGAGTTCGTATGTCCTTAGCTTCAACACCCGAAATTTGATGTCTGAAAGCTGTCTATTTATTCATCATGAACTAATCTTAACTCCCTCTATATTTTGCAGAACTGTTTCTAGCAATTGCAACTTTCATGGAGTTCCTATGTCTCTTACTTTACGCCTTCTACTTCCCGAAACTTCCGTTGTTCGATACTACCGAGCTAAGGCAGCTAAGGAAGGTTCCAAGACCGTTTCTGCTGATCTCAAAGCTGCTGGCATTCAGACACCTTCTGAGCAGTTGGTAAGCAAAAAAGATCCTTTCTTTTCCTCATTCGAGAATCGTTACATTCTAATAACTCACAGTTACTGGTATACTTTCTCAAAATGATGAATCCTCTTCAGGGAGACGATAGCAAGCCTATGGATCGATTGAGCACGAAGGAGCTACTGATTCAGAACTGGGATTATTTACTTGATCTGTACTTAGTCTATGTATTGACATTGTCAATCTTCCCCGGATTCATCTCAGAGGACACTGGCACTCATCAATTGGGTTCATGGTACATTCTGGTGCTGATTGCTGCATACAACGCGTCCGACCTCGTGGGACGATACGTTCCCTTGATCGAATGCATCAAGATCAAGTCTCGAACTTGGCTGTCGATTGCCATCCTGTCTCGATTCCTTCTCGTACCCGTGTTCTATTTCACCGCCAAGTACGGTGATCAGGGTTGGATGATTGCTCTAACCTCGTTTCTAGGACTCACTAATGGGTACTTCACTGTCTGTGTCATGACCTTGGCACCAAAGGGCTACAAGGTTGGTTAGTTCTTATTTTTTGTGGATCGATCTTTTTACGTGGTTTGAAATCTCGAGATAACGATATTTTTTCGTGTCGAAACAGGGTCCGGAGCAGAATGCGTTGGGGAATCTATTGGTGCTGTTCTTGTTGGCTGGAATCTTCACTGGTGTGGTTCTTGATTGGATGTGGCTAATTGGGAAGAAAAATGCGTTCTGAAGATCTTTGTTTGGTTTCTTCTGATTTATTACACAATTTGTAGATAAAATGTTACGAGACTGTTAATTTCATCTCTAATTATCCATCCAATACATCTGAAATTAAACGCCTTTTTTCGCCGAAATCCAGTTCCAACCAGTCTTAATAAAGAATTTAACTCACATTTTGAATGATAATTTGGTAACTAATATGAACAGAGTAAGAATAATATATCAATTCATGGCTCACCGGAGATTCCTAGTCTACCGAAAAATAAAGATTCCCCCTTTACTGAATTATCTGTTTTATCTGCCGCCTATGTCCTTTTCTGGAAATACTAGTAGTATCCACAAACAACACAATAACCGTTGCAAAATACTAGTATTTTAATAACACTGAAATCCAATCAAAACCCTCAAATTAAAATTGAACAATATCCCTACCAAACCCAACAAATACGTTTAATCAAACAATGCCCCAAATTCCCTCTTTCAACCCCAAATTCTCTTAAGAATTTTGTTTTTTGTTTTTAGGGAATACCAGTATTCAATTAAAAGAACAAAATTAGTCGAGCTCGATTACAACAAAAAAACTTGAAATAGAGTACTAGTGTTATTTCAGGGTTATCGTAAATCGTCGGATACCTCCTCGTAGCCGGCTGACTCAGGAGATAAAGGAGCCCTAGGATTAAATGTAAAAAGGTAAATCTTGAAATTAAAAAGATAATTTAAATCTTGAAATTAAAAAAATGTAATTTAAATCTTGAAATTAAATGTAATTAATATACTTCTTTTTCTTGACCCTAAGATACGTTAAAGTTTCATTTTGTCACCTACCATGGTCAAAATTCCGTCTTTTCTGCACAACTTTAAATACCCTAATTGTTTCGCGCTTCTACACTTGTACAAGCAACCAATCTTGCTCTGTAACCCACAAGCTTATAAACAGAGCTACAGTCCTTTTGCATTTCACCCATCTGGAAAAATTGGAGATTGGCTAATCTAGCTCAAAACGACGCAGGTAATCATGGGTTTTTTCTGTTTTTATCAAATTTTTTCAATTTCTGCCATCTGGGTTTGAAGAAGGTGATCGAATTGTAATCTGGGTTGGTGAAATTTTCTGCAGGAAGTAGCTATGGAGGTTGGTAATGGAGACAGAGGAAGCGGAGAGTCTTCTGCGAAGCTCGAGGTAATTGAATAGTTGATTCCTGTTCTTCATGGATTGAAATGGGGTGCTGCGTAATTGCAGTGATTTGAAACGAAATGTGGAAATTGAAAACTCTGGTTTTGGTGTTCTTCAGGGGAAGTTCAAGGCCTTGTTGGCATGTTGGATACTCGGATTTGGGTGTCTCGCTTCATGGAACATTATCTTAACAATCGGAGATTATTACCTCGATCTGTTTCCGGTAGGAAAAAAACTCGTTGCATTTCGATAATTTGAGTTTGTTGATGTTGATGTGTTATGTTTGACCATTGTTAAAGTGTTTATACCACCTTAGGTTTACCACACCTTGTGCCATGACGACGATAACGATTCTGGCTTCCAACGAGTCGAAAATCGATACTAGGAAGAGGGTTATAGCTGGATATTTGCCTTCTTCGCCGGCACACTGATGCTTCTTGTTGTAAGTGAATCAACAACTCCTTAGGTTCTATGGCTATAGTACTGGTTTAGAGTTTAATCTGGTTGATTTGTGATCGCAAAAAACCAGATCGATTTTGCGACATCGGGCAAGGGAGGTGTTGCTCCGTTCGTGGGAATCAGTGTAATCTCTGGAGCATTTGGAGTTGCTGATGCTCATGCTGAAGGTGGAATGATTGGAGACTTGTCATTCATGTGCCCTGAGTTCATGCAGGTGAGAATGATTTGGATCTGATTCTGTACTAGATTTCGAGAAATGGGTCATATGATTAAATTTCGAGAACTGGGTCGAGATCGGATTTTGGAAATTGAGTCAAAGATTGGATTTTGAATACTTGGTTGTGATTGAATTTCGAGAAGTAGGCTTGGACCGATTTTTCAGGATTTCGAAAACTAAAATCTGAGGTTCAATGATTGTGCAGTCGTTTGTTGCTGGGTTGGGTGCATCAGGTGTCATGACATCGGCATTAAGGCTGGTCACGAAAGCCGCTTTCGATAATGCGAATCACGGTCTTCGCAAGGGAGTTCGTATGTCCTTAGCTTCAACACCCGAAATTTGATGTCTGAAAGCTGTCTATTCATCATGAACTAATCTTAACTCCCTCTGTATTTTGCAGAACTGTTTCTAGCAATTGGAACTTTCATGGAGTTCCTATGCTTATTACTTTACGCCTTCTACTTCCCGAAACTCCCCGTTGTTCGATACTACCGAGCTAAGGCAGCTAAAGAAGGTTCCAAGACGGTTTCTGCTGATCTTAAGGCTGCTGGCATTCAGATACCTTCAAAGCAGTTGGTAAGCAAAAAAGATCCTTCCTTTTCCTCATTTCTATCGAGAATCGTTACATTCTAATAACTCAGAGTTACTGGTATACTTTCTCAATGCTGAATCCTGTTCAGGGAGACGATAGCAAGCCTATGGATCGATTGAGCATGAAGGAGCTACTGATTCAGAACTGGGATTATGTACTTGATCTGTACTTAGTCTATGCATTGACATTGTCAATCTTCCCCGGATTCATCTCAGAGGACACTGGCACTCATCGATTGGGTTCATGGTAATACCAAATTTCCCATTTATCAATGAATGATGAATCTATCTCTATGACTGTTAATCAAAGGATTGTTCTTTCGATGTTTCTCTCATAAGGTACCTGCTGGTGCTGATTGCTGCATACAACGCGTTCGACCTCGTGGGACGATACATTCCCTTGTTCGAATGCATCAAGATCAAGTCTCGAACTTGGCTAACTATCACGATCCTATCTCGATTGCTACTAGTACCCGTGTTCTATTTCACAGCAAAGTATTGTGATCAGGGTTGGATGATTGCTCTAACCTCGTTTCTAGGGCTCACTAATGGGTACTTCACTGTCTGTATCATGACCTTGGCACCAAAGGGCTACACGGTTAGTAGTTCTTATTTTTTGTCGATCGATCTTTTTACGTGGTCTGGAGTCTCGAGATAACGATATTGTTTTGTGTCGATAACAGGGTCCGGAGCAGAATGCGCTGGGGAATCTGCTGGCGATGTTCTTGGTGGCTGGAATAACCACTGGTGTGGTTCTTGATTGGATGTGGCTAATTGGGAAGAAGAATGCCTTCTGAGAGATCATTGTTTGTTTAGTTTCTTCTGGTTCATTACAGCCATTCGTAGATAAAAGTGTTAGAGACTGTTAATTTTTCTTACCATAAGTGTTTTTACCTTTGGATGTGTCAATGTTTACAGAATAGTTCATGATTTGAATATGTTTTTCACCATAAGATTTTGGTGAAAATTCTATAGTGAAACTCAATAGATTGTAGTGATTTGGAAAGATCTTTGTATTGGCTGGTTCGACTGGTTGGAATATGAACCGGTCTTTAAGTTGAACTAGTACAATTAATCAATTGTAGCCATCGTTTTCTAGTCTGAATTTGGAAGGAGAAATCGTGCAATTCCGTTGCGTTTCTGAATTCCTTGTTGTCCATTCAATATCTCCGGATCGGATACCTCCTTCCCTAAATCCATCTCCAATAGGAATCTAAAATTCATTTCGACGTCATTAGACAAGAAAACAAAGAACTCAATTCCGGTGGAATTGCCAACTCCCACACAATCAAAATTCTATTCGATTAAGCGATTCATTTCCATGCAAAAAACGACCCCTACAAAATCTTACCCTCATCATTATTAAGGTTTAAACATAGTTAAGGCACTGCCATTGCGTATCTTTTCTCGACGGATATGGATTTGAGAGTGGAGATGAGAACATATGCTCGACCAGTGGCAGATCCAATGATGATTCTCTTAGGTTTCAGATATTTTTCCTAATATTATCACAGAATCGAATCCAATGTCTTCTGAAATTTGATCCATGACTCAATTGCAGCCCAACGCTTTAATTCATCCTAGATCCGCCACTAATGCACACTTCCCTCTCCCGTGTCTACATACAATCACACAATCGCATAACTCACGACTCGCTAAACTCGTAATCTGATTAACTCGCAAACCCTAATCCCACACTTTAAGCAACATAGTACTCGTGTCCTCCATGCACATCAAAATCTTGATGTGGTGTCTATCATTGCTTCACACTCATATGTAGTTCTTGCCACTTGTGAAATCAGATTTCAATGAAAACAAACAAAATTAGGGTTTGCTTTTATCCTTTCTACTATATATATAAAATAATATCTCCCTTTCATTTCACTATCTTTTTCACTTCACTAAGTTGCAGAAACAATTCTTGAAGAAGGCCCAACATCCATTTCAGTCAAGAATTGAGAGTATTTACCATCTCAAAGTAAGTAATGAATAATTTGAACTCGATTTGTTTGGATCGATGTGGTATAGTTGTTTTGATGTGGGTGCTATTGAATTTACGAAGATTGAAGGGTTTTGAGATAGGCAATGAGTGTGTCCTACTTCTTGTTCCCGTCTCGATCCAACCCGTTTTAATGAAATTTTTAGTAATTTCGTTTGGGTTGGGGATTTGGTGAGAGGGAATTTCAAATACCGTGAGAATTAGAGTGTTCTTGCTAGTTGAAAAATAGATAATTTTTGGGTTAAGAAATTAAAAATGATATTCATATTACTAAAGACCAAAATAGCCTTCATTAATCATCCTATCATTCTTATATTGCGAGCAAACTAGTTAAAATGCCCCCCAAAATCACTGCCTGTTGTTGCTGATCTCGAAATGACTTCGAAATTCCCTCAGACCCACCTCCGAGATTTGAAATCTCTCCAAACCCCCCAACCGCTTTTGCAATAAAACGAGTGATTTCAGTGAAATCTCTAGGACAGGAATTTGTACCCCAAAATCTCTCGCACAAACAACCCCTCAGACTCGATCACTTTCGATCCTGAATCTGTCCCGTTATCTACACATGTTCATATGCATTTTTTTCTATAAAATATCATCAATAAGGACAATTAAAAGTTGGAAATTCGAGAAGCATAAACAACCATCCTTGTTGTTCTTCATTGTTATAAACCAAAGACAAAAACAAAGGAATAGTATCTTACAAAAGCCGTACATATTGTAGTTACCAACAAAGCAGGACAGAATTTCCCCTATAACAAACGACTACTAGGCTATAAAATTGTTTGCATGTGTTTTTCAAGTTTTATTTTGTCTTTATAAAGTTGCAGACCAAACAGAACAAATTCGAGTCCGTCGAAGGAGAGAGATAGATCACACACCATGTCACAAGTCGTGGGCGGTGGTGTTGCCACCGTCGACGAAAACCCAACCAGACTCGAGGTATGGTTTTCGAATAGTAATCAGATTTCCGAGTTGGGTAATGGGTTGGATCGAAAAGTTGTACATGTAATCTCGACAGGGGAAGTACAAGGCGGTGATCGTGTGCTGGATCCTCGGATTCGGGGCCATCATAGCGTGGAATGTCATGGTCACAGTCGCAGATTACTACTACAGTTTGTTCCCGGTAACATCACAACTTAACGATCTTGTAATTTTTTTTGTCATAAATAGCTCTGACGGTCTTAAATTTCCCCAATTTTTTATCCTTTTTAAAGAAATATCACCCGAATAGAGCTTTGACCATGGTGTACCAACCCTTTGCTCTTGGAACAATGGTGATATGCATATGCTACGAGTCGAGGATGAACACGAGGAAGCGGAACATAGTCGGGTACTCGTTGATCTTCTTCAGCATTTTGATGCTCCTCGTCGTAAGTCAGATTGTTGACCATAAGATTTGAACTCGAGCTCGAGCTCGAGCTCTGTTACCAATAATGGTTAATGTGTTTGTGATCAACCAGTTAGATTTGGCCACGTCAGGCAAAGGAGGGATCGGGCCATTCGTAGGAATCTGTGTCGTTGTTGCGGCCTTTGGAATCTCAGATGTTCTTGTTACAGGTGGAGTGGTCGGAGAGTTGTCTTTCATGTGCCCCGAATTCATCCAGGTCAACCCTTGTGATTCTGTTAACGAGAGAAAGTCAACCCACTTACTATTAGTCTCACCAGTTCAATCTCCTGTTTTTGTAGTCCTATTATGGTGGCATGGCGGCCTCTGGAGCCATGACCTCGGGATTAAGATTGATCACGAAAGCAGTTTTCGAAAACGTTAATCACGGTCTTCGTAAGGGAGTTCGTAAGTCAACTATAAAAAATGATAGTCAAATTAACCCCCTTTATAGGTTTGACCGTAATTTTTACTGTGTTTTTTTAACCTTTTTACAGTGATGTTTTTTACAATCTCGATTTCACTGGAGTTACTCTGTATTCTGCTGTATGCATTTTACTTACCGAAGCTTCCAATCATCAATTATTACCGCACTAAGGCATCCAAGGAAGGTTCCAAGACCGTTACTGCCGACCTTAAGGCGGCCGGTATCCTAGTACCAAAATATCAAGTAAGTTAGTCACCCATATAGGCTACTCGATTGTTGATATTGTCAACCCGAGTCCAACCATATCATACCAACTGGGTAACCCAGAGTCCAGTTTGGTCAAGAACTCGATTACTGAGCCCATTTTGATCGGGTTGGGCTAGGTTTCCAACCCCTACTTCCACATCTCTAACAAAAAATTTGGTATCCTCTCAGGAAGACGATGTCACACCAACACGACTCAGTACCAAGGACCTACTAATCCAGAACATCGATTACGCCCTCGTCTTGTACCTCACATATTCACTAACATTATCAATCTTCCCCGGATTCATCTCCGAAAACACCAGGACCCACGGTATGGGCACCTGGTAAGCCTACATTTTGCCTACCACAACAAAATCTGATATGAGAACACCCAACAACGTTTCAATAATTTCATTCCTTTTTTCAGGTACATATTGCTTTTGATTGCGATGTACAACGCATGGGACCTAATAGGCCGCTACGTCCCAATGGTCGACACCATCAAGCTGAAATCACGAAGGTGGCTAATGATCGCGAACCTAGCACGGTTCGCAATAGTTCCGGCCTTCTATTTCACGGCTAAGTATGCCGATAAGGGTTGGATGATAGCTCTCACTTCGTTCCTAGGGTTAACGACCGGGTACCTAACCGTTTGTGTTATGACATTGGCTCCAAAGGGTTACAAGGTTAGTCAGTTATTCGAAACGTAATTGAACCGGTTTGATCAGTAATCAATCCGAGTTGATTTTTTTCGGGTTTGTTACATTTTACAGGGGCCGGAGCAGAATGCATTGGGGAATTTGCTAGTGTTGTTCGTGTTGGCTGGTTTATTCACTGGTGTGGTGTTTGATTGGTTGTGGTTGATTGGCTAGAAGAAGAGCTTTTGAAGATTGTGCAATGCTGCAAAAATGTTGGTACTAATACATGTATCTAGTTCGAATTCGTGACATTCGATACATGCGTAATTAGGCTTGGCAACGGTTCGGTTCGGGTCCGGATAGTTGATATCCGTTACACACCTGTTCTAATTTCGGGTTCCTTCAACAGTTGTATTGTTTTTTCGATATGATATATCATCATCTCTGCCAAATTAGTTTTTTGTTCAAATCGCCCTATGTATCATTTAACGATATGTAGATTCTTATCCCCGAAAAAACAAGATATTACAAAACATGTTTATACATCAAAATCTCAGTTAAGAAGAGAAATTATAATCATAGATTAATTAAAGTTAATATCCAACTCTTAAAGATTAATTAAATGTCATATTAATTTAAACAAAGCTTGATTCTCACATTGAAGAGTCACAAGCACATCAGTTGAAATATCCATCAATTCTTCCTCTTCTTTATTCCTTACTAGCTTCTGTACCTACCGCCCTATGGGCGGTGCTGTTTCACCCGTTTATTTGATCATAATAAGAACAAAAAAATTTAAATACAATTAATTATTATTATTTATTCTTAAATTTCTAGTCATTGTATTATTACTCATAATTTCAACACAAAATTTCAATGATTATTTTACCTTATTTTTAAAAAAATTTATATGTTAAATCAAGTATTGATTTAGAAATTAGTTTGACTATGATTATTTTATTATGTATTTTTACATTAAAATAATATGTTTATATTCTTAAATTTGTAATCAAAGGTCAAAGGTATTTATCAATATTTTCTCTTAGACTTTGGAAATATATATATTTTAACCTTTTATTTTTTTAAATAATCTTAGATTTTATTAACCGAATATTCTATTTAATTGAATAAAATGAAGTAATTTCAAAGACCAATTTAACCTTATCCACACTTCATTTATTCATATAGTTTGTTATCAAACTCAATATTTTCATAAACTTCATTCATATCCTAAAGGTTGCTGAGAGGTAAGTTGGTGATGAAAATTCTAAGACGCTATATAAGTTCGAAATAATAACTTATTTAGAAATACATCATTCAAATATAATTCAGGGTTAGATTTGTCACAAATTATGGGTTAGATTTGTCACAAATTATGGGTTAGATTTGTCACAAATTATGGGTTAGATTTGTCAAAATTATGGGTTAGATTTGTCAAAAATTATGGTTAATTTGTCAAAATTGGGTTAGATTTGTCACAAATTATGCGTTAGATTTGTCACAAATTCTGGGTCAGATTTGTCACAAAATCTAGGTTAGATTTGTCACAAATTATGGGTTAGATTTGTCACAAATTATGGGTTAGATTGGTCACATATTATGGGTTAGATATGTCACAAATTATGGGTTAGATTTGTCACAAATTATGGGTTAGATTTGTCACAAATTATGGGTCAGATTTGTCACAAATTATGGGTCAGATTTGTCACAAAGTATGGGTCAGGTTTGTCACAAATTTGGGTTAGATTTGTCACAAATTATGGGTTAGATTTGTCACAAATTATGGTTAGATTTGTCACAAATTATGGTTAGATTTTCCAAATTCTGGATAGATTTGTCCAAATTTAGGATAGATTTGTCACAAATCCTGGGTTAGATTTGTCACAAATTATGGATCAGATTTGTCACAAATTTTGGGTTACATTTGTCAAAATTATGGTTAGATTTGCCACAAATTATTGGTTAGATTTGTCACAAATTCTGGGTTAGATTTGTCACAAATTATGGGTTAGATTTGTCACAAATTATGGGTTAGATTTGTCACAAATTATGGGTTAGATTTGTCACATAATTAATGGGTTAGATTTGTCACAAATTATGTTTATTGTCACAAATTATGGGTTAGATTTGTCACAAATTCTGGGTTAGATTTGTCACAAATTATGGGTTACATTTGTTAAAAAATTATGGGTTAGATTTGTCACAAATTCTGGGTATGTACAATTATGGTCAATGTCACAATTATGGGAGTTCTGTTAGATTTGTCACAAATTCTGGGTTAGATTTGTCACAAATTATGGGTTAGATTGGACACATATTATGGGTTAGATATGTCACAAATTATGGGTCAGATTTGTCACAAATTATGGGTCAGATTTGTCACAAATTATGGGTCAGATTTGTCACAAATATGGGTCAGGTTTGTCACAAATTATGGGTTAGATTTGTCACAAATTATGGGTTAGATTTGTCACAAATTATGGGTATTTTCCAATTGTTAGATTTGTCACAAATTATGGGTTAGATTTTTCCAAATTTGGGTAGATTTGTCCCAAATTATGGTTCATTTCAAAGATTGGTAGATTTGTCACAAATCTAAGTCACTTGGGTTAGATTTGTCACAAATTATGGTAGATTTGTCACAAATTTGGGTTAGATTTGTCAAAAATTATGGGTTAGATTTGTCACAAATTATGGTTAGATTTGTCACAAATTATGGGTTAGATTTGTCACAAATTATGGGTTAGATTGTCACAAATTATGGGTTAGATTTGTCACAAATTATGGGTTAGATTTGTCACAAATTATGGGTAGATTGTCACAAATTATGGTTAGATTTGTCAAAAATTCTGGGTTAGATTTGTCACAAATTATGGTTAGATTTGTCACAAATTCTGGGTTAGATTTGTCACAAAATTAGGTTAGTATTTGTCACAAATTATGGGTTAGATTTGTCACAAATTATGGGTTAGATTGTCACAAATTATGGGTTAGATTTGTCACAAATTATGGGTTAGATTTGTCACAAATTATGGGTTAGATTGGTCACAAATTATGGGTCAGATTTGTCACAAATTATGGGTTCAGATTTGTCACAAATTATGGGTAGATTTGTCACAAATTATGGGTTAGATTTGTCACAAATTCTGGGTTAGATTTGTCACAAATTATGGGTTAGATTTGTCACAAATTGTCTGCAATTGGGTTAGATTTGTCACAAATTATGGGTTAGATTTGTCCACAAATTCTGGGTTAGATTTGTCCCAAATTTGGTTAGATTTGTCACAAATCTGGGTTAGATTTGTCACAAATTATGGGATCAGATTTGTCACAAATTTTGGGTTAGATTTGTCAAAAATTATGGGTTAGATTTGTCCACAAATTTATGGATTAGATTTGTCACAATCTGGTTAGATTTGTCACAAATCTAGGTTAATTTTTCCAAATATGGGTTAGCATTTTCCAAATCTAGGTTACATTTTCTAGGAAATTCTAGGTAATTTGTCCAAATCTAGTAGATTTTGTCACAAATCTATGGTTAATTTTTGCACAAAGTTTGCTGATGTGATTAGATTTTGCACAAATTAGGGTTGATTTGTCACAAATTAGGGTTAATTGTGTCCAAATTCTAGGTTCAATTTTTGGTCAAATCTAGCGATTATTTGTGCCAAATCTAGCGATTTTTGCAAAATTTAGGTTATTTTTGGCCAAATTGGTAGATTTTGTCCATCTGGTATTTGCCAAATCTAGCGCATTTTTGGCCAAATCTAGGTCATTTTGTGCCAAATCTAGGCATTTTTGGCCAAATCTAGGCATTTTTGCAATCAAATCTAGCGCATTTTTGTGCACTACATATCTAGCGATTTTTGGCCAAATCTAGCGCATTTTGGCCAAATCTAGCGCATTTTTGGGCAAATCTAGCGCATTTTGGGCCAAATCTAGGCTGATTTGTGCCAAATCTAGCGCATTTTTGGGCCAAATCTAGCGCATTTTTGGCCAAATCTAGCGCATTTTGGCCAAATCTAGCGCATTTTGGGCAAATCTAGCGCATTTTTGGCCAAATCTAGCGCATTTTGGGCCAAATCTAGCCATTTTTGGCAAATCTAGCGCATTTTGTGCCAAATCTAGCGCATTTGTGCAAATCTAGCGCATTTTGGCCAAATCTAGCGCATTTTTGGGCCAAATCTAGCGCATTTTTGGGCAAATCTAGCGCATTTTTGGCCAAATCTAGCGCATTTTTGGGCCAAATCTAGCGCATTTTGGGCCAAATCTAGCGCATTTTGGCAAATCTAGCGATTTTGGGCCAAATCTAGCGCATTTTTGGCCAAATCTAGCGCATTTTTGGCCAAATCTAGCGCATTTTTGGCCAAATCTAGCGCATTTTGGCCAAATCTAGCGCATTTTGTGGCCAAATCTAGCGCATTTTTGGGCAATCTAGCGCATTTTTGGCCAAATCTAGCGCATTTTTGGCCAAATCTAGCGCATTTTTGGCCAAATCTAGCGCATTTTTGGCCAAATCTAGCGCATTTTGGCCACATCTTAGCGCATTTTTGGCCAAATCTAGCGCATTTTGGGCCAAATCTAGCGCATTTTTGGCCAAATCTAGCGCATTTTTGGCAAATCTAGCCATTTGGCAAATCTAGCGCAGCATCTATTTGGGCCAAATCTAGCGCATTTTTGCAAATCTAGCGCATTTTGGCCAAATCTAGCGCATTTTGGGCAAATCTAGCGCATTTTTGGGCCAAATCTAGCATTTTTGGCCAAATCTAGCGCATTTTGCCAAATCTAGCGCATTTTGGGCCAAATCTAGCGCATTTTTGGCAAATCTAGCGCATTTTTGGCCAAATCTAGCGCATTTTTGGCCAAATCTAGCGCATTTTGAATCTGCGCATTTGGCCAAATCTACGCATTTTTGGCCAAATCTAGCCATTTTTTGGCCAAATCTAGCGCATTTTTGGCCAAATCTAGCGCATTTTTGGCCAAATCTAGCGCATTTTGGGACAAATCTAGCGCAATTTGGTACAAATCTAGCGCAATTTGGGACAAATCTAGCACATTTTTTGGACAAATCTAGCGCATTTTGGGACAAATCTAGCGCATTTTGGGACAAATCTAGCGCATTGTTGGGACAAATCTAGAGCATTTTTGGACAAATCTAGCGCTTTATGGGGACAAATCTAGCGCATTTTGGACAAATCTAGCGCATTTTGGACAAATCTAGCGCATTTTTTGGACAAATCTAGCTTATTTTGGGACAAATCTAGCGCATTTTGGGATAAATCTAGCACATTTTGGAACAAATCCAGCGTATTGTTGGGACAAATCTAGCGCATTTTGGGACAAATCTAGCGCATTTTGGAACAAATCCAGCGCATTGTTGGGACAAATCTAGCGCATTTTGAGACAAATTTAGCGCATTTTTTGAAAAATTTAGCTTATTTTGGACAAATCTATCGCGTTTTTTGGAAAAATCTAGCACATTGTTGGGACAAATCTAGCGCATTTGGGACAAATCTAGCACGTTTTGGACAAATCTATCGTATTTTGGGATAAATATAGCGCATTTTTGTACAAATCTAACGCATTTTTGGGACAAATATAGCCATTGTTGGACAAATCTAGCGCATTGTTGGGACAAATCTAGCGCATTTTGGGACAAATGTAGCGCATTGTTGGGACTAATCCAGCGCATTTTGGACAAATCTAGCATATTTGGGACAAATCTAGCACATTTTGGGACAAATCTAGCATATTTTTGGACAAATCTAGCGTATTTTGGGTCAAATCTAGCGGATTTTTGGACAAATCTAGCGTATTTTTTGGACAAATCTAGTGCAGGGACAAATCTAGCGATTTTTGGGACAAATCTAGCGGATTTTTTGGACAAATCTAGCGCATTATTGGGACAAATCTAGCAAATTTTTGGGACAAATCTAGCGCATTTTTGGGACAAATCTACCTCATTTTTTGGACAAATCTAGCGCATTTTGGGACAAATCTAGCACATTTTTGACAAATCTAGCGCATTTTAGGAAAAATCTAGCACATTTTGGGATAAATCTAGCGCATTTTATGGACAAATCTAATGCATTTTTTGACAATTCTAACGCATTTTGGGATAAATCTAGCGCATTTTTTTGACAAATATAACATATTTTGTAACAAATCTAACACATTATTGTACCACAATTTTCAGTTTTTGGCCAGTTCAGTGATGGATAGCCTATGAAAATTTGAAAAAATTCAAAATGGCCAATATTCTCCTGGATGGTAGAAAACTGTCTAAAATATATGTCCAACCACATTCGGCCTCGGAATTTGGAGAAAATATTTGATTTAAGCCATAATACCGCAATTTTTAATTTTTAGCCATTTCAGTGATGTTTAGCCAATGAAAATTTTGAAAAAACTCAAATTGACTATTATTCTCCTGTATGGTAGGAAACTGCGTAAAATATATAGCCAACCGTGTTTGGAAATTTGGAGAAAATCTGAGCATTTAAAATATAATACCACACTTTTAAGTTTTTGTTAATTACGCTGATGGTTAGCCTATGAAAAATTTTCAAAAAATCAAAATGGCTAATATTCTCTGGGATCGCTCGAAATTTGGAGAAAATTTAGGTATTTAACCTATAATACCACAATTTTAAGTTTTTGGCCATTTTTTTGATGCTTAAGCTATAATATTGGAAAAAACTCAAAATAGCTAATATTCTCATGTATGGTTGTAAAATGTCTAAAATATATGTCCAACCATGTTCGGCCTCGAAATTTAAAGAAAATCAAAGCCTTTAAGTCATAATATCGCAATTTTCAGTTTTTCGCTATTTCGGTGATGGTTAGTTTATGAAAAATTGGGAAAACTCAAAATGACTAATATTCTCCTAGATGGTAGTAAAATTTTTGAAATATCTGTCCAATCACGATTTCCTTCAAAATTTGGAGAAAATTAAGGAATTTAAGCCATAATATCGCAATTTTCAGTTTTTGGCCATTTCGGTGATGGTTACCTATAAAAAATTGGAAAAAACTCAAAATGGCTAATAATCTCATGAATCGTAGTAAAATGTCCGAAAAATATGTCCAACCACGTTGGGCCTCGAAATTTAAATAAAATCAAAGCATTTAAGACATAATACTGTAATTTTCAGTTTTTGGTCGTTTTGGTGGTGGTTAGCCTATTAAAAATGGAAAAACAGCTCAAAATGGTTAATATTATCCTAGATAGTAGTAAAATGTTTGAAATATCTGTCAAACCACGTCCAACCTCGACATTTGGAGAAAATTTAATCATTTAAACCATAATACCACAATTTTCAGTTTTTTGTCATTTTGGTGATGGTTAGCCTATGAAAAATTAGAAAAATATCAAAATGGCTAATAATCTCCTGGATTGTAGGAAACTACCTGAAATATATACCCAATCAGGTTCGGTATAAAAATTTGGAGAAAATCTAGACATTTAAACCATAATACCGCAATTTTCAGTTTTTGGCCATTTCGGTGATGATTAGCCTATGAAAAATTGTGAAAAAAAACTTAAAATGGCTAATATTCTCCTAGATAGTAGGGAACTGTATGAAATATATGCCCAATCAAAGTCCGACCTCGAAATTTGGAGAAACTCTAGGCATATAAACCATAATACAACAATTTTTAATTTTTTGCCATTTCAGTGATGGTAGGAAAATTCCTTGGATGGTAGGAAAATTCCTGAAATATATACTCAACTACGTCTGGCCTCAAAATTCAAAGAAAATCTAGGCATTTGAACCGTAATACCTCAATTTTTAGTTTTTTGTCATTTCCGTGATGGTTAGCCTATGAAAAACTAGAAAAAAAAACTCAAAATGGCTAATATTCCTAGGTGGTAGTATATTGTCTGAAATATCTACCCAACCACGTTCAACCTCAAAATTTAGAGAAAAACTATTCATTTAAGCCATAATACCTCAATTTTCAGTTTTTGGTCATTTCAATGATGGTTAGCCTATGAAAAATTGGAAAAAAACTCAAAATAGCTAATTATCTCCTAGATGGTTGAGAATTGCCTGAAATTTATGCCAACCACGTTCGGGCTCGAAATTTGAAGAAAATCAAGGCATTTAAGCCATAATACTGCAAGTTTCAGTTTTTTGTCATTACGGTGATGGTTAGCCTATGAAAATATGGAAAAATCTCAAAATGGCTAATAATCTTCTAGATGGTTGGAAACTGCCTAAAATATATACCCAACCACGTCCGGCCTCGAAATTTGGAGAAAAACTAGGCATTTAAACCATAATACCTCAATTTTCAGTTTTAAGCCATTTCGGTGATGGTTAGCCTATGAAATATTGGAAAATCTCAAAATGGCTAATAATCTCCTATATTGTAGGAAACTGCTTGAAATGTATACCCAACCATGTCCGACCTCAAAATTTGGAGAAATCTAGGCATTTAAACCATAATACCGTAATTTTCAGTTTTTTGCCATCTCGGTGATGGTTAGCCTATGAAAAATTGGGAAAAAAAACTCAAAATGACTAATATTCTCAGGGATGGTAGGAAAATACCTGAAACATATACCGAACGACGTCTGCCCTCGAAATTCAGAGAAAATCTAGGCATTTAAACCATAATACCGCAATTTTTAGTTTTTAGCTATTGTGGTGATGGTTAGCCTATGAAAAATTGGAAAAGAAAAACTCAAAATGACTAATATTCTCCTAGATGGTAGAAAAATGACTGAAATATATGCCGAACGAAGTCTGGCCTCGAAATTCAGAGAAAATCTAGGCATTTAAATCATAATACCACAAATTTTCAGTTTTTTGCCATTTCGGTGATGGTTAGCCTATGAAAAATTGGAAAAATCTCAAAATGGCTTATAATCTTCTCGATGGTAGGAAACTGCCTAAAATATATACCCAACCACGTTTGGTCTCGAAATTTGGAGAAAATCAAGTCATTCAAGCCATAATACTGCAATTTTCAGTTTTTGGCCATTTCGGCCTACGAAAAATTGGAAAAAAAAAATTCAAAATGGCCAATATTCTCCTAGGTGATGGGAAACTGCCTGAAATATTTACCCAACCACATCTGGCCTCGAAATTTTGAGAAAATTTAGGCATTTAAATTCGAAAAAGGGTTTCGTCAAAAGAGTTGGGTGGGTCAAGATTCCGATACGAAGAATCATACAGAGAATATTCCAAATCTCACGAGTGAAATAAAATTACACCATACATTAATCCAACTCACTACTAAATGTCGTTCCTTCATCTTTTGGATAACGGATTATAACCGCCATTTTAGTTACCGTTAAATTAGTTTCGACGGTTAAAATTAAGGAACACGTTGCATGCATGGCTTTGTACGTAAAACCCTAATCTTACGTAAGATTAATATATATAGTTAATCTCTTCCCCTACTCAATCAATTTTCCTCGATCAATACTCCATTGATTTTGCTTGAATTCTAAGAACACGTAACAAAATTTTCTATGTTCATCATCCATATGAACATAGAAAATTTCTTCTTTCTTCGATTAATCCTCCATTCTTCTCCTATCTAGCTACCTAATAGCACGAAAAAAATCCTCAAAAAAGGTGATAATTTGTGATAAAGAGGTCAGGATTTCGAATCTTGAATCTCCAATAAGAGAAATTAGAAATGTTGAGGGTGGCGAACGCGTTGATTGGTCTCTCGAGGGCGGCGCAGGGTCCAGTTAGGGTTTTCGCCAGAAACTGGCACGACAAGAAGCCGATTCCGGTCCATTGGGAGAGGCCAGAGAACGGGTGGACGAAGCTAAACTTCGATGGATCGTGCAAAGGTCGAAAGGGCATCTCGAGCATTGGTGGGGTGGTGAGGAACCACAGGGCGGAGTTCGTTCTGGGCTACGCAGAGCCCATTTCCTCCACGGGGAGTAGCGTGGTGGCCGAGCTGGCAGCCCTAAGGAGAGGTTTGGAGCTCGTGCTCGAGAACGGGTGGACCAACGTGTGGCTCGAAGGGGACGCGAAATCGGTGGTGGAGATCGTGATGAGGCCCGAGAAGGACAGGAGGCTGAGCTGTAAGGTGGCGAAGAGGCACGTGAGCGACATCAACATGATCATCCCAGAGATTGAGAACTGTGTTCTGAGTCATGTTTATCGGGAAGGCAACCGGGCAGCTGACAAGTTTGCACAAATGGGGCATGGGTTGGAGAAGCCTAAGGTTTGGAGGCATGATCCGCCAAACGACGACGTTTTGTTGAGGATTGTACGTGAGGATGCCGTGGGGAAGATCATCATTCGAAGAAGATGATACGTATATAATTAACTGTATTTTTAATTAGTGAATTAATTTGAATTTTCTTTTTAATTGTTACCATGTACAAAAATTATGTAACGTGTACATAAAATTGTGTATATATTTAATTAATTATTTATAGACAAGAATAATAATTAGATATTCTTTAAGTTTGGTATAATTCTTTTCGTCTCAACAAAGGCAATGTTTTATTGCTTTTAGATTGCGTGTTGTTATTTAATATTTATAAATAATGATTAAAGTATAATCCATTACTCGAATTAGGGATCGATTAACGAGTCAACCAATTAAAAGATCGGTTCATGGTCACAATGGGTTAACTAATACTCAATGGGTATGTGCACCCGGTTTAACCAAATGAGTCGGGACACGATATGTAGGTTTAGGGCCGTGAGGCCACTATGTGTAAACATTAGATCACGAGTCACAACTAACAGTTAAAACCAATTAATCGACCAATTTCAATCACTCAAGATCGGTTAACTCGTCAAGAATTTGATTTTTTTTTCTTATTAATAATAGTTGTTTTGACCGACACCAACAAACTTCGTTCGGTCAATCAATCAAACCAAACCCAACTCGAGCAGTTAACAATTAAGAAGTTTAGAAATTTTCTAACCAACCAACCAACCGAAATTCAACGATTAATAACCCTACCCGATCTACTCCCACCCCATTTTCCACCCATAAAAGTCAACATACGCAATCTGGATCTTGTTAATGGGCTTCCTACCCACTACAGCCCTGCCAAACAGGCCCAGCCCACAATACGATTTTATTAATTAATATTTTATTTAATTTTAGTGTAGTACATTGATGATTCCAGTACGACGTAGTACAGTTGACAAGACCTCCATAGCTTCTCCTCTTTCATCATTCTTGTTTGTTGTAGTACTACATTACCAAACCCTAATCTCCATATAATGGGGAGCCGTGGCTCGGAGAAACCTCATTGAGTGCAGCGTTGATGAAACTCGGTTCTCTGCATCGACTTTCGGCAACACTGCTCTCAATAATGTTTCTTCATCTTTATGAGATCTACGAACACTGTTTGTGTAATGGGTATTCACGAAGAGCCGTGGATTGGAAAAACCTCATTGAGTGCAGCGTTGATGAAAGTTTCGTTTCTTGCAAGTAATGAACTTTCAGCAATGCTGCTCTCAATTATGTTTCTCCATCTTCCTAAGATCTACGCACAACTAGTTGAGTAATATGTATTCGTAGCTCGGATTCTATCTGCATTCACTATCAAAGGGCCGTTGTACAGGAGATTCGAGCATCAAGCAAGCGACGAAGCTCATGGATTGGCACGAAAAGCCATAGAATGTTCTCAAATTCCTTTCTACAGTATCTAATGAAACCAAACCAATACATGCAAAACCACATCGACTAATCTCGAAACCACGATGCATCCTTATACTGGAGTCTTCGATCATCGTTACTGGAGTCTCAATAACGTCGAACACAACAGCGTAGCCAAAGATTCGACCAAGAAGTTAAACAGAGAAACGATTTGTGTCACTTATTCTCTTTCCCTTTACTATCATTTACTCTCTCATTAGTCTTGTAAGTACACAACAGAGATGAATCAAAACAGCCAAAAAATAACAATTGGGGAGAGGAAGAACCAAAGAAGCTGAATCCTAATTGCACAAGGAAATGCGAAAAATGGAAAAGAAGAATTCATCCAAAACTTCAGTATGGTTATTTTGTTAGCAACTTACAAAATTGTTTCTCCCAAAAGAACATTGTATAAGAGGGAATCGTTTCTTCTTCTACGGGGCCATCAGCCCGTCGATCGTGTAAGACAGAGACTTCGCCCAGTCTGTTCGAAGAAGCAGCGTCTGCAACGTCTGCATTACGTTGTATCTCGGGTCTAGCTTCCTCTGCCATCCCTGCAAAACGGAAGGTGCTAAGAAACCTAATCGAAAAAACGGTTCTTACGGGGGCAGTTTCAGTGATTGGTTTAAGGGTTTATACCTCGAGAACCAATGTGGTGACCATCACAGTGCAGACATTGCCGTCGATGTTCACCTTATGCCGCCTCACTTTCTCAAGCAGTTCTTGCATGCATTCAGCAGGAGGGATCAGATCTCCTTCCGGAGTTCCCCAGAAGTCGAACGAGTCTTCCATTTCCTGTTTACCCGAGAATGTCAGGAATAGTGCAGTGTTGTTCTTAATCGAAAAAGAAACCATGAAACCTGATGTTGCATTACCTCGATGAAGGCCTTTGGATTCGGGCACCTCTGCTGCTTAGACAGAAGTAATGCAGACTCTGCTGCAGTTCGTCCATCTCTACGAGCAACAGCCTTGAAGAACTCAAGAAGGTTCACCCTATCACTCTTTGAGAGCTCGGCAGTCATTCCTACATCGAGGAAAATGACGTGAGGCTTCGATTTGAAGAGCCTCTTCTTAGGCTTATTTTGTGCCACTCGGACGAGAATGTTCCCAGGATGCATGTCTGCGTGGATAAAGTTGTCCACCTGAAAAGAAGAAGAAACATACATCGATTCGGGGCATAAACTCAAAACCATTCTCAAAGTATGACAAACAATGACGAAGTATTCTCTTACCAGAAGCATTTTCAGGAGGGCATGAGTTCCAATATGAGCAAGTGCAGCCTTGACTCGTTCGTGGCCCACAAGGTCATCAACATAGTGCGATACACACTCGCCTTGCTCGTAAGTTTCGACCAAAACAGCAGGATGGACGAGGGGGTAAACCGGTTTGGGAAAGGAAACGTCTTTCCAGCTTCGGAAATTGTAGATGAAGCGGCTCAAGTGAGCAGCTTCCCTAGCAAGATCGACTTGAGACATCATGAAAACACCAAACTGCTGTACACTCTCATCCAATCTCAGCCAATTCAAAGCAGGGATGAATCTCGACATCTTAGCTACCAGGTTGATGATCGTGAAATCTCTACGAATCGATTCACCGACACCCGGGTGTCTAACTTTCACTGCCACAACCAGTGGTTTTGCCTGCTTCTGACCAGGGTATCGAAATCTTAAAGACGCCCGATGCACTTGAGCAATACTTCCCGATGCTAAAGGTTGCTCCTCAAACCCTTCAAAGATTTCAGATATCTTCCGACCGAATGCTCTTTCAACCGACTTCTTTGTGTAAGCATAGCTATGCTCAGGAGCTTTTGTCTGTAGCTCCGAGAGCTTAGTGCACAGATCTCTAGGGAAGAGATCAGGCCTTGTCGCTGCCCACTGCCCCCATTTGATAAAAGCTGGACCTGCTAATTCCAGTGTCCGGAGCACAACCTGAAGAAAGGTGCTCCTAAACCCGGGTCCAAACCAGTCAGCAAAAGGCGCCATTACTATACTCGGCGTGAACAGAATCATCAAGTACCAAGCTCTCACTAGTAAGATTAGACCCTCCACTACCGAATACAACATCGATGTAATATAAGCCCGTCCATCCTGTGCACGATTATACAGAGAATCCGCCAATGGATACGGATACTGATACGTATCCCCTATCGACCTCTCGGCCCAAGCCATTTGCCCACAAGTCAGAGCTAACACACCAGGCAGCAGAAGAGGCGATCTCGTCAAGGCAAGCTGAAAGCTTGAGCTATCTTGCTTATAACAGTGGGGTTTTCTCCAGCTCTCGCAAGGAGCCTCCTCCATGTCTGATACGCATTGTACTCATAATAAGAACCAGAAACGAAACTCCTGCCGAATTGCTGCTTGACTGCATACTGTCCAAACCCTAAAGATCCAATCCGTGGAATCTGATAACGACCAGTAGAATGTCTAGATTGGGCTAAACGTGATCCTAGATGAGCTACAGTTCCATACCTCTTAAACCCAGAATGACTATTACTACTCCGGCTTTCAGAAACCGCACTTGCAATCCTCTTGATAGCCCCAGACGTCAAAAACCTGCAATTCCAACAGCTCATTTCCATCAGTTCATCAAATTCTCAGCTCCCAATTCTCAATCTCATTAAAGGAAATAACCTAATTGAAGCTCAAACGATCGCAGAATCGAGCATTAAAAAGCCCCTAACCAGATCATTTAGTTTCCCAGAAGAAGAAAACACATTAAATCATTCTACTCGGAATTAACACAAAAGATCAAGAACCCACTACGTAATTCAACTCAGAAAGATTAAGAAAAAATCAAGCTGAAAAGTCCGAATGAGAATCCAACGCAATCAATCCACCCCCAATAAAGAGGTTAAAATACTGAAGATGAATCATTCATGAAAGGCTTGCGTAACACCATACCTTGACATGGTGAATCGGAATCGCGAAAATTAGGTATTCTTGATGAAGAAGCTAACGACGTGGCGGCAACGAGCATTTTCTCATGGAATCACCCGCCAGCTCTCTCCGCCGCGGCACTTTCCTAGCTCCCAATCGGAGACCGGCGGCGATCGGCGTCTGTTTCTTCCGATCGAAGATTTGTGCGTTTTGGGTTACCGGAGATTAGCCCTAGAAAGCTGGAGAAGGAGAAAACGAGCTCTGAAACGGCGGGATGATGAAAAAGTGTTCTTTGAGCGATGAAGGGAAACGATATTTATTGGGCTTTTGGGTCAATATTGGGCCCACGCTAGCCCACTTGTTAAGTCGGTAGCTGACGCTGGCCCACTTGGTGGTGGGCTTTTTAGACTATATGGTGTTTCTAGAGTCCACGTCATCACTACATTAGATTACTTGAGAGTAGGGTCATTGTCATGTACTTGGTGTTGAGTGTGATTCATGTAGATAACTCGAAAAAGGGTCGTTCGTGACTCAATTTCGATATTGGATGAGTTGATTTTGAGCTAGGATATGTATAATCTGAGTGGCGCACGAGTTAACTCGATTAGTACTTGGACTATGAGATTCCGAGTCAGTTTGAGTTTTAGTTTGATTAGGTTATCCGAGATCTAACTTACATACTAGCTCGACTACATCACACGTTATTATACTAATAGTCAATCCTTGGCGAGCATGATATCCAGAGGGCAGGCTATAAATACGGCACTGACCCCCTGCAGAATGGCAGACACTATTCAGACTGGCATTATTCCCTTAGTACGTAATTTCCGTTCACTCACCCTTATTCCTTGTTATCATTGAAATCGCCTCTGAACTCGCTACTATCCCCTCTCATACTTTACACGAGGTACCCCTTGAAGACCAGGCGACTGGGCTTCCTCACTATTGGGCCAGACAATTAGGTTGGAACAGTTAAGCTCGTGATTTGCTTCAAATAGTTTACATTTTATTATATGACTTGTGATGATAGAGTTCAAATTGATCTCGAACTTATAAATATCGTGAATGATTATTAGTAAATAAAGATCGAGTCGACTTGATTTCGACACGAGCTTCAATATTTTCAGCCCAAACCTGACCTTGTCTACAAGTGAACAAGTCGATTTTGAGTTCAAGGTAAGCAAAACTCGACTCGACTTATATACAATCCTCAATAACGCTATTAATATCAATTCGAGTTCGAGATTTTGACCCGATTTGGACATGTTATAAGAACTTTGGTGCTTATTTTTATTGAAAAGACCAAATAAACACCACCCAAGAAAGCCCATTCATCATCCCAAAGCATTCACCCATATGTACAAAACAAGGCCCATTACATCAGCCCAAAAGATCCAGGCCCAAGCCTGCCAACACTCATCGCTTCTTAACGGCGGGCTCCTTACGGGAGTTAAAATAGACGGCGGCCACAGGAGGGCCCAGCCCGTTACGCACCGCGAAGTGGCGCGTGCAGAAGTTCCCGCGCACCTCCGGCGCCACCACGCGCATCCTTCCTCCGGTCAGCGGCCTCTCCTGCCGGAACAGCGCCAGCACGTACCGGTGTATCCCCGTCGGCGGCTGCGGCCCCACGTACGGCACCACCTCTTCCCCTGCGAAGCAGGTAACGTGTAAGGAAATTGAACAATGTGATAAATCTAGGACTAAAAAAATTGGATATAATTTTGAAAAAAAAAGAGAGAAGAAAATGAGCCATATTTGTCGAATTCGAATTCGAATACGACAACATTCCAGGTTTGATTCCCTAACGTACATCTCTGCTGCATGCCTACATGCCGAGTTTGAGGCATGCATGCATTTCAAACGTATACCTCAATATTCATACCCGTTACATGCTGATTCTGCGGCATGCATTTCAAATGTGAGGCCGAGCGGAGCGCAGCGAATTAAGTATAAATTATTTAACAAACATAGACTAGAAAACTCGATTTGGCATTCATTCGATTTGGCATTCATTTCAAACGTATACTTCAATATTCATACCCGTTACATGCCGATTCTACGGCATGAAATACCCATTAGATGCCAATTCTGCGGCATGCATTTCAAACGTATACCTCAATATTCATACCCATTACATGCTGAATCTGGGGCATGCATTTCAAACGTATACCTCAATATTCATACCCGTTACATGCTGAATCTGCGGCATGCATTTCAAACGTATACCTCAATATCCATACCCATTACATGCCGAGTCTGCGGCATGCATTTGAAATGTGAGGCCGAGCGGAGCGATCCAAATCAAGTAATAATTTTTAAAGATAAATTATTTAACAAACATAGACTAGCAAACTCGATTTTATCCAAATTCAGAAGAAGAATTCATTTGTATTCACTAGAGCCAACCAATTTGACTTTTAAAAAAACCGTATGTATAATTGTAACGCAAATGCTTACATATAAATATTAGGTCGACCCCACTTTAGCTTGGTCGAACTCTTACCACTCAATCACTTAACTAAATTTTAGCTAAATTTCCCCCTAACCTAGTGATAGTATATATCAAAACACATCGGTCCAATCGGTTCAACCACGAATCATCAACTCAAACCGATACAAATCACAATTACAACCCATGCACATATCAAATTAACAGAAATATTACCTTTTGAAGCATCGGAACCTTCAGGAATATCCACCATGATCCTGCAAACTCCAAAACAACCAATTAAAAAAATTCCATTACATTATAGTACCATTACTTTAATCAAATTAACATTTTAGTACCAATGTAGCCACTCTCTAAGCCTGGGCTCACTAGGACTCGGTGCATCCGGATCCACCATAACCTAACCCACGTATACAAATTAATTAATAAACAAACATGCATCAAACGGTGGGGACCACACACAAAAAAACAACGAACCAGCGTGTACAGCACGGACGAAAACGGCGCGTCGTGGAGAACCTGCACAACCGGCTTCTGAGCCGCCGCCGACGGCTTGATCTCACACCGTTGGACACCTTCCTCGAGCCGTAGTGCACAGTCAGCTCGACCGTCGGATTGAAGAAGTCGATCACGTCCCCTATGACTTTCCCCACTATCAGCGGCTCGATCGAGCGAGCCATCGGATCAAAGATGGAAATCACAAGACGATATCTGGACCGTCCGATGTGGAGAGGGGGAGGGTAGTGAAGTGATGGGGAAGGGAGGGAAAGGTTTTTGGGTTTTGTAGTGAAGGGTTGGGGTAAATGAAGGAGGGGATGCCACGTAGCGGGAAAGATTCCGAGGTTGACACGTCGATGACGGCAGGTGGACACGTGTTGGATTGTGGGTTCGTTGTCGGGTTTGTTGACGTCACTTGACGACGGCTTTTCTGATCTTTCTTTTTTTTCAGCTAAACGCTAATTCGTTGTTAGTGGGTTTATTTTTGGGTCAAATACTTAAAAGGTCCCGAAAGTATAGGGCGGGTTGCAAACTCGTCCTAAAACTTTAATCCGTTACAGAGTGGTCCTATTACTATGAAATAAGTTACAGAGTAGTCCTAGTGACGTCATAAGTGTACTTTTTCAGCCATTTCGCCATGTCTCATGTCTTAAAAGATGATTCAAAGTTCAACAATATGATCCAAATCTAAATCTTAACTCATCTACCTGATAAACTTTGGTTCAAAACTAAATCTAGTGAGTTAAATTTATATAATTCTAAATTTAAATCAATTTAAGATGAATTTTAAATTATATTATTGATGACATGACAAAATGGCTGAAAAAGTAGACTTGTGACATCATTAGGACTACTCTGTAACCTATTTCATAGTAATAGGACCACTCTGTAACGGATTAAAGTTTTAGGACGAGTTTGTAACCCACCCTATAATTTTGGGACCTTTTGAGTATTTGACCCGTTTATTTTTTTGGCGTTTTGTGACTAACCATAATATCTTAGTCATTTATACGATATTTAAGTCAAACGTGTCACATAATGAGTGAGTCGGTGCGATAATGAGTACACGCAGGATCTAGATAGCGAGCAGATACTAAGGACACATACCGTATGGCTGCTGAAATATATATGAAGAGTAGCTCTGCATTACCTTCAACATCTACTTATAAAGACTTTGACGAAACATGTCAACACATGATGCATGAACTAGAAAGAGTTAGTAGAAGAAAAATGATACTTGGGCCTCGGGCCTTGATGGGCTGGTTATTAGGTCCAACTTGATAGACGTAGAGACTAATGGGCCTTGATGGGCTGGTTTGTGATCCAACTTTGGTAGACTAGGGAACAAATGGGCCTTGAGCCTAATGCCTCATGGGCCTTAGTACTATTGAATGCCTCATGGTGCCTAGGGCCCAAATAAGTTGGATATAGGTTCAATTCGATAATATTCACTATCGTAACGGTCTAATATAACATACCGATTATTTTAGACACTTCAATTCATGGAGTTCTTAAGAGAGTTGTTTCATTGCACTCTAATATCTGTCTCGTGAGTTACTCTTTGACACAATTTAGTTACCTTCCGTCATTTCTCAACTCGATCCTCTCTCTAGTAAAATGTACATAATCAAGAACAAGAAAGAAACCAACCGATTTTAGCTCGACCGCCCACGAGATGTTACTAAGAGTCAAACAATATTGGTGATGAAGTTGACCAGCTTTCCAACCCTATGTGAAAATTTGAAGCCCTTCTTCTAGAAGGTAGTCATTTTCATATTTTTTACATTGAGTTAAAACTTTTAATTAAGAACGTGAAATAGAAATTCATGTACATTTGAGATAAGATAATACGTTGACAAAACACGCATGAGTTGACTTTGTGTTGTTTGACTAATTGGGATCTTGTCTTGTCTTCTTGTAGAGTTAACTAATGTCAAAACACATCTTATGTATATGAATCTTGGTAACAACCAATCCTTTTAGAAAGGCTAGCTTATCGTAGCCTTTGTGGCCTCAATCAAGTTGCAGAACAAGTCTTATCTAAATTGTGCAAACGTCAGACTCTTTCACGAGCCATTTATTTTGACGGGGCGCGATAGTAAACAATTAAAGATCCCTTCAGAACCCGTCTCTCAACAACTCATGTTATTAAGATGCAACGGCTCTTGACATAGAGTGAGCATTTATACAGTTTTCACGTATCACGTCAGACCGTGAGTTTAACACACTTGTATAACCTCCGTAGATATTGGGTGATCGGGTTGAGTCGAAACTCATCATTATCTACTCGAAAAAAGAGTTGGGCCGTGACCGGACCGTCCAACGTAGTTCATTCGCAAGGTCAAACCTTTGCTTAGCTTTCTAATTACCTTAGCCAAACGACTACATTAGGGTCAACACCTACGGGCCAAACGACAAACAAGCTTTAAATTTCAATATGTAGGCCGTTTGGTTGATGGAATTGGGTCCGGGAATTAGGTCCCAATTCCCGGCCCACTGGGAATTGGCTCAAATAATTGCACTACAATTTTCAGTGAGCTGGGGATTGAAATCCAATTCTCAGACCCAATTCCATCAACCAAACCACCCTTTTACTTAATTAATGGTTTTTAACATATTTTTTTTATATTTAAACTATTATTAAAATCAAAGTTTATGCCCAATGTTTTGAAAATTCACTCAGAGTCTCCCGACATCTTAATTCCACTATTGCTAAATACAATTATTAAAACCCATCAATACACATCTAGATTCAATGTTCTAGCCACGACCATTAACGTGACCAGAAATTCAGTTCATAATAATAATAAAAAATCACAAAGTGATCAAGTAATAAAAGTTCCGACCAAATCCAAGTGATGCCAAATGTTCATATATAACCTTTTGCATTACAATCATACATACGTCTTTTTCAATTGCCAAGTAGAATCTGAAGATCCCACTTGGAGCCCCCTGCCTCCGCACCTAGTCACGAGACCAATGCAACCTCTTCCAAACAAACCTACCCATAATACATCAAACCGATATGATAACGGTCAACCTAATCGATCGACCGTAACCCCAAATGAGACACAAACTCGAACCCACATCCATAATCGTAGTACTAAGTCAAAATCACGACAAATTTTCCTTGGACGGTCGATCGACATGAAAACTGATAACGAAATGCCCCCAAAAGGTCGGCGCTCCTAGAGATGCTTATCAACACCAAAGGCCGTATCTTACCGTATATATCACAACACGTCGTCGTTTCATTCAAGGGTACGTAACGAAAACGACAACTCGGGTCTTATACTACTCGACAGCTACTCAAATTTACGTAGTCACATGTGTTGAACGCATGCACGACGTATGCATTACGTACTTCACGTCGTTATTATAATATTACTATAATAAGTCCACGTAGGGTTAGGGAAAAAAAAGGGGGTGTGGGGCCCGGTGTGTTCTTGCATGATTGAGTCCACGTGTCCATGAAAATGGATGATGTTCGTGAAGGTTGATTGATGAAGTATGAGAAAATTATGTGTATGGAAGGTAACTATAACATTAGGCAAATCTCACATCGATAAAGGATAAGATGAGATGTACGAGGTGTAATTATCATAGTTGATGTTTGACTGATGAGACGAGTTTTTGATAAGGTGTAGTGGAATGGTACTCTTGTAAGAACTGTGAGCTTAAACGTGTTTTGGATTGAGTAGTGCATAGATTGGTGACGTCCTAGTAAGTATGTGATATGTGTCACTGGAGGTAATAGTCTAGGTAAATTCTACATTAAAAGATGAATATACAGTGGCGAAGTAAGGATTCTATAGTAGACCCTTGGCCCGATACATAAAATACATTGGCCGAATATATTTTTGTACTAAAAAATACATATATTTTAGCTATTTGGGTCCAGAGGACCCTAGGCTCGTGCCAGGGGTAGACTCCCCCTAGCTTCGCCACTGCGAATATAGATTTAGGAAACATAAGTATAACAGTGATCATAGCCAGATTGATAAGACGAGTTTTTGATCAGGTGTAGCACGATTTTAAGAACCGTGAAGTTACACTGAGTTTGGATAGAGTAATACACTCATCATACAGTCCAAAGTAACTATGTGAGGCCAAGAAACAAATCGAACATTTATCTTATCGAAATTAATACAAGATGAAGAAGAAGCAAACACAAGAAGACTGTAAAATGTATGTACAAAAAACATCTAATAAGTAAATTTTGTAACACTATTTTTCATTGTATCGTAAAATAGTGACTGAGTAAAAACTCGAACCTCGAACAATTTCCGAATCAAAACCACTCCACATAATTCAAATCAACCCTAATTCAAATAAAGGATTTAAATTATATTAATTTCATTATTAATTATGATGGTCCCCCAAACTATAGTCAAAATTAAATATGCCGGTGTGAAACAAGGACACGTATACCAAACACTCCCTATCATTAGTCCATAATCCCCATGCAAATTATTACTTTATTATTTATACCACTCACAAGTCTCCCTAATAAAATACTATTATTTTTACAGGACACGTGTCAGTTGCCACCTCTGGAACCATCTGTCTCCCCTCTCGCCGGAAAAGTCGCCGGAATCTGATCAACGACTGTCGGCATCTCCGTAGCATGGACAGATTTAAAAGTTTGGTTTTCGTATATTTAAATGATAGCTTAAGATAGTGGAAATAAATCTGATTAAAATTAGCTAATTAGGTATACCAACTGTCTCATTATCCACTAGTTTGCGTACTATATTGTGTAAATGGTAGCTAGTGAAAATTAAATTACAAGGAATTTTGTAGTCTATAAGTTAATTAAGTAGCTTGAATTCTGTTCCAGCCTTGTCGCTATGTAAGACCTACGGGCATTAACAAATCGCTGTGTAAGACCTAAGGGCATCAAATTTATCATGTAAGACCTAAGGGCATTGGAATCGCTGTGTAAGACCTAAGGGCATCAAATTTATCATGTAAGACCTAAGGGCATTGGGATCGCTATGTAAGACCTACGGGCATTAACAATCGCTGTGTAACTAAGGGATCAATTTATCTGTAGACTAAGCTGAACCTTTAAACTAAGGGCATCAAATTTATCATGTAAGACCTAAGGGCATTGGAATCGCTGTGTAAGACCTAAGGGCATCAAATTTATCATGTAAGACCTAAGGGCATTGGATCGCTATGTAAGACCTAAAGGCATTAACAAATTGTGTAGACTAAGGCATCAATTTATCATGTAAGACCTAGGGCATTGGGATCGCTATGTAGAGGTAACCCTTTAAAAGGCAGGCATTAGACAAATCCGCTGTGTAAGACCTAAGGGCATCAAATTTATCATGTAAGACCTAAGGGCATTGGGATCGCTATGTAAGACCTAAGGGCATCAAAGTTATCGGTATAACATCTAGTTAATGATGAAAAGAAGCAAAGCGATCAAGAAAGGTGTAATAAGATAAAAAACCAAAGATTGAAAATTCGCGAGGAAGAGTTTAGTAAGGCAGTTTTTTACAAAAAAAAGAGGAGAAAGAAAGGAAAACAGCAACAGCACGCAGAAACATGATGATTGTCTGAAAAGATAGCAATAATAACAACAGGTTGAAAGCGGGATCATGGGTCTTTAGCGCCGGAGCCCTTCTCGCCAGCCTTGGAAGAATCAGCGGCGGAATTGAAGTCCTTCCCGCTGGTTGAGGGGGCTTGATCAGATGATGGCGGCTGAACCTCTGATCCATCGAGATTCAGAGCAGGCAGGCCACGGCTGCGGCGAGTGGCCGCCACATATTCAGCATTCTGCCGCCACTATCTCCCGCTCCAAGCGAGCAGCATCTCGAAAATAAGTCTCCTCCTCGGCATCGGGAAGGTCAGGAACCCCAAAGTTATAGCGATTGAGACCTCGGAGGACGGCTCGAACCATTTTTCGCCCTGGCCAGCCCTTGTTGGGAAACAGCTCGTAGAACTCATTACGACAGCTGCGCATTACTACGCGCATACTCTCGCCGAGAGCATGAGTGTAATAAGCCACAGTCTCATCATACTGAGCCTTGGCAGCGGCAAGATCACGATCCGCCGCCGATTCAGCCGCCAGAGAGTCATTCAGCAGCTCCTTAGCTCTGTCCCTTTCGGCGGCTATCTCCTCCACCTGAGCAACCTTGACACGAGCCTCATCCAACTCGGCTTCAAGGGCGACAATGTGCTTATTAGCAGATTGCAAGTCCTCCTGGACGCCCTCCATCTGGGAGATCCGCCCAGTCGCCTCAGCCAGGTTTTCCTTCAGAGACTCAGCAGCAGAGGTCGCTGCATCTGCCCGTCGCTAGGATAAAAAAAAACAAACAAACAAACAACAACGTGCGGGTTTAGCAAGGATCGTAGGGTGACAAGCCGGGAAATAGTATATATAAAAGGGGAGAAGAAGAGGCAGATGAGTAAATACCTTCTCCTCGTTATGATAACGGGTGAGATCCATGCGCAAAGAGCGCAGATTCTCAACATCCTCCTTCAGCCTCCGATTCTCCTCCTGCATGTGTTTACATGCAAAGGAAAGATCGCCGAGCTCGGCCACGGCCTAGGCAGCAAAACAAATGTAAGGGGTAAGAAGCAGCGAGCAGAGCTAAGGTAACAGGACAGAGCAAATAAATTTCGTATTCCATAAATACCTGAAGGAGGCGGCAGGAAGTCGCCCCATGCAGGTCCGAAATCTCCGAGCCCTCACCAGGAGCGGTCACCCCCTCGTAGACACCTCGAGAGAACTCCTCCGTGATGTCACTCGCCATCCGGGGCGATATGTGGGATGCCACCGGATGAACGACGCGAAGTAGGGAAGGCGAAAGGGACCCTCGCCCTCGCGACCAGCAGGAGTAGGGCGATGAAAGAGGGTGTTAGCTCGCTCTGTCCAGCTGGCCCGGCGGGCACGGTCGGTGTTGACAGGAGGCGGGCGAGAGTGGTCGCGAGCAGGCTCGGTGGGACGAAGATCAAGCTCCGCAGCCGGCGCAGACTCGGGATGCTCCGGATCCCGGGGAAGAGGAATAGGTTCGTCAGGAAGGTAGGAGTCGTCATATGAGATGACGTTCTCGTCAGCAGGATGCTCTAAGGGCTCCCTCGCAGAAGGATTGTCATGTGCCAGAGGCGATTGGCGACGAGAGCGGCGGAGGGGAGTTTCAGTCTCAGCATCGACATCCTCCACCTCTATCACTGGTGGAGGCGGCGGCGGTGGATTGCTGGAGCCCTCACCTGCCTTTCTCCTCGGCTTGGAAACCCCAGCTTTTTTCTTCCTCTTTGAAGAAAGGAGGCTTTCATCCGTCTCAGCCGCCTTCCTCTTCCCCTTAGATTTCTTGGGCGAAGGTTGGGCAGAAGCAGGGGCGACGGGGGCAGCCTCAGAGCGGCTGGGACGAGTCTCGGCGACAGGACCACGCGCAGTGGTACTAAGGAGGCACCCAGCGAGGCTTACGGCACCTAGGAAAGGTACATCCAAAGATTAGTATAAAAAAAGGGGAAAGAAAAGAGAGCACAAAAAGGCGATAATATAAAGGTTATACATTCCTAAGGGTTTGGCTACGACGACTCAATTACGCAAGATGAACGGCGACAGCTAGGAAGGGAGGAAAATAATCAGCACCGCCTAAGACATAAAGTATACCTCCTCGTATCCCCGCCTGGGCAGTCCGCAGGCCAGAAGTGGTCGATAAATGATGGCAATCAAAAAGGATCTGGCGACGAAGGAGTATTTCATCGGGAGTAGGATCAAGCTCGGCGCTGAAAGAACTCACGTCACCAGAAGACCAGGATGAGGGGAGCAGCGAAGCCCAATGATGATCCGTGTCGCTGGGGCGGAAGTAGAAAAACGAATGGTACCATGTAGGGCGAGGTTTCGGGGATGAGTAAGTGCCCTTTTGAGTAAGATCAGCTCGGCGAACGAAACTGATGCCATTGGAGGTGTGTTTGGCATAATGAATTAATTGAAACAACCGCAAAGTGGGGGCGATTTTCTTAGTCACGCAGCTGCATTCAAAAGCAGAGGCCGTAGCCCAACACCCGACGTTAAAAGCGCCAAGAGAAGCGCCAAAGCACCTAAGCAGGTCGACCGTGAACGATGATGGCGGAAGGCGAAGGCCATTGGTGAAGGCCTCGGTCCAGACGCCGTGCCACCCCTGGCGGGCAGTTGCCAATAGTGGAAAGCCGAGAGGCCACGGCGAATTCCCAGGTAGACGGCAGCATGGCGAATGGAAGAACGCGGGCGATCTTCTCCACCGACCCTGAAGGAAAGTAGCCCGGGCCGATGACCGTGCGCTCGTCACAAGTAGCTCTTCCCCACATAGACCGCCAGTTGCCAATGGAGTAGGAGCCGGTGACTCTAGTCGCCTCAGGGTCAATCTCGACCCCATGACGGGCCCGCTCGAATCCTTTTTGGTGGGGACCCCAAAAAGGCAGGGCAGGAGATTCATCAAAATTCTCCTCTGCTACGTCGGAGATTTGGGCAGACGAGGTTTCGGCTATAGATGGAGGATTTAAGGGTGCCCGTTCAGGGGACTGACTGGAAGAGGAAGGAGAGGACGAAGGAGAAGATGAAGGAGAGGGTGAAGAATCGGTACCAGCGGAGTAGGAATGACTTTGGTTTTGGCTATCGGAGTCGGAATTCATGGTTCAAAGAAAATAACAAAAAGCAGAAAAGAGAAGGAAACACACGACAGGATGGCAACGGGAGTGAGAAAGAGGGGAAGAGTCACGTACCAGGTGGGCGTCGGGGGGCTCCAGACATCTGAAAAATGGCAGGAAGAGATGAGCGTTTTCTGGTGATCGGAATAAGGAGAAACGAACGTTTTCCGATCGACGGGGAAGGAGAAGATAGTGGAGGGCTCGCCGGAAGGAATAAGGAAGCAGTGGAGGCAAGAAGACTGTAAAAACAGGGAGTCAAGGTGGCAGAGAAGGAGTAAAAAAAGGAGGAAGACGGTAAGAAGGGGGTTTATATAGGAGTGCAATGAGCAGGAACGGAACCGTCGCGGTGAATGGGTGAGTCACACGCGCGGTTAAAAGGACGTGTTGGCGGGAAGTTGAGCCGTCGCGACGTTTCATTGGGGGCACGCGCGGCTGAGATGACGTCTGAAGGGATAAGGTAATGATGGCTTTCTAGGCAATTACTGAAATACCCCGATTTCCCCAACTTCTCCAGCAAGATAGGGAGTAAAAGACCATGATACCCTGAGCGGTAGAGAGGTGCATGAAAAACTGGAAAGAAGGGGCGCGATAGGAAGCAGCGACAAAAGAGATAAGGCGATAAGAACCAAGACACCAAAGCGACAAAATAACAAAGCAACAAGGCGATAGGACAACAAAGCGATAAAGCGACACAACGTAAGCGATCCGAGTCATAAGTAAACCCTCAGCCAAGCAAAGCTCGACTAAGGGCTTGGGGGCAATTGATGGGCCTAGCCCGACGAAGTCCAAAGGCCCACACGACGGCCCACGAGGCGACCCACATGGTAGCCCGAACACAGCGGCTAGGGCAGGGGACCCGGACTCAGGCGGTAAATCAGATGGGCCGAACAAGCAGGCCCAGGAGGTGGAGTGAGGCCCAAAGCGACGGCCCAACTCGGCGGCCTCCTAGGGTTACTCGGCGACACTTAGGTTTCCAAGACAGAGCGGACACGTGTCAACATCCTACGGGAGCTACAAACGAGTGGCTAAGATTCAGCCTTGGCGACCAAGGCAGGGGTACTATAAATACCCCCGCACACCCTATTAACCGGGGGACAACACTTTTACCCAGCGGACAAACGCTCCGCGGTACGTTACTCGCCTCCCTCTCCCATTCCTTAAACTGATCGCCTCCCCTTTTCCTTGAACTAACTACCCCCTACACTACTTACGAGGTACACCACTCCCGGAAGACCAACGGGCTTGGGCTTCCATTATTGGGCCAGGCGACAAGGCTGGAACAAATTCGAATAGTCACGAAAATAAATTTAAATAATTTTATGGAGAGACGAGGAATTTCTAGGTGAGGGACTAATTGGTAAGAAACGTTACTGAATTATGAATTTTGTTTATGTTTCTGGCAAGTGGGATTCTACGCACTGGAGGAGGCCATGAATTAAGCGTCGACAGGTAATGGGGTAAGAATCTGTTATGGAAGCATACTGAAACTAATTATAGGGTAGAAATCTTAGCACAGTCTACCTCTTGTCTATAATACATCTGATCAATTCATTAAAAAAATTATAGTCATGAGTTGATCTGCGTAGGAAAGAGATTTTTCTTCTTAATTGAAATCGAGGGAGGAAACTCTTGGGACGATGATTTGCATAAATGAATGACGAACAAATTTGAAAATCTCTTTGTCAATGTAACATCGTCGGGAATTGAACACTGGGCTAGCTGATGATGGATTTGAGATTAAGTTGAATCGAGACCGAGAGAATTGCGGACTTCGCACATTTAACGGTAAAGATCATTATTTTCCTGTTATTTTTTATTATATAAGATATAATAACGATCCCCTTTATCCTAATGGCTAAGTATGACTAATTTGATGTATCTGAAACAAATTTCACTATGAACGAAAGACAAAATGCATCGACACTCGATTTTAAAAAAAAATCTCAATTATTTTTCAATAATAATTATAGCTAAGAAATGCTAATCATATATTATAATTAATTAATTGTAAAATATTACATTATGATACAAAAACATTATAAAAAAAATTACATGAAATTATTAACGTCCAAAATACCGTCAGGAATTTCAAACCTAAACACATCACTACAATAGCTATCCCTCTCGTCCTCTGTACCGCTGTTCCAATTATTGTACGCCGGACTCGAAGTCGACGGCGTCGACAACGCCGACGCCGGCGGCACCCCGAACCCGCTCTCCGACGACGGGCCCACAACGTTGTAGTAATGACCCGGTTGCAGAGTATCATATCCGTCCGTGTAATTGCTTTGCCAATCCGTGGGGCCCACTGATTGTGCATTGACGTCTGAGAATTGGACACATGGCGAATTGGTATTAGTTGTGGTTGTGGTAGTAGTCAACTCTTGAAACTCGTGTCCGACCGGTTGGACCAAGGGTTGGAGGTGTGAGTTTTCGGGTTGGGTAGTTCGTGACGAGAAGAGGGAGGCGGCGAGTCGTAGGATTTCCGGGTTGATCAACGGTTGGACCACCCCGCCGACTAGACTGGTATAGTTTTGGTGGGAAGAAGCAAAGGACGAGGTTAGAATTGAGGAGAGGTCCAACAGATCGAGCCGTGGGTTGTGAGTAACCGGGTCGATTCCCATTCTGAGCAGCTTCTTCCGAATGTGAGTGTTCCAGTAGTTCTTGATCTCGTTGTCGGTTCGTCCTGGTAATCTAGCAGCAATCGCAGACCACCTGACCAAAACACAACTTATACTTGTTCAGTCTCTAGATCAGTCTCCTAACTGTGTTTAATTTAATTTCACCCAAATCAAATTCTTTCAACTTACTTGTTCCCGAGAACACTATGCAGCTGAATAATAGCCTCCTCCTCCTCAGGCGAGAATCTCCCCCTCCTGATATCCGGCCTAAGATAGTTTGTCCATCTCAAACGACAACTTTTCCCACATCTCTGCAACCCTGTTACCATAAAAGATGATGAGACTCCACCAGACTGAAACTCAGAGAAACGGGGTTGAGCTAGTGAGTAACGTACCGGCATTCTTGGGGAGGGTGCGCCAATTGCCATAGCCATGGACTCGGATGTAGTCCATGAGCTTATCATCTTCCTCGGATGTCCATGGACCTTTCTTCAAGCCATTCTTCTCACAACAAGGAGATCTACCCATGATTATTGAAGAGATGAAGAAGATTTTGATTGTAGGGTCCGTTTGGGAGATGGGTTTTTGTGTAGGGGTATAAATAGGGGAAATTATGGGGTGTGTGCTAAAGGAAAGTCAAAAGGGTTTGCCGTCCTTTGTGTGGATTTGGACATGGGGGTACGTGTTCCCAAAATGGTTATTATGAGCCCATGTGTTTTGTTTAATTAATGGTTAATTGAGATTGCTTGATTGTACTTTAATTAGGGTTTTGTACTACAAAAAGTAATCTTTAGCTACTACAAAATTACAACGGCATGAAAATGCAGTAGCAAATAGTTGATATTTGCTACGGCAATCACTATTTCATGTAGTAATTTGCAGTAGCAAATACTATTTGCCACACCACTATTTGCGACGGAATGCTGGCAGTAGCAAATAGTGATGTGGCAAATAGTATTTGCTACTGCAAATTACTACATGAAATAGTGATTGCCGTAGCAAATATCAACTATTTGCTACTGCATTTTCATGTCGTTGTAATTTTGCAGCAGCTTGCAGTAGCTAAAGGTAATTTTTTTTTTGTAGTGTTGTGAGTGATGGGTATTTTAGTCACTCTAGTTTAGTCTATTGGATGAAGGGTTTGGAGGGTTTGAGATGTAGAGAAGTGTCGGACTATTGAGACGGCTCAATGATACCGTAGAAATGAAAAAATTG
The DNA here is from genome assembly GCA_034768395.1 of Linum lewisii. Lineage (NCBI taxonomy): Eukaryota > Viridiplantae > Streptophyta > Magnoliopsida > Malpighiales > Linaceae > Linum > Linum lewisii. The sequence continues at coordinate 575,562 of CM068299.1, forward strand.
GAGTCACTAGCGAAGTTTTAGTAGTCAATTTTCACGTGGTTTCATCTTTTGATTGTCACGGTTAAGCGACTTGGGATCAAGACCTTCTTTCATCCCGTACTAGACCAACATTTGTGATCAGACACACCTACTATAAACATACAAAGTGTCAGAACTACTGAGACGGCTCAAATGAAGGCATAAAAATGGAAACTTGGAGTCCTAGTCGAAATTATAACAACCAATCTCATGGCTTCATATCTTTGTAGATCGCGAGAGAGTCAAGCCATTTCGGACACAACTGATTACACGTAAGCTTGTGACCACTCTCAGAGGCATAAGTACTCAAAGCTAAGATCAGCTGCTACTAATGATTGGGATCAAGACATGCTTTCATTCAATACTAGGCCAACACATGCGATTGAACACCTACTATAAACAGTACTCATTATCTCCAAGAATACCATCATATAAATCAATTCTTACTTCTTTATTTCGATTCTATGACTCGATTGATTAACCGACTCGATTGATTAACGATTAACAACCCGAAAATCCATACCCACCTTATAATAGTAATAGAGAGTGGTCCTTCCTCTTTGATCTAATCAATCAATTTTTTCAAAGTGTGTTTTTGTATATTATATAAGATTAAATTTAATGATGATATTCATATTAGCTGTGACCAACAAACGAGTGCCACGTATACCCCTATCTAAGCATATAATTATATATATGCATGGCTATATATTATATCATATCGCCAATATTAATTACCTAAATACAGCTATTATACGTTATAATTTTTCAAAATACATGACTAATACGTATGTATGTACGTATCTACACTCAAGCCGTATTTTTTTTATAATGTGTGTTTTCTCTTATTTCTTGATCGCATTGACTTCCCAATTTGGATGCAAATTATTCAATTTGATTTTTAGGACCACATATTTTTCCTTCTACACTTTCCCGTCATCATATTAATTTTAATTAGTGACCATCAACCTACTACATCTAGCCACCATATAAAAATTAGAGAGGATTATTTAATCCAAGGAATAATGCTATTTTGCCCCCTTTACTTTACCAAGTTAACAATTAGTCCCAACCCTTCAGTTAAAAATTCAGTCCACTTAACTTCTGACAAAGTAGAATGTCATGTCATACCAGGTTAGAATGAGGGTATACCATAGGTTCAAGGATTGCGGGTGAATTGACAGTGACGACAAATTGGTTGTACGAACTATGAAGCATGCAAGTAGCTATTGTGAAACTTTTGAATGAATATATATCATATATTTAGCAAATATTTCAAAATAATAATCTAAGTATTATCTTTTGATGACATGACATGCTCCTCTGTCAGAAGTTAACTCAGTTTTTAACAGAAGGGGCTAATTGTCAAATTAGGCAAAGTAGAGAAACCTGTTTGTTAAACTCGATAGAGTAGAAGGGAGTAAAATATCATTATCTCTTTAATTAATTATGGTTACTTATATATTATATATTAATAAAAACCTACTCTAGTTAGCTACCAACTAATAAGTCCAAAATTATATGCTTCCTCTTTTGGATTTTCCAATTGATTGGACCTCGTTTGCATCTTTCAAAATTAATACTATTTATATGTTGGTATGAAACATTATTATAATTGACTAATTATAAGATAAAGTAAGATCACATATGAAAATAGTAATTTTGATCAATCATAAGCATCCGGACTAACCGACAAGAATCAATAATGGTATAAAATTAGAAAATCAAAATAGTTGGATTCGAAGTTGAATGTAATTCAGTATTTCGTCTTGGAGATTCGAGATATAAATAACTTGTTGACTTGTTCGAGGGCGAGTTTTGTATCATGATTAAATGTGATTGTTCAAACTGGTTCGTTAAACTACTTTACTTGTTGGATACTCTTTCGCATCTCGCACTATAGTGATCGGTAGTAGAGTCATGAGGGTTGCTACTAAATTTTTTTTCATAGTAGGAATAAGTCGGGTCGAATTGGGAGATTTTTTATTGCTGGAAGATGAGTACAGATGTCATACATGCCTCTGAGAAATAAGAGATCGGTTTTAGAATTGTGTAAGGAAATAAGATGTCATACAGATGAGTACAGATGTCATACATCCATCAATTAGTGCTTGAAAGTGGATGATGTATCAAATTTTCTCGAGTAATTACGACAATTTATTCTTTTCAAATAATTTTTAAAAGATTTTTATATGTTTCTTATCTCAATTGGCAACCTCTACCAAATCAATTAGTGCTTCCAATGATGTATATTCGAAAATAATTTAACCAAAGAAGTTGCTAACGAGTTTCCATCTGAAAGGGAATTAAATCATTAATTATACAATAAAAATTTCGTAAAAATTAAATAAAAGTGTGAATTAAAAATTAAAAATACATAATATATTTGCATGGATGACGAATTTACTTTTAATAACGTATATCCCTTTCCTTATTTGTTCAAGCAACGCATTATTTAATCTAAATTAAGTGTACACGTGGCGGTATACTTCCAAAAATCTAACTTCAATGTAAATCAAAATTAAAAAATTCATGAAAAATCGGACGATCAACAAGCTGCCAAGTCTCACCTAATCTGACGGCCAATCATCCGCTCGATCTTGGTGCAGTTTTCTTCAATTATGGACTTCAACAAGTCCACGCTATAATTTTCAAACAATTATATCTTAATCATTGGTTTTTAATTAATTATTATTAGTAAATAATTTATAAAAGGTTGCATGGATTTTATGAACGAATGCATGAATTTTCCTTAAGCCGATCGACCCTACAAATTAATTAAAAATTTCATCATAAGTTTCCATTTATTTCCGAAAGCTTCTAAATGAAATCAAATGGTCAAAAACATTGGTAGTCACCCAAGTTTGGGAGTTGTAATATAGTGGTCACCTAACTTCATTTTATAACAAACCACTCATATCTATCTTTGAACGATGTAACCGAGCAATTATTTCAGTCACATTTGATGATTATTCCGGCCAAAATGACAGCTAAAAGATATGGTCAACAAATAAGAACCAGAGACAAGCAAATCACGGGTCCCACCAGCAATCTAAAGCCTTGAGATGAGAAATCCTACCACAATTATCGCATGCCGAAACATTAACTATTCCGATCGTATAAAAATCATACCATAATTTTGACCAATATACGATTCTTGCTATAAATAGTAGATTGTTATGTGATTAATTGTTAGTCAATGAAAAGATTATCGCATAATAATTAATTAGGAAGCTAGATTTTGTTACGTTGGATATCTATAATAATATTATATTGTTTTCATGTTGGAAAGCTTCCAATTTAACAAATAGCTCCTTGTACCGTAACCATTTTGCATTTTGGTTCTTTCCGTTCTAACTATCGTCTTCTTAACATTAGATCTGAACACATCCGTACACCGATAGAGAGAGAAATCTGAGGTAGGAGATGAAGAGTTGGTCAGAGAGGTAAATTGGGGAGGTATCACGAAGAGCATGGTGAAATACAAAGGGTTTTAAAAATCACACGTTTTTTTATTCGTCAATTTCATCATATCTAATTATGGTGAACACTCCGGTGCACCCAGCTAGGTAGGTGCACTGAGTGCACCCGCTTGGGTGTCGCGATCTTATCCGTCCGTTCAATCAACGGATCTCAAGCCTTTGAATTAAATAGGATTAAATTAATTAATTATATTATTATTCTATTCCACACAGGACATATATTACATATTAAATAGGATTAATATGTCCTGTGTGGAGTAGAATAATAATAAAACTAATTAATTTAATCCTATTTAATTCAAAGGCTTGAGATCCGTTAATTGAACGGACGGATAAGATCGCGACACGCAAGCGGGTGCACTCAGTGCACCCACCTAGCTGGGTGCACCAGAGTGTTTTCCATCTAATTATATATATTTTTATTCCCAATTAATAAACGCTTAGTAAGCTAATACATATGATTAGTGGAACTGACATCAATTAACGTCATGGAGACGAAAATTGGAATAGAATGACCCAAATGACAAAGTGGTCGAAGTATAAGAGATAAAAAGAGCGATTTATAGTGTTAAGTTGGCAAAATAGAGTATAAGGGCCAAATTGTTATTTTCCCAATATAAATACTTTGAATAAATTAAAAATTTTTTTTTGGGTACACGTATTGTTCTTGTGGATTTTTTTATAAATTAAATTTATTATTACACAAAGGATATTCACGTAAATCAAAGCTCTAATTCATCACTCATCTAGAGAATTCAAAGTATTTTTTAAAAGAGTCAGTGACTATTGCGTAATTTTTGAAAGTGAAATGACTGCATAATGCCACGTGGCAACATGGGACTGCATTATTTTTTTATTTTCACATGCAAAAGGATATTAGCTTTCTTCATTTATTGGGACTGCATAGAAGATGAGATATTAGGGTTTCATTAATTGGCTGTCGCCTGGCTTGGTGGCAGCATATGATTGGAACACGTCAGACTTTGTATTGGTGAAACTTTATCTTCTTATACACGTCACCCTCTACTGGCGTGGCCATGTAGGCTTTTATTTCCGGCCCATAAACTCGCCCACAAAGCCCATATGGGGATTGGGCCTTTATTCCAAGTATAAGCCCAAATGAACAAAACCGAAAAGCCCAAAATCCCCCAAATCTCTCAAATATAGCTTATCCCACCATCTCCAAGCTCTCAACCACACCCACAAATCAAAACGATGAACTTCCGATCAATCCTCTCCAATCCCACAATTCAAATCCACATCTCCCCAATCAGACCAAAACCCATCACCAATCTCCTCAAATGCAGCAGCTCACAGAAGCGCACATTCCTCAGCCTCGAAGAAGCTGGACTCGTCGAAATCTCAGGACTCAGCACCCACGAGAAGTTCCTCTGCCGCTTGACGGTAAATTGGTTGATTGATGAACAGCTTTGATCGATTGGGGGGTTTTTAATGGGGGGTTTTGATTTTTGTGGGTCAGATATCGTCGTTGAATCTGCTGAAAGTGGTGGCGGAGCAAGAAGGGTGTAGGATCGAGGAGCTGAATGCTGGGAAGGTCTGCGATTGGTTCTTGAAGGATAAGCTTAAGAGAGAACAGAGTATCGACTCTGCTGTTCTTCAGTGGGATGATTCTGATTTTCCGATTTGAGTATTGTTTTGATCTGTTCGGTTTGTTTGGGTTGGTTCATTTGGTTGAATTTGAACCGGTTATGGAGTCGGTGAGTCTACTGATCCATGGTTCCATCGGTTAAATCGGTTACAAATCAAAACTGAATCGTACTACTTGTATCCAATCTCATATACACTTGTTCAAATGGGAAGGTTGGTACTTGGGCCTAGGCCCAAGATGTTAACAAATCTCCATACAATTGGGCCAATCTCTTGGATCGGGCTTGAAGTGGGCTTATGATAAGATTCAAGAGTAGCCCAAATTCACTTACTAGGGAGCTAGCTTGAAGCCCAAGTAGGGCTCGAGAACCCCACTTGGAGCCCCTTGCTTCGCCCCCCTGTCATGATGAGTGAGAGAGTCAGCCACGTAAATGAACCATCATGTTATAATTAGTCACAAATTGTCGCCCATTCTTAAGATCAACAGACAACACCCCCAAAATCCACCTGAACAGGAGCCAACCTCTCGGTTTACTCAACCGAGACACGTCTTCGATTCTTTTCATGGTTAATTCAATCATTCAGAGTTGAAACCATCCTCATCAAACCACATAAACAACCTTAATCAGTCGCAAACAACTATATATCGCTTTCGAGAATCAACATCACAATTAATTTAATCAAAAAGGTTGTAGGAAAAATCAACCTTAGCCATTGTAATTTGAATTTTGAATTAGTCGTACAAAACTAATCAAAAGATTTGATAGAACATACGACAAAAAGGAGAGGCCAGCCAAGTAACTAAAAGTCAAACTTTTCTCAAAATTGACTTTTACACTACCCGTTAGCATTACAAACAAAATAGATAATTAGCCCTAATTTCACTTTAATTAATCCCAAATGAGAGATTAATTTCACTAAGTCAACGGATTAGTTCATTAAATATTCCATTAAAACCTTAATTAGATTCAAGTAATCGATTCATTCGTTGATGTTAGAGCTGTTAAACGAGCGGGTTAGGGGAGTTATTAGCTGGGTTAATTGAGTTATGGGTGACGGGATAATCAGATTGCAAGTTCGTTGGTGAAGTATTGTCGGATTTCTCGTCAATTAGGTGAAAAATGATCACTTGAGTTATGTGTTCACTGGTTTTTGGGTTGTGCAAGTTATGAGTTATTGACTTATAGTCAATTCGAGTCATAGAGGTTGGATATGGTCAGATTTTTACCAATTGCAGGTTTTCGCACAAATCAGTAAATGGTTGACAACAATATGCACTCCATTCCCGTAGACGTAGATGAACTCCTAACGGCTAACGTCATAGTTAAAAGATAAGACGATCGACCAACGATATCACACGTTATGATCGATTAACGTGTCTTTTTTTTCCAATGTTGCATGAATCAAACCGATTGAGCACAAGGATCAAGATTCAACCAAGTCAACTAATCAAACGAATAGCTCGTATATGAATTAATTCAATTCCTACTTTTCACTATCTTGTTTGACAAACCTGATTCAGTTTTATCGACAATTATCTTTTACTCCATAAATACAAGATTTATACATTTTATTTCAAACTACTAATCTCGAAACTAACTTCCAATCCGACACAAAAATTAAAAAATAATTTTTTTTAACATAGAAATATTGTCACTAAATCCAACAAATTCTAGAGTTTAGACTAATCAAATTCCATTAAGACTAACCAAGTCACTAGCGAAGCTTCTATATAGAACCAAACAGAACCTTACACTGCAACTTCCAAGTCTACACAGAAGTCGCTCCTTACGCTGACGACTTCTCTTTAAAACTCTTTTCTTCTTCCTTACGGATTCCAACTGCCAGCTAATCAACCGCAATTAATTCCCCAGTTTCAAATCCGTCAAACTAAATTTCATCTTCCAACTACTTCCTTGTTCTTCCCAATCTCTTCTTCTTCTTCGCAGATCGGAGACCTCCTCGCCGGCGATAGTCAACGCTTCCATGCTCTGACAACCACCACCACCGTCGCCGTACATGGCCATGGTTGAGAATAAGTCAGCCACCGACAACAGTGGGAATAAAGTCTGGGGGTTCTTCAGGCTGCCGTTCAAACCTACGGCCACGAATCCGACTTCTTCTTCTTCGGCCTCTCAGCTTCACCAGCATCATAGTCAGTATAATAATAACGCCATGGAAGGATCTAATCATCATCAGCAGCAGGGACAGGGGCAAGGTCAAGGTCAGGGTCAGGCGCCTCCTAATTCGGTTTCCTCAGTGGCTAGATCGCTTCTCCCGACTCGGCGCCGGCTTAAGCTCGATCCGGCTTCGAAGCTCTACTTTCCTTGTGAGCTGATTTCGTTTCCTTGATCTTGCTGTCTATTGAGCTGATTAGTTTTTGCAGAATTTGAGAAGTGTTTGGTTGGGAAATGGAAATGAAAACTTGCTAGTTGTGCTGCTTTGCTTTGATTGTAATGGTGGATTCTGGTTGCTGTGTAGATGAGCCTGGGAAGCAGGTGAGGAGTGCTATTAAGATAAAGAACAGTAGCAAGTCACATGTAGCTTTCAAGGTAGACTTCGATTAGATTTGGTCATTTACAGTTTGGGAATTTTGATTGTGCATTTATGGTGTTCGATCATTTGCCTGAAATAAGCTAAATGATTCTTCTAAATAACTGATTGGTTTCCATTTTTGTTCTTGTTTGGCTTAGTTCCAAACGACTGCACCCAAGAGTTGCTTCATGCGGCCACCTGGAGCCATTCTTGCTCCTGGAGAGAGTCTTATAGCTACTGGTAATTATTCTGTAAACGTTGATTGTGTTCTGTTGTTAAATCTTCGTACATTCTTCTTACTGGTTGTATGTTTTTCGGTCTTTTTCGATTTGTTAGTGTTCAAGTTTGTTGAGCATCCAGAGAATAATGAGAAGCCAATGGACCAGAAGAGCAGGGTTAAGTTCAAAATCATGAGCTTGAAGGTGAAAGGGCCGATGGACTATGTACCTGAGCTGGTGAGTTGGTGCTATGAGTTGAATTTTTTTGAACATGCTACCACTTTGCATTGTAGTTCTTCGTAGGAGACAAACTAGTCGTGATAAGATTGAATCTTGTTAGTGAAATGTCGCATTGGTTGCTAAAAATCGGAACTTTGTTGTGCTCTGTAGATGTGTGTTCTTCTTCTAGTTGAGCTGGCTAGGTTCGAGTATAGGTTATCCAGTCATAAGAAGTTAGTCTTGATACTTATTGTGCTCTTTAGACATGTTTCTTCTTCTGTTTTAAGAACTTCGGCTTGTAAGCTATCACGAATTCGAGACTTACCCTGTTTAGAACCAATTTACACTCTGATCATAAGGTCTATCTTTCTCAATGTCGATCTGATAGTTCTCGTACGAGGTTTCTTCATGCTGGTTATATGCTGAAACGCCATTTCTGTTTTCCAGTTTGATGAGCAGAAGGATCAAGTGGCAATAGAGCAGATATTGCGGGTTAATTTTATCGATCCCGTGCGGTCAACCCCAGTAAACCTCAAATCCCTAACTCCTCATTCCCCATTATAGACCACGATTCAATCTTCTTATCAAGTTTCTCATTTCCTTTGTGTTTCATAGTCTTTAGAGAAGCTGAACCGCCAACTAGCAGAGGCAGACGCTGCAGTCGAAGCACGGAAGAAACCCCCAGAGGACGCCGGTCCAAGGATCATCGGCGAAGGTCTCGTGATAGACGAATGGGTAAGTTCTCTCCCTATACATCCCATACCCATAGCTCTAGGGTTTCACTTGGCCTAAAGCATCTCTCTTTTTTGTTCCACAGAAAGAGCGAAGGGAAAGATACCTCGCTCGACAACAAGTCGAAGGAGTCGACTCGGTATAGACAGCGAAATCAACTGGATAATGCTATGGATTCGCTTCGGGAAACGAGATGAAATTGTTGTCGTGTAAAGAAAAAGAGATGATCTTTGGTGATGAATTGTTTGTTTGTTGTTGTTGTAATTTTTCTTTTTTTCCTCTCTTTGTGATATTCTGAGAGTGTTAGAGAAACTTTTCTGTGTTCTTCTTGTTCTTGTTCTTCACCAGCTCTGCCTGTAGATATAATATTGTGAATTTGCCACCAGGAATAAAAACTGGGATGGCCACCTGTTGTTTGGGTTTGTAATGCTCATTTTTCGTGGTTTCGTACAAAATCTCGGTGGTCAATTTCGGTTTTCGAGGCTAATGCTCTTGCCCGAGTCCGAAAAACGGAGCTCAAACGAGGGAGGAAACGATAAAGCCGTCAGCAAGATGCACTCTTGCAGGCTAACGCGCGGTGCTGAGCGGACACTAGCCTTGGCCATCGTGCTTTACAAACGGTTTACATTTCGGCCAAGATGGAGATTTCGAGCTGAATAGTGAAATGGGTTTTCGGGACTTGATTGATGATTCGACATTGATCATACGATATAATCAGGCTAGTATCTGAACTTTCTCTCTCGAGCCGACTCGTGAGAGCTCGAATCAGCTCGATAATCTATCACGACTCAAACTTAGCTCGTTTATAATCGAACCGAGTTTCGAAATGAGCCCTTTTTCGAGCCGTTTCGTCGATAGCACTAGTTTACAAGCTTAAGATACGACGTCGTTTCAGCAGATAAGCCTGAATAAAACAAAAAACAAAATTCCCGCCAATTGGAAACAGAGAAAACTGTGGCTTCGTTGGCCGGTTTGATGCAGAAACCGCTATCTTAAATCCAAATCCAAACCCATTTTCTTCTATATATATACACTCTTTATCTCCATAGCTAAGGAACACTACGAATCTACGATCAAGAAGAAGAAGTGAGTCAGCAACGAACCAGATAACGACAAAAAAAAAAACAGAGTCCGGCGAGGAAATGAGCAAACTCCGGGCGGATATCGGCGTTTCCGGCAGCGACGGTGGAGGAGGGAACCCAGATGGCCGGATTTTCAAACGGAGCTCCAGCGAGAAGGGATGTTTTCCCGGTGGCGGCGGCGGTGGCGTTGAGGAAGAAGGGAGGAGGAGGAGGAATCAGATTGAGGAGTCGTTGCAGAGAGTTATGTACTTCAATTGCTGGGCACTTAGCTAGTCTGGACCCGACCCGAGTCGGAACGACTCGGATTATTGGGTCCAAACCGAGCTGAACCCGAGTCAATCGGGTTGGGTAGTGGTCGAAAAAGGGTTCTTTTGAGTGTGTGTTAACAATCTTTGTATAGGGCATTATGCTTCATTCCACGACGAAATTGATAGGGGTCGTTTTATCGTGAGTGTTTTATTCGCGACCATGTTTCGAATTTTCCTAATCGATTCAACCATGTAGGTTGGGTTGTTTTTGTAAACAATTTGACGGTCTTCAATCATTTTGTCGTACTCCATGATAATGCCCTCGAACTTGTAAATAAGGAGCTGAAAACAGTTTTACTTATCTATCTGACTTTCTATCGTATTAGTAAAGAAAAGCGGTAGCTTGATCGTATGATTCAGCTACCAACTTGTTATTCGTCTCTAAGATCACCTTGTCGTACCCCGTGTCAAAATTCACCCCATGCCAGTTCTTAATTCGTCTAGTGTCTTCTCCCTTACAGATACACTGCCCGTACTAGTACGGTTTTGAAAACACTATATACAAAACTAGAATTGTACATTCTTGCTCTTATTTCTGATTCTGTGGGCTTATCCACGGATTTGGGCCAAGACTAATTGGGTCTACCTGGTATTTGAATTGGGCTTCTAGCCCTTCTTGTGATTGTGGGCTATTCATGAGTAGCAAACTTGGTTAAAGCTTGTTTGGCATATGAAGGAAAAGATTGTTATGATTTTTGTGTGTGGCATCATAGGTAGCCAAAGTAGGTGTGTTTCTAGGAGGAACAAGCATCCTATGTTCACTTTCTTTGTGGCTTTGTATTTAGTATGTTTACTATTTCGGGTTGTGATTAAATCGATGTGATAAGTTATGATTGCGTGTAACGGTTCAAAGTTATTGCATTGCAGCTTCAACCTTCGTTTCGTGACTACACATGAAGGTGTATGTGGGGCTGAGATGCGTGTAGGCCTATAATGACTTTGTAAACGCAGAATCTGGGTATTGTTTGATGGACGATATTGTCTAGCCGTCATTAATGCTCCACAAGTTGACCTTGCCTAAGGTCCAATTGTTTTAGTAGATTTGTACCAAATACTCCTTCCTAACCACCGTAATAAAGGCCGGTCAACTTTCTCTACTGGGATTAGAGACTATACATTATACCCTCTCAATTTCACTCTCTAATTCAATGATCTATTACAACTTATAAGTACAAGTCTACGATAAAATTAACACAGTAACTGAATGACAATATGTTTTAAATAGAACTCGACTCAACTATCGCATGAATACGGCACTGACCCAAGATTTCCACTCTCAACATCCACCTCGTTCTTTCGCTCACTTGTTTCCCATCGCATGAGTATCGTTTTGATCCGATCCACACCATAATCGATTCGGACCCGAAGTTGGTTGGTCTACAAACCTTGGCCATCATCAAAGTTATACACACATGGAACTATGCATATAACACATGATTCTCATATTCTTTTGTACGAAAAAGGTGACATACCAAACACTCCCTTATCCATTATCCAAATCGTCGGTGGCAGTCATGCGATTCTTCTTCTTCCCCTTTCTTATGTCTTCCCTTTCACTAACAAACCGTGACACAAAATTTCAATAGGGAAAAAGAGAGATCTTTCATAATTGGTCACTTACCTTTTGAGTATTTAACAATATGGTCACCTAACTTTAAAAGGTGACAAATTAGCCACATTATTTCGAGCTACATAAGAGGGTAATGTTTATGTAAAAAATCTAAAAGCCACCATGTCACACCATTCAGAGTAGGTATTAAACTTAACGATAAGGTCAATCAAGAGGGTTAGCATGCAGAACCTCCCTGAGTCATTAAATCGACCACAACACCTGCTCATTCTATTTAACTAGTTTAGTGAGACTCGAACAATTAACTCTTTTTTTAGTAAAATGAATTCCATTCATTTTCAATGAGAAGCATTACAATAGAGGAAAAATCGCGACAATAACCAGAAGGACAAGAACAACATTAGACATTGAGGGATTCCAAACAATTATATGGGAGGATGTTCCTTCTGGCGGCTAATCCTCTTTGGTATTGCTTTTTCTTGGCATGAATTTCGCATAGATTCATGGACAGAATGAGAGCTTCTGACACCTGGTTGGTTTAGGTAGTTATTCTACTATGTGTTTGGATGACGTGGTATCAAAACCTGACGTTCTGGGGATGAAAGTCGACAAAAGACGCAGCATTCCGTTCAACGACCTTTTTTTCACATTTTGTAAAGTCAGATGACCACACTAGTCCGCAATCCAAAGTTAAGTGACCGATTATGCTTTCGACACATCTTTTAGGTACTTTTTTATCCTTTTTCCTCTTTTGCAAAAGGGAAATCCTCTTGAAGATTTGGTTGGACTATGTAAATCTAAATCCCTAAAAAAAGGTCCAAAATTCCCAGCAACACAAGTTTATATTATACAGTTGTGATGATTGAGATCTGCTACAGCCAGTTGTATGCTTCACACTTTTACTCAAAAATCACATGAATGAAACTTTGGACCCTATCCACTACCCAAATGGAAGTCTTTTTCTAACTTTTTATGCTAACCCACTCACTAAATCATTTTTCTCTTTGGTGGGTAGTTCATCAATTGTGATTTGGACGAGTGATTTTTTAGAAAAATATTTGCATTTCGTCGTAATAAAATTGATATAAGCTGCCCAGTATGGAGTCATAACATCCAAGTTCATCGCATACGAATACTCACTAAGAAAGTGAATCTCACGTTATCATCTTCCATATATGGCATGAGTGTAATAATGTGCTTTCAAAAGCTAGACGAGAATGTGCATCGAGTCTGCATCAAAGAAAGATTTTACAACTTTTTTTGTATACAATACACGATTACCCATCAAGCATAGAATTTTTTTCTAAAGATGGATATATATGCTTCATTTTCACCGTTTAATCCTCGTCACTGGTCTTAAGGGAAAGAAACAAATTATGAATTTTATCGATTCGTAACACAAACACTCACCGAGAAAATGACTCTCTCATTGGCACGAGTATTGACGTGCTTTTCAAAAAGATAGACGAGAATGTGCATCGAGACTACGTCTACGTGGAAAAAAGATTTTACAACTTTTATTGGAAGATTCGTTTGCTTTTAATTAACAATCATATGATTAGTGTAACTTTAATTTGGATTAGACAATGTAATTAGATGATAATTAAGAATAGATTTTGTTCAATTCATATTTGGTAACAACTTTCAAACCATTGATCTAATCATATACTTCAACCAATCGATTACAAACTTTGTGAAAACAAACAATACGACTTCACAGACACTGTGTTGTGTTCTTCTCTCGAATATCATATCGACTTCCCCATCTCCACAGCGTTCTTACCACCAACCTCCTCCGCCTCTACGAACCTCGACCAGTACCAATGCGACCTCCACACTTGACCCATCTCCTCAATCGGGATCCCTTTCGTCTCAGGGAGGAAGAAGAAGACGAAAATCGACATGATTATCACGAAAAAGGCAAAGAAAAGGAACAACCCGAATTTCAAGTGACATAATGTCATTAAGAAGATTTGCGCCACGATGAATGTGAAGAGCATGTTTACTGACACGTTAACACTCTGAGCAGCTGACCGAATCTCCAAGGGGAAGATCTCACTAGGTACCAACCACCCGAGCGGGCCCCACGACCACGCGAATCCCGCCACGTAGACACATATGAACAGAACCACTAGTATTGCGTACCACTTGGGCAGCTCCCCTGGATTCCCATCTAGCCCAAACTTAGCCCCAATGCAAACCGCCACGACAACCTGTTCAAAACGACACCGTTTCAAACACATCATTTTTTTTTTAACGATTAAACTTCATTAAAATTCATCGTACCTGACATATCAACATCTGAACACCACCTTCCAAGAACAAGAACCTCCTCCCCCACTTATCAACACCATAGATCGAAACCATCGTGGCTGCGACATTAACGATCCCAGTAATCACGGCCGACATCAACGCAGCATCGTCCCCAAACCCGATGCTACCGAACAAAACCGGGGCATAGAACATGATGACATTGATCCCTGTAAGCTGTTGGAAAAAGGGGATCAATATAGCCATGGACAAATGTGGCCTATACTTCCTTTGCAACAAGTTCCTCCACGGATGCTGGATCAATTTCGATTGGTCGCTAGCCACCACGAGATCCTTGAACTCCTCCTCGACATCGTCTACCCCTCGAATTCGTTGCAATTTCTTTCTAGCCTCGTCGTGGTTTCCCCTCTCAATCAAGGAGTTTGGCGTGTCGGGAAGGACCAATGACCCGATCGTGATGATTAGGGCAGGGACCATCGCGCCCCCTAAACTCAAGCGCCACCCGTTTGGCTTGATCTTGCTAAAGAAGTAGTTTAGTACGTTCGCGACGAGGATTCCTATCGTGATCGAGAGTTGGAAGCCGATGTTTAGGGCTCCTCTGTACCGGTACGGTGCCATCTCGGACAAGTAGAGTGGTACAGACTGTTACAAAAAAAAAATCGAACATCGAATCAGTGAGTCGCACTACAAAAAGTTTACCTTTAGCTACTGCAAGCTACTACCAAATTACTACATGAAATAGTGATTGCCGTAGCAAATATCAACTATTTGCTACTGCATTTTTCATACCGTTGTAGTTTTGTAGTAGCTAAAAATCAATTTTTTTTGTAGTGTCGAAAATCGTAATTAATTATAACATATGATTTTGAAACTATTTATGAGAAAGTGACACTATGTGGGGCCTACTAGAGCACATGTTGGTTTTTTCATAGTAATAACGACGAGAAGAGAATAATCAGTGTGGAAATTAATTTATTAATAATTATAGAAAATTAGAAATTGAAAGATCGTGACAAATTATGAGTCAATTTAATTACTAAAAAATAAAAATAAAAAATAATTCAATAGAAAGTAAACTAATTGATGACGAATACAGCTCAATAATGCAAAACTTGAAGCAAGAAAAAGTCCACAATGCGGCTCGATTCGTCACGATTTTGATCTTTGACTTTCGAGATAAATCGTATAAACGTATAAATGATCAAATCTCATGTCTCGTAATTCAAAATCGAGCAAATTTTATTTAAAAAACTCATAGAAATGGTACGATTTCGTAAGCATTGATTTTGACAGATAGGTAGGTAAAATCAAATTTAATAAGCAGAAATTAAATTAAAATCCCGAAAAAAGAAATAATTAATTATAATAAAACCGTCACTAAAAGAATATTAGCCGTCGCTAAAAGACAAAAATACCTGATTAGCGAAACCGATGCCGAAACCGAGCAAGATCCGGCCGAGAATGAGCATCCAAACGGACTGAGCAAACCCATTAATAATAGCTCCGGCGAAAAACAGAATACCGCCGAACAGCATCGAGAGCTTTCGACCGAACATCCTCGTCACCGTCGAAGCCACGATCGACGACAGCAGCGCCGCCAGGTACAGCGACGACGTGAACATGGTCAACGTTTGACTATCGTACTGGCAGTACAGATCCTTCTCCTCGGCGGAGACGGCGTTCTTTTTCCGGTACACCGCCGGGAAAAATTTCTCAAGGAACGGGTTCATCGCCGTCACTCCGCCTGAACAAAACATTTAGTCACCAAATATTATAAACCGTTACTAATAATCGTTAATAACCGTTACTAATAAATATTTTATTATTAGCGACGGGAAATTGGGATATTTTGTTACCGGAGATTCCGATGTCGTAGCCGAAGATGAGGCCGCCCATGGCGGCGACGATGCAAGTGACGGTGACGAAAGGAGTGAGGTTTCCCGGGTACTCCTTGCCGCCACCGGCGGTGGCGATTCCGACGGCCGGCATTTTGAACGGAAAAAGGTTTTTTCTTTACTAATTTGAGATCGGAAGGAAATTAAGAGGAGATAGGAGGGAAGTAGGTAGTGAAGAGTTAGTGTGTGTATATATAGAAAAAATTGACAGCTCATCATTTTTTATTTTATTTTTAATTATTATTATTATAAAAATATGGAAATTGTCATAGACGTTGCGCTGTCGTAATTATTGATTATATATTATTTTTCCTTTTTCGTAATTTTTTTAATTTGTTTATTGATTTGGTAAAGTTGAATTTGGATAATTAGTGATAATTGGTGTTTAAGAAATTACTATTAAGATATCTTATCCGATCGATCGTTTTGAAATTTGATATTATCCAGATTGGTTGTATGTATATAATGTATTCTTCATCTATAAGATATTGATCGATTATACGAGACGAGTTTGTATAATTGTACCATATTACCAAATCATACCAATCCTGGTAGTTGTTACAAATGGGTGATTGATGATAATGGGTGTTCGTGAAACTGTGTTATGATAAGAGATCTTATCGACTCGTTTTGAGGTTTGATATTATCCAGATTGATTCTGTTATGACATGTAAATAGCGTAGTTTTCAATTATAAGGCTATTGCTCATATAATTAGTTGTTTTGGTGGTTGTTACAAATGAGTGATTGTTGATAATGAGTGTTTTCGTGAGACTGTGTTACAACAAGAGATCTTATCAGTTCGTTTTGAAGTTTTATTTTATCGTGTTTGGTTATATTGTGGTACGTGTATGTTACTCGAATCGTATCGTCGCAATATTTTTAATTTTGAAAATATTGAAATGGAATAAAAGTAGAAATGTGGAAAGTCTTCTCTTGGCTGTCTGCCGTTGGATAGACCCACGAATCTGGGGTTTGAGTTCATACTATTATTTATTAAATAAATAAATATTTAATTATTATATATTTCATGTTCAAGTCTTTCAAGTGGGGTGTTGTAGGGACACGTCTAATTTTTCCACATGACCAACTTTATTGATGAAAGATAAGATTAAAAAGTTGTTAATTTTGTTTTTTTAAGCTTAATCTTGTTGTAATGTTCGTCGTTTGTTTGTTTAGTACCTGATCATCAGTTAGATATCAGATAGTTAAGATTTGAAGATCGATCATGGTTGTTATGAATGATATTGTCAGGGATATCGTGCCAGAACTTGGGAGTGGATAGTATCGGGCAGTCATACACGACTTTAAGTTCAAAATTTAGATATCTAATGTAAATGTGTTAAAAAAATTGTGCTTTCTAATATTAATTTATTATTTATTTCCCTTGATTAATATTAATATTTGTAATCAATAAAAAATACAATGAATGGATAAACTCTATAAGATGAGTCAAGATAAATCTGATATATGTATTTAATATCTATATACGTGTGTTCATACCGCGCAAACGTCCAAATTATTGTACAAGTAAATCGACACTAAATTCAAATCTCGTAGAATACTGCTGACATAAGACATTGACCCGAAACATCCACTCATACATATTCATCGAATATTCACCGAATCAAGATAAACCTTAAAAAATAATCAAAATTTCCATTAGAATAAAAATATAATTCAGATAAGATGATCAATATGTTTGTCTAAATGGGAATATTTACAATTAGTAAGTAATTATGCGCTCCATTTCTCCAAAAATGATAATTAATTAATTTAACATTTTACCGTTTTAAAAAATAATTTATTTTAACATTTTCCTAATATTTATTTTTCCTATTTAGCATTAATGGCCCAACCATAAGTCGGTGAGGCGCCTAAATCCATTAATGGCAACCCCATGAAAAAAAGATAGAAATTACACGTCGGATAATAAAAATTTGAAAAGCTGGGTCTGACTCAGATGCCAGCTCAGCCAAATTTATAGATTTAATCTTATCAGAATATTGGATAACGTTAATTGTGAAAAGGATCATAAACCGTGACTCTTAAGATTTTGTAACACTTTTTCGTGACCACCGTATTTTAATTTCCTTTTTATTTCAAACCAAATCTCTTATTTTTCTCGTAGTTTCTCGATAGTTTGGTCGGTACAATATAGGTTTAATTTGGAGAGTTGTGGGTCTGAGTAGGAGTGAGGGTTGATTTGATCTTGAAGCGTCTTGGAGTCTGGTGGTATTCCTCGCAAGGCGTAGGAGAGGGTGTTAGTTAGCGTTGAAGTATAAGAGAAGAGGGGATGTGGGTGTATTGAATGCGAGACAGAGAAGTACAACCTCTAAGGGCGTATATAAGAGGCCTTAAGTGTCCCCGTGGGCATGTATGCTTAAAGCGTATGATCTAGTGTTGTGTCATGTCCCATCAATGATGAGTCAGGTCCGTATTTATTGGAATTTGGGATCCGAGACGGGTCGCCATGTGTAGTCACTGAATTGGTGAGTCGGTTTAGAGGTGATCTCATCCGTTGAACCACATGAGATCCTGATCGCCTGGGGCCAAACCCTATACGCATGTCGCATGGGTCCTTACTAGGCCATAAGTGACTGTTTGGGCAGGTCGTGGCGATCAGACCGACAGCTAGGCTTAGCCGGCCATCAGGTGTACACTTTATCAAGATCTTTATGTATGAAATTATGTCTAATAAACTATAACATTTGATAGTCTAGAACTACGACATTCGATTTTCAAATCGATAGTATGCATGACAATGTCTGAATTTTTAAAATTTATCAGTTCAGTTTGGTGTCTTGTCGCTATTTTAAGAATCTTGTGTTATGTGGTTGTTGATTGTACATGCATGTGTAACAATTAACCATACAATTTTGAGTCTCTTAATTCATTTGGGCTGTTTTGTAACAGTTCCTATTTAAGGATGATCAGTCGTTAATTGCAAACAGCTGTTTCACTAATGAACAAAATTAGATTAAACAATGTGATTAAGTTCATCATACGTGGACAAATTAAGAAACCAATTTCCTATGTAGCAACCTAAGTATTATCGAGTCAGCAATGTCATTTTTTGTTATTTTTAATTTTTAAAATATGGGTTTTGGGGGAAAAATTCAAATTAAGAGTTTCCAAATTTATGATTAACTGATTAAGAAATAATATAATTATCCTCCTTGGCTATAAGAGTATAAGTATTTTCTCCAAGTTAGAATTTCCTTGTAATTATCTTCATTTTTTTTTGTGGCGAGATAAGGGAAACCTTATGAAGTATTATTGATGGAACGCTAATAAGGTCGTATCTCAACTAATACATAAGGGAATTATCATGATCGACAAAACATGAGTACCCAGATCAAGGTCATGACCCTAAGTAGTCCGCAACGTTATTCGCTTCACAGTAAATATGGTTGAAGGGGACTTCCTAGTCCCGAGAAGATGGATATGCTCAATAAGGTTGGCATGCCGATGATTCAAATCAACTGAAAATCGATAATGAGAGACACAGCCGCTTTCGAGTCAGTTTGAATGCAAAACTTTATGATCCCCTTATCCCAGAGCTCAACCTGCATAATCGAAAGAGGAACCCAAATTGTTGCATATATAGAAGACAATCAGACGACCCTCATTTGTTTATAAAAAAAAAAAATTAGACGACCCTCATTATCTCGAATGAGCCCACCCGTAGTTGCGCAGCTCGTGTGAGAGTAGAGAGAGCCATCAGAGTTAAGGGTAAAGTAAACTACCCTTCATCAACCGGCCATCATCAGATCATCTGGGTCTGCCGAGCGAAACCCAACACTTCTCGACCCAGCTGAACAACCTTCCAGCTCGACAATAGGAGAAGCAACCTAATTAAATGGTTAATAGTAAACCATACACATTAGGCCTTTGTACAAAACAAAGGCTGCAAAAATTTAACTGCCCAAGAAGACAAAACATTCTTAATTAATTCTTAATTACCCAACTGATTCCAATGATGTCTTGTGGTTGAACAGTGAAATGCCGATATTCCTTTTGTTTTTTTAATTATTGTTTAATAATGAGATTAAGAGAAGTTAACGGCTTAATTTCATACTCACTCACGTGTTAACCAGCAAAGCATCATTAGTTTAATTTCCTTTTAATTTCGAAAAATAACGAAATCGATTAGAGTATAATTCATCCTTGATAAGATCTTTCGATCTAATCATCATATCGTGACATATGACAAACATAGTCTATCTTGTAAAAGGATCTGACATTTAGACTTTAAAACTACACGACTTAAAAATAATCTAATCCTCATGCTGATATTTAAACTAAAACTATAATGATTGACAAACTTTCAAACACTCTTAGCCAATCTTGAAAAATCATATATATCATGCAAATCTCTCAATCCTTAAACTTCACATAATCTCGAAGGTTGCAACCTACTAGACGGTTGAACTGCTATCAGGCAAATCCAAGAAATTTGGCTCTTGAAAATAGGGGTGTAACTGTGTAAGTGGGTTGGCCCATAGCTCAATTTTTATGTGTATATATTTTCATGGGGTCAAGGGCCATGGGTAGACCCACTTAGACCCCTATCTGAAAATAGTTTTTCTTACAAATTATATCACATATACTCTTCAGAACAGAAGATAACGTCTCAAATTTGATCCCATAAATTATAAAAAAAATCATACTTTACCACGAAAATCAAGTCCTCCTGAAAATAAGTAAGTCGAAATAAGCTATATAGTCAATTATACTTAGACAAAGTAAGCCCCACAAGGGCTAAACACACACTTCATTTTGTCCCCAAAGAGAAAGATATGCACTAACTATTGTGATGTTACATATCAATATTCAATGACCTTAATCATTATGCTATGTTGAATTTTTTCACTTTTAGTGTTGCTTTCTCAAAAGCAATATCTCAAGATAGAAGCTTCCCACTAGTGATTTTGAAGTGTTTGTGTGTAGGGTAATTACTTTTGAAACTTCATCTATAATTATTCCTTAAATTTCTATCTTTTTGCTAAAATTAGTGTACATTTGTTGTTGATGATGGGTTTTTTATGGAGTTTTATAGATTGTACCCTAAAATTGGTAAACGAATTAATTGTCTGATTTTTTAGACTTTAAAACAGGATTACTACAGAGAGCAGCACGTCGTGATTTAGGGGTTTCAGGGTGCAAGATGACCCTCATAAGTGTACGGAGCCACCAAGTCCGCATAGCATATGTACTCGGTTATGATTTTTTTTCCCCTCATATGTACTCGGTTACCATTAGGTTCACTTTTTAGGTCGACTGATTTTTATTTGTCTCGTGGTTTTTTTTTTTTTATATTAGATCATGATTGTACCGAACCGGTTTGATAACATATTCAACCACACTATTCAATATGGTTTGATTATTTTGAAGAAAATTAATAATATTGTCAATGAAAGGTTAGTATAGTCTTCTTCATAGGACTTCCCAACACAAAGGCTTGAAAAAATCTCATGCACCCCCACTTGCAATTAAGCCACAAATTGACTACTAACCCACAAGAAATAATAGCCTCAAAATCTTAAGCTATACATTGACTTCAAAAATGGTGGCTAAAATTGAAACATTGACCCAAAAAAATGGCTATACCCCATGTAAAGAAATACAATTCAAAGACTTTACAATCAAGGTTGACTTCTGGTCAACGAATTCTACGACTAAGGAGACACTATCGATCAATGTACTAAACTACGTCTTTCAAATTTCTTTTGATCATTCTATTATGTAACGTCTTATAGTTCTATTGTTTCAGCTGATTTGGACTCTTGAAATTTTTGGGACTTGCAAATGTTCATCATAATTTACTTACATAGAATCGAAACGTACAATCCTCTCGACGATATTCAGAGCGATAAGACTACCTATGCATTATGGTGTAATTTAATAATTCATTACAAAATCTTTTTCAACGATATTTATATTTAATTACCAAAATGCCACAAGTAATTTCTGCCAACTGAGCAATGATCAGTAACGTACGTAATCTTTTCCAAATTTTTATTTAATATATTTGTAATTTGTCCATTTACTCTTGGCCATGCACAGGTGTCACCTCATTATTGGAGAATATCTCCTGCTGTACTGCTGACTTGTCATCTTCACAAGCTCCAGATTTTCTCAGTCATTTTCAGAGCTTTAAATTTAAAATTATTTAAAATTGGAGAAAATTATAAGTAAATTATTTGCCAGCCTTTTTTGTCAAACGTATCTATACGTGCGACAAATTATGTAAATACAATGATTTATTTGTTAATTAAATAATTAATTGTGATATTTTTGTCTTGGTGATGTGATTAAGGGCTTAATTCATTGGTTATTGAAGGAATTACGGCCATTTTACAGACAAATTTTCAGGCATTTGTTTATTGTTTTTGTGGTAGGGATATATAGAAAAAGACTTCTTTGTCAACTATTTTTTATTAAATTTTTTGTATTTTTTTGATTGAAAATATTCATTGATTGATACAAATTTTGATTGAAACAGATTGATATCTATATATTTTCATAAGTATTTTCTATAAAATTTCGCCGAGTTGCACATGCTTTTATAATTTTATTACTCTGTACTTGTTCTGTAAAGGTTAGAAAATGTTGTATCGGAAGCTCATGCATGTTAAATACATATGTTAGCTCACCCGGGTCGAGAATGACCCGCAAAAATAAAGCACAAGACGAACTCACAGAAACTATCCTAAGAGTCCTCTTAGCACTATTGTTCACTAGACAAGGAACCTGACTGCCCAATTCGTATCATTTTCGTTATGAACAACCTATGTAAAATTTTGACAGTTTTCAAATGAAGAAATTGAGAAAGATAATACAAGAGTACGTACAGTTACAGAACCTCATCGTGCCAAAGAGGCTACTAGCTGATCACAGTTCGATCCCCAAATAGCCTCAAATGTCTAACCTATAACAACGAAAGCCTCAAATGTGTCGAATCAACCCATTTATTCACGAATTTCAACGTATACATCAACCTCCTTAACTCAACAAGCTAAAATCGAACCCACAGAAAACATCATCATCCAACCAATAGAATCATTACAAACTTTACCACCCATCACCCAAATTTTCCACACACATGAACAAGACCTAATAATAAGAACACATATTTCTGATTTTTTTTTCAAAAGATAGGACCACCACATTAAATAATAAATGTGACATTTTCTTGTAACGTTACGTTACAACTTATAAATACTAAATAGACCCATAACTCATCACGTACGTAGGATTTTTTGTGAAGTTATTGTTTCTTCTTCTTTGTTGACTTTTGACTTTTTATTTTGTGCATGGGATTATTAATTATTATTAATTTTTTTATGCCATGGATTCCTCCATGATAAGGTCAAATAAAACCATCATGGTCCAACTCCAAGGTCCCCCATGGATAAGAAAGAATCCCCAAATTAACCAATCTAATTAATGGATTTGGTTTATTTAAGGCTGATCTGTTCACTCGAATGTTTGTTTGAGTCTAAAAATGATTGTAACTGAATGTTTTCGGTTGAGGATGAGGAGTATTATCGATGACGAAAATGAATGTCAAAACTCGCCATAACTATCATATTTTCTTCGATTTAGTCTTATGTATCTGTTTTTAACTGATACAACAGATACAAAAGTCAATAGATGAGGAGTGTTGTCGGTGACAGTAACATGAATGTCGAAAATTGTCATCATTTTTCTTCGATTAGTATTATGGGTCATTTTTTTGAATCGATGCAAAAGCTAAGAGTTGATCAGGGGAGTTATATGTAACAAAAATTCATGAACTTTGAGGGAAAAATAAGGGCCCAATCGGGTTCGAACCGGTGACCTCTTGATCTGCAGTCAAATGCTCTACCACTGAGCTATGGACCCTTTGTTGTAAAAAATTAAATTATCCTCAATTTGTCAAATTAATTCACTATGCTTTGTGAACTTGTTAATCAGAATTAATTCATATTAGAGATAATCTAAAGCAAGGTCAACGGTCATTAAAATTTGAAAAGAATCCAAACTCAACTAGGATTGAAAGAGTTGACTTTGGGGAGCTTAGCTAGCCTAATGGCTAGTTTTCTTTATAGTCTAAAACGATGCCTTGTTATTGAAGGTACAGCTAAGCAAATGCAAACTCTATAGGTCAACCAATATTCATGCATATATAATATTAATTACTATTTTTTACAATTTAAATAAATTTTTATTTCTAATGAATTCCTTATTTTTTATAATATTATTACATTTTCAATTAATATATACGATTAATTGAATTACGAGTATAATAGATTGTACCACTAAAGTTTAGATTGAACTACTATTATATCACTTTTAAAAACTCTAGAACAGGTTCACTGTGCATTTACATAAATATTTATCATAAATTTATTTAATTTCAAACCGTTGTCTACTTGTAAAGTGTATTTTTCCCAACAGAATCAACGTCGTTTTCCTTGGAAAAATATTTAATTCAAATATTTGCCAATAATTTCTCGATCAAATTGACCGTTTGGGAAGAAAAGATTCATCACTCGACAATGAACTTCACAAGTTGTTAAGTTTGAATGATTCCACGTTTCCATAATAAGAACAAATTTAATTAAAAAATGGTGTAATTAAGCAAGCAAGTGATATCTCTTATCACTTAAGAGATATCACTTAAAATCCCAAGACAATGTGATATCTCTTAATCGAGTTGATAATGCACTTGATTAGATTGTAACATTCACTAGCAAGTGGGTTTTATAAAATTGACAAAACTAGCCCACTAACAAATCTAGCCCGGATTTTGTTTTATAAATTTAACAGTTCAAAGTCATATGGTCACAGACTTGTTTTCTCAAACCGGATGTTGAATCGTTGAAGTATAATGGTACGTGGTTTAATCTCTTAAACGAATGTAAATATGGTTAAATTGTGTATTAGGATATTTTTGATCTTGATAAGTAGATCTGACGGTCGAAGTGTTTATATTGATGCACATAACATAAAGAACAAAACAAGGAAACAAAAATGTATAATCAAAGGTTGCAAAACAAGACCACGGACAATCGTAAGTTACAAAAAAAGTGGAGGTGCAGGGAATCGAACCCCGTACCTCTCGCATGCGAAGCGAGCGCTCTACCATATGAGCTACACCCCCTATATATGTTATGTACTTACTAAATCTTTTACCATCAACAACGCAACATCTCAATCGTGTTTAATTTGGCTTACTGAAAGGTTTCACCAATGTTTGCATGCTAGTATTTATCTCTTGTTTCCTTATTAAGATATTGTCGTGTTACATGTCAGACAAGTTACAAATTGTTGACTTTTAGTCAATTTATATCGAGTGAAACTGTTGTATGTAATTTCCTGATTTTTATTTTAGTTTATCAATTTTATCGATTACAAGTTAATCAGATTACAGACAATTGAGTCACGGTTAAGATTTAACCAAGAGTATAAACCAAACTGAATTGGGCTTGATTGGAAAAGTTCATCAGACACATAACCTAGGAAAGGCTGACCAATTTGACTTGGGCTCAAGCAATAACAAAACCCATAAGTAGTAGTATGAGACAGGCCCAATAGTATTTTAAGATCCAGTCTTTTCGGCCCATGATTTCGACCATGGGCTAGGAATAAAGCCCAACTTAAGAAAGAGACAAAGAAGGAAGAATCTGCATGTTATTATGAAGTGCTTAGAAGCTCTTTAGTGTAAAGTTTGTAGCTTTCCCACAAACACAAAAAGAACCAAATGAAAAGGAAAGGCTAAGCATAAAGGGAGGTGGTCCATAACCCACAAAAACCATTGGGCCGTTTGGTTGATGGAATTGGGTCCGGGAATTGAGACCCAATTCCCGGTCCATTAGGAATTGACTCAAATAATTACACTACAATTCTCATTGAACCGGGAATTGAAATCCAATTCCCAGACCCAAATCCATCAACCAAACCACCCATATGTATTTTGTTTCATCTTCTCTACAACTTGTTTGTTTTTGGAACATAGAGAGAAATCGTGAAGAATTGGTTGTCTTGACTTTCGAAAACGATAGAGTAGGGTTTAGTAGGGTGGTTCTGTTAACTGGTGTAGTTGTTTGAGTTGGGTTTGAGCCAAAATCTCGGGTTGTATTCATTTATGATTACTTGATTTATTGTAATGTATGGAAATGTAGTTGCTTCCAACAAGGAGAAAGAACTCGAATCGGATGATAAACTTCGTTGTGGGCTCTGAGTTGGAAGTAATTGACGATACTTTTTCAATGGAGTCTGATACTTGAAACTGCACAGGAATGGTCCCTACTTTCAGTTATCGTGTGAGATAAATTTGATATAAATACAAAATTAGTGAGAATGAGCCCCCTCCCGACTTTTTGTAGGTAACTTTCATAATAGGATGAGTTTGAAAGTGTAGTGGTAGTGGGCTTGATCTCAATATCCCGACCTTGATGATACCCCTCAGACTAGCCATCTCACTCATTCTAACAACCCGAGTTAAACAAATTTTGTGTCGTTTGCTTTGAATCACTATAGATTGTGTTACATAATCCAAACTTTGATATTTTCTTCAAGGAAAAGTCGTGAAATTTGCACAACAGCACATTACACTTGTCGATTTACTTATCCCTATAGCATCAAAAAGCTACACCAAAAATCAAATTTCTCATTAGACACAAAGTAACCACAAGCTCATCACTATGTCCCCATTCAAACGAAAACCGTTACTCTCATCAGTTCAATCTCTCCACCCAATTCCCCGCAAACACACAGAAAACCAACCTCACTCAACCTCAACCCGTCAAAAAACTGACCCGACTCCGCCCGTACCCACAAATGGACCTTACTAACATGCATTAAATGACAGATAACACAGAGAGTGACCCTCTTGAGAGTGATGCTTCTGTCCATGGATAACTCCAAAACACACAACATTGAAGAACCCCATTTGTCTGGCCATCAAACAAAGCTATGTTCCCACAACAGACAAAATCCTTAAAAACAAACCCTTCAATCTGTGGCCTAGCTGGTGTGGATTGATTAGAATTAGATAGAACCAAAGCTCTAATTTTCTTGTCCAAACAATTTTCACATGCTTCTGTTCTCTTCTATTATCCTCATTTCCATGTGCTTAAGTTGGAAACTAATGTGTGTTGCTTAGGTGAAATCCGTGCCCAACAAGGATTTAGATGTTTTGATTTGAGTTTTGGGGTTCACAAGTTTGCTTGATTTTTACTCCATGTTTGAAAGATCAATCAAGATTGAGGCTTTTCTGAAGTACCCATCTTGGGTTGTGGTCAAATTCGAGAAAACAAGACACGGTTGAAAAGTTAGGAATTATCTTAGTGTTGAGATTGATTAATCGTGATTAAGAGGTTGTTGAGGAGTAAATTATCTTAGGAAAGAGTAGAACTTTTTTGTTGCAAAGGAGTAAAAGTTTAGTGGGACGATCGAGAATGCACGAGTTGGAGTTTACATAGGTTGAATTTACCACTTTAACGGCTGCCACAGTCAAGGATGAAGCTTTTATAGAATACCCATATTTGGTTAACCACTATATATGTCACATTTTTACCAAATTCAAGCTCAACTGGTTGAGAGATTGGTGGGCTCGAACTAAAATCGAATTTGATGAGACAAGGTACAATTCAAGAATGAAGAAAAGAGTAAAAGATTAGTTAGACGATCAAGAATGCACAAGTTGGGAGTTTTGTATGGGTTGAATTTACCACTTTACCGCCACCACGATCAAGAATGAAGCTTTTATAGAGCACCCATATTGGATTAACAACCATACATGTCACATTTTTACCCAATTCAAGCTCGACACGTTTCAAAATTAACCATCTCCAACACAAATCGAATCGATGACACAATCTACCATCCAAGAATGAAACTTTATAAAACACCCATATCATATTAACCACTATGTACGCTATATTTTTACTTTTTGACACCCAATTCGAGCTCGAACCCATATCAAAACTGACCGGCTTGAACCCGAACCAAATTTGAGAAGACAACAAGCTACATTTCACAAGTGAAATCAAGAAAAGAATATAACTTTTCACAGCAGAGAATCGAATCCGATTCATACCCCTTTTTATTAACCTTTCTTTTGCAGATATAGCTACTCAGAACCAGAACCAGAAAGCTGTGATTCTGATTCTCTGTAAGAACAAAGAACCTATCTTTACAATATAACATTCCATATTCAACACAATCAAACCTAACCCAGAAAACCAAAACCTATAACAAACCCTAATATACAGTTTTACAGTCTTACAGTCTCACCGATTCGATCTCCGATTTTACCCGATTACAGTCTCACCGATTCGATCTCCGATTTCACCCGATTACAGTCTCACCGATTCGATCTCCGATTTTACCCGATTGATCATATTTCGAATCCGACCACTACCCAATCTCTTCAGAAGCTTCTTCCCTTCCAATCCTTCTGATTCTGCAATCTTCTCCACGTTCTTCAAATACCCAGAACCCAGAATCTTCCTTCTCCAGCTGTTACTGTTCGTCACAACCGCCATTAAAATGGCTACCAAGAACTTGTTGTTGTAACTATTCCCCAATTCGTCATTGTTAATCAATTCCAATACAAACCCAATGCTTGATTCGTCCTGCAGAAACCTCTTCCTGTTTCTGGGAATCGTTAGCAGTCCGACGATTGCTTCGCCGGCCATTTCTCTGACGTCGGTGGACTTCGCGGCGAGGAATTTGACGAGCTCCGGCGTGAATCCGGCGTCGCCCATTGCTCTCTTGGCGGCGTCGGAGGTTGCGGAGAGGCGGCAGGAGACCTTTAGGGTTAGCTCCTTGAGGGAGAATTCGGAGGATTTGAGGTGGTGGAGGAGGGAATTGATGAAATTGGAATTCGAGATTAGGTTGTTGCAGTGTGGGGAATTGAAGCAGAGATTTTCGATCGCCATTAACGCTGCTTCTCGAGATCTTGGGGAAGATGATGAAACCGGGTCGAGGACCCGAACCAGAACCCGGATGCCTCCTTGTCGTACGACGAGTTCTCCGATCGTTGAAACGGTGCCGTTTTGTGAAGCGATGAACTGAAGGAAATCGATTGCGATTATCTGTATAGCTTCTTCTTTAGCTCCGATCAATTTAACGAACGTTGAAACGGCGCCGTCTTCGACCATGAACCGCTTTATTTCCTCGACGGCGGCGAGGTTTTTCAAGACGGCGGTCGCCGGAGCTGATAGCTCCGGCGATGAAGGGTGGTCGGAGCAGAGCTTGAGTAAGGCGGAGACGCCGCCATGAGCGGAAACCGACCAGGCGTTATCGGAATTCTGCGTTAATTTCATCAAACACCTGGCGGACATAATTTTCCCCAATTCGCTTCCGCTTTCAAGAACCCTAATTACCGGCCCAATCACTCCGGCGCCGACCAAGATCTGCTTGTAAGAATCGAATCCAGAAATTGAAACCACCAATTTCGCCGCCTCTTCTTGAATCGAAGAATCAGAACACTCGAGAAGCTTAACCAAATTCGTAACGATTTCCCCCAATTCGACGATAACCCTAACGTACTTCTCATCTTCCTCCACCGCCTCGTTCAGATTCACAATCGCCTCCTTCTTCATCTCCGAATCCCCAATCTTCATCCTCGTCAAGCAATCCCTAGCATAGAATCGCAGATCCTCCTTCGAAGAGCTCGAAACCCTAGGCCGTGAAACCACGATCGCGAACCCGTGAGTCAGAACGCCCGAGTTGCAGATCCCCGAGAGATTCCCCAAGTGACGATCGAATCTCGAAGCAAGAACATCCAAATCGCTCTGCATAAGAAGCTTCCCGCTGAAGGAAGCGTCGACGCAGCGCTTCGCGAGGTCGTAGCAGTCGCCGGCGGTGGCGGTGATTCCGGCAAGGACGGCGGAGAGGATCGGGTTCGATTCCGAGTCGCAGTTGACGATTGCGAGGAGGCTGGCGTTGAGCTCGTGGAGCTTGTGGCGTATCGTCTGCCATTTGACTGGGAAAACTTTGATTGAGTGGGAGAAGGAGATTAACGATGAGAGAACGTCGACGGCTTGGCTCGGACTGTAGCTCGACGACGGCGAGGAAGAAGAATCCGCTTCTGCGATTTCACTTTGACGACCCATTTGGGGAGAGACGGAGACAAGAAAAGGGGTGGTGGCGGATTCAAAGAAGGGTGATTAGTGTTGCCGCCATTGTTGATTGGGAAGAGAGCTTATCTTCTGACTGAGAGCACGAGAGAGTTATGAATGGAGAGTTGTGGAAGAAAGTCTGTCGACATTAACTGACGTGGGGGAGGGTGATTTGGTCATTTCGCATAATATAAATGGTAAAATATTAAAAAATAATTAATTTAGCGGGATTCCGTTAGATTTGGCGGGGGAATTGCCGGTTGGGAATAACGCCGTTATATTTTATTTGTGGAAGCAAAATGAATTATTAATTACTTTTTGGTTCATAAAGTTCATTTTTTTTACAAATTGTTTAAAAACAGTATGGTTGAATCACTAATGGATATTTAATTTAATGCTCGATATGAATATAATTTTATTTCGATTAAAAGAAGTACATGTACTGAATTTTCGTCAAATAAGGTATAATATCGAGTGTATATGATTGAATTTTAGTAGCGTTAGCGAGAATATAGTAAAACATTGTGATTTTTAGGTAAAGATGGTGACTTGGTATAGTATACACTTCCCCCCTACACACAATGTCACTACCATATATATAACATTAAAAAGTATCGGAAAAATGTGTGGTTACAGCTGAAACACGATAGCGCTAACAAAATTATTAGATCATGAGATATCGTCCTAATATGCACATATTGTTATCATTTATACCATTTTATACTACAAAACAAATTCTTACTCTTAAGCAAGAGAATGTGATATCCATTATCAATAGACAAACTCGTTAACAGAGATGCTTAGGAGGAGTACAATACAACAAACAGCCTTGAATAACTACACTCTGAACTTGAATACGAGAACCCATCGTCTCATATTCAAATCTAAACGATTCCAATCAGCCTTTTTCTTGGAGAATCTTTATCTTACTTTGTGTTATTAGATCTTTAATCTACTATGATTACTATGATATTAATTATGATTCAAAGGGAAGACTAGATGATCAAGAAAGAAGAGTAGCTTTTTCAACTATGTGAAGAAAAGGGAGATGAACCATGTGAACTAGAAAAGGTCCATTTGGGTGGGGAATAGGATGCAAAGTGGAAACTATAAGAGAAGCTTTACAAAGCATATATAATAAGTCATCCAAATTCATTAAAAAGCTTCTAACTTTATTAATTAAACATATTTTATAAGAATAAAATATATTAGAAAGATTTGAATATACGAGTTATGAAGACCGATAGATTGTACACTCAGTAAAAAATTGATTGTTCTGATCTTTGGGGTCGTATGATATATCTAGACATTTGTCTGGGACAAAGATCTTAGTTACTATTTATGTTTACGTGATTCATTACATCTGTGTCTCTTATATGACACTTAATATCATGGATTGATCTTTATGATAGTCATTCCGATGAATTGGATTATCAAATCTAGTGTATCTTGAACTGTGTTTTATAATTGTGTTTTCTATAATAAGTTGTGCTGTTAATGAACTAGTATTTATGAATTCGATATGATTACATATCTTAATCAAATATGAGATTAAATGATCATAATATGGAGTTAAATGTATGATTTTTGCTGATTCATATTATATTATTTTTTTGATAAACAAATACAATATTTCAATATAAAACAAACAACATCATCAAAGCCAAAAGCTACTTTTACATATATAACTATATTATTGTATTATACAACTAACCTAAGGTCTTGTTTGGGTGTATGCCCTACAACATGACAAATGTGTCCCATAATGACACGACTAAAGTGTCCAATATTATTTCATTTTCATCATTAAATTTAAATAATGCTACAGTATGGTCCCGTGATTTATTTTTTTGTCACGGGCAATACTTTAATTAATTTCTTATTAATGCTTTATTAGAAATTAATTAATCACACTTTAATTTTGGATTCATTAGAAGTTAGCTTTAATTTTTTTTTTTCAGGTGGTTAATGATGAGCATTATCTTTGGATTCATCAACACGTGAGGAAGTCGGCTCTAATTTGTCCCTTTTCTTGATAATTTTAATGGTGAGTTTTTAAGAAAAATGTTAATTAAGTAATTAATTAATTAATTAATTTTTAATTAAGAAGTTAAAATAATTTTTAGTTAAATTATAGAGTCAAATAGTATTTGATTATGTTTTACAATTTGTATGTATTGTAGCTATAACATGATTAATGTTTATTTGATGATAGCATACGGAGAGATAGAATGAATTTCTGTGTCCTGATAGCCTCGTTTGTCATTAATTAGTAAGATGTGATTAATAAGAAGGATTAAGAGCATGTGGAGTGAGCGTGCCGGAGTGGTTATCGGGCATGACTAGAAATCATGTGGGCTTTGCCCGCGCAGGTTCGAATCCTGCCGCTCACGTCTTACTACTTTTTTATTCGTTTTAAAAATGTATTGGTACATTAGACTCATGACATTGTGACTACCATTTTAGGTGTCACAGAGTTTCGATCATGTCTTGGACTTCCAACCCGGTGTACAAGAACATGAGACCACATGTCTAACCACAGATAGCTCCCTACACTACCCAATATCACGATACAATGAAAACCAGTCTCGAAAAAATTATCGATTGAACCCCTAAGCCATCATTTTCACAACCCACAAACCGAATCGAACCCTTTTCAATTTCCCATACTTCTAAGCCAACTATATGATGGCGATCGATGGCTGAGCAACTCCACCATATTCATATCCTTGATTCATAAACCCTAATTTAATGTAGTCGTTAGGGTTTATGAGATAAAGATATGATAAAAAGAAAAACGTGTAGTTGGTTGGGAAGTTGTAATGTAATTAGCCAATTATGTGTTTGTTGGATAGGGTTGTTGTGTAGAGGTGACAATTCATATACAACCACTATACATATATCGGTGGGCTTTTA
Source organism: Linum lewisii (assembly GCA_034768395.1). Classification (NCBI taxonomy): domain Eukaryota; kingdom Viridiplantae; phylum Streptophyta; class Magnoliopsida; order Malpighiales; family Linaceae; genus Linum; species Linum lewisii. The sequence continues at coordinate 608,535 of CM068299.1, forward strand.
ATGCACTATATTGAGTGTTAGGTGTAATGTATATGAATAGTACTACTAATAGAGGGAAAGTGAAATCGTATCGGAATTGAATCGGTTAGACGATTATTATTTCAGGGTTCTAGATTTTGTGGCTGGATTTGTAGAGGAATTGATGCATTAGGCGAAAAAATGGTATATGTCGGTTGGATCGTGTCGCGTGACTGATACAAGGGAGGGCTTCATCTCGTCCATGACCCAACCTTCCATTGGACCTAGCTAGAGCTACATTAATCGATAAGTTCTTCAGTTTTTTAGTTGAGATGACCTGACAAAGCCCCACCTCATCCCAAATTGATACGTGGCCTGATTGAACAACAATCAACTACTTGTCACTTGCCCAATCCAAAAATTGATCAACCCACAACTCGACTAATTCATAATTCAGCTGATATGTAGCTTAATGAACAAGCAATCTGATCATTAAATTCACAATCCAATTGATCATTAACCCAATTAAGGATCAACCCATCATACATCTCCTCTAACTCGTTCCTTTAGCATTTCTAATGACATCACTATATAATTTGACCAACCACATCAATATACAGTCGAACCGATCGATTCAATCACGTTTTCGAAACAAGATAATGGGTTGGGTAAGATATGCAAAGTGGGTTGGCATGATTTGTATGCAAAGGCAAGAAAGTCATGTGTGTGTTTTTCCCACATTTTGAGGGGGAAAGTGTATATTATTGAGTAGTGAAGAAGTAAAGTTAAGGAAACTTGTGTAGGATAGATATCTATCTAAGCCATCTCTATATAGATATGTTCATTGTGTAATTACTATATATTCATGTTTCTTGGCTTTGAAGAGAGTGTGGTATATAGCAAAAAATAGTTATTGATTTGAGATCTCAATTGAAAAATGAGATTTTGCTTCCAAAATTGGTGCTTTTGGATTGGTTAGAAAGCTCTAAGGAATCTAATTTTTAGGTCAACCTTGACTAATTACTATTGGAATGAGATTGTTTACCTTGTTAGTAATGATTTTGTAGGTTATATTGGAAGTCGTATCGAGGTGGGTCATGATACATAGTTAGATGCATCCACTAAACTAAATTCATGTGTTTGGGTGTATGGTTTTGGCTAGAATCGGGTAAACGGTTATTGCGGTTAATTATTTGGTTAACCGACACAAACCGGTTTTAACCGGTATACTTAAATTCTATAATTTATGATTTTATGTTAAAGTTATTATGGTTACGTTTTACCAGTTGGATGGTTGAGAACATTATTGTATTGTTATTTTCTAATGAAAAAGCACAAAACCCCTAAAAATGTAATACCCTAAACAAAGTTTGAACATTATTGCTGATTTTGCTGCTGAGTTTCACGTTGTGCTGATTTTGCTACTAAGTGTAAATAACATTTGGCCACAATAAATTTGGAATACAATTTTGGAGTTTTACCATTAAATTTGGACTAGTTCAGATTTTGGTATAGCCGCATGGATTCAAATAACAATTGGCTACAATAATTGTGCATGTCGTAGCAAAAGTGGTTACGATTACGGTTATCCAGTTCTAACCGTAACCGAATAAATACCGGTTACGGTTACCCAGTTCTCTAGTTAGGGTACGGTTACGGTTCATGTTTTGGCCTAAAAGTGGTTACTGGTAACTGGTTTGACCGGTTACGGTTAACCACTAACCGACCGATTTCCACCCCTATGCATCGATGGCTATCCATCCAATCCAATGACATTGACGGTATTGGCGAAAGTGTTCTCAACTAGAAATACCATGTTGGTAGTTATATTGTCTTAACCCCTAAAAGTTAGCTCGTGGATGGAAGATTATGTAGCCTCACACTTACATAGAGCCACTCAACCCCTTTCCACATCCGGTTTGGAGATACTCAACAACCTCTAATATCGGTTCCTACTTAGTTATCTATCTAATCCAACAACATCGACCCAATTGACAAACGTATTCTCAACTCAGCCATAATTTCTTGTTATGGGTACATTGTCTTCACACACTAAAAGTTATAGCTCGTGAAAGACAGTTAATCTCACGCTTATATATATAGTGTCAACCAACCCGTTTCATCCCAAATATAACACAACAACTCATTATGAACCATATCAACAAACTACTCAAATACATGGTACTAAAAGTGAACTAATCATCAAACTCTAACACCTAATTCACATATCTAAGCTATAAATCACATCATATCATATCTAAACCAATTGATTGATACCCATAATTTTTTTTTCAAAACAAAAACAAATTGCAAGTTGGACTAAAAAATCCTAATATATTTTAATTCAAAAAATGCAATTAATTTAATTTATATTACATATAGATGAGTCGCAATCCTAGTGACCAATAATAATATAATGTAACGTTATTTTGACAATTTGTGTGTGTGACGTTAGGGATGTGACAGTTTGATTAAACTATATAATAATTATTTAATTAATTAAAATGATAATTTGGGAGTCCTAATCCAATATGGACCCAAATCCTAACTTCCCTACACCATGCAAATTGACTTGAAAATGATAATATAAGATAGATTTTTAGTGCTTAATTAGCACTTAATTTTGTGGTTGGATTTTTAGTCATATTAGATATCCTAGACCCACTTCAATAATAAAACAATATATAGTTTTTTGTGCCAAAAAAATATGATTATCGGAGTAATTAAAAGTAAATAATACGTATTCAAAAACGTATTCAACCGTCATGACAATTAGACAGTTCTAGCAATGTTCACGGGGATAAAATATGATCTAAATTGTTTCCACTGATAGTGGTCTAAATATGTTGGAAGTTGGAAGTTGGTGGTCGAAAGAGAAGTTCGCCACACAAGTAAGAAGAAGAGAGATAGAGAGAGTTGGTCAATCAAGAAGTGAAATTCAGGTCAAACACATATACGCGACATGACTCAATTTGGGAAAATATGAAATTTCAGCGAAGTCTGCTTGATATTATCTGTCGCTTTGTCCGCGTGGAGGGGATCTCCTGTGAGCACTATCTGAAACTAGAACGAAAATTCAAGCTATTCGTCTGAATAGTACCGTCCATCAGTGAGATGTTGCCACATGTCTTCAACTACCAAAGATCCATCTCATATGTCATGCTGATGTTCTTAGAGAAGCTTCCATGTGCTAGCTGATGTTATGAGCAATTTTCTTCCTCTCATCGGAATGAGACATCCCACCAAACAATTACATGTATGATATTTATCATCAACAATAGTGATTCAACATATAGTGTCTAAATCCATGTAATATATTAATAATTCAATAAAAAAATATACGAAATATCTAGTATGAGTCATATGATATCATCGTATTAACTTCTTATACTCAGCTTAAAATCCAATTAAAAAAAAATGGAGATATTTTTCATTTTGACTAAACTAGTCAAATTGATTCAAGGTCAAGTGGTAAAATTCTCGACTGGTGGAGTCACATGCACCAAAAAGTCACATACTTTCATACCTCGTTAGTGTTTGATTTCCTTCAATAAGAGTGTTCGTACCCCTGAGTGACAGAATCAACCGACCAAAATTTAGCCATCCAAAGAAGTCTCCAACCAGTCATCGAAAGAATGTCTTGACTCTTGACGTATCTAGCAGCGAAAAAACAGAGTTACACTTGTAGGATCTTCAACATGCTACTGACAGAACTCCCCTTTTAATAGCAACAAAAATTCTTACATATCTCTCAGAATCATGTACAAGTATATTTCTCGACGAAGGCTTGAAATTACTGTCATTGCCGCTCAATGCCATGTAACGGTCGGCCCATATATTTGACACCCCGCAGATAATGAATCAACTCATCCGCAATTACGATGTTATCGTATCACCGATCAAACGATCTCAGACAAAACCATTTTGAGCCGGGTCTATAAATTTCATATCCTAGTTAAGTGTACGTCCGACGTCCCACTACCAAACAAGGCCGACGGTTGGCACTAACTAACGCTGTTATGGCAAAACGGTAATTAAAAACCCTGCTGCAGCTGCTCTGTATCAGACTGTGCCGTCCGTGTCCGTCAGTCAGACAGACAGACAGAACACAACACGGGAAGAATAGAGTTGACGCAGTTATCGAGGCGTCGGTTGGTGGTTGTTGTAAGTTATAAAGAACTTGTTCTTGTTGTTCGTCTGTTGATGTTTTGTTTTCCAGTTCATGTCACGTAGCTATCTGCAGCTTCCCCTCTGTATTTTGTTGCTTCAGTTGTCTGCAATAAAGGGTTTGGCTTTTAGAGTAATTACAACGAGGAAAGTTACAAGCTTTACTACAACAATGAGTCGTTTTGGAAGATGACAGTCTTTAGATTCTTTGGATTTTACTTCAAAACTATTCTTCTTTCTTTACTATATGGTTTAGCTTGATCGAGAATGATTAAGTGAATCTTTCTTGTGTTTCTAGCAAGGATTGGTTGTTTCTTTTGATTTAACTCTTATTTCGTTTCGTGGATGCTTGTGGTTGGTTGTCCACGAGATCTATTCAGAATCTTCTCCAAACAATTTGAGTTATTGGGATGTAATGATTCTTGACATAGTATCAAAGTTTATGTTTCAAAGTTTCAAAGTCCAGTAACCACCGATTCGTGTATAAAAACTTATTGAAGTGTTCATGGAGCCTAACATTCGACAAATGGAGACACCCATCATTTTATTGCAAAAAAGTTTCTTAAATATCTCCTTACGAGATGAACTTAATTTTGTCTTGCAAATTTCTTGCTAGGACTTTTAGGTTGGGCCAACTAAGAGAAGCTTTGACTATGAGTCGTGGGACGAAATGAACATTTGTTGAATAACTCACGTTATTGGGATACAATGTTTCTTATTCATACAGAAACAGTTGTTGACATAGTATCAGAGCCTTTAACCATCAAGAGGTCGGTATTTTTTTTTTTTTTTTTTTGTGGGACGGAGGTCGGTGTTTTGAATCCTAGTAACCACACAATTTATGTATAAAGGCTTATCAAAGCCTCTATGACCCCAATCCATTGCACAAGTACAAACTACAAGCTCTTTCAACAATCATTCATTTGAGCGAGCGTGTTAGTAATCAATATAAAATTCATTCGAATTTCCTAAAAAACAACTCGGGTTAAGAGTTAGGAGAAAGAAAATTTTCATTTGGCATCAAACATCCAACAGTTTACTTAGACACTTAGACTTAACCAAACCTTTCAACCACAATTCGTGACATACACTAACATTGTTAATTATTGTTAATTGTTCATCTTGTCTCTCGATACGGTTTTCATTGACTCAAAACAGTGATCACAGACGGCGGAGCATCACCTCTCGGCCCAGCCACCGACCGGTAAACATAAACCTTACCAGCATCACAGTCATCACCAACACCTTCATCTTCCTCCTGCATCACCTCCACATTCAGCCTCGGCATCTCTCGAGCCAAGTCTCGGCATCCCTTCATCGTCACACCACAAGCCGACATCCACAGCGACCTCATCGACTCGTACCTCTCCAACCCGGACATCAATGCAGCATCCCCGAATGGGGAGTCTCGAATCTCGAGCTTCCTCAGCTTCGGGCACCCTTCCATCACGTACTGCATCCCAACATCACTACTTCCAGCGAATGCCACTGATAAAGTCTCCAGATTGGCCGCATAGCGGCCAATGTAGTCGAAGGCGAGGTCGGTTAGGAGGCCGGAGACGGAGAGGCGGCGGAGGCTCTTGCAGGTTTTGACGACGGAGTGGAATGCTTCGTCCATGGGGGAATTGGTGGAGTGGTCTGGTTGGTGAGGCGTCATTATGCAGAAGCGGAAGTGGGTGAAATGGGGGTTGTTGTGGACGAGGGTTGTGATTGCGTCGTTGGTCATTTGGCGGCAGAAGTAGAGGATGTAGTTGAGGTTGTGGCAGTGTTGGGAGATTGAGATGATGCCGGATTCTGTGACGCCGTGGGGTGTTGTGTCGTCGAAGGGGTCGGATGGGAAGACGCGGAGCTCGGTGAGGGATGGGCAGTTGGGGCCGATTGTGTCTAGGCCTTCGTCTCCGACTGAGTCTAGGACCTGGGAAAATACACAGTAGTATATGCATAAGAACATACACTAAATAGACTTGAAGATCGATGGATTTGGTATGGTACATTAGTAACATACCAAATCCATCTAACTCGTCTAACCAAGTGAACTGTGATGTGATTAACTTGTCTAACCCGCCTGTTCGACCTAATGACTTGACTAAGTAATCCAACTTGTGACTTGTCTAACCCGCCTGTTTGACCGCTCTACAAGACCAATTGGACTGAATAAATCTCGTACCAGAGATTGATTCGGTATGGTACACTAGTATCATCAGCCACTAAGTAACCTTTCACATACACAAGTACACAAAAAAATAAGGAAGAGAAAAAAAGAAGGATCAATTAGACCGATTAAATCTCGTACCAAAGATCAGCTTTGGTACGAGACATTAGTAATTTAGTTGGACCGACTAAATCTCGTACCAAAGATCGTAAAGAAACAAACAAGGAAGAGGGTTCTTCTTACCCAGAGACGGCGAAGAGGGGGGCAGTGAGGAAGCAGATTAGCAAGCTCATGACATTGCAAAGCAGAATAGCTCAAGTTGAGGAATGTCAGCCTACTGCAAGCCTGGTATATAGCAGGCAGATTCAAAGCTGTAGCATCCCACATACCCGCAAGAACTTTCAGATTCTTGCAATGGCTGAAAGCCTCCTCGAGCTCCTTGTACAAACGAGGGGTCAGGTCTTGCGAGAAAGAGCCAGCACCGAGCTCAGTCAGCTGAGGAGCATGGACGAGCAACCTTATGAGACAGTCCAATGGAAAGCTTTGATTGACCTTGAGGACCCTCAACGATTTGCATCGGCTCACGAGGCTTTCGAGAACCTCGGGTTCCACTTCGGTGTACAGGCTGGAGAAGTTGAGCACTTCTAGTGAGTTGAAGTCTTCAGGGAAGCAACTCAAGAAGTCTTCACCTGTTTCCTCTATCCCGTTCTCTTGTATGTCTAACTCAGTCAGATTCCTGCAAATCCAAGAATGATTCGAAGTTCAAACCGACGAAACTATGATCTACATTTCCGATTATTCTGATTATCAGTAATGATTACTCTTTACTATAGCAATTATTGCTGTTCTTCTAAATTTCTAGTTGTTGAAAGAATGACATCAATTAATCAAGCATTCCAAACGAATCAGCCAAACAGAGTAGTTTGTTTTCCAGCAAAATTGAACGAAACTGTTCATTAATCAGCTCAGATCTGGAAATCTATAACCTCAACCAACAACTAAAACCAAATCTGAAAGGAAGAAACGGATTTAGCTTACTTGCAATTAGCAGTAATGGCGGCAAGTCCACCACTACTGAATCCATCGCAGCTCAAAAGCGACAACGCCTTAAAATTCGGAAAGTTCAGCGCCAAGAACTCCAAGCTCTCATCCGTAACCCTCATCCTCTTCAACCTAAGCTCCTCAAGGAACGGGTACTCCGACGCGAACACCGTGAGCCACGGCTGCACATCGGCGCCCCAATCCTCCGGCACCAGGTTGAAATCCGAGAACCTCGGCTTCCCCTTCAGCGTCACGCTCCGGATCTTTGGGAACCGTCGGGCGACGATCTCCGGCGAGACGGAGTAGCAGTTTCCGATGAAGATGTGAGTCCGCGACCATCTCTCCGCGTCGTACCAGTCCTTGCAGACCAGAGAGGCCGAGCTCCGGTCCTTGCGTGACTTCAACGTTGAGAGGACTAGCTCGAGGACCTTGTTATGGTTTGAGCTCCGATCCATGAGTGTTCTTCCGGCGAGTATCGAAGCAGAGATTCGAAGTCAAAGGAAAGTGTTGGAGCTTCTTCTTCTTCTTCTTCAGTATGGGAGTGAAGGTCTGACATTATGGAAAATGAAAGCACATGTAGAACCCCTGGATTTCTGCCAACCATACAGCTGACGACACGTATCACCTTAAACTATAATTAAGATAATATTTAATTAATTAATTAATTTTTATTAATACATTATTGATGATAATTAGTGGGTTCAATAATTTGAACACATTCCGAGTGTGTGATTGGTCACGACCTGCATCCACTTAATTAGGGGTGGCCATTTCGGGTCGGTTCCGACCGATTTCGATCAATCTGGATCGATTATCAGTTACACACGATCTGACCGAATCGAATTCAACCTTGGCCACGGTCAGTAGTTTTCGGCCAAATTCAACTTTCATGACCGTCCAAATTCAGTCCAGTTTGACCGAAACCAACTGATTCCACTTAATTAGCCAGTTAAATTACTGTTACCAAAACCGTACGATTATGAACAGTTTGACTAATTGGTCTATAAACCATTCATCAAAATGGGTTTGTAATGCATCGATATAATCACGAATGGACGTCACTTGGATCTCGAAAAAAAACAAACATAAAGAGTATTTTTAACTCGAAACAAACGACTCGGTCAATACTATGTTTGATGCCATAACTGAAATCAACATTTTTGACCTATTCTTATTACCTAAACTAATCAGCATCACCTCTACACTGTCCGACGGTACTCGAGTCAGCACCGTAACATCATGAACGCTAGGTTTCATACGTTCGAGATGGTGACCACAGAAGAAGGAGCGTCCCTTCTCGGACCAGCAACTGATCGGTAGACATAAACCCGATCAGCATTACACTCATCAGTGCCTTCCTCCTGCATCACCTCAACATTCAGCCTCGGCATCTCTCGAGCCAAGTCTCGGCATCCCTTCATCGTGACATTACAGGCTGACATCCATAGCGACCTCATTGACTCGTACCTCTCCAAACCCGAGAGCAACGCAGCATTGCCGAAGGGTGAGTCTCGAATCTCGAGCTTCCTCAGCTTCGGGCAGCCTTCGAGGACGTACTGCATCCCGAGATCACTGCTTCCAGCGAATGCCACGGAGAGAGTCTCAAGGTTCTTTGCGTACCGGCCAATGTACTCGAAGGTGAGATCAGTTAGGAGGCCGGAAACCGAGAGCCTGACTAGCTTCTTGCAGGTCTGGACCACGGAACCGAATGCCTCGTCCATCGGTTCGTTGGTCGAGTGGTCAGGTTGGTGGGGGTTCATGATGCAGAGGCGGAAGTGGGTGAAGTCGGGGCAGTTGTGGACGACTGTGGCTACTGCAGCATTGGTCATCTGGCCGCAGAAGTAGAGGACATAGTGGAGGTTCGGGCAGCCTTCGGAGACGGATACTAAGCCCGATTCGGTGACCGCGTTAGGCATTTCCTCGTCGAATGGATCAGCTGGGAAGACTCGTAGCTCTTCGAGAGATGGGCAGTTTGCTCCTACTGCTTCTAGGCCTTTGTCTCCAACTGAGTCCAGGACCTGCATCATATGAATTGCTCAACTGTAAATAAGAACAGAAAATGCTCTCGAACTTATAAGTTTCCTAATAAACTGCGGAACGGAACGGTAGGAGCTACGAAATCTCATACTACAGGCTAACTCGATACGATATCATGACGATTTTCACTACAATCTTTGCACGGATATACTAGTAAATCATGAACCACTGATCATATATACAGGAACTAATGGTGAAAGCACAATTTCTAACTCAAAATGCCTTGCTATAAGCTTAGTACAATTAGTCACTAGTAACATTTCACATACTAAACAAACAAGGCTAAAGAGGGAAAGGCAGGACCAGTTGGACCGATTAAATCTCATACTAAACATCGATTCGGTGTGAACATTAGAACAATCAGTCGATAGTAACATTTCACGTACAGAACAAACAAGAAAACGGTTATTCTTACCCAGAGGCGGCAAAGAGACGGGCAGTGAGGAAGCAGACTAGCAAGTTCTTGGCTTTGCAAAGCAGTATAGCTCAAGTTAAGGAAAGTCAGCCTAGAGCAGGCCGGGTAGATGACTGGTAAATTCAATGCCGTTGCATCCCACAAACCAGAAAGCACATTCAGATTCTTGCAAAGGCTGAAAGCCCGTTCAAGGTCCGTGTACTGACGAGGAGTGAGGTCTTGCGAGAAAGAGCCAGCACCTAGTTCAGTCAGCTGAGGAGCTGAAACAAGCAGCCTCTGGAGGCAGTCCAAGGAAATGCTTCGATCTACCTTGAGAACCTTCAACGATTTGCACCTGCTAACGAGCCTCTCGAGAACATCAGAGTTCACATCGGAGTACAGGTTGGAGAAGTTGAGCACTTCCAATGAGTTGAAGTTTTCAGGGAAACAACTCAACCAATCCGCACTCGTGTTCTCTATCCCGTTCTCTTGGATGTCCAGCTCAGTCAGATTCCTGTAAAGCCAAGAAAACCCATCTCAGCAAACATGGCAAATGATTCATCACACGATTACAGAAGATTAATCCACGGCATAGCAGCTATTATGCTAACAGTTTCATTAATATGCATCCATTATGCTTCAATTTCATTCTGATTCGCAGATTTGATCGTTGCCATAGCTATCCTGAGTGTTTCTAGCTACCGAGAGAATGAAATCTAAGAACATTCCATGTTCCATTATCAATACTCATTATCGATGAAGTATGATAACCAGTTTCTCATCATACATTTCACAATATACTATTCCTAACTTGCCAAACAGAACACCGTTTCCAGAAAAACGAAATGAAATCGACAAATTGTCCATCAATCAACTCAGATCTACAACCGCAATCATCAATTAACACCAAAAACTGATTTTCACTTACTTGCAATGAGTAGTTATGGCAGCGAGTCCGCTAGTACTAAATCCATCGCAGCTCAACAGCGACAACGCCTTAAAATTCGGAAAGTTCAGCGCCAAGAACTCCAAGCTCTCATCAGTAACTCTCATCCTCTTCAACCTAAGCTCCTCCAGGAACGGATACTCCGACGCGAACACCGTCAGCCACGACTGCACATCCGCGCCCCAATTCTCCGGCACAAGGTTAAAATCCGAGAACCTCGGCTTCCCCTTCAGCGTCACGCTCCGGATCCTCGGGAACCGTCGGGCGACGATCTCCGGCGAGACGGAGTAGCAGTTTCCGATGAAGACGTGAGTCCGCGACCAGCTCTCGGCGTTGTACCAGTCCTTGCAGACCAGCGAGACGGAGCTTCGGTCCTTGTGCGAGTTCAGCATCGAGAGGACTTGCTCGAGGACCTCGTCAGGGAAGGAGGACAGGGAGCTCGTGGAGCTACGCTTCGGGCTCCGATCCATGGCGCGACGGCGCCGCCGGAGATGGGAGATCGTCGCCGGCGTGAACGGAGGAAGAGAGATTTCGGAAGTCAAAGGTGTTTGGATGGATATGTATGGAGAAAGGGAGAAGCAAAAAGAAAAGTTTAAAGAGGTTATTCGTATTTATAGGGAAATGAGCTCTTTGTAATGTACGGTTAAATTCATGAGTGAAATTAAGTGAATGGATAAAGGGTAAAATGGTCAAAAAAAAATTTGATACGAGTTGACTCGATTGGTTAGATTAATAATCGATACACAAAATAAGAAAAATTACAGTAGTCTTTACGGTTAACCGATCAAATTGGTATCGGCTTAACAAATTGACAAACAATATTAGTCGGTTTGGTTGATTTCGGTCAAATAGCTATAAGTTTGAACAAAATATAACAGAAATTAGTTTAAAAAACAAAATTTTAATCGATTAACTAACCGAGTTTTTTTCCAGCTTGATTGTTGATTAATCAAATTCGTTTGATTAGTCAGTTTTAACGATGCAAGTCAGCTAACTCGATTAGTCGAGTCGAAGTTGTGGCCCGAATGGATCAAAAGTTAATAACTTTTTTCGAATATTCTCGTAAGTTGAATAATTCATAAACTGATAAACTTGTGACTCGTTGAATTTGCAACTTGGTTGACTCGTAATCGGGACTATTTGTAATTTGAATCATTAATTTAATTGGTTCTAATAATATTGTACCATTTTGGAAATATATTATTGTTTGAGGAGTGAAAAAGATATATGAGACATCTGAGTTCTGACATCACATCTTATCTTCAATGCCCAATCAAAGATTTTCTCTGACCGATGATCACTTTTCTCGTGGGGAAAAGGTTAAATCTCTGTCACTTCATTGTGTGAAGTTACCACATTGCCCTCCTGTGATTCCATTCTTTTTTTTAACCGATAAAATGGACATGAGCGGACCAGATCGACTCATTGTAACCAGTTCGTGGTTGAACCGGTCAGACTACTCATTGAGTCATTAGTACTAAACATGGAATCAATTTAATGTTTGGACCTGATGAATCATAGTCTAAGAATGATTAGACTCATGGTTGAACCAGTGAGAACCACTCAGGTAGGCTTAGGAAAAGGCGAGCGAGAGGCCACTTGAGTGTTTAGGGTTTAGGCAGGGTGATCAAAGTCCTACGACATTGAACGTCCCAGATCGGCTCTAAATTGGGTCACTAATCAATCATTGACACATGGAGATCTGACCCAAATCTCAAGAAGCTACAAATACAGTATGACCTCATCAATGACGGAATCTTATGACCCATGAGTTAATAACGGTTAGACTCATGGTTCAACCTGTGGGAATCACTTTGGTAGGCCTAGGAATGGCTCGATCGATAGGAGTCCAAAGACCACGAGTGTGCCTAGGGTTTATGTAGGGTAATCAAATTTCTACGACATTGAACGTCTCAGATCGACCCTCAGTTGGGTCACCATTCAACCATTGACACGTGGAGAACTAAGTCGGATCCCGAGAAGCTATAAGTACAATCTGACCCCATCATTGATGAGACATAACCTAACATACACTAAACGTCTTGGTCGTCGACGCTTATACACGCTATATGTCCAAGGCACTTTAAAGTCTAAAATCGTCTATGACCAACCTAATGTACTTTTTTGTTTCCTTTACGCTACGTCTTACCCCTCTCTCCAATCAACCCAACCAATCTTCTAAATCAAATCACTTATGAGACCAACCAGCTTCACTTAAGCAAAAGAAAACCGGTTCGACCGACCTTCAAAACCACCGGGTAGGAGTTTTAATCTGAAACGATGGTCACGTGGGCGGTCACCGGAAGCCGCACGAGTCCACGACGGCAAAGGTGGTGGCAACACACTAGCCGATCTTTTTTGTTACAGCTAATTAAGCTCGAATCTCCATATTAATTAAAATTTAAAAAAGTTTATAATAATAATAATTGAATTAATTCACGCCATCATTGATTTTCTTAATTTAATTTATTTATTTATAAAATTCTGACATTAATTATTGAGATAAAACATGTAATAATAATAATAAAACCCATGATTTCTCCCAATAACACAGCTGCCAATTTTAATTTATATTGGGAAAATATCACTTTTCCCCCCTCTACTTTGCCAACTTAACAAATACCCCCTATATTATAAATCACTCATTGTACCCCTCATACTTTGGCCACTGTTGCATTTTGGGTCCTTCCTTTTCAACTATTATATTCATGACGTTAATTGGTGCGCATTCAGTACACTATGTTAGCTCCAATAGCCATGCATTAGCTTACTAAGCATTTTTTTAAATTGAGAATATAAGTATATATAATTATATAGGACGAAAACGATGAATAAAACGTGTGATTTTAAAATCCTTCGTATTTCACCATACTCTTCGCGATACCTACCCAATTTACCTCCCTGACTAACTCTTAGTCTCCTACCTCAGATATCTCTCTTCGTCGATTTGCGGACGTGTCCAAATTTAATGTTAAGGAGATGATAGTTGAGAAGGAAGGACCCAAAATGCAAAGTGGCTAAAGTAAGAGGGGTAAAATGAGCGATATATAGTACATGGAGCTATTTGTTAAGTTGGCAAAGTAGAGGGGGCAAAGTGCTATTTTCCCATTTATATTCAACCACTGTTTAGCTGGCGACACGTGGCTCTTCAGGTTGTCATACATAAGTTTAAAGTCTTATTAATTGTTAGGTGGTTTTGGATTGGATGAGATTCAGATAAAATTAATTTTAATGCATAAGTTGGTTTCAAAAACCTTAATGATACGAACCGTTGGATCGTGAATCACTCGTCAAATAGATTTAATACCATTATGATATAGTCACGATTCAGTTATAATTCACACCAGTTTAAACTATAAATGCGTTAAAAGATGAATTATTTGGGTATTTTGGAACGTTTCATCTTTGAATTGTGTGTGGTATATTTGTTTCAATGTTTTGCAGGAAGATTTTGAAGATGATATCGTATTGATTTTTCACGCGTCTCTATTTTGCGACTCTTGGAGATGCTATCACTAGTGATCTTCAGCGATTTCAATGTCGGACTCCTTCTCTTCGTTTAAGCTTGGCCTGATGGTATGGTAACAGAGCCGTCCATTTTGTGGCATGCACAACTCTCGTTTCTTGGAACTGGTAACAGAGCCGCCCATTTTGTGGCATGCACGCCTCTCGTTTCTTGGAACTGGTAATAGAGTCGCCCATTTTGTGGCATGCACAACTCTCGTTTCTTGGAACTCGACAATACTCTTGTTGTATCTAAAAATTTAGTCATTTTTCTATCTTCTGCCATCCGGATGTCTCGTGAGTCTTGACTCTTGACAGAGCTATCTACGGAAAAAAAAAAAAAAAAACTAAGATGGGTTTTCCACTTCACATGCCACAACCTAGCCAGACTCTAAATTCAGAACTCCGACACTATATATACCGTCAAACTCTATACAATGTTAGTAAACACTATAAGATCAATTCAGAATCATCTCCCAACAACTTGAGTTATTAAGATGCAATTGTTCATGACATGGAGCGTGTTAGTAAATAATTCATAATCCTCTCCCAACAACTCGAGTTATTGGTATCCAACCATTCATAACATACAAAACATCAACTACACCAGTCTTTAAACCATCCCCGATCCATGACAACCGAACTCAATTCACTACTCGAAACATATCTCCGAACCGAACGAGCCATTCGGTTCATAGCCACTGACACCTGGCAGCAGCTGGCTGGCTGGCTGACTAACTAACTGACTGATTGATTTTCAAGTGATTGAGGTTTACTGCTGTACATGCGCGTGCATGTGATATGATGTGTGTGTGTTTGCAGGCTGCCGTGCCGCCTCTTCTATTCCCATTAATATCATAATCCGATTCTTCTGTTTCTATCATAAGATCTCATTCATTTCCACAAAACTACAATTGAAGTTTTTTTTTTTTTTTTGAGAAAACTACAATTGAAGTTGATTGTTAAGCTAATGTAGATCCATCATTGTAAAGATGAGATCTTTCCAAATGATCACATGTTTGATCTCAATCTTTGCAAGGTTTGGACTTTTATCCAAGGATGAAATTGATATATGGGTTCCTTTTTTCCAAGTAAGAAGATTTGTGTGGTTGGTATGTCTCGAGAATCGTTGTGTTCTGTTGGGTGTTATTGGGGTTTTCTCACTGTAAAAGTTAGTTCTTGGGGGTGAGAAGGTACAATAGCACCTAAAAGTGGTATTAGATGACGAATGACAACAACCTTCCTTGTGATCTAATCAAAGTCGATAGATGGGTAATCCTACGAGGTATTGAGAGGGTTCCGGTCACATCTAGTAGATGGGTAATGCCTACTGAGAGACCGATGTGTGAATGGGATGTTGTTGGGTTATCCAACATCGGAAAGTGGAAGGGGCAGGGTGCACTGCATAAGTGTGAGGGGATGTCTCACCTCATGAGCTAGCTTTTGGGGTGAGAAGGTCAATAGCACCCAACATATTCTCATAACTCGAGTTGTTGTAAGAGGATTTTGAATGAATCTTATATTGTTTACTAACACAGTAACACCCCCCTCAAATGAATGGCTTGTGAAAGAGCATGAACTTCGCACTGCAATAGATTGGGGGTCACACATGCTTCAATAAGCCTTTATATACGGATTGGAGATTATCGGAATTTGAAATTTTGGCTTCTTGTTGGTCGAAGGCTATGATACCATGTTAAGAATCGTTGCATCACAATAACTCAAGTTGTTGGAAGAGTGTTCTCAATGAATCATATATTGTTTACTAACAGTATGAGGATTGAGGAATATGATAAAGTGTTTGTTAAAACTTGTAGGATGTTAATATTATCTTGTTTGGTATATATATATATTGATAAAGAAAATAGTAGAAGATACACAAACTAAACGATCTAAACCCTCAATTTCGTTTGAGAAAGTTAAAAGGTGGACTAGATTTGTCAAATTCTGGACTAGATTTGTCAAAATTCTGGAAATAGATTTGTCAAATTTTGAACTAGATTTGTCAAAACTTGGGACTAGATTTGTTAAAAACTAGATTAGATTTGTAAAAAATCTGGACTAGAATTGTAAAAATTATGGACTAGATTTGTCAAATTCTGGAGTAGATTTGTCAAAATATGACTAGATTTGTCAAAAACTGGACTAGATTTGTCAAATTATGGGATAGATTTGTCAAAATTCTAGACTAGATTTGTCAAAAAATTGGACTAGAATTTTCAAAATTTTGGACTAGATTTGTCAAATCCTGGAGTATATTTGTCAAAATATGGGCTAGATTGTAAAAAACTAGACTAGATTTACCAAAATTCTAGACTAGATTTGTAAAAAAATGGACTAGAATTTGTCAAAAGCTGGACTAGATTTGTTAAAATTATGGACTAGATTTGTCAAAAACTGGACTAGATTTGTCAAAAACTTGACTAGATTTGTAAAAAAAACGGACTAGATTTGTCAAATTCTAGACTAGATTTGTCAAATTTTAGACTAGATTTGTCAAAATTCTAGACTAGATTTGTCAAAAATTTTGGACTAGAATTGTCAAAATTCTGGAGTATATTTCTCAAAATATGTACTAGACTGTAAAAAACTATACTAGATTGTCAAAATTTTGGACTAGATTTGTCAAAATTCTACACTAGATTTGTCAAAATAATGGACTAGATTTGTCAAAATTTGGATTAGATTAGTCAAAATTGGACTAGATTTATCAAAAATTTAGATTAGATCTATAAAAAATTTGGACTAGATTTGTCAAAATCTGGAATAGATTTATCAAAATTCTAAACTAGATTTGTAAAAAACTAGACTAGATTTGTAAAAAAAATTGATTAGATTTGTCAAAAGCTAGACTAGATTTGTCAAAATTCTGGACTATATTTGTCAAAAACTAGACTAGATTTGTCCAAATTTGGACTAGATTTGTCAAAATGTGGACTAGATTTGTCAAAATTATGCACTAGATCTGTCAAAATTTTGGACTAAATTTATAAAAAATTTGGACTAGATTTGTCAAAATACTGAACTAGATTTGTCAAAATCCTAGACTAGATTTGTCAAATTTTGGACTAGATTTGTCAAAAACTGGACTAGATTTGTCAAAAACTGGACTAGATTTGTTAAAATTTGGAATTGAATTGTTAAAATTATGGACTAGATTTGTCAAATTATGGACTAGATTTGTCAAAATGTGGATTAGATTTGTCAAAATTCTGGACTAGATTTGTCAAATGTTTGGACTAGATTTGTAAAAAAATTGGAATAGATTGGCAAAAATTTGGACTAGATTTGTCAAAAATTTGGACTAGATTTGTCAAAAATTTGGATTAGATTTGTCAAAATATGGACTAGATTTTTCAAAATTATGGACTAGATTTGTCAAAATTTGGACTAGATTTGTCAAAATCTGGATTAGATTGTCAAAATTCTAAATGTATCTAGATTTGTAAAAAACTGGACTAGATTTGTCAAAATTTTGGACTAGATTTGTCAAAATCGTGGACTAGATTTGTCAAAAACTGGACTAGATTTGTCAAAATTGGACTAGATTTGTCAAAATTTGGACTAGATTTGTAAAAAACTGGACTAGATTTGTAAAAAACTGGACTAGATTTGTTAAAAACTGGACTAGATTTGTCAAAATTTTGGACTTGATTTGTCAAAAACTAGACTAGATTTGTCAAAATCGTGGACTAGATTTGTCAAAAACTGGACTAGATTTGTCAAAATTTGGACTAGATTTGTCAAAATGTGGACTAGATTTGTTAGAATTTTGGACTAGATTTGTCAAAATTTTAGACTAGATTTGTAAAAAATTTGGATTAGATTTGTCAAAAACTGGATTAGATTTGTCAAAATACTAGACTAGATTTTTCAAATTCTGGACTAGATTTGTCAAAAGTTGGACTATATTTGTCAAAATTTGGACTAGATTTGTCAAAATGTGGACTAGCTTTGTCAAAATTTTGGAATAGATTTGTCAAAATACTGGACTAGATTTGTCAAATGTTTGGACTAGATTTGTCAAATGTTTGGACTAGATTTGTCAAAATGTGGAATAGATTTGTCAAAATTCTGGACTAGATTTGTGAAAAATTGGACTAGATTTGTCAAAATCTGGACTAGATTTGTCAAAATTCTAGACTAGATTTGTCAAAATTCTAGACTAGATTTGTCAAAATTCTGGACTAGATTTGTCAAAATTCTGGACTATATTTGTCAAAAACTATACTAGATTTGTCTAAATTCTATACTAGATTTGTCAAACACTAGACTAGATTTGTCAAAATTTTCCAAACACACATATCAAACAAATTGTTCGGTTCAGTTCAGGGTGAAATACATAATATGTTATGAACTCTACGATGAGTTACAAATTTGTCCTAAAATTGTAAATAATTACAGAGTGATCCTATTACTATGAAACGAGTTACATTGTAATCTTAATAACGTCATAAATATACATTTTTCCAACCATTTTGCCACATCACCACTGACATGTCATCGAAAATATTCATAAAAAAAAAAACATGTCATCGAAAATATAATTTAAAACTCAACTTAAACTTATTCAACTTCAAAATTAAATCAGTCTAACATATATGACGTCATTAGAACTAATCTATAACACCTTTCATACAAATAAAATCACTTTGTAACAAATTAAAATTATAAGATAAGTCTGTAACCGAACTATAATTCCACCCAATTTAGTTTATTTATCTTTTTATTTTTTTTATTTATCAACAAAGTCACGTGACTTCACCGATAGACTACGAGGTCTTCCACGAAACCTAAAGTAACTAATTTTATTGGTTGTGATTAGGGCTGGCAGTCGGCCCGGTTCGGTCAAAAACGAACCGAATTGTCGGTTGACCGAAACCGAATTGTTGCCAAAACTTGGGACCGTCGACCGAACCGAGTTTGCTCGTTTTTTAGCCGAGCCGAACCGGCCGTTTCGGTTTAGAGCCGAACCACGACCGAGAACCGAATTAGACGCACTTTGACCGAAAACCGATCCGGGGAACCGAGTTAAAACCGAAATTTGGACAAAAACCGAAATTTTATATTATTATAAATGGAATTGGTTGCAAACCTCCAAGACCTGATTTAGCTTATATTTCATAATTCAAACAACCATCCAAGCTAAGAGCCTCTACATAAAGATTAATGAGCAGAGGGAAATGGATAGCAAGGATAAACTACAAAGCATTAAGCCATGGCTGCACCCATTGAATGACCGGTCAACATTATGCCAAGCTCCCCATAATACTGCTTTGCTATTCTAATGGCTTTTAGAATTCCAGACCGGATCGTGGTGTTGTGGTATGCATAATAGAACCCATGATGCACCTGGATTCGAATGACAGAGTAAGAAACTGAGAATAAAAGCTCCCATGGATAGAAGTAATTCATGATTCAGTAATATGTTCATGCAGTACATACCATTGCATCAGCCATTCCAGGATAATCCAAATCAAGCTGCTTCCAGTAGAGGTCTTCAACCCAATTCTGTAAGCTGCCAAGATCGAGTTGTTCGACAAAAGTTAAGGCACGGTCTCCAATCAAGGTGATTCGAAAAGAATAAAAAAACATATTCACTCTGAACAAATATGAACTCGAAACTGGTTAAATATCTCATGGAGGATGAACCACGCCGTAGAACATTAAGAAGCACGAGGTGTATACCAATAACTACTCATTGTGATCATTCCATGGAAACCCTTTTCAGAATAGCATGAATATATGATTAGTTCCTTCCTGACTCATCTTAGCTAAATCACGGGTGATTCGTGATTAAGAAACTAATGCAGCAATGAATTAACTAATACTATGAACCCTAGTATAAACAAGCCAGCTGAATACCTATGAACAATAAGCCAAGAGCAGATACACACATGTGTTCCTGAGTTCCTCTAAAGGCAATAACAATAGAATTCAGATCCTGAGCAACTCCTTTGTATATCAAATATCAGCATGTATCCTAATTCCTGTGTATATCCTAATTTGGAAGCAATTCGTAGCCTAACATGGTCAAATGCAAATTCAGAATCGGGACTACGACTGAGCAAATCAAACCAAACAAGCAATATCAGAACCACGCAACATAGTATCTTCAGAGGAGCAACTCGAGTTTGTGAATTACCCGAGAGGAGAAACTGGACGAGCAGAGAGGAAGTCGGGAAGAACCAAGGTACTAGAGAGAGTGAACTGAGTAATTAAGTTGAAGAAGCAGGAAATCGTAGAGCGAGTTGAAAATCTCAGCAACTAAATCTTCAATCACCTGTGACAAGAAAGTGAAACCTCAACAATCAACATAAACGAAGAAGACTAGCCATTAGCCAACAAAAAACTACTGAGAAGCAATGCACCCTTTCTCACCCAAACCGAATCAGCCGGTTCCTGTGTAACTGTAACCTCTGAGAGTGAGTGTCGAAGAAAGGGAGTAGAGGGGCTGTACGCCATCGGCCGCCGTAGAAGCAGGGCTATCGGTGCGGCGGCGACAGGCTGTCGAGAGATGGATTAGGTTAGGTCAATTTCGTGCGTGAGAGTGAGAGAGTGGCTGTCATCGAAGGCCTGGACGTCATCGAAGAAAGGGAGTAGAGCTGTACGCCGTCGGCCGTCGTCGAAGAAAGGGAGTAGAATTGTACGCCGGCGGCGACAGCTGTGTGACTGTCGAGAGATGAGAGATTGAGAGAGTATGGAGAGTGAGAGATGGATTAGGGTTCAGGTCGATTTCGTGAGAGTGAAATTGTGAGAGAGTGGCTGTGAGACCCCTCTATGGGCTGGGCTGTGTGACTAAAAATAAATTCGGTCTTTCACCGGTTTTTCGGTTCCAACCGCAAAAAACCGAAAACCGGCAAAAACCGAATTTTGTCAAATTCATCAACCGACGACCGGACCGGCTCGGTTTATTTTCGGTTCGGTCACGCCGGTTTCGGCTCGGTTTTCGGTTTAGACCGAAAAACCGGCAACCGACTGCCAGCCCTAGTTGTGATGAAGATTCCGATAGTAACAACTATAACTAACCGGATAATATCACCATAATCTTGAATCTTGATAAACGTAATTAATCGGAAAGCTTAGAGGTTAACTACTAATCAAACTCTACCACTATATTATATCCCTCTCTTTGCACCTAATTATCCCACTAATCACAAACTCATTCAACATGGTCGCCGGAGTAGCTAACGCCGCCGCCGCCGCCGGCAAGAAGGTCAACCTCAACTCGTACATGGCAATGACATGCATCTTAGGCGGCATCGGCGGCCTCATCTTCGGCTACGACATTGGCATCTCCGGTAACACTATTTATTCCATTTCCCCTCAAATAATAGTTTTTTTCGGTCAAAATTGCGTAATAATCTATCGTGGGCGGCACATTGTTACGAAATATTCGGATTTAGTCACCCAACCAGCTAAACTCAAATATCTGGCGCGGCGCCACAGCGAATCAGTGGCCAAGTCAGGGAGTTTACCCCTGGCCCGGGCTAAGGGTTCCCTGAACCGAAATAGTTAAACTTTATGTATTTTTCGTACGAAAATATATTCAGCCGATTGTATTTTATGTTTCGGGCCTAGGGTCTAGTAGAATCCTGGCTTCGCCACTGCACCGAATCATGTGTCACATTTCCCTAAATCCGGTTATAAGTGAACAGTGTCACTGACGATACATTGTTACGTATTTCAGGTGGAGTGACGGCGATGGCGCCGTTTCTGGAGAGATTCTTCCCGGCGGTGTACCGGAGGCAGATTCGGGCGAGCTCCGATAGCCAGTACTGCAAATTTAACGACTTTAACTTAACGGCGTTTACGTCTTCTCTGTACGTGGCGGCGTTTTTTGCGTCTCTGGTGGCGTCTTTTATTACTAAGGGACTTGGCCGGAAGATCTCGATGCTCCTCGGAGGAATCGTCTTCTTCATTGGAGCTCTGCTTAATATGTTGGCTCAGCATTTATGGATGCTCATCGTCGGCCGGATTCTGTTGGGTATCGGCGTCGGGTTCTCCGTTCAGGTAATTAATTAATATGTCTAAATTGTGATTTCATTTATTTAAATTTACAAAATTCATAAATAGCATTTTGGCACCTCTACTTTTCAAACTTAACATATATTTTGTTTTACTCCTCCTATTTTGATCACTTTGCCGTTTGGGTCCTTCCGTTCCAACTATTGTCTTCGTGGCGTTAATTGATGTGTATTCACAATACATTAGCTCAAGCAATCATGTATGAGCTTACTAAGCGTGATTTAATTGACAAATAAACGAATAAAATATGTGATCTTAAAATTCATCGTATTTTACCATATTCTCCTTGATACCTCCCAAATTTACCTCACATGCCAACTCTTCATCTCCTACCTCCGATATTTCTATCTACTGATGTGTGAATGTGTCCAAAGTTGAAACGGAATGGCCAAACAGCAAAGTGATCAAACTAGGACGGATAAAAATTACGATCTATAATATAGGGTGCTATTTGTTAATTTGGAAAAGTATAGGGGGCAAAGTGCTATTTTCCCTTTAATTTTTTAACCCCAATCTTTTATCTATTAACATTTCATCTATTTACCAAAATGCCACTGCAGTCGGTCCCAGTCTACGTGTCAGAGATGGCCCCACCCCAATGGCGCGGCTCCTTCAACATAGTCTTCCAACTCTCAATCACAATCGGAATCTTCGCCGCAAACCTCATCAACTACTTCACCTCCAAAAACATCTACTACGGGTGGCGCGTCAGCCTCGGCGGCGCGTGCGTCCCAGCCGCCATCATAGTCATCTCCTCCTTCTTCCTCCCCAACACACCAAACTCGCTCCTCGAGCAAGGCAAGCCCGACGAGGCACGCGCCGTCCTGAAGCGAATCCGCGGAGCCTCCGACGTGGATGCCGAGTTTCGAGAGATCGAAGCTGCCAGCGTGGCGGCCAAGTCGGTCCCGAACCCGTGGAAGAACATCGTGAAGAGAAAAAATAGGCCGTACTTGGTGATGTCGCTGCTGATTCCGTCGCTTCAGCAGCTGACGGGGATTAATGTGGTAATGTTCTACGCGCCGGTGTTGTTTCAGAGTATTGGGATTGGGAGTCACGCGTCGCTGCTGTCGGCTGTTGTTACTGGGACTGTTAATGTGGCGGCGACGTTTGTGTCGATTTATGGAGTTGACAGGTATGTTGAGTTTGTGTGTGGTTTATGCATTTTTATTACTTTAGTGACCAATTTGTAGTTTTCAAAACGAAACTGGTGATATTTCTAATTATTTCTCCCTCCAAAGTGACCTATTTGTTATTATTATAAAACTTTAATGAACATTGTGCAATTTTCCAAACTCAAATGGCTACGTTTTTTAGTTATTTTCCCCTCCAATGTTTCTGTTCTTCAATCTTCAGTGACCTATTTTTAATTACACAAACTTTAGTGGCAACATTGTAATTTTCCAAACTCACCTGCCAACTTTTCCAATTTTCCCCCCGGTTTCTGTGCCTTCAGTGACCAATTTGTTATTACAAAAAATTAAGTGAGCATATTGTAAATTTTCTAACTCAACTTGCACCATTTTTAGTTACTTTCCCTCCAAGGTTTCAGCTCTTTAAGGACCAATTTGTTACTATACAAACTTTAGTGACCATTTTTTAATTTTCCCAAACTCAGCTTGCAACCTTTTAAATTATATCCCTCCAATGTTTCCATTCTTTAGTGACCAATTTGTCATTATTAAAACTTCACTGACCATTTTCTAATCAATCATTATTTCCCCTTTTCCAAGGTGGGGGAGGAGGTTCCTCTTCTTCCAAGGCGGCGCCCAGATGCTCATCTTCCAAATCCTCGTAGCAATCTTCATCGGCTGGAAGTTCGGCGTCTCCGGCGTCGTAACCCAGCTCCCAACCTGGTACGCCCTCGTCGTCGTGTTCTTCATCTGCCTCTACGTGGCAGCCTACGCATGGTCGTGGGGTCCACTAGGGTTCGTGGTCCCATCGGAGATATTCCCGCTGGAGATCCGGTCAGCCGGGCAGAGCATCAACGTGTCGATGAACATGCTGTTCACATTCCTGATAGCTCAGCTCTTCTTGACGATGCTCTGCCACATGAAGTTTGGACTGTTCCTGTTTTTCGCCTTCTTCCTTGTGGTGATGACTCTTTTCGTCTACTTCTTCTTGCCGGAGACTAAAGGGATTCCGATTGAGGCTGTTCATGGGAAGTTTAGGGAGCATTGGTATTGGAGGAGGTTTGTTGATGATGATGGGTCGGAGTCGGGTCTGGTCAAGAGCAGCAAGCGGGTTGAGGGTTTTATATGAGTGGTGACTTGTTAGTTCTTAGTTCGTAGTTTGTTTCCCAGGCGAGAAAGTCATGTCCTACCTCCATGACTCGATTAAGGATTATTGTTATATCTTTAGTTTGTACTTTTTTTTTATTAAGGATTATTTTAAGAGTATTATTTTTTGTTTTTATAAGTTGTTTAATTCTCGAAAAGGCGTTTTTATCATATTTAAGTTTAGATTTGATTTAGTTTATATTAAATTTTAAATTATATTTATTATGACATGAAAAATAATTATGTTATTAGAACTACTCTATAATTCATTTCTCTATATCTGTAACTCGGCCTAACTTTTGAAACTTAACCATTATTTTTTAAATAAAGATTTATATGTTTTGTATTTTCTGTTACTAAAGTTTGAGTTAGATAACAAATTAGTCACTCAAGGAACGCAATAAGACAACAAGCTCACTATACTTTTGAGAAAGGACTCAACCAAGACATTATGATAAAGGGGAAAGAGCCCTAAAATACAGCTATAGTTCTTCACATGATCAGTTAGACAAAAGATATACACGTTAAGCTCTTTGGCTGTTCAATACAAAGCATCAAAAAAATTCCCGGGGCAAATTCGCCTGATAGGTAGGTAAGGTTTCAAACAAAATTTCTGACTCAAATTTTCAAATTAATATCATCCCTTGAACAAATTCTCTATATCCAGAGCCAAGTCAAATTTATGGAAGTTATTCGTGTATAGAGGAGACGTGGAGTGGAAGCCAACTAACCTAGATGCTGCTTGAGTCCCTTCCGAAGATGAAGCGCTTCATCCAGTCGGTGACCACTAGTGACCTAGTGCGCCAGCTCACTAGCTTGCTGTGGAAGTATAATGAGAGGATGATGGTTAGGTTAGAATAGGGGAGTTGATGAAGCTTGGGGAAGAAGAAAGGTTGAAGTGA
This sequence comes from Linum lewisii, assembly GCA_034768395.1. Taxonomy (NCBI): domain Eukaryota; kingdom Viridiplantae; phylum Streptophyta; class Magnoliopsida; order Malpighiales; family Linaceae; genus Linum; species Linum lewisii. The sequence goes on from CM068299.1 coordinate 633,940, forward strand.
TTTGTTACCTTGCGTAGACGGAGTACCAAAGCCACTGACTGCTGTGGCCGATTGAGACCCAGTCGCCTGGGAGTTGTGCTGCTGTTTGTTCGCCTCCTAGTGGTGCGAACTGGCCGAAATGCCTGTACCTGAATACAAGCAACAACAGAGTTGGACAACTCGATCGAAAGAACTCGATCGAACTCGATAGATTATGATGGAATTCGAGACAATGTATTTGGATCCAATGAGCTCTTGAATCTGAAAACTAAGATCGACAGTGACCGAATTGCCTGTACATAAATGCAATTAGATATGTAGTTGGAAAACTAGTGATCATAGTACTCAAATTTTCAAGATCCAAATCCATGAAAGTATGTAACCTTATTTAAGGATCAATTAAGAGTCGCGGCCCTCGATGCTAAGATTATGACGAATTCCGAGACAGTATATTGAATGCCTCGCTCTCGAATCTAAAAACCGAAATTCATACTCAGAGAATGGAACATACCTGAAGGGGCGGAACCGATGGCGGCCCTCGCCTCTGAACCTGAGAGGTCCTTCAGGGTTCTTCTCAGCTTCTTCCATGCGGTTGAAGCATTTGGCAAGGTACGCACCCTGCTGAGCTGCAACCTGTAGTAGCAAAGACCAAACATTTTAATCTTTTTGAATTTGAGAAATGTAAAAGGGAAGGGAAGGAATTTGATTAAACAAAGTCAACGAACCTGAGCTGTTGCTGGGAGGAATTTGACCTGGGAATCGACTTCTTTGAGTGCGGTCTTCAGCTCTTCGATGCTGAGTTCGATGGAGCCCTTGGCATCGTCGCCTTTCGCTGCCTTGAGAAGGTCAGCGATGTTGCGTAGCTTCTTGGTCTTTAGATAGAGATCCACTTGAGGGTATCTTTCACAGATGTCGTTAACTACTTCTTGGAGTTCTTTTACAGTGAGGGTTCCGGAGTTGTCCTTGTCTGCCTTCTTGAAGATTGCAGCTATGTCTTCCTGTTAAACGGAGTTGAAAGAACCACAAGGATTTGATTAACTTCAGGGCCAATATAGTGTAATTAGCTAGTCTTTAACTAAGGCAAAGTCTAGGAATTAAAGGTTTGATTTGAGATTAAATCAAACAAGTTGATGAATAGTGTTCATAATTCGATTTGAGCATATGAATGCAAGGTTATTAGTACCAAACTGGATATCAAATTGGATAAGAGAGAAATTTAAGAGTTAGAGGTTCAACCGAAGTTGAGTCTTTAAAAACCGAATCAATGAATCAATTACATTATTGTTATACGAGTATCAAATATTAGTAAGTACCATATTCAATTATTCATAAACATCAACTCAACTCATGGTTCATAAGAATACGGTCTAATAACATCAAATCGGTGAGTTTTTAATCTAATCAAACCAATCTAATGCACGGTTTTCAACAATTTTCTAGTCGGATCGAATAATCAGGCCGTCTCTAACAACAGTGATAAGAACATAGCAGGAAAGTGAGTACAATACCAAGACTTTGCGCTGGTTAATTGTAGCACAGTCTCCAAGAGCGTATATGTTGTCAGTTCCTTCAACGCGTAGCCATTCATCAGTTGCTAAAGCACGCCTGTTCTCCTGTTGTCCATGATCAAATGATCGATGTTAATTTGGCTTTAGGAAACTTGTTAAGAAACAGATGTAGACAGTTTGGGAGAGAGATAATGATTACCTGGCCGACTTGTTTCATGAAATCTCTAATAACAGGATGAGTTCCGATTCCAGTTGACCAGACCACCATTCCGTATGGAATATTGGACACTTGTCCATTGGCTCTTGATTTAGCTGAGATTTCTTTATCAGATACTTTGGTAACCATTGAGCCTAGTTTCACATCTATACCATCTCTTTTGAACTTGTCCTCTGCAAATTCAGTGATTCGCTTGTCAAACCTGCAATCAAGAACGTTGCAAGCATCAGATATCTACAGGAACTCTTAATGATTGCTCTCAATGATGCAATCAAGAACGACATAAAACCAGAAAACATAGACGTTTCACTTACATTGTGAGAATATGATCAGCAGCCTCAAGTAGTGTTATCTTGACGTACTTTCCAGCCGCAGGGTACAGTCTAACTAGATCCTCAGTAACGAAATCATGGAGCTCTGCAGCAAACTCTACCCCAGTAGGGCCACCACCGACCACCACGAAATGCAGCATTTTCGTCCTCTCTGCATCGGTCAAGCTTGGCAGACTCGCCTTCTCAAAAGCATCGACAACAGACCTACGGATCTTCTGAGCATCTTCCACTTCCTGACATGAGAACACATTCCATTTCCATGAGATCCTGAAACTGATGATGATCAATTAGAAACATTCTACAGTATCCAAGCTTAACATTTCACCTTCAGGAAGTTGCAATGTTCCACAACACCAGGAGTGTTGAAAGTGTTGGGACGACCTCCCATTGCTATCACAAGGTAGTCATATTCCACTTCGAATTCTTCCTTCCCGTGTCCGTTCACGTCCTGAGTAGAACGGCAGTGAATCTTCTTGCTCTTGGAATCGATCTTGAAACATTCAGCTTCAGAGTAAATGACGTCAACGTTTTTCTGCAGAAGGAGAAGATCATTTTACGATCAATACCATCCTCAGAGACCATGATTATAAAGAGACTCGATAGAAAGAGAATTGCACCTTCTTGACGATGTTACGGATTGGTTCCACGATGCTGCGAGGTTCAACTGTACCAACGGTAACACTAGGTAACAGAGGAGTGAATGCAAAGTAATTCCTAGGCGATATCACTTGAACATCATATGATGGATCGTTCAATTGCTTCAAGAAACTCGTCCCTGCCCAGCCAGTTCCCAGAACGACAACTTTCTTCTTCTTGATCTGCGGTGGAGCAACAGGACTCGACGAGTTCGCGTCTGCATAAGCTACAAGGCCTCCACCACTGCAGCCAAACAACGTTGCAATAGTTCAGATAAACGAATGAAATTGGACAAAACTAGCTGAAACTATGTCATATGAAATTTGCAATGCATCTGAGACCTAGAGACTGACTATCAGGAATTCAGGATCCATTGAAGGAAACATTTAGCCGGATCTGAGAAACTTTCGATTCTCAGAACAATCCACATTTCACCGTTTACAGTTCACAATATGCTCAAATAGTCATACAAATTCGATTACACGAAGACACTTATAGGTTCGCAAGGACAGCAGATCGTTTCATGAGACCGATTCTCCGAAACAATTCACAAACAGATCCAAACAAACCAATGACGCAGAGCATGTAACAGTAAAATCCGCCATCATAACAAGCTCAGATTACAAAATCAAATCGCCAACCGTACATAAGCATAGTTCTACATTCATGCAAAGCGTTTCCAATCACTTCATTGCTAAATCGTAGTCTAACTCAGTTTACCAGAGTATAACAAACAAACCAAGCAATTCAGGAAACTCACTAACAAACATCCGAAACAGAGCACATACCTGACGGTGAAGACGACGAGTAGCTTCGACAGCGACGAACTGTCATGAAACGTTCTCGAAGCTCTCTGGAACACCTTCATCGATTTCATTTCTCTGTTCCTCGCCGCCGATTACCACCAGTTTCTCCGATGCCGATTCAAAGAATATGCTACCGGAAAGCAGAGAAGCCGTGAGAGAAGAACAAAGCGAAGAAAAAAATTCCGATTCCCCCAAAAGAATTGGAGAGAGAGCGAGGAAGAAATGAAGGAACGTGTGTACGGGTTTGTTAGTGTACAGAAAATCGATCTGGAGGTTTCCAAATTTTCAGGCGTTGTTTTAATTATTATTATTTTTGAATTTCTTTTAGCTTGAATAGCAAGCCAATTGGCGGCACGTGGGACACCGCGGGAGGAGATTTTTTTCGTACGTATCTAGTTGGCCGTCTAGTTTCACGACACGTGTCGGTTGGTTTGCATTATTTTAATTTACTTGGACATCGACACTCGCTTCTCAGCCGTTGGATCGGTTGAGCTGTATGGACGGAGGAGTAATTGAGGCCGTTGATTTAATTACATGAATTTAGTAAGGAATGAACGGTCAAATACATTGAACGCCAAACGGTCCTTAAGGAATGAACGGCCGACGATCGACGCATATGACGTCTAGAAGGCTGCTGCTTTTGGTACCGTAGTGGACAGGCTGGACCGGTGCCGGCGATTTAGAACAAATCACGTGGCCAATAAGGCTTCAGATTGTACGTCAGTTTTCACATCATAGCGTAACGTGCATTTCTATAATATTAGTATAAAGTAGCTTTATGGGCCCGATGTTGGGCTTTAGTCGTTGGGCCTAATTTGTAGGCCGGTTGATGAGAGATATACGGGAGGATGGTTTTTTGTTTGGGCCGGGTGATTGGGCCTAGAGCCACGTCAGCCCGTTTGAACCAAACTCCATAGATATCTTGTACAATTTTTTTGCTAGATAGGTCCTCACCGAGGTAGAGAGAAAAAGAAATACGAAAGGCAATCAAGTCCATATCCCGGAAATCAAGTCTATCGCCAAGGTTGTTAGGAGGTTATTCAGAGCTATACGTGCCATGTAATAGGCGATTCTGTTATCTAAGAGGTGAACCGCTTGAAAGCTTCGAGATGGGGCAGCGTCCTTCAGGTGAAGTAGTTATGCAATAATGATTCTTATCGAGTTAGACATGACCTCCAAGGAATGAAGGTGAGAAATGACTAGTTTCGCGTATCCTTCAATATCTACCTGCAAAACACCAACCCAAAGATACTAAGAGCACGCATCCCTGAACGCAAGAAACTCGATGTGAAAAAGATAGAGAATAATTGGATATGGATGTGGGGGTTGGGGGGGGGGGGGGGGGTAGAGAATGGAGGTATAGGTAGTAGACAACGGTCGAGAAGTAGTGAACAAACTCCTTCATCTGGAGTTTGTCCCCAAACGAAGACCAACCTCCAACATAAATGAACTGTCTGAAAGATCCCCAATCAGATCTCGAGTCATACTTTTGTATCCAATACACGTGTAAAAAATTCATGCTTTTACCCCATACCCTCCCGAGTTATCGACTATATTCATCGAAACAAATTCATAACCATACAAAAATGTGAAGGATAACTATCCTGAACCGTTTCACCCGTCGTTCGTGTCTAGAGCAACTAAATCAATATCTATCCACAGTTGAGATGTCCATTTCTCTCAAAGGGACAATTTACCTCCAACACCATATAAATTTTTCCCCCCTTTTTAAGATCAGTCATCTACCCTTAAAAGGCCAAACCAAAGAAACACCCCTTTAATGAATGAAAGGCTAGGGATACTGTCCTTGTCCATTTCCTGAGTGGACTGGTTCAAGTTCATCCGACCCACATATCAGAAATTCCCGTCTCGCTTCATCTTCTTCTTCCACAGGCCGCAATCGTTGAGTTGTGACAAAAAGCAGCATGGATTGGTTTGCTGGTCTTGCAAGTTTCCCCTTAGTCAATGTGAGTCAACAGTCAACAGTCAACAGTAGTGTCCAATCACAATAGGTACTGTACACCTAAGCTTCAGCTTCATGGTTAGACCGGGTTCAACCAGAGTCGAATCGTTGAAAAAAACGAGCTCGTAAAACCGTGACATATAAGCAGTCATGAAGCTCATTCAAGAAGTATGAAGTTTGCACAGTTTTGATAAGTGTTGTGTAAAAACTGGGAAATACAAGGATTTGATATCGTGTCACTAACTGTTGCATTACAGTAACTCGAGTTGTTGGGAGAGAGAGTTCAACAGTACCTTCACATTATTCATTATATGAAAACCTGAATTTATAACTCAGGGCCATTGATCAAGCCGAGTTGATCGAAATACTTTATTGGATGTATGAGGTTCAGAGATTCCCAAAGAATCGAACAAGAGGATACTACGGATCCCAACCCTCCGATCAATTGACCAGATGTGTACCAAGACCACAATCATACTCCAAATTGGTAAGGTAGTCGACAACTTTGTTTCCTTCTCACTGGATATGTCGCACCTGTCAGCTACGAGCAACTATTTCTCTAAACTTCATGACCTCACCTACTTGATGGTGTAAGACTTCTCAAGGAATAGTAGCACACGACTGTCAGAATGTAACTTGGTTGAGTCATCCAAAACGCACTTGTACCCCAATGTTCATAAAGAAATGATGGATAAGGAATAGTGGGTATTTCATCCACCGAACCGGTTTCATGGAAAGCCAAACCGATTTCCATGGTCCAACCGTTTGATAACAACAGTAGAAGTGTGAGTGTGACCAAGTAGGAAAGCAATGGATGCACTAATGAACATTGCTTTCATATCCATTTGCTTTTGCTAAAGTACTATTGGATAGGCATAAACCTGAAATACAGGTTTTGAAGATGACCTAACTCATTACATGCATATGCATGTTCCCTTCCTCATGATAATGCAAGTTGCTTTCGACTTTTGGATGCTCGATTCATCTTGTCAATTAGGGTAGAGTACTTAATTAGACTAGTAAGACCCTTGATATGGTGTGTAGTGGCTGATTCGAGATATTCTGAAGGGATCGGGTGTATCTTGTAAGGCGTGTAAAGAATGATAGTAAAAGGAAAGAAGAGAAGAGGGGGGTAAGACGTATGACTGACTCGGAAACAGAGAAGTATCACGTCAAAAAAAAAGTACGTACCAGAGGCTATGGCGTATTTGTAAGGCATGTGGGTAGCAGGGTAGGTATAGTACGATATTTGATACCTCTGTAGATGATAACGTCTTTCTTTATATAGCACTTTGGGATCAATGCAATTGGTCTTGGGCCAGCCTCTGACCGATTATATGAATAGATATTAGTTGTTTGTGATCGCGCCTGATAACCCTTAAAGCCTCATGAAGATTTTATGTGTATTTTGATTTTACGGGATTAAACAGTTAACAAAAGAAAGGGAAATCAAATTCATTAAAGATGTTTTTTGTTATACATACAAATTACAAATGAAATAACATTTGCATGTACAAATTAACAGTTACCAAAACGGCTCATATCTTAGCTAGACAATAGAAATTTGACTCTGTAAATAAGTAATATCAAGGTAAATTTTCAAAAAGAAAATTGATTACTTCAAAAGCACAAAACTTGATACGTAGCTCTCAACAAGATTTTCTCGGAGAGCAAGAGAGCGGGCCCGCTCCAGAAGTCAAAGCAGGAGTCAAAGAACCAGCAGCAACCTTGAAGGACTGCGCACGAGTGTATGGGGGTGTACATGTTCCATATCCAGACTGTACAAAGTAGGCACCATTCTCAAAAACATCCCCCGACGACCTCCACTTCCACTGCTTCCACCCACTCCTCACCTCTCTCTTCGTCACCTGATCAAATTGTGTTACTCACATATGCACATTCAAACTCATAACCTTAAAATGTGTAACTACTTTACCAGTAAACTACCATGCATATTGTACGTGTATTAATACGTGGCAATATGGTTAAGTACCTGTTTGGCAGACGGGTTATCAGGGCAATGAAGTAATTTCCCTGGCTGAATATAGTAGGGTTAGCACTTCCTCCTATTGCATACATTTGCCACTCATCGTACCTATTGTTCACTACATGTGCATACCCAAATCTCACCCTGCACCGTTAGATCGGTAAACTCGTATTAACACTAAATCCAACGGTCAAGATTCGTGTATACATTGACCGAATTGAGAAGGGTCGAATACTCATGAAAAACTAACCTTGGCATTCTTTCAATGCAACCAACTCCAAAGTGGTTGAATGCAATCGTTACCTTCATAACTTTGTCCTCTTTGTTCTTATCATTGTGACCAATTAACATCACCTATTTGAACTCAATTTCATTAGACTAGCTATTAATTTTCTCTAATTAGCCTTGATTAACAATAACCATTGATTAATTAGAGAAGAAGGTGAGAAATTTGTCCAAGGGATCACCTTATCATGTTGGGTGAAATAGTTGTTGGAGATGGTGATGGAAGTTGAAGCATGGATGATGTCGATGAGCCCGTCAGCGCACCGAGCCAGGTAGCAGTGGTCGATCCAGACATTTGAAGATCCGAATATGGCAATGGCGTCCCCGTCCGAGCCCTGCCTATTACCTGCGTGGCTCGGGCTGTTCCTGACAAGCCCGGGTCCACTAGGCTTGCAGTGGTGGATGCTGATCCCATGCACGATCACGTGGGTGACACCCTGGATTGTGATGCATGGTCCATAGGCTATCTCGACTTTTGCACCCCTCCCGTCGATTGTCTTGTAGCTGTTCACCATCAGCTCCTTCTTGAGACTGATCACCATGTCCTTCTCGAACACAATCCACAACGGCTTATCCTGGATGACCCCATATCGGAGGGTTCCTGGCTTGGGGTTTGCAGGGTCATCCTGCCCGCCCGTTTTCACCACGTAGATTGCCCCGTACTTCCCCCCTACCGTAGCCTGCCCGAACCCACAACACAATCTGCCATAGACCGACGGTTGGCCTCCCAACTTCGACTCCCACGCCAACAAGAGTCAATCGGGTTCATCAACGACTTGGAGACCGTGGCTGAATAAAGATCATCAGGATGACTCACACCCGCCTTGTAGTCATAGTAGTCAACTGCCCCGACATCACGAATCAACAACAGATGAAATGAAATCGTCGTCAAAAGGACGACGACAGACAGACGAGAAGATGACGATATTCTCATAGATCGAAATTCAAACCTCTTTTTGTGGGGGTAATCTTTGGTGTAGGTTAACTAACAAAATGTTGTTGTGGACACATGCAAGGGTTGTGAGATTGTTTTGTTAGCTCAAAGGTGACATTAATATCTATATATATATATAACAAAAATTTAATCTTTGGAAAAATGTTACAATATCATTAGGAAGGTGGATCACACGATGAATCGTGTTAGCACATTTGGGGTTGACTTTTGACTTCCGGGCCAAGTCAGAATGCGGGCCGCCGGCCGGGTAACCGAAAACCCGCCCGATCCGACCCGGTTTCATGAGGGGTAAATTAGTCACATTATGGGCCTATAAAGAAACTCTCTGTTTTGTGTTGGTTGTAATTAAATATTTCATTAGAATAATACACGAATTGATCCCTCAAGTTTGAAAAGTTAACAAATACTACTTGTATTATAATTTTTGTAGGAATTACTAGAAACCAATTAAAGCCTGATTAAAATTGGCCAAAATCTCAAAGTCATTTCTCAAAATTTTCACCATATAATAACATGGTTTATCATATAGGTAGTATTACAAAAGAATTTATACAAAATAATGAAATTATTCGCACACCGCTCAATTTTCAGAATTTCTAAAGACATTGATATGCTGATATCCAACGAGAATTAGCATCGCGGCTCCATACTCGAAGATGCACATGATATTATTAGAGGAGGAATGTTCAAAAAATTTCGCTTGTTGCAGATAAACCGCAACAACTCACACCCCCGAGAACTGAAAGACACTGAGGAGAAAGAAAATACGATACACAAGACACCATAAGAAGAATTGTAGTTTATTTATAAACGATCAAAAGTTTCAAAATGAATCATCACAACCCCAAATCGTAAGATAAAAATGAGAAAATTAAAAACCTGTATATTCATATTATATATCCACACACATTATAATTAATTAATTACTAATTAATCCGGATTAAATGAACATTAAAAAATCACATAACCGGAACACAACAATAAAATTTAAAAAAATTAAAAAAAAAAACACTCCACAGTCCACTCTAATTAATAATTAATTATAAATCACACGCTTCGCCGGAGAACACCCCGTCGACGAGCCTCCCCGGCGAAATATCAATCTCAATCATATTCTCCTCCTCGCCGTTAATCCCCCACCGATCAAAACCCTTCTTCTCCCCATCATCCTTCCGATCCAAATCAATCTCAATCAACATCCCTTCTCCGTCATCCTCCTCCCAACTGAACCCACCGCCGCCGCCGAACTCCCCACCGTCCGACGACGAATCAGAATCCGACTCCGGGTAATACATCGACAGCGACGGATACCTCCGAATCCCTCCTCCATTTCTCCCAATCGAATCGCAATCTTCCCCTTCCTCGTAGATAACCTCCAGCGGAGCTCCGACGTCCCACTGTACGAACGAGAACCAATCCGGGTCGGGTTTCTGTGTGCTCTGTTTTTCAAACTTCACAATCTCTTCGACTGCCACGTCATCTCTGGTTTCTGTGTGCTCTGTTCTGTGGAGGGTTCCGAATTTTTCTGTGTGCTCTGTTTTCTGGAGGGTTCCGAATCGGAGGAGGCAGAGTAAGGCGATAGCGGCGGCGAGGATGACCGGAGAGAAACAGAGGATGGTCGGAAAGTAGAGGAGGATCAGAGCGTAGAGAGCTGCGACGAAGGAGAAGAGAGGATCGGAGGAATAAGGAATTGTTGATGATGATGATGACATGATGAAGAAGAAGAGTGAAATGGGTTTGAGATTCAATCCCCATGGATGAACTGAGTCGTTCTGATTCATTTGAGATTGAAATTTTTCTGGTTTGAGTTTTGATTGAGGTTTTGTGGGATATTAATAGTGAGGTAGCCAAACTTTGTATCGGATCGGATCAGACTGATTGGTTGGATCATGAATCTCTCGTTGTTTCTTGATCGGTGGTAAGGTTATCAGACTTGGATGATTACATTGTCTTCGAATCGGTACATTAGTCAAGTGATCTTTTACTACCTATTCGAAAATGATCTAATTCAGATCCCGCTCGAGAAAATCTCAAGTTAAGAGATTACTCAATCTCTCCGTTCATTAATTTACGTGATTTTGTATATCTAGATTTAGGGAAGGGTAAGTCACAATTCGAAGAGGTCGCTATAGTATGTGATTCATACCCTGATCAAGAAAATCTAAAGTTTGGGAGTACTAAATCCTCATACATTAATTTACGTGATTTTGTATACCCAGATTTAGGGAAGGATAAGCCACAATTCGAAAAAACCATTCCCCGAATCTACCATTTAGCTAGCAACTAAAAAAGATACAAAAATAAGTGTTTTCAAAATCATACCAGTGAGTCTAACAGTACGCAATTCAACCGCTAAACCTGTAATTGAATCGTCATTATATCGACGTTGTACCATACCATTCTGATGAGTATCCCAAGGTTCAACTAGTCGGACCTCCCATACCGATATTGTTCTGAAAGCACTCCTTTTTACCAAGTCTTAGTGAGTCAACCCTAGTTGATACATTATACTCGCCCGATTCAACCCGGGTTCGGTTCGGGGGAACTAGAGAGCAGTTGCAATTACCAAGATGTCCTTATGTAGGGTAGTTAAGCCCCAAAGAATCGACAAAGAAGGACATTAAAAGTCCCCAAATAATGTATTTAGTTAGGAGAATTGTCTTAAGACATGGAACTGTTCATTGTTGGTCTTTAATGAAGGTCTTAGTTCAAAGTATTCATTTCCCAAAGAAGAAGATGAGAAGACATTTGAGCTCTTGGTTCAAGAGATTTGCTTCCAATCTTTGGTGTCCCACAAAACTTTTGTTATGGGATGTTGGTTTAGGGTTTAGAGTTTAGGATGTGCACGAAATTTTGAGCCTTCTAGTTAAGTTGGTCAGATATTTGGTTATGACGTCACTTTGTGTTGGCAATTCAGAATGAGTTTGATTTGTAGGAGCAAATGAGTTATCGTGTTGCAGCATGGGTAGAATGAGTAGTGCGTGGGTACTCGAATATCCAACCTATATGAGTACTGGGTATTCATTTTTATGATTTTATCGAGTTTTCGTCACAAGTATTCCCAACTGACCACTTTGTGTTGGAATCCATTCGCAAAATAGATTCACTCTCCTAAACAAATACATCTGCAATATACTTTCATCGATTAATCATCCTGCTAACACAATTCGAAAGACTCGATACCTTTTCTCACAACCCACCAACCATATCGGGTAGAGATCACACCCAACCCATCATTTGGATCAACAAACTCCAAAATCACTATACCATAAGCCTCACTTAATCAAATTTTGGGATTCAAAGACAAAGACATATCAATAGATGCACTTACATTGAAACAAGTTGGCTTCACCTCATGCACGTGATGTGCAACCCAAAAGAGAGAAAAACCTTTTCTAGGGTTTCTCTTCCTTTTCATCATTGTGGATGTAAATCAAAAGCAATTGCTCCTTTCTTATCTACTTGGCCCTCTATGAGAGAAAAGGAACACATCCCATCTATCTTCCTATGTTCTTGAAATGAAAGACATGAGTGTGTGCTTCAAGTGTGGAAAGTGTGATGATTGGGGGGCTTGGAAGACAACTCAACATTGTACTAACCATGTTCGGGTCGGGTACGATGTGTTGGTGAGTGGTGACAGGGAGATCCTAACAAGTTAAGATAACGTGAGAGACAGAGAACAGTCGTACAAAGGGCGATCTCCTGTCTTTGGAGATGTCGTATTCATACACAAGCACACACTTGTGTTATATTAAGCTTGCCCTCTCGATCGAGATTGTTTGTGTAAGAATGGTTTCATGGATGCCTCTAGACACTTCATATATTTGTGTTTAATCACATTTTTATGCCATATCGCATCTTTGATCGTCATTATTTGTCTTTTGACACACTTTAGAGACATCTCATTCATTAAGAACATCGATCTAACTTAACTTAGAGATACACCAGTCATATTGTTTTTGTAACTATGTGTATCGATTATGAATATTAGATACAGACAACACACTAAATTAAGAATCAATAAAATTGTTCGTGTATCACCTATAGTGAAAACACGTATAAAGTAGTCTCACCTTTGCAAATGTCCTACCCAACTCACCCCCTTCGATAGAGACAAGACATCCAATAATGCCACATGTATCTAGACCCACTATGTTGACACATTTTGGTAAGAAAAATATCGTCAATACTATTAATAATACCCACTAAATTGTACACAGAGAGTTCAAAATGTCAACCAATGATAAGAAACACTACTTACAGCGGACGATACAAGAAATCGTGATATAACTCAAGTTATAGTCGGGCCCAACCAAACATCATTTCAACACACACTTGATGTTACACCTAAAGTCACCCTTTTCTAGATCATAATGACCTAAATCTCATTAATCAAAACACAATAACATGATGAATTGTTGCATCATTGCATGGAATTGGATTTCAATTGGATGTTGTGGGCTACCATTAAAGAGAGTTTGGGGGGAGATGATCAATGCTTTAAATGGTGTGTGGTGGGAATTGGATCTCAATTCTGAAACTTTGCATATGGCAATCACATGAAATGTGTAATGGAGAAGAGAATTCAGTTATGCCACTTGAAAGAATAAATGGCCATAAAAGAAGCTTTCCCCTTTTCATCCCATCCAAGGTATGAGACTCTTGATAAAGGTTGATGCAAAGCATTCCGTGATAATTTGGATCTGATCTGTTTAGGTTCATCTGATTTGATTTATTTTGAAATGGACCATATCTAATTTGCAAGGCCTAATCTTCTCATACAGCACGACATTTTCGCTTATTACGAGTCTATACATCACATTTGTCGAATTCCAAGTATGGCACGAACTACCGATGGCGTTTTTGAAAGTAGCATACCGTCATTTTTCGCACAAAATCATCCTACGTGGTCTGACGGAGTTAGTTGACTGTTTCCAGATTCATATGTGGCGTGTGACATGGCTGCCACATCACATCAACTAAATTTTCATCAAACCTCATGTCCTACTTCAGAACTGAGCTGCAATGAGATGGACATTAATGAGATACCAACCAAACTTGAGCACATTTTCATTCCTATATTTCAACGAAATTGTCACGCAATTGATTCATGTCATCTCGATCGACAATTTTTTATTCCATTATCGACAATGTGTAGAATTATTGAAAACCTAAATGGGCCGTATTGGGTTAATCATGCTTCGGCCCATTAGTCATCAATGGGCCGAGGCCTTTACTCTTGTCTATCTATTAGTGTTTGGGCTTTTGGGATGCAAGTCGATGTGTTTGGGCTTTCTTGGGCAGATCGAGCTATGATAAGGCCCGTCAAAATTATCAACAAATATTTTTTTTTAATCAACAAATATTTGGGAAAGAGGCTTTGTGGAATAGTATAAAATTAATATTTAACATTGTCTTGACGATTTAAATAATTTGAATGTAACGGTTCTTGATATGGTATTAGAGTTTGTGATAATTGAAAGATCTTGGTTTCAAATCCCGATAACTCTCAGTCTGTTGCAGAAGTCTTGTCGAAACTGTGCAAACTTCACACTCCATTAGGAGCTTTCATTTGAGATGACATGCTAATAAATAATGTAATACCAAAGTTTGAACCCTCTTCCAATAACTCGGGTTATTGGGATGTGACAGTTCCTGATTGTTCTTGGTTACGTATCCTCATAGCCTCAACTTCATTACACAAGTCGTATCGAAGTTGTGCAAGAAGTTGTGCAAACTGCATACTCTGTCAAGAGTTCATTTGAAAGGGGTATTAAAATGTAGCAGTTTTGACATGATCCACCACAATAACGAAAATATGTAATATTTGTTGGGCTCAATCATCCCAACAAAACTATACGGAGGCAAATAAAAGTGTATTCCAAAATGAAAACCCACGAACCGAGATTGAAATTTCCAGAAATTCACTAAATTTACTATACAGAGAGTTGTTACATTCCAATAATTCGAACGGTTAAGAATCACATGAGATTTAGAGATATACATGGAATATTGCTAAACAAGCTTAAGAGATATGAAGGAATCTTTTTAATCGTAATCTTTGACTAATTGAACCCTCACGTGACCAATCACAGCCATGATTTCGCCTTAATCTCATGCGACTACACGACAAAACACATAATAATAATAAGGGAAAATAGCAATTTGACCCCTCCACTTTGACAACTTAACAGATAGCCCCCAAATACTATAAATCGTTCTTTTTAACCCCTCATGCTTCAGTCACTTTTTCGTTCGTTCCAATTTTAGTCTTGATGACGTTAATTGATTTCCATTCGGTACACCACGTTAGCTCCAATAGTCATGTATTAGCTCACTAAACATTTGTTAGTCGGGATATAAATATATATATAATTAGAAATGATGAAATCGACAAATAAAACGTGCAGTTTTGCAATCCTTCGATATTTCACCATACTCTTCACAATCCCCAATTTACCTCACTGGCCTACTATCTGTCTCATGCCTCCGGTATCTCACTCCGTTTGTGTGCAGATGTGTCCAGATTTAATGTTAAGGCAAAGTGACCGAAGTAGGAAGGGTAAAAAGATCGATTTACAGTACAAGGGACTATTTGTTAAGTTGGAAAAGTAGAGGGGGCAAAGTGTCATTTTCTTTAATAATAATAATTCAACTATTGCCAGATTCTCTGCATCTCTGCCAAACAGCCGCTAGACAAAGAGAGCAGAACGGTGTCGTATTGGTACACTTATTCATGCATTGCCAATCCTCCTTGGATCCCTTTCTATTCCCCTTCCACACTTTTGTCCTTTCTTTCTTCATTTAGTGAAATTTTTCAATTCTTAATTAACTCGAATGGTTTGGTTAATTTCGAGACGGGTTGAGTAGTCGTGAATGAGTTGATTCGAGATGGTGTTGGGCGTGTTTTGAGGTTGTGTAGTATGAGTTTAGATGTGAGTTTGATGACCGGATGGAGTTAAGTTGTTTTGACTGGCCTACGCATAGCTTGGAAGAAAGTGAAATGAAAAAAGTACAGTTGCAGTTCGACTCTCGACGTGCAACTAGCTTGATATGACGTGAGGAGGACAAGTTTGTTTTACCAGCACACACTACTGTTGTGGATCAAGCTTCATGAGTTTATGATGATGGTGTAAGAGATCGAGTTTGTTTATGTCTACATAAAGGGCAATCGTGTAGCTGAATGTTGATTATCTTGCTATCATTGAACACGAGATATCACTTGATGTAATTTCTTATTACTGGTCAATTATTGCTAGCCTATTGGTAGCACTGTGATATACTCAATAATTATTAGATCTGATTGTTTATAAAAGAAGACTGAGTGTGTCACATCAAAAGTTTATGATGGTCACAGCTAAAATTTGATCACAACTAAAAAAAACTCATATGAGAGAAGAGAGGTGAAAAGAAAGACCACGAGAAGATATTAAGAACGATTTTCCACGACTCACGCAGGCACCCAAAGTGGTACTCGATCTTCCAACGAGCACGTTGCACGAACATTCATTAACAACACCAAAACTACTTCTCGTCTACACTTTTTTTTGGCTCGCTATTCTTCTCTTTAAGATTAAATCATAACTTTCTCACCCAAATCAAATTAAATTGAAATCCCCAAATACCAACATAATCCAATCATGATCATCTTTCACATATTGATCTACTTAGCCTTTAAGCTTTATTGTGCTTAACCACTTCATCCAAAGCACAATATAAATAATCTGATCAACAACCTTTAACCAAACAGAATCCAAACATTAAAAAGAAAGTATTCCCACCGTTGGATGAAGACAGCCTGTCCTTAATCAGACGGTTATTAAGTATTTAACATTTTACTTAAGCTTCTCATTTTTTCACCGACTTTCATGGCTAATCATACGCCACTAACACTTATAACAAGAACACATAAACGCCACAAACACTTGGACAGCTCATCTCTTCTCAGCTTCCAATTAGCTTTGAGAATTCCACAATGAGGTTAAAATAATTTTTCGATATTCACATTGAG
The DNA here is from genome assembly GCA_034768395.1 of Linum lewisii. Classification (NCBI taxonomy): domain Eukaryota; kingdom Viridiplantae; phylum Streptophyta; class Magnoliopsida; order Malpighiales; family Linaceae; genus Linum; species Linum lewisii. Next base: position 650,619 of record CM068299.1, read on the forward strand.
CGGGTGGATCGATAAAGGTTCAATCGAAAATCAACTTGAACCGTATGACCAATGTCGTTAATTTGCATCATAAGGGCATAAGGGTATATGATTTGGTGTATGTGGGACGTGTTCGTTACTAAATTAATGTCTTGGTATTTACAAAGCCACCGTGGTATGGACCAGAGTTCCACATGTTTATCCCTGAGTGCATCTCCATGAAGTATGACCCCGACTGTTGGATGAGCGCCTTCCCGTAAGTTAGTGATTTTTTTATAGTAAAAATAAGTTAGTGATTGGTGTCAAAGCATGTTAGAGGGTTTGACAGGTCTGTGAGTGATGCTGAGTGGTGATTGAGGGAGTGCCTACCGACTCCTACCAGGTCGTAGGCGGGTGATGTCGGACAAGCGATACCAAACTATTCAAGCCGATAGAGTTCATTTTTTCCCTGTGTGTTAAGATTGAACTAACCCACTAAAGCAAAGAAACATACTCGAGAACCGTGCCTACTCGAGAACCGTGCCTAATTTTAGACTTGTAATTTGGGGTGCCCGCCCTGGCGGACGAATTTAGGTGCCCGCACCCGAAAAAATTGATTCGAAACAACCTCCCTAATAATCGCAACTCAAAAACATTCCCCTCGATTTAAGCAAACAACATCTTAGCCATTAAGGAAGAACAAACAGCTCATGCCAAACCCAGAAACAGAATTTCAGTTTTTTTATTAACCTAATCGAGAAGAGAATACGCCATTAGATTCACAGAGAAGACTGCACTCCACAAATCAAATGAAAACATTCCCATCATAAACAAATCGAAATCGAGATCGAAAGCTCGAATCTTTCTAATATAAGACTACAGAGATTCATCTTCAATCGGAAGCTTTGAAGAAGAAACGTAACAGAGCTTATCTATGGCGTCGTGTTGTTATCTACAACAAACAAACAAACAAACAGCAGTCCTCCGTGTTTTATATACAGAACGGTCCTTCTTCTTCTTCTTCACAGATCGTCGATCTCCATGTCCATGAACAGAGACCCTTTCTTCTTCGGAGAACCGAAGAGCGAAACCGAAAGCTCCGAAGCTTCCTTTTCGCTCAACCGCTTGTGCCCCCTCACTGCTCGAGGTGCACGAGGGGTTTCGATCTCGTCAATGTCGAAATCGAAGTTGGCTCGAACCTTCCTCGGTGTGCTGTAAGCGAAATGGAGCTCTCTAGCAATCGAAGTCTGAACAGAGGTCGTCAACCAATTAGGCCTGAGATTGGGATTAGGAAACAGAGCTTCGAGATGAACGGAATTAAACTTACAGCTTCGGAAACCGGTTTCGAGACGAGAACAAGCTGCTTCAGATCCTCATGATTCACTCCGCAGATCACCTTAACCTGATGAACAACAACAACAAAAACAGAGCTGAATCAATCAACTGTAAACAACCATAAAGTTTCCAGAAATAGAATCCGAGATTCCAGAAACGAACCAGAAGCTCCTGAGGCAAGCTTTCGAGCTCCGCAACCGCCATGTTTCCGCTGCAGTGCCTCTTCAATGGAGTTGAAGGACCAGTCTCCATATCCCATGACTCGACATCGACGGTGATCCTCTTCCTTCCGAACGATCTATACCTCACTAACTCGAACGGCGGCGGACAATCCTTCTTCATTGAGCTGCTTCTCCTACCCAACGCCATTTTTGTTGCTTCGATAACTTAATTAACCTGCAACAAACAGAAGAAAATCCAATCCACAATTCAATACCAAAGCTAGATTCAGAACTGGACAGAAATAGAAACTAAAAAACTGAAACTAGGATGAGAACTCGATTACCTTGAAATCGAATTGAATGAAAACCCTAGATTTCTGAGCTCTGAGAGACCTGGAAGGCTGGAACAGTGATGAGCGCTAATTTCTCAGTTACCTTAAAAAAGAAGGGAGGTTTTGGGAGTTTTATATACAAAGAGAGGGGGGAAAAGAAAAGAAAAAAAAGAAATTTGAATTTAGTTTTTTTGCGGAGAGATAATAATAAAATAAAGTAATTAAAAAAAATTGGAAATATCTTAGGGCGAGAAATTACTGGAGGTTTCCTAGAAAGAGGATATACGTGTGGCGGTTAATTAAAAAAATTGGGGGAAAACTAGCCGTTGGGACAGGTGGCGGGATATTAGTGGAGGGGTGAAGCAAGTGGGTGGTGGTGACGTGGAGATATGGTCGGTCTAAGTCGGCCACCTTCTCGAACACGTTTTGGATTTATGGGCTATTTGGTGGGTCAGCGACCCGGTTCGGGTGTTTGTTTAATGGGATTGTGAAAATTGTTGTTTTGATCCTTCAATTATATTGATGTAACAAAAACACTCTTGTATTAAAATAATTTCATAATTAATTACACCATTGTGTAATTTTGATTAATTGGGTCAACCATCATCAGTCTTTAATGTTGGTTTCTAGGGGTGCTGACGAGCCGAGCTTTTTAGCTCGTTAAAACTCGTGAAAGGTTTTCTCGTACTTTCCTTATTTTTATGAATGGGTTTTTTGGACCTTTCCATGCTCTGATACCAAATGAATTCTCAGTTCTGCGTAAAACAAACTTCTTATCTGACATTTTCTTATTCCTTGTTTGTTTGAATAATTTTGTTTTTATTTCTTCTTTTCTAATTACTTTTGTCCTAGGGATCCTAATTACCTATTCTTGAAGGCATCTAAATTTATTACTTATTTTAAAGGGAACTAGTTTCATTGTTATACATACGGCTATTGTAACATATATTATTATTGTTGTGTTTACTGTTTTTATATCATGTCTTTCGTGAATCATTTCTTTATTAAGGTTTATTTTTTGGGTTTGGTACTTAATCTTTTTCTCGTTATTTTTCCTTTGATCTCGTTTCATTTTTCTAATACTGCGATATGGTCTTCTACTCATTTTTTATTCTAGTAGGTTTTCACTATATTGACCTATAGCATTTTTCTCAATTAATTCTATCAGATCTGTTATTAGTTGATCTTCTCGAATAAATAGGGTCTTCATTTCGGTCATTCCTCGTATTTCTATATTTTCGTTTTTCATGTCTTCTTTATATTCTAAAAGTTCTTTTTTAATATCTTTCCAGGATTCCGGGTTTCTCCCTATTCTTCCGTCTATTTTAGTTATTAATCTATCGAAGTAATAGATTATTTTATTTAAATCCTCTTCCATTTTTATATTCTATTGCTCAAATCTGTAATCATCTGTTTTAATGTTTTTATTTCGCTATTATCCTGATTTTGATGGATTATAGTAATGTTTTTTATGTCCTCTGTTTCCTGATTCTGGTCATCCGATTCTTCTAGTTGGACTCTTTCTGATTGAGTTATTCTTTCTGGTTGGGCTTTTCTTATTTTCCTAGGATCTTGTTGTATAGATCGTTTACTTGATTCGACTTTTACTATTTTTAATGGCGCTTCTAAGTGGATTAATGGTTTGAATAAGTCTTCTATTGTGATAACTTCTTTATCCTTAAATGTTAGACTGTGATGACTATTTGTTAAGGCATAGTTTATCTGATATGTTACTGAGAATGGTTTACTGTTTTCTTTCATAAGATCGTTTCTTTTTAGTTCATATTTTATTACTATTGATGAATCTAAGTTTTCATCAGTTAGGCTTATCCCTTGTTGTAAATTTATATCAAATTTTATTATTCCATAGCTTAGATTTCCTGATCCCTTAGCGATGATACTTTCTTCTTGGTTTAATATCCTATCATCTCTAATTTCTAATTCTATAGGAGCGTTGATTCCTAACTTCATGGTAGATTTAATTATGATTTGAATAGTGCTAATATGTATGTACGCTATTTTCCCTCGTTCTTCCGGTTTTACTTTACTTAATCTTTTCCTGATTTGTTCTTTATTAATGATTTGTACTAAGAAATTTCCATTTGTTTGGTTAAATGGAATTGTTACCTCCCCTATCATTTTTCCGTATTTTATGATGTTTTCTCTATCAAAAAGTTTTGATAAAAAAGATTTTGTTACAAAATTCTGTGTTTCTGATAACGTGAAATTCGTTCTTTCTTTAATTTTTTTAACGTCTATTAATCCATCTAGAAAATAACTATCTTCTTCTTTTCTTTGTAAATAATCAAACATGCTATTGTTATCTTCTGCCATTTATTAAAAAGAAACTCTTATGTTTATGAATTTTATACCTGAATGGATCTCCTGATGATTGTCTTAAGGTTGCCCCTTTGCTTGGTAGTGCAGCTCGTCGTAGCTTCTTTGATGGTTGGTTGAATGGGTATGATTGTATATTTTTGGTGGATATTTAGTGTTAGTAAGACTCCAGGAACCTAGGTTCCAATCTTACTTGGCCTCCAGAAACTATAAGTTTCAAGCCAACGAGAGGAGATGAGAGAATTCTTTTCTCAGTTTTAACTCACTCTGCTTTTATTTATTCATAAACCTCCTCCTTATATAGGCGGAGTTTGGACGCTACGTCGTCATTCCTTACATCATACAACTTTAAAGAAAAGAAAGAAGACAAAAGATGAAATTACATAATTGCTCGACTTTTAATGGGAGTCGGCCAACCCTCTTTCGTCGTTTCTTACTCCATTATTGAACTTCAATAATGGAACTTCATTTATTTCCTTATGATGTTGATGTTGCAGTTGTTGACTCCTTCCTTGATGCCCCGTTTTCTTCAATGTCTCCACACCACTCACAAAAGTGGTCCTCATAATTTATCAATAATTTGCATAATTGCTTTTTTATCGGTATTGGTAATGCTGTGAGGGTTCCACTTATTTCAGTGAAATCCTTCGTCATTCTGTTGATTGCTTCAAATTCTTCAGCAATTAACTTTGTTCTTGATCTGCTGATAATGATGATATCCGTGCTGCTATAATTAACTTTCGTTTGACTTTCTGGTTCTATGGTGGTTAGTGCTCTGCATACCGTGAATAATCCTTTTACCAGATGATCTGGTTTTCGCTCATAGTTCTTGAGATTATCCCTGGTTGGATAATCATTATTTGATACTCCCATTAGGATTACTGCCTTTGTTCCTAATAGAAGTTTTTCCTCCTCATTAAAAATTGGGTAGCTGCTGGTGTATTTGAGGAAGATTTCTCTTCCCTTTGCAAATGCTTCCAGATATCTCCGAATGATGAACTTCATTTTTTGAGGATAATACTCAAATATCTTCATTGTGGTTGTATAAATGGTATCTATAAGACCATACTGATGTAGGTCGAATAGTAATTCTGGTGTTGATTCTTCGGTAACCACTGCCTTTGGTCCTCCTTTGTTGACAGGATAAAATCCCATCGTTGTATTCTGCTCCAATTTGTCCTCATAATTTACTATCATATTCCAATGGGTCACGAACCCTTGGAATGTTGGTTTTCTTGTCTCTTCTTTTTCCCGAGTTGTTGGTATGCTTTTTACAGTAGGTATCTTTATTATCATTTTTTGTTGTAATTGTGGTCCTGATGGTTCTTTCAAGGCCATAGCCTTGTATGATTGTTGAAGGGCTATTACTGCTTCTTCCTTTGTTTTGTAAGATTGGTGCTGGACCGGCTTTCCTGTGATATGTTGGGATGCTATTGCCCAACTGTTGTAGATTCCTCTGAATGGTCCGTTAAATATAACGTACCATTTACTATTTTTCCTCTCATCTTCTTCATAATTTTCTTTTTCTTCATTTTCCACCATGTCTGCCCATCTTGTTGGTTTGCTGGTGGAGGCTTGTTGCTTAACTTCTTTGTTGTTGTTGCCAGATTGTTTTTGTTCCTCCATTTTATTTTTTTGAAGAATGTTGATGGTGTTTTTTAGTTCTTCTATCTCCCCTCTGCAGAGAGAGACCTGGTCCTCGAGTGCTTGTTGCTTCTCCAATTTCTGCATCATCTGGTTCGTTAATGTTTTGATGATTCCCTCCATTCCCTTGTTAGTGCGTCGGTGAAAGGGTTGTTGTTGGATTTGATGTACTTCAGATATGGGTTGTAATAGTGCAGTTGTTGTTGCCACCGGATTAATCGTCCTTTGTTGAAATCCGCTTGTAGTTTGTACCTCCAAAAACCTGTTACATACTTAGAATCGGTTTGAAGCTCAAACCTTGTTGATAATAATTCTAATTTCCATTTTTTCAGTGTTCTGAGACAGGCTAGTGTCTCTAATTCATGTATTGGATAATTCTGTTCAGTAGGAATAAATGTTCCAGAAATATATTTGCATAATTTCTTAGAATATTTATCACTATTGAACGGAATTGATGATACTCGAGAATCCGAAGATTCAATAATTCTGTCCGAAGACTGATAATCTTTAGGCTTTTCGCCAGAGATATTAACCTCATTTTGTTTCATGATATTACCAAAATTATCCATTTGTAATAATTCTTTGCCATTTTGAATGGCTAGCATACATCCGGCCCATGTATCTTTTGATGCATCGGTCTGGATTATCAAAAAGTCTTTTTCACATCAAATCCAGACCGATGCATCAAAAGATACATGGGCCGGATGTATGCTAGCCATTCAAAATGGCAAAGAATTATTACAAATGGATAATTTTGGTAATATCATGAAACAAAATGAGGTTAATATCTCTGGCGAAAAGCCTAAAGATTATCAGTCTTCGGACAGAATTATTGAATCTTCGGATTCTCGAGTATCATCAATTCCGTTCAATAGTGATAAATATTCTAAGAAATTATGCAAATATATTTCTGGAACATTTATTCCTACTGAACAGAATTATCCAATACATGAATTAGAGACACTAGCCTGTCTCAGAACACTGAAAAAATGGAAATTAGAATTATTATCAACAAGGTTTGAGCTTCAAACCGATTCTAAGTATGTAACAGGTTTTTGGAGGTACAAACTACAAGCGGATTTCAACAAAGGACGATTAATCCGGTGGCAACAACAACTGCACTATTACAACCCATATCTGAAGTACATCAAATCCAACAACAACCCTTTCACCGACGCACTAACAAGGGAATGGAGGGAATCATCAAAACATTAACGAACCAGATGATGCAGAAATTGGAGAAGCAACAAGCACTCGAGGACCAGGTCTCTCTCTGCAGAGGGGAGATAGAAGAACTAAAAAACACCATCAACATTCTTCAAAAAAATAAAATGGAGGAACAAAAACAATCTGGCAACAACAACAAAGAAGTTAAGCAACAAGCCTCCACCAGCAAACCAACAAGATGGGCAGACATGGTGGAAAATGAAGAAAAAGAAAATTATGAAGAAGATGAGAGGAAAAATAGTAAATGGTACGTTATATTTAACGGACCATTCAGAGGAATCTACAACAGTTGGGCAATAGCATCCCAACATATCACAGGAAAGCCGGTCCAGCACCAATCTTACAAAACAAAGGAAGAAGCAGTAATAGCCCTTCAACAATCATACAAGGCTATGGCCTTGAAAGAACCATCAGGACCACAATTACAACAAAAAATGATAATAAAGATACCTACTGTAAAAAGCATACCAACAACTCGGGAAAAAGAAGAGACAAGAAAACCAACATTCCAAGGGTTCGTGACCCATTGGAATATGATAGTAAATTATGAGGACAAATTGGAGCAGAATACAACGATGGGATTTTATCCTGTCAACAAAGGAGGACCAAAGGCAGTGGTTACCGAAGAATCAACACCAGAATTACTATTCGACCTACATCAGTATGGTCTTATAGATACCATTTATACAACCACAATGAAGATATTTGAGTATTATCCTCAAAAAATGAAGTTCATCATTCGGAGATATCTGGAAGCATTTGCAAAGGGAAGAGAAATCTTCCTCAAATACACCAGCAGCTACCCAATTTTTAATGAGGAGGAAAAACTTCTATTAGGAACAAAGGCAGTAATCCTAATGGGAGTATCAAATAATGATTATCCAACCAGGGATAATCTCAAGAACTATGAGCGAAAACCAGATCATCTGGTAAAAGGATTATTCACGGTATGCAGAGCACTAACCACCATAGAACCAGAAAGTCAAACGAAAGTTAATTATAGCAGCACGGATATCATCATTATCAGCAGATCAAGAACAAAGTTAATTGCTGAAGAATTTGAAGCAATCAACAGAATGACGAAGGATTTCACTGAAATAAGTGGAACCCTCACAGCATTACCAATACCGATAAAAAAGCAATTATGCAAATTATTGATAAATTATGAGGACCACTTTTGTGAGTGGTGTGGAGACATTGAAGAAAACGGGGCATCAAGGAAGGAGTCAACAACTGCAACATCAACATCATAAGGGAAATAAATGAAGTTCCATTATTGAAGTTCAATAATGGAGTAAGAAACGACGAAAGAGGTTGGCCGACTCCCATTAAAAGTCGAGCAATTATGTAATTTCATCTTTTGTCTTCTTTCTTTTCTTTAAAGTTGTATGATGTAAGGAATGACGACGTAGCGTCCAAACTCCGCCTATATAAGGAGGAGGTTTATGAATAAATAAAAGCAGAGTGAGTTAAAACTGAGAAAAGAATTCTCTCATCTCCTCTCGTTGGCTTGAAACTTATAGTTTCTGGAGGCCAAGTAAGATTGGAACCTAGGTTCCTGGAGTCTTACTAACACTAAATATCCACCAAAAATATACAATCATACCCATTCAACCAACCATCAAAGAAGCTACGACGAGCTGCACTACCAAGCAAAGGGGCAACCTTAAGACAATCATCAGGAGATCCATTCAGGTATAAAATTCATAAACATAAGAGTTTCTTTTTAATAAATGGCAGAAGATAACAATAGCATGTTTGATTATTTACAAAGAAAAGAAGAAGATAGTTATTTTCTAGATGGATTAATAGACGTTAAAAAAATTAAAGAAAGAACGAATTTCACGTTATCAGAAACACAGAATTTTGTAACAAAATCTTTTTTATCAAAACTTTTTGATAGAGAAAACATCATAAAATACGGAAAAATGATAGGGGAGGTAACAATTCCATTTAACCAAACAAATGGAAATTTCTTAGTACAAATCATTAATAAAGAACAAATCAGGAAAAGATTAAGTAAAGTAAAACCGGAAGAACGAGGGAAAATAGCGTACATACATATTAGCACTATTCAAATCATAATTAAATCTACCATGAAGTTAGGAATCAACGCTCCTATAGAATTAGAAATTAGAGATGATAGGATATTAAACCAAGAAGAAAGTATCATCGCTAAGGGATCAGGAAATCTAAGCTATGGAATAATAAAATTTGATATAAATTTACAACAAGGGATAAGCCTAACTGATGAAAACTTAGATTCATCAATAGTAATAAAATATGAACTAAAAAGAAACGATCTTATGAAAGAAAACAGTAAATCATTCTCAGTAACATATCAGATAAACTATGCCTTAACAAATAGTCATCACAGTCTAACATTTAAGGATAAAGAAGTTATCACAATAGAAGACTTATTCAAACCATTAATCCACTTAGAAGCGCCATTAAAAATAGTAAAAGTCGAATCAAGTAAACGATCTATACAACAAGATCCTAGGAAAATAAGAAAAGCCCAACCAGAAAGAATAACTCAATCAGAAAGAGTCCAACTAGAAGAATCGGATGACCAGAATCAGGAAACAGAGGACATAAAAAACATTACTATAATCCATCAAAATCAGGATAATAGCGAAATAAAAACATTAAAACAGATGATTACAGATTTGAGCAATAGAATATAAAAATGGAAGAGGATTTAAATAAAATAATCTATTACTTCGATAGATTAATAACTAAAATAGACGGAAGAATAGGGAGAAACCCGGAATCCTGGAAAGATATTAAAAAAGAACTTTTAGAATATAAAGAAGACATGAAAAACGAAAATATAGAAATACGAGGAATGACCGAAATGAAGACCCTATTTATTCGAGAAGATCAACTAATAACAGATCTGATAGAATTAATTGAGAAAAATGCTATAGGTCAATATAGTGAAAACCTACTAGAATAAAAAATGAGTAGAAGACCATATCGCAGTATTAGAAAAATGAAACGAGATCAAAGGAAAAATAACGAGAAAAAGATTAAGTACCAAACCCAAAAAATAAACCTTAATAAAGAAATGATTCACGAAAGACATGATATAAAAACAGTAAACACAACAATAATAATATATGTTACAATAGCCGTATGTATAACAATGAAACTAGTTCCCTTTAAAATAAGTAATAAATTTAGATGCCTTCAAGAATAGGTAATTAGGATCCCTAGGACAAAAGTAATTAGAAAAGAAGAAATAAAAACAAAATTATTCAAACAAACAAGGAATAAGAAAATGTCAGATAAGAAGTTTGTTTTACGCGGAACTGAGAATTCATTTGGTATCAGAGCATGGAAAGGTCCAAAAAACCCATTCATAAAAATAAGGAAAGTACGAGAAAACCTTTCACGAGCTTTAACGAGCTAAAAAGCTCGGCTCGTCAGCACCCCTATTGGTTTCCACCCAAAAGTTGTAACACTTTGACTCGGACTCGTATGTAGGGTTGTATATGAGCCAAGCCGAGTTGAGCTTTGGCCAAACGGCTCGGCTCGATAAGGAATATGGTTGGCTACTTGGCTAGGGCTCGATCTGAGCTCAAGCTTGGCTCATTATAAAAATTAGAGCTCGAGAGATTAAAAGTAAAAACCTAAACAACCTCTAATCTATAAAAGACTTAAAAAGCCACCGATATCATCAATCAATACCTTTCATATTTCGCTATTAATTTCACAACACAAACAAATTTTTGAACATAAGAGAGCGTATAAGTCGACATTAAGCATACGATAAGCTCAAGCAATGGTGGAAGAGCACATTCATATTGATTATGACACAAACTAGATACTCAAATTTCGATTCTTCCAATCAAACTAGAAAATAGAGTCTCTAATATGTCATAAATTTCACGCCAAGACTTGCACCCGTCGATAATAACTATATGCACAACAAGCAACATTTACGATATGTACGACTAACCTAATAACCATAAGTTCCGTACAAAGTCTAGAATAGACATGATCACATGAATACCAAATGTCGAACCGAGATAATGAACATAACAAGAAGGAGTACCGGCCTACCGGGTACCTACATAATCCATCAATTTCGAAGCAACTCTCACAAGCGGACCAATTTGTCAACACTACTAGGGTGCTGACGAGCCGAGCTTTTTAGCTCGTTAAAGCTCGTGAAAGGTTTTCTCGTACTTTCCTTATTTTATAAATGGTTTTTTGGACCTTTTCATGCTCTGATACCAATTGAATACGTTGAATACGTACAAACACGATACAATTTTTTTCCTGTCAGACAAATCCTTATTCCTCGTTTGGTAACCCTTTTTTGACCAAGTTTTAGTTTTCATAATTTCTAATTTTAATTGTCCTTTTGTTTTCTTTTGAAGAATCCTAGATTAGTCAAAATATGCCTAAGGACTTTTTTCTTTGATGTCAAAAATGGCATACTATCTTTTGTATGTTTCATATTTTGGTTTTTAAAGATAATATACTACCTATATTATTATACATATTGCTATTGTATGTTAATATTTCTACGTATAGACTTCATAAACCATTCTTCGCTAAGGCTGTTTTTATTATTTATTTTATCAGTTGGGCACTTATTCTTTTTATTCTAATGGTTTTCGCTATATAGACCTATAGCATTTTTCTCGATTAATTCGATCAGATCTATCATTAATTGATCTTCTCGAATATATTGAATTTTTGTTTCTGGTATTTCTCTTAATTCTTTATTTTCGTTATTCATGTAATCTTTGTATTCTAAAAGTTCTTTCTTGATATCCTTCCAGGATTCTGGGTTTCTACCTATTCTTGTGTCTATTTTAATTATAAGTCTATCAAAATAATAGATTATTTTATTTAAATCCTCATTCATACTTTATATTTTATTACTTAAATCGGTGATCATTTGTTTTAGTGTTTCTATTTCACTGTTATCCTGATTTTGATGGATTATTGTAATATTTTTTATATCTTCTTCCTCCTGGTTCTGATCATCTGATTCTCTTAGTTGTAATTTTCCTGACTGAGTTAATCTTTTTATCTGGTTTTCTTTAATTCTTCTAGGATCTCGTCGTATAGATCGCCTATTTGATTCGACTTTTACTACTTTTAGTGGTACTTCTAAATGGATTATTGGTTTAAATAGGTCTTCAATAGTGATAACATCCTTATCTTTGAATGTTAAACTATGATGACTATTTGTTAAAGCATAGTTTATTTGATATGTTACAGAGAATGGTTTGCTATTTTCTTTCATTAAATCATTTCTTTTTAATTCATATTTTATAATTATCGATGAATCTAAGTTCTCATCTGTTAAACTTAGCCCTTGTTGTAAATTTATGTCAAATTTTATTATTCCGCAATTTAGATTTCCTGATCCCTTGGCTATGATACTTTCGTCTCGATCTAAAATTCTGTCGTCTCTTATTTCTAATTCTATGGGAGCGTTGATTCCTAACTTCATAGTAGACTTAATTATGATTTGAATCGTACTAATATGTATATATGCTATTTTTGTTCGTTCTTCTGGTTTTAGTTTACTTAGTCTTTTCTTAATTTGTTCTTTATTAATGATTTGTATTAAAAAATTTCCATTTGCTTGATTGAAAGGAATCGCTACTTCTCCTATCATTTTACCATATTTTATCATATTGTCTCTATTAAAAAGTTTTGATAAGAATGATTTTGTTACAAAGTTTTGTGTTTCTGTAAAGTTTGTTCTTTCTTTTATCTTTTTAACATCTATTAAACCGTCTAGAAAATAATTATCTTCTTCTTGTCCTTGAATATAATCAAACATATTATCACTATTTTCTGTCATTAGAAGGAGAGTAAAAACTTTATACCTGAGTGGCTTCGTTGATGGATCTTGATCCGTTCTTGCTTCTGTTCTTCGTGCCTTCTTATATGGTTGATTTGTGGGTAGTTGGTGATTTGGTATTATTTAGTGGTTTAGATATTGCGTTTGTAGGAATCCAGGAAATAAATTCCAATCCTACGTTTGGCCTCCAGGATAGAAATCCAAGCCAACGAGAGGGTAAGTGAGAGACTTTCTTTTCTCTTAAAACCACTCTGATTTATTTATTCATAAACCTTCTCCTTATATAGGGGAAGGAGGGTCGCTGATATCGTCAGTGCTTACATCATAACAAAAGAAAAGAAAAGAAACGACATAAACTAAAAGTTTGAAAGTTTACATTTGCACGACTTTTTTGGTGGGAGTCGGCTAACCCATCGTTTTCTTTTTCCCTATTTCATCTTTAATAATGCAGCATTTTTAATAATGGTTTCCTCCATTATTTCTGATGAAGATGATGTGGCTGCTGCCGACACTTTCGTTGCTCCATTGTTTTCTTCTGAATTGTGTTCTTCAATATTTTCTTCACATCTTCGTAATTAATTAGTGATCTGCATAACTGCTTCTTGATTGGTATAGGTAGTACCGTAAGGGTTCCACCTAATTCGGTGAAGTCCTTTGTCATCCTGATAACTGCTTCCCATTCTTCCGCAATTAGTTGGGTTTTTGCCCTGCTGATTATGATTATATCTGAACTGCTATAATTCACTTTTGTTGGACTATTTGGTTCAATATTGGTCAAGGCTCTACATACTGCAAGTAATCCTTTAACCAAATAATCCGGCCTTTTTTCATAGTCCTTTAGATTATCCCTTGATGGATAATCATTGTTCGAGACCCCATAAGAATGACGGCCTTTGTTCCCAGAAGTAGTTTTTGGCTTCCATCAAAGATAGGGTAACTACTGGTGTATTTGAGGAAGATTTCTCTTCCTTTTGCAAATAATTCTATGTATCTCCGAATTATGAATTCCATTTTTTGAGGAAAACATTTGAATACCTTTGAAGTTGTTGTATAGATGGTATCCAGTAGTCCGTATTGATGTAGGTCGAATATTAATTCTGGTGTTGCTTCTTCTGTTGCTACGGCTTTTGGTCCACCTCTGTTGACAGGGTAAAATCCCATCGTGGTATTTCGTTCCAATTTATCTTCGTAGTTTATTATTGCATCCCAATGAGTCACGAAATTCTGGAATGTTGGTCTTCTTGCTTCTTCTTTTTCTTTGGTTGTCGGTATATTTTTGATACTTGGTATCTTCATCATCATTTTCTGTTGTATTGGTTGTCCTGTTGGTCCTTTTAAGGCTACTGCCTTGTATGATTGCTGGAACGCTCGTTCTGCTTCTTCCTTGGTTTTGTATGATTGATGCTGGACCGGCTTTCCTGTGATATGTTGGGATACTATTGCCCAACTGTTGTAGATTTCTCTGAATGGTCCGTTAAATATAACGTACCATTTACTATTTTTCCTCTCATCTTCTTCATAATCTTCTTTCTCTTTTCTTCATTTTCCACCATGTCTGCCCATCTTGTTGGTTTGCTGGTGGAGGCTTGTTGCTTCACTTCCTTGCTGTTGTTGCCAGATTGTTTTTGTTCCTCCATTGGTTTATTTTTTTGAAGAATGTTGATGGTGTTTTTTAGTTCTTCTATCTCCCCCTGCAGAGAGAGACCTGGTCCTCGAGTGCTTGTAGCTTCTCCAATTTCTGCATCATTTGGTTCGTTAATGTTTTGATGATTCCCTCCATTCCCTTGTTAGAGCGTCGGTGAAAGGGTTGTTGCTGGATTTGATGTACTTCAGATATGGAGGAATCATCAAACCAGCAAACAACCCTTTCACCGACGCTCTAACAAGGGAATGGAGGGAATCATCAAAACATTAACGAACCAAATGATGCAGAAATTGGAGAAGCTACAAGCACTCGAGGACCAGGTCTCTCTCTGCAGGGGGAGATAGAAGAACTAAAAAACACCATCAACATTCTTCAAAAAAATAAACCAATGGAGGAACAAAAACAATCTGGCAACAACAGCAAGGAAGTGAAGCAACAAGCCTCCACCAGCAAACCAACAAGATGGGCAGACATGGTGGAAAATGAAGAAAAAGAGAAAGAAGATTATGAAGAAGATGAGAGGAAAAAATAGTAAATGGTACGTTATATTTAACGGACCATTCAGGAATCTACAACAGTTGGGCAATAGTATCCCAACATATCACAGGAAAGCCGGTCCAGCATCAATCATACAAAACCAAGGAAGAAGCAGAACGAGCGTTCCAGCAATCATACAAGGCAGTAGCCTTAAAAGGACCAACAGGACAACCAATACAACAGAAAATGATGATGAAGATACCAGGTATCAAAAATATACCGACAACCAAAGAAAAAGAAGAAGCAAGAAGACCAACATTCCAGAATTTCGTGACTCATTGGGATGCAATAATAAACTACGAAGATAAATTGGAACGAAATACCACGATGGGATTTTACCCTGTCAACAGAGGTGGACCAAAAGCCGTAGCAACAGAAGAAGCAACACCAGAATTAATATTCGACCTACATCAATACGGACTACTGGATACCATCTATACAACAACTTCAAAGGTATTCAAATGTTTTCCTCAAAAAATGGAATTCATAATTCGGAGATACATAGAATTATTTGCAAAAGGAAGAGAAATCTTCCTCAAATACACCAGTAGTTACCCTATCTTTGATGGAAGCCAAAAACTACTTCTGGGAACAAAGGCCGTCATTCTTATGGGGTCTCGAACAATGATTATCCATCAAGGGATAATCTAAAGGACTATGAAAAAAGGCTGGATTATTTGGTTAAAGGATTACTTACAGTATGTAGAGCCTTGACCAATATTGAACCAAATAGTCCAACAAAAGTGAATTATAGCAGTTCAGATATAATCATAATCAGCAGGGCAAAAACCCAACTAATTGCGGAAGAATGGGAAGCAGTTATCAGGATGACAAAGGACTTCACCGAATTAGGTGGAACCCTTACGGTACTACCTATACCAATCAAGAAGCAGTTATGCAGATCACTAATTAATTACGAAGACCACTTTTGTGAGTGGTGTGAAGAAAATATTGAAGAACACAATTCAGAAGAAAACAATGGAGCAACGAAAGTGTCGGCAGCAGCCACATCAACATCATCTTCATCAGAAATAATGGAGGAAACCATTATTAAAATGCTGCATTATTAAAGATGAAATAGGGAAAAAGAAAACGATGGGTTAGCCGACTCCCACCAAAAAAGTCGTGCAAATGTAAACTTTCAAACTTTTAGTTTTTGTCGTTTCTTTTCTTTTCTTTTGTTATGATGTAAGCACTGACGATATCAGCGCCCCTCCTTCCCCTATATAAGGAGAAGGTTTATGAATAAATAAATCAGAGTGGTTTTAAGAGAAAAGAAAGTCTCTCACTTACCCTCTCGTTGGCTTGGATTTCTATCCTGGAGGCCAAACGTAGGATTGGAATTTATTTCCTGGATTCCTACAAACGCAATATCTAAACCACTAAATAATACCAAATCACCAACTACCCACAAATCAACCATATAAGAAGGCACGAAGAACAGAAGCAAGAACGGATCAAGATCCATCAACGAAGCCACTCAGGTATAAAGTTTTTACTCTCCTTCTAATGACAGAAAATAGTGATAATATGTTTGATTATATTCAAGGACAAGAAGAAGATAATTATTTTCTAGACGGTTTAATAGATGTTAAAAAGATAAAAGAAAGAACAAACTTTACAGAAACACAAAACTTTGTAACAAAATCATTCTTATCAAAACTTTTTAATAGAGACAATATGATAAAATATGGTAAAATGATAGGAGAAGTAGCGATTCCTTTCAATCAAGCAAATGGAAATTTTTTAATACAAATCATTAATAAAGAACAAATTAAGAAAAGACTAAGTAAACTAAAACCAGAAGAACGAACAAAAATAGCATATATACATATTAGTACGATTCAAATCATAATTAAGTCTACTATGAAGTTAGGAATCAACGCTCCCATAGAATTAGAAATAAGAGACGACAGAATTTTAGATCGAGACGAAAGTATCATAGCCAAGGGATCAGGAAATCTAAATTGCGGAATAATAAAATTTGACATAAATTTACAACAAGGGCTAAGTTTAACAGATGAGAACTTAGATTCATCGATAATTATAAAATATGAATTAAAAAGAAATGATTTAATGAAAGAAAATAGCAAACCATTCTCTGTAACATATCAAATAAACTATGCTTTAACAAATAGTCATCATAGTTTAACATTCAAAGATAAGGATGTTATCACTATTGAAGACCTATTTAAACCAATAATCCATTTAGAAGTACCACTAAAAGTAGTAAAAGTCGAATCAAATAGGCGATCTATACGACGAGATCCTAGAAGAATTAAAGAAAACCAGATAAAAAGATTAACTCAGTCAGGAAAATTACAACTAAGAGAATCAGATGATCAGAACCAGGAGGAAGAAGATATAAAAAATATTACAATAATCCATCAAAATCAGGATAACAGTGAAATAAAAACACTAAAACAAATGATCACCGATTTAAGTAATAAAATATAAAGTATGAATGAGGATTTAAATAAAATAATCTATTATTTTGATAGACTTATAATTAAAATAGACACAAGAATAGGTAGAAACCCAGAATCCTGGAAGGATATCAAGAAAGAACTTTTAGAATACAAAGATTACATGAATAACGAAAATAAAGAATTAAGAGAATACCAGAAACAAAAATTCAATATATTCGAGAAGATCAATTAATGATAGATCTGATCGAATTAATCGAGAAAAATGCTATAGGTCTATATAAGCGAAAACCCATTAGAATAAAAAAGAATAAGTGACCAACTGTAAAATAAATAATAAAAACAGCTAGCAAAGGAATGGTTATGAAGTTATAGTAAAAATAATACAATAGCAACTAATATAATAATAAGGAGATATATCTTTAAAACAAATATTAGAACATACAAAAATAGTATGCATTTTTAATCAAAGAAAAAGTCTTTAGGCATATTTTGACTATTAGAATTCTTCAAAAGAAAACAAAAGACAATTAAAATTAGAAATTATGAAAACTAAAACTTGGTCAAAAAAGGTTACCAAACGAGAATAAGGATTAACAGGAAAAAATTGTACTTGTTTGTAATATTACGTATTATTGGTATCAGAGCATGAAAAGTCAAAAACCATTTATAAAAAGGAAAGTACGAAAAACTTACGACTTTAACGAGCTAAAAAGCTCGGCTGTCAGCCCCTAACTACACACTAAAATGGTGGTTTCAACGCTTCCATAGTAAAGAGTGACCATAAGTTAACTTTGGCAAAACAGAAGGATTGAAATGATATTTTACCCGTTCTTTCATTTAATTTGATGGTGGGTGGTGGGGGATCCGAACCGAGTATGTTCAGAGAATCCGAGGCAAGCTTAATAGGAAAGGTAGGTCAACAACTATTCAACTATGGCCAACTTTTAATTTCTTTATTTGACTGAGAAAAGAAAATTAAAAAAAAAAGAAATAATCTAAATTGGCGGCTGGTTAAGATTAGTTAGAAATTAGAATACAATTCAACCACGGCGTTTGTTTCGCCGTGTCAAATATAAACGGCGTGAGTCAGCTACACGTCAACCGATTTCGGTTGGTTGGGTAATGGTTTAAACCATTATAATATTTCGGTTCGACCATAGCCACACGGCTCTGCTCCGTACGGAGAAACGGCACCGTTTTCTGGTCGAGCGTCGAAGAATTCTAGGGTTCTAATATTAGGATCGATGAATCATCGGCTACAGAAACAGAGTTTCAGCTAAGATTGTAGATCGGCGATTGAATCAACAAGACGAGTTAAGGAATCGTAGATCGGTGATTGAAGTTGTGCTTCAAGCTCAATTTAGAGAGTTTCAAGCAGGACGAGTATTGTAACCTAAGCAGAATTTCACAGAAGTTCGATTCAGTTATCGGTGAAGACAAAGGGAAAACAGAGTTTCAGCTAAGATTGTAGATCGGCGATTGAATCAACAAGACGAGTTAAGGAATCGTAGATCGGCGATTGAAGTTGTGCTTCAGCTCAATTTCAGAGAATTTAAAGCCGAACGAGTATTACGTAACCTAATCAGGATTTCGTAGAAGTTCGATTCAATTAGCGGTGAAGACTAAGGGAAAACGATTGTGCATACCTTGCACCTTGACATCGGCGATTGTGTGGGGGAGTCGTCATTGACTGCGGAGGAGACCGCCGGAGATCGGGAGATGGCCGGCTGAGGTGGTGGACGGAGGAAGAGGAGAAGCGGCGGAGGAGACGGCGGCATCTGATCGGAATATGGAAGAAGAACAAGGAGTTAGCGGTGGAAAATTGAGAGAGAGAGATCTGTGATTTGAATTTTGATTTGGAAATTTGAAACTGAATCAGTGAAATTGGTTTATATATGTGGGCTATGGACGGGAATTTGGGAGATAAAGAATTTGGCGCTGGAAAGTGTAATATTCCCGCTAATGAATTTGGGCTTCATCGAATTGGGCCTTTATAATTGGGCCCTGATTCTGTATTGGTGGATTATAATGGGCCTAGGCCTGTATGGTAATTTGGACAATAATAATGATTTTTAATTTTTATAGATACACTTGTAAGGTTACAAAAGATTTAGAATCAAATTTGAATGACTCTGAACCACCCAAAATACAACCCAAACACCAAATTCCCAACTCAAAACTCAAATCCTAACTCTTGTACCAGTCCTTGGGGTGAGGAGTCGGATAAAGCTGTTTCTCTTGACTATGCGGAAAGATATTGATCCGCACATTTGGAGAAGACATCCATGGTCGGTGATACTGGTTAAACAAATCCACGTCGGGCATAATAGGTTGCCAATGGCGCGGCGATGCTGTGAAGATAGCCACTGTCTTTAGGTTGTTTCCCTTCTGCAAAAAGTGGCATAATAGACTCATCTCGCCCGGTTCGAACCGAAAACCGGTTAGCTTTAGCTGCTCTAGATGCGGGTAGCCAGGGGCTACCGCCTGATTGACTTGATTGTCTAGCATCGCTGCCAAGTCATCCTGTTGTTGCTGCTCCGCATGGCCCTCGCCACCTTCGTCCTCGTTTAATACCATTTGAGGTTGGTTTTGGTGTTGAAGGGGATGTACGTCCTTGAAAAAAATGAAATAAAAATTAAAATTAAAAATATATTTTTCATCGAAAAATACAATAGATATATGCAAATCTCGAAAAAATCACTCGGTTAACTTGAATACCTGGATCCAGCCACGAACGTCAATGAAGATTCTCTCTACACAAGAGAACTTACAAAGAAAATAATTAATGCTGTACATATTGCATGGTGCGGCTCCTTCAAGGGTTAACTGGATTTCTTTAACCATTGATAAATCGTATAAATGATTTATCATTCCTGACTCGACGAATTTCGTGCACAATCTCTGGTAACAATTAAAAATAAGTATTAGTAATAGAATCAAACTATCAAATTGGAGAAAATATAAATACTCATACCTCCAACAATCGGCTCGTAGTGGTCATGACCTCAATTTTAGAAAGGCTAGACATGAGCTTGTCAAGCAGAATATGGTACCGGTTAACCTCGAAGACCACCCTAAAAGAAACATACAAAATTTGATAATGAGTTTATTGATTTGTTGCTTGAGAAATAAGTATTTTATTAAAGAAGTATCTTACCATCGAGTTGGCTTTAGGTCGATCATAAAATCGACGAGCTTCACGCAGTTTTTAAAATCAAATGCTAGAATATGGCCCGTGTAGTGGATAGAAATTAGTGACGGTGCCTCTAGATTGATTTCTCTTAAATGTCTGCAATTGGCGAGTCTAAATTTCTTCAATTTGCCGGCAGAAAATCTTATGTTCGGGGGAGTGGAGCAATTGATGATTTCTAGAGTCTCCAATTCTAGGCATTGATTTGATAGGACATCCAAGAGGAACAAATCAATGCTCATCCTTTTCATAGAGCATACTCTCAGGAATCGGAGCCCAGTGACATGTAAATTCTCGGTCGGTGATCCGAGATCGACAAACATGAGTCGAAGGATTTCAAGGGTCTCGATTTGTAGTAGGTCGAACGTCACCCTGAAACATATGATGGTCAAATTGGTTAATTTTATTGTCGCTGTGAATTTTTAATCATCTCACTCACTCGATTCAACCTATGGTTTGATTTCAATGACACTACTTAATTTAGTATAATCAATGATGAATGTAAATCTATTATTCAATTGGCCATATTAACATCAAAAGTAATTAACATACTATATTTTTATTTGGTTTGGTTGATGGTTAATTTATATAGCCAAAACTTATTTATGTTTCCATAATATCATTTTTGAGTTTTTATTTAGTGATTCATTTGTAAAAATATTGCAAACATTAAATAAATTTTATACCACTTAAAAAATAATCAACAATCTAATTTTTATTTTATATGTGTTGGTTAAAACAATATTCATCAAACCGAAAATATTAAACAAATATCCTGATCATAGTTAATCAAATTAATCAAATCATTCTAAGTAAAACAGGGACTATGATTACCAAAAGGTGACACACGTACCTGAATGGTTGCGACCCGTTGTTGAAAAGGATGTCAAGCTCCTCGACTCCCTTTTGAGCTGCCTTGGTGATCCAGCGGTTGACCAATGCCTGACTAGCAGCGTCGTTTGCTGGAGAAAATGAGAGTTTTAATGATCTTATCCTTGGACCATCGTGTTGCTCCATAATTCGACCCACTACGTCCATGTACTGGTCCCTATTTCCCAGTCCTCTCTGAAAGGACAAGTCAAAATCCAATTTTTTGCCTTTATTAAAGCAATGCCTGAAAAAATAGATACACAAATTTAGTTATTATGGACACATATATGGATTATCAAGCATCAATTAAAATTGTAACGGTACCATGATTGAATACAATTCAAAAACTTCATAAATAGTTTTACCTAAATGGCTTGGCTACAACACTGAACTGGGTCAACTGCTTGTGGTCAAGAAAATCAAGAATATTTTCAACCACATCTAGTGGCAAGGACATGAAGTCATTGCACCCAGTGACATTGTTGATTGTTCGTCTGGAGATTGAATTAGATGCTACTCTCTTAGCCCGATTGGGAGCAACATTGTTTGTGATGCTATTCATTGTTGCTAGAGGAAGTAGATCGAATGATATGTTGGAAATTTTATTTTGTTTTTGTTGATTTTTTGTAAGGAACAATGTGATTTATATAGGAGGAGAGATAATGACCAAAATGGTAAAAATTTAAAATTTTAGAAACGATTTGACTATAAGAACAAAAATCAAAATTGCTTACTTATAAATCTTAACAAAATCCAAAATTTTCAAAAGGAAAGGTAGTAATTCTAAAATAATACAAAGACCATATTAGGCGCAAATACAAATTATTTTAAGGTAATTAATTTAATTTTATACCATAAAAGAAAATAAATTAAAGCAAAATTAATAAATGGACTTCCATAATTGTTATATCGTAGAAGGAATTTTTTAAAATGGAAGATTAATAATAGTATAACCATATAAATGAAATTGCATCACAATACATTATTACATTTTGGATACTCTAGATTTACTCACCATAAATGAAATTCCAACCAAATTTGGATTTGATTTACGATTAACCAATGCATCTGAATAAAATCCATTAGCCACCTACCCAGACATAATAATAAAAACAATACCATATCAGAAAAAATCTTACAATTTTAATTTTATTTCTTACATATTTAATCAAACATACACAAAATTAAACAATTTTAGTGTTAAACAATTATACAGTTCTTTTTAAACTAGTTAGTCACAATTTGGATTTTAGCCCTGAATAGAAGCACTGAGCCATCGACATCACAAACAACAGAACGAAAAGGATCATATAAGAACAAATATTAAAATTTAATTTGAATGATATTACATATTTCAATCAAAGATATAAACAAAAACATTTTACCTCTTAGTTAAAACAGAAGATAAAATCGTAGGCGTAGGCATATCATAATCAATCGTTTTAAAAATCAAGATATTCAACAAACCTAAATTAATCTTATCCTAAACACATTTAAATGTGATGTGTTTGTGCATAGAGGTTAAAAAAAATCAATCTAATGGTAATCATATAATAACAACAGTAATCATCTATAGACAAAATTTTCAACCAAGAAATTGACAAAAATTTGCTTAAAGAAGGTCAATTTTACAATGAATCAAGCATGTAGGGTTTCGTTGATGTCCCCGATTTCGATTGTTGATCCACACAAGGAGCTCCAAACAGATACACAGATCTCATCATCTGCGTAATGCATAATATTAATGTAGTTAGACGATGATGAACACGATAATTGCAGATAAGTCTTAAAGAGAGTGAAAATTGAAAATTGATGGATGTGTGAAACGTACCGGCCAATAAAACACCGTACTCGTCTTCGTCTGCAGGGACTTAACATCTATGGTGGTCGGATAAAAATACAACCATGTGCAGGTAAGGGTGGAAAGCGAAGTCGTTGATTGTGTCTATGATACGAGAAACATACATAAATACGATTAGAGGTGAAAATTACAATCTTGAAATGTAAGCAAATCGAGTATATTCGAATGATTGAAATACCAGATAGCTACTGTTTAGTTTGTAGATCGTATATGCGAACCAATCCATCCTGCTAGACATAACAAAAAGAGCAAAGGAATTATAGACCAACAATTCAACTACTCTTTCGAGAAAGCTGAGTAGAAATTCAAACAATTACCTGGCCACGAGTGCCAAGATGTCGTCCATGGAGATCGACATTGGAATGTATTTGCTGATTTTTTGTGGTTGAGATCTGTACAACCTATTGACAGAGAAAATATAAGAGTGCGGCGGTATGAAAAAAGAATAAAACTTTATATATATAAGGGAGAAATCATTAGTCATCCGAACATTCTAGTAGGCGTGGTAGGTTTCCGTCACTTCACCGTTATGTAACTAAACGAAAAGAACTTCTATGTCATTATTTAACGGAAGACTTAACAGTAACGGAGACATTATATATATATGTTACACTACGTGACACCCTAACCCAACCTTAAATGGCATTACAGCTGGTAAGCTTGCTAATGGAAGAATTAAAAGCTATTAAGATGTGCACTACGATTTGCGAATATGGACCAAGCATTAATAGTGAAGATTAAATATGTTAGCTTTGGCTTCTTAGAGAGGAAGTTGATTAACTTGTGCAATGCTTAGAGATGGAATGGTGAAAATTAAGTTTGATACGGTAATTGCTCGTTGTTCATTTTCATAAGAATCTTTGTTAGATTCAAACAAGTCAATGCTTAAAACAAGATGATTGATTGAGTTAAAAGGTAACTATTGCAACATGATTTCATGGCCTCTACTCGAATTCGTTGTTGATGGGTCTGCTGAGGCGATTCGGTCAGAGCGGGTTAGACAGTTTGAAGAAAATATCTTCAAGGCATTTTCAAGGGGTCGAAGCCCACCAAGCAATGGAGAATATGGGTCAGGCCATACTGGCCCAAGCCTAGATAAGAGATCAAGAGCTAATTGGGCGACAAAAGCACGTATGTGTCTAGTACTAGAACTAAGGAAGTCCAAATGGCCCATATAAAATTTTAGGCTGTCAACGCATGTCGCCTTAACATTAAAGGTACATGTGAACAGATCCATCAGATATGATTTTCATCTATGATGGTTGTCGCTTCCGTACCATCAAACAATGAAATGCGACCAAAAATGATACCGCATGGAATGTAAATATGGGGTCATCCCACCACAGAAGGAGACATACACTTTTAACATGGAACATTCTCTCGTTACGTACTTTTACCATCACTATTTCCCTAAAATATTCTTTACATTGCCCAGAGCCGACTACTAATTCATTCATATTGCATCGCCCAAAAATGACTCGGACTATAAATATGGGTCCATCCCATCACAAAAGCATAGCTACGATGAATCTCCTTCTCTCACTATACGTTGAATTCAAACCATTATTTTGACATGACTAGGAGACTTCCATTATGTCCACGTTAGTTTTCCATCCATATATATTGGTAACAGATTACCCAAGAAAAATAAGAGTTTGGTGATATTCAATGAAATAAAAATAATTTAGTGATCAGTTTGACATGTTTTTAATAGTTCAGTGATGTTTGGTGTATTTAAGTCGCTGCTGAACCAACAAAACATATAATAGGTTTTCAGTGGCAAATGGGCGAATGAGTTTGGGCTTTATCGTAATGGTTCGTTCTATTGGGCCCATGTGTATTACCCTTAGTGGATTGTATGTTGGGCCTTGACCCACATTTTATGTAAAATCTTTAGTTTTATTTATTTATTTGCATTGATAATCAAACAACAAAGCACCACACCCAAACAAAGGCCCATTAAAACTCATTAAATAAAACATCTATACATCACTAATCCAAACCCAAACTCAAACTCAAACCTGACTCATAACCAAACCAAAACAAACCACTCTTAATGGTTGCCCAACCAATCTTTCTCAAAAAAAAAAACCAAACCCCAACCCTAATTATTGCACTAGTGGGGTGCGTAGCCGAATAATACAACTTTTCTTAACTATGTGAGAAGATCTTTATCCGCATATGTGGAGATGATATCCTTGATCTAAGGTTGTAGTTTAACATCTTCTCATCGGGCCACACAATTTGCCAATGGCGTGACGAGGCCAAGAATATTACCACTATTTTCAAGTTGCATCCTTTCTTTATGAAGTGCACAACAACCTCATCTCTTCATCTTTGAATCGGAAACTCGTTAGTTTTAGCTGTTTTAGGTGTGGGTAGCTCAGAGTTAGCGCCCACATAAATTTTTTTAACCGTCGATAAATTGTAGAATCTCTCTATCGATCCCGACTTGGTAAATTTTGTGCACAATCTCTGTTAATAACAACAATATGATTATTATAATAAAATTGAAAGATCAAATCAGAAAAATAAGTAAGTACGCATACCTCCAACAACCAACTAGTCAAGACCTCGATCTTGGCAAGGTTGAACATGAGCTTGTCTAAGAGGATGTGGTTGTTATTGTTTATCGCCCTACAAAAAATCGTGAAGAAAATTTATAATGATTTTATTAATTTTTTTTTAAAAAAATTATGTATGTTTTTAAAGTTGTATCTTATCATCGAGTAGTCTTCAAAACGAGCATTAAATCGACAAGTTTCATGCAATTTTCAAAATCAAATTCGAGGAGATGTTCAATGTAGTGCAGGACTATGAGTGATAGTGCCTCGAGAACGATCTCCCTTAGGATCACGCAGTTGGCCAATCAAATTTTTTTGGATTTCTTCAATTTTCGAACAAAAAAAATTCATATTGATGGGTGTGGAGCAATTTATGATCTCTAAAGTCTCCAATTCCTGACACTAGTTGAGCATGGCGTTGAGAACGACCAAATTGATGCTCATTTTCTTCATGGTGCAGATTTTGAGGAATTGGAGCTCCGTGTCTCGGTCTGCAATCCAAGATCGACAAACATGAGTCGGAGGATCTCAAGGGTCTTAATTTGGAGTAGGTCGGATGTCAACCTGAAACGTATTGTACTGAAGTTGGTTAAATTCAATGTTGCGGTAACTTAGTTGATCGTATCACACAAATTAAGAAAGACACCATGATAACCTTTTTAACATTCATATATGAACGGGTCATGGTTGAAATTGAGGTCAAGCTCCTCAACTCATTTACGCGCTTCCTTGTTGATCCAGCCATTGACCAATGCCTGGTTAGCACTACCGTTTGTCGGGGCAAACGAAAGATTCAAAGGTTTAATCTTTGAACCATCGTGTTGGTCCATGATTTGACTCACTATGAATGGGTATAGATCACCGTTCTGTAACACTCGATGGAAGGACGAGTCCAAGTCCTACCTTTTGCCATTAGTAAAACAATACCTAAAACATTGCATATACAAACTGAGTTATCATAGACACACATATGTATTGTCAAACAATAATTAAAATCGTTATGAAAATGTAACTAAATACAATTCAACAATTATATAAATATTTTTACCTGAACAGCTTGGCCATGTACAACACTTAATTGGTTCAGCTGCATGTGGTTCAGAAAATCAAGGATCTTTTCTACCACATAAACTAGCAAGGACATGAAGCCCTTGCATCCAACATCGCAATTGGATGCAATGACTTTATGTCTTTGCCTGTTGATGTGATAGAAAAGAACATTGATTTGTTGGACCACAAGCAGCTTACCGAATTCAACGTTATAGCCAAGTCATTCAGGTAAAAGTATTTATATAATTGCTGAATTATATTCATTTACATTCCGTAATAATTTTAATTGTTTGGTAATACATACATGTGCCCTATGATATTCAATTTGCATACCTATTTTTTCAGGTACTGCTTTAATAATGGCAAAAAGTTGGTCTTCATCTCCCCCTTCAACCAAGGGTTGGCGAACAATGTTCAAGACCAGTTCATAAAGTGGGTCAAATAATGGACCAACAAGATAGTCCAAAAATTTAATCCTTAAATCATTCATTTGCCTCGACAAATAGCGGGGGTAACTAGGTCGTGGTCATTATTATATTCTAAAAAAGAATTTTTAATTAAAATATTTATAACAATAGACTTTCATAAATAAAATTGTATCATAAGACGCACAATTAAAGATTTACTTACCATAAATAAAGCTTCCATCAAATTACTAGTGTACTTGAATCAAATCCATAAGCCACCTAACTCACAAGTAACAACACAAAAATGACCACATAAAATTAAATCTTAAGATTTTAATTTTCTTCCTTATATATATTTAATTAAAAATGTCAAAATTAAACGTTTATTTTAAATTCAATCTAAAATGTATAATCGTCGAGTTTTTCCAAAATTAACTATCCCATCTTTTAGACACGAATCATAGCGATCATACAAGGACAAATCTTAAGCATTAATTTTCTTGATATCATATACCTTATTCAAACATATAAAAACACCAACATTTTACGACTAGACAAATGATAATAAACTTTATCAATAAGACCAATATTAATATTGCAAATCGACAAGTACGATGAAATTAATCGATTTTGAAACATGGTTCTTCTCTATGTCTAAAACTAATTATGAAATTAGTGGTCTTACAAAAAAAATATGAGATTAGTGAAAAATCAACGATAAACTTAATCTTATATGGTTCTCTTCGTAAAGTCTCCGTGACAACAAAATGACACAAAAAATATAATTAACATCTAAAAATCAAACAAATCACATATAGAGTTAAACATAATTCAATCCAATGACAACCACATAATAACCAAAAGTAAATCATCCAGAAACAAAAATTTTAGCAAAAAAATTGACAAGATTTTTTCCCTAAAGAAGGTTGATTTTACAATGGATCAAGCGGCGAGGGTACGTCTATGTCCCCTGTTTCGATTGTTGATCCGCATGAGAAGCTCCAAATAGATACACAGTTTTCGTCATCTGCATACCACATAATAGTAACGTAAATCAGACAATGATGAAACACGAGGATTGCACATTAGAGAGTAAAAACTGATAACCGATTGGATCTAGAACGTACCGGTCAATGGTAAATTGTCATCTTCGTCGTCAGGGACCTGAAATCTCCGGTGACCGGATGAAGAGACAGCCATAGGCAGGGAAGGGTGGAAAGCGAAGCCGTTGACTGTGTCTGCGATGCGAGGAATAAATATAAATGTGGTTAGAAATGAAAATACAAAGCGAATAGAGCATATTCGAATGATTTGAATACCTGCGGCAGCCTGAAAACCGGATATCCACTGTCCGGTTTGTAGATCGTAGATGTGGACTAAACCATCCTGGAGAAAGAGCAAAGGTAGACAAATTAGAAAAAGATAGATCAACAAATTGATTGTTGTTTCATAAAGCAGAAAATCAAATCGGTACCTGGCCACCAGTGCCGAGATGTCGTCCATGGGGATCGACATCGAAATATATTCGCTGATTTGTCTGTGCTGAAGATCTATACAACCTATTGAGAGAGGAAGTATAAGGGTGCGGCGCGATAAGAAAAAAAATGATGCTTGGTATTTATAGGGAGAAATCATTTCGTCCCCAAACAAAGTGGTAGGTGGGGTAGGTTTCCGTCACAATGCAACCATTATGTAACGGTGAACAAAGCTTCTAGGTCAATATTTAACGGGAGACATAATGATAACGGTGACATTCTAAACGTACCGTTTCATCAAGTGACAATCTAACCTAACCTAAAACGGCAGTACAGTTGGTCATCTTGTTGAGGGAATACTTATAAGCTATTAAGCTTACAAGATAATCCGAGAAAGATTGGACTACTTACTTGTACACAACTTCAACGGCTTTCCTTACATCCCAACACATGATATATGGGTCCTGCAAGGATCATGTAGCATAGTGATGAATCCTCATTACAATCCAAACCCGAAATCTACGTGACAAATTACAAAATTATGATATATCTTAATAGGTAGAGGCCAAAGACACTCTGAATACATTTTTGAAATAATGGGAAACGATTAAAATGAATAAGTTTTGCTATGGTTTTGCACATATCACAGTCAGACTATACGCACAATCATGTTGTTTTCGGACAACCGTGTCCAATAGGCAACGATGATAACAGGCACTAAAAGGGGCATTAAACATGGAACCAACATATTATAAAGGCAGCAAAGTTTACCTTTCGGCCTCCCGTGTATAAATAGTTTCCATCATTTGAGAATTGCACCTAACAGGAAAAGGAATTGGAACCATTATTGATCCAAAAGTAGAATCAAGGTAAATTAAATTAAATTTCTGACTTACATGTGTAATCCCACCTTCTTGTCCATGTAGGAGATACAAGAGTTCCATATTGTCTTCTCTATAAATCGCAGTTGATTGGCTGAATGAACCAGTGGCTAGCATCCCACCATGATGTGGAGAGAAGGCAATGGATGATATTACTCCTGTAGGTAGCAAACAAGTTCAGAGTCTAAAGCCTCACAATCACAATCTCGAAAATCACTAACTAGTCTGGACTCTGGATTGGTCAGATACCTGTTTGCCCTTCCTTGTTTCCTTTAAGGGTTGAATGTTGTACGAAATCTCTACCGGGACGATGCACATTAAAAACCCTGATACACTTGTTATATCCGGCATATATCCTGCCAGATAGATCATCAAATGTTAAAGTTAATGCCATTGCTTCTTAGACCTGAACCATTTCAGACAGAACAATGATTGCAATTCCAAATTAGAGCCACATTTAAACACCAGATTTCCACTAAGATGAAAAGAACATGTGAGTGGCAGTGTAATGCCATGACAAGGACATGGAAGTCCGTTAAATAAGTTCTTCTAAATATTCAGTTACTTGCAATGCACAATGGGGAATATTAACTGAATCATCAATCTTCGGAAATGATCTTTTGCTTACTTGGTTCCAGCAGGATTAAAAGCAACCGAAATGGCAGCAGTAATCTCGTCCACAGCATCATAAGCACGGTATGTGCAGCGCAGCTGCAATGTTTTCATCCAATATATTAATCCCAACTGAACTAGAAAAGAAGCAAAGTTGTAGTATATGCAACACAAAACCTAGGAGCTATTCAGAACAGCAAAAACCTTCGAATTCAATTTGGACCAACTAGGCAAGAACAAACAAGAGAGTCGCATAAATCATGAAAATGAAAATACAGTAAGTACCGAGCCAGAAGTAGCATCCCATAGATGAATTGGATGATCACGAGTCGTAGTAGCAAACACACAGCTTACAGGGTCTGAAACAAGAAGCCACTATCAGTTACAAGCAGCAGGCATGGCACATTATTGGTAATTCAACTTCATCATAAGCAGAAACAGGAAATACCTGAAGAGGCCATATAGGGATACCAACAGAAATCATACACTGGCTCCCCTTCATCCATAATCATGCTTGCACCATAAGAATCTGCAGACCAAAGCACAAATTCCTGAAATTTAAAGAAGAAGCTCGCATGCAAGGGATACAATTTGAAATGAGAACTTCTCAGCATTCCTAACCTCTACCAGAGCTGCAGCATAAGCAGATGCATCACATCCATCATAATAATCTGGTCTGACAATGGCAACAAATAAGAATCAAACAAAGCATTCACTCAATCATATCAATAAACCCTAAAAAATCCATTTCCAGTATTAACAACACTGTACCGGAGCACGAAAACCTACAGGGAAAACAACCGCAGCTTATTATCCTCCGAGCTCGAAAGAAAGCACGAGCCGTCTGGTGACCTAATCAAGCCGCGAGAAACCAGTAGAAACTTAGAATCGATTAGTGAACGGGAGAAGAAAAATGTGCAGCGAAGAATGTAAGAGTAACTATACCATTTGACGCCTTTGAGAAGTTGTTGGAGGCGGTAGAACCTCTGAACTGTTGAGAGAAATGGTAGGTTCTATGCGGAGCCACGTCGAACCTAACCGAAGGCCAGTACGAGTAATTCTGCTCGTCGGCCGATTGAGCCGCCGCCGCCTCCATTGGAACTTCTCCGAGCACCGATGAATCAGTTCCGTTTTCCGACAACGTTCCAGCAGTTTCGTCGCCAGGGGAATCGCTCCGGCCGGCTATCTCTTCTCCCATTGATCCCCGCCGGCGGTTTGCCGCGAGAAAACGAGAAGATTTTGCGGAGCTCTGAGCTGACTTTGGTTTGACCACAAAGCTCTCGAATATCGAAGCTGCTGTTTGAAAAAACGAAAGGGCCCAATAGGCCCAATATTCAGGAAAATTAATTGGGCCTGAATATAGCTAATCAATGTTGAAGGCCCAATTGGAAAGAGGTAATTTTTTCTACAAATTTTCTAATAAAAATGATTATTTCTACGCATTTGTAAATTTTTTATTGGTAAACATGAAATCGTGACGGGTCTTTATTCACGTTCAAATGAGTCTATAAATACGGTCTAGTGTACAAGAGATGAGAGAAAAGTGGAATGTAAATGCACATCGAATGGAAAGATAGACCTATACTTGCCAAATAGTCAAAGACGTTGCCTTGAAGGCAAAACTACATACCTTAGCATGATGTCGATGAATCTATATGTACTTATACTATCTCATACCATGTCTCCCAAAATGTGAGTCTTTCACGACTCATTTTAGTCAAGGCAATCGAGCAAATCGTTGGTTAGAACTGAGCACTGTCACACAATGCGAGTCATAATCAAGAATCAAAATCTCCTACAACTGCTTGTCCAATCACAGGATGAAAGAAGCTAGCAAATTTAGGAGAAACCCACTAAGACGCATCAATGACCATGAGATATGTACCTACATTCTTGGATGGCGATCATTATTGTGAGGGCATCCACCACAATACTAACTCAACCCTTTGATCAATTTTTCTTTTCAAAACTCTTCAACCGATTTACCAACCAAGTTTGTTTCAACTTGACCGTTGATTGACTGAAATGGGTCGATTAGTCGATTTTAATTAATAACCGTAACCGAATGTCCACCCCTAGGGTCTTGTATTCTACATAGATAAATCCACAACCCGAAATAGTAAGGCTTCTATTCGATGCTTTCAAGTGGTGTGTAATTCATGACACGAGCAAACTTGAACTAGAACAAACAATAGAAGTACCAAAATCAAACACAATCCATCCCCATGACTACAATGAGGACCTTCTCAAGTATGGATCATGCTTATACTTTGAGTACAATGGAAGAAGATCCAATGCCTTCTCTGCAATCTTCCCGTCCTCGTGAATCTTCTCGATCAAGCTCTCAAGCGTCTTGAAATTAGCCTGCGTAACTCGATGCCACACCTTTCAGAAACTCCTAAAAACAATCTACAAACTTGAGCAGAGAACAATGTACCTCTGGCCGGATGTAACCAACTATAACAAGACGCAGATCTTCGCCATAGAAATCCTCGTCGAACTCGTGAAGCAGCCATGGCTCCTGCAAATGAAAAATACAAGAGGCTGAAATGTTTGACTTAACAAGCTACATTTGTTGAGTAGTTGGATTACATACAATGGTCTTCTCTGTGTTGTTGAAGTAAGGGTTCCAACCAATGCTCATGGCCATTTTGTAGACACCTCTATTTGACAACCCGGCCCAACCGAAATACACTCCCGAGGGTGCTGTGCTAGCAAGTCCGAGTATCCTTCCGTCGATAGATTAGCTGAAACAAGGAAACCGAGTTGCGATTCATTTGATGGGGCGAGTTATTGGGATGTAACGGTTCATGACAAGGTTATGCTACTAATGCAGAGAACCATCACATCCCAATGTTCATAATTGATCAGTATAACAATCCTTAACAACTTATTCGATTCGAGTTATCTGAAGATTTACCTGTGGGGATCCCGAGAACCTTGGAGCCACGACCATAGCCTTTGATTACAGGGCCGCCAATGTGCCATGGCTCTATTGGCAAAGTACCCTCAATCCCTGCAAACAAAAGCCATTATCCTCCAATGATCTAAATGACTAGAGAGATTCATACAATGTGTTCATAACTGTTATAAGGATTACTGCAGTTTTACAGTCTTCAAAAGGAGGCAGCCCCCAGTTTTCGGGATGCAAATCGAGTAGCGAGTTTATCAGATCGTCTGCTGCTGTGAAGAGATGAGATTGCCTTGGTAAAGATGGTACTGCAACCACTTGCATATCAGCAGCTTTTCCGCCAGTGACACCAGGCCTGAAGCAGTTTTAACACCTTTAAGCATTAGAGACTCAAGCTGAGAAGTGAACTCAGTTTTTACTTACACGGAATCTTCAATCACTAAGCAACGAGAAGGCTCGATGTTCAACCTCTTAGCTGCTTGCAGAAATCTGTTTTTTTTTCAGTTCAGTATGTTAGACATATGACCGATGACAGATTCGTCGAAAGAAGTAAGCTGCTATGGTATCATACATCTCAGGAGATGGCTTCCCAGCTGTAACTTCATCACCACCAATGATCACCGAGAACGACTCGTTCCAGCCTATTGTTCAAAGCAAGAGAATGGTTCATTAAAGGCTGCCATGGGGTGAAGGTGAAGAACAAAGTAAAGTAAAGAACTTTACCTTGATGACAGTGGATTTTAGCATCGATATTTGCCCGTGGAGAGTTTGAAGCCAATGCAATTGGTACATTATGATTACGCAGGTGGTTGATCAATCGATTTGCACCCGGAAGAGGTTTGATCTTGCACCATCTGCAAAATTCCTCCATGACTTAGAATCAATAACACACTTAGGTATTGAAGAGCAGTAAAGGTGAAGTTCAATTACTGGTCAGAGAACAATGGAGTGATTTCTGCAACGAATTCTTCTGTAGAACAAGGAAGTCCATAGTCCTGTACAATTACAGCAGAAGCTTCCATGGTCGTCTTCCGACGATCTTATGAACTTCTCTACCGTCCCATTT
The DNA here is from genome assembly GCA_034768395.1 of Linum lewisii. Classification (NCBI taxonomy): domain Eukaryota; kingdom Viridiplantae; phylum Streptophyta; class Magnoliopsida; order Malpighiales; family Linaceae; genus Linum; species Linum lewisii. Next base: position 684,944 of record CM068299.1, read on the forward strand.
TTGCCATACTTCACCAAGAAAACCTTCATAACACCACCAACCAAGCTATCTGCTAAGAAACTGTACTGAAATTATTCCCAATTAAAGAACTTCATAGCAATGAACAGAAAAGCGATGGTTAGATAATCTCCAATCCACCTGTGTTTAAAAGGGTACCATCCAAATCCAGAATCACCCCTGAAACTAACTTCTTCATGGTTCCTGAACTAGCATTCTTAACACACAGCTTGACCAATGGCGAACGTCTGCAAAAAGAACATTCAATCGATATTCATAACAAATAACAGATTCCCTCCATTCCATAATGCTTGAATTCAGTCTGTGTACAAGGCTAAGCTCGATACTGATGGAACGAATAACAGAAAACGGACTAAAAAGGAAACCAAGCAGCGTTCAGGCATTTCATCGAACATGTTAAATACATTAGAACACACGACCTTAGTGACGAAAATCATATGCGTTTTTAGTGCTTACCAAGTTGAGTCAATGAAGAAACAAGCTCGGAGAAGAGGGCTATGCTTCAATTTTGAGCTCCGATTCTTCCTAAGCTTAAAATGCGATTCTTTATGGTATCAGAGGAAAGAGATGCCGGAGGAAAGCTTATTCAGTTCTTCTCGTCCAATCAAGAGACGCTAAAGTAGATTGAGTCATTCTTCTCATTTTCGACAGCTCAGTCGTTGTAGTATAGTGGTAAGTATTCCCGCCTGTCACGCGGGTGACCCGGGTTCGATCCCCGGCAACGGCGTTTTTTTTCAATTTTTTTTACCGTTGACTTTGGAAAAGTCAAAGCTGCTGTAGAAAAGCGCGCCATTTTGTTTTCAGCATTTAGGGTTTTATCTGCTCCGGCGAAAACGAAAACTGATCGAAGAAGAGTAAGGCGTTCGAGTTCCATTCTTCTTTTTACTTCTGCAATTGATTCATCCACGCACGGAGTTTGTTCAACTGCTGTAGCCATGGAATCTGACGATGCTTCAGAGCACGCAGTCCCGTTCCAGCTCCAGTTCGATAAACCCCTTGCTTCACAGGTTCTTGACTGCTCATTTCGTTCTGTTCTCGCTTGATTCCGTCTGCGTCACTTCTGTTTCGTAAATTTATACTTGGTGTAGGTGAAAATCGCGGAGTGGAATCCGGAGAAGGATTTGCTGGCTATGGTGACTGATGACTCGAAAATCTTGCTCCATCGCTTCAATTGGCAGCGGCTGTGGACGGTTTCTCCAGGTGAAGCTCTTTCTATCGCCATTTCTTAAGGTATTTTATTGGTCTCGTCTATGGCTTACTTGGGTTTGTTGGATTTGGTTAGGCAAGTCAATTACATCCTTGTGCTGGCGTCCTGATGGTAAAGCCATACTGTTGGTCTTGAAGATGGAACCATTTCGTTGCACGATGTTGAGGTTAGCAAGCATTACCATTTGAGAATGGAAGCCTGTTGATCGTCTTACTAATCTGTACCGTGTGTGGCATTGTAATAGAGCGGGAAATTGTTGAGAAGCCTGAAGTCTCATACTGCTCCGGTTGTGTGTCTTAACTGGGAAGAGGAGAGTGAGCTGGTTAGACTCGTTTCTTTAGCCTCTAATTGCTAGTTTTTTTGGACAGTGGAGTTGTGATGATTGTGGTTGCTTACTCTCATGCCGATTCATGCGTTTTTCAAGTTGAGATTCAGAGTGATTCTGGGAACTCGTTGGCGTATGAAGATCGTACTCCCCGTTTCTTTCCTCCAGCTCCAAGGTCACCGCGGGTGGCTGGTGTTTGACTAGTGATGCCAGTTTCATGGATGATAATGAGGATTCTTACAGGCAGCTCTCGAATTCTTCGTACCAACGGTTTAACATTCTTTGCAGTGGAGACAAAGATGGGAGCATATGTTTTAGTATCTTTGGGATATTTCCAATAGGAAAAGTTGTAAGTTGTTTTTCTTTCTTGATGGTGACCAATATTTTACAAATGGTTCTAGCTAAGAGAACAGAAACTTGGTTTTCTTACTTAGTCTCTCATTTTGAAGATCCTTTGCTTTTCATGGTTTGTGAATGCAGAATATACACAAATTTTCTGTGCCTGTGCAGCACAATGATAAAGATGTTACTCAGCAGCTTGTTAATGCTTCCATATGCAAGGTATGCTCATGCCTCTATAGTCATCTTCAGAATTGCCCTCTATAGTCATCTGTTCAAGTTTTAATGCAATATACTCTATGATGGAGTGAGCTGTCTTCAGATAAGTTATCCTGTTTTTAGGTTGCGCTGTCAAAGGACCTTTGTCAATTGATTGTCTTGTTCTCTGGAGACCTTGTTGAAAGTACTGCTTCTGCTTCAGAATCGGATAGAACAGCTGGTCGTGGCATGCATGGCTTGGTGCTAGACACTTCTATATTTGGGAAGAGGTACTTCTATTAGTTAGCGAGGTCTATATTCATTCTTTCATTTTTTTTTTCCTGCTGGTTATAATGGTATGAAATTGTCCTTCCCTGTTTGGTCAATGCAGGAAAAACGAGCTCCATCAGTTAGCCCAACAAGCTTCCAACATTGAAGACTTGACTGAGGTTATCCGGGCGTCTTTGTCAGTGATGGTTAAACAATGGGCAGATGCTGTACAGACATTTAGCCAGAAGTTTGGTTCTCTGTCCACCCTGATTACTGATCATGGTAATTGGCGATTTCAATTACTGATCATTTACTTGATGTTTCTTGTCCCATCAATTGATTTCTACTATTTTAATGCAGCACTCGACTCCTGTCCACAGGAAGAATTTCTGAGCCTTTTAGTCGGTGCTCGGACTAGTCCAGCAGTTCATCAATTTTTAGTGAACACTCTAGGAGAAGTGGTATCCTTCATCCTTTTGCACAAGATCCAATTTTCCACGGAGAATCTTAAATGCACATACACGGTGAACGGTTCTTATTCTAAGTTCTGTTTGGTTGACAGGGTGTCAAGCGTGTGTCGAAGACAGTCTGTGGTGCTGGTAAAGATCTTCAACGTGTAGTGCTTGACCATCTTCAGGTGCACGATTTTACATAACTGCTCAGCATCATTACGCAGCGTTCATCCTAATCATTAGTTTTTGCACGGGTTGATTCGTCAGTGATCTGGACTGAATGCTAATCAAAAGCTTCAGGATGATCATTTGTTAAAAACTGGAAGATGTTCATCAAGTGTTGCTAGGAGTTTATGTCTCCTTTTCCTTGACATCAACAAGAATTTGCAGCATCCCGTAGTTTTCTTTCTGCTTCATTTAGGCTTATCGTTGCCCGCCATCTAATAAAGCCCCGAGTGTAAGCTAAGAGATAACCCTTTCTTAGCCTGCTGCAGAGATAATTGCATTTAGAATGGGAGAGCTTAGGGGCCTTTCAAGATGGCGTTCACGCTTCCAAGGGATAGGTCTGGATGAGAAACTTATTGCTGAAGCAACTGAAAAATCTGGCATGATGCTGGTACAAATCGAGCGATTCATGAGGGTGCTCACTACTGTGGAGCAGCAGGTATCATATATGCTAGTTAGATGTTGATTACATATCGTTTTAACTTCGATCAGATAATGAAAACATCTCACTTATGTATGATTGTATATATATCCATTATGCATCAGTGGCCTCGTCTACGTATACATTGCTTCTCCCATTAATATAGTTGCCAATTTCAGGACTTGTATAAGAATGGGTATTCTATCAATTATACGCCTAACTCAGATTTACTTCTGTCTTGCTTTCAGTTTTCCAATTTCTTTAACTGGCTTCTCAAATGTATAAAGCTGCTGATGCAAGAACCAAATGATCAACTTCTTCCATATTATAATAGGTAAGTTTTTCTCCTACGCCTTCTCACGTCCCGACTCCCGTGTTGCAGTAGACATGCAATTTTCAATGAAAGAACCATTTATCTTTGGCAGTGAACTTGTTGTCATATTCCTGAAGTTCTTGTATGATCAAGATCCTGTTAGAAAATTGCTGGATCCCGCTGAAGTTGATCACCCAGTTGAAGTTGACTTGTAAGTTCTTTGTATATTCAGTACTCTTTCTACAATTTCCGTAGTTTAGAGATAGTTGTTCCCCTTTGGCCAATCATGCTAGGCCTAGTTTGGTACGAGAAATGGTAGAAAAGTGTTTGTTAGAAGTTGTGTGTTATAATATTGGTTTTTTCAAGAACGGTTGAAGGGGTTAGCCATCAAATTGATTTTGTTAGCTATGATCGGGCAATACGTTACATTGTTTACGATTCTGATGAACCTTTTTTCTGATTCGTAATCAGGGTTGAACTCTTTTTTCCATTCTGAGTTCTTCTACACTAGTAGTCCCACGAAAAATGCTTGAATTCATCGTTTAACTGCCGCTTCCCTTGCAAATGTATCGAGTTTTCGTACCAACAGAATTTTCAATCTACGCAGGGAAACGATGCAAAGAGTCCAGGAGTTAGTTCAATATGGTGGTTTTTCAGACACGGAATATCTTCACAGGACATTAGCTAAAGAGTTCGAACAAATGGAGTCAAGGTATGAGACATGAACTTAAAAATGCACGAAATTTAGCTTCATTCATCCAAAGTACTCATACATAACCCCTTTTCATGTACCTACTTTAGCTTCAAAGAGGCTTTTCTGATGCCATTCACTACAATCTCAAGAAAGATAAATTTCGTCGATCTGTTACCTCTCTTTCCTCTACCATCTTCACCAGCATCTAGATCTTCAACGATTCCCATGTCGATATCGTACTACGAGGTACATACTTTCTGCACTTTTTAACATCATTGTTTCTGAATGATTAGCTTGACCTGTCTACATCCAGTGTGTTATCCAAGCTTCTTCTTCTTCACTGTTTCAGGATGCTTCTGAATCAAATGACAATGACTTTATGGATTACATATGTTTCCAAGTTCCCAGTGAGTCCCTTTCGATCGAAGGAAACTACGTCGGCATCGTACGAGGGTTTATGCACGAACCGAGGAATCTTAAGAAGGGATCAACCACTTTGGAAGTTGTACTGCTTTCTATGCCCACTGGCTACAGCTGCGCGGATCTGTCTTTATACAAGGTTAATACCGGAACTGTACCGAATTCGAGATTTTAGTGTCCTTTCACCGGCATGCTTCTAATCCAAAGTTTTTTTTATCACAGGACGGCCAAGTTGTTCTGTTACTGAACGGGACAACCAGCAGCCCTGAAGAATCATCTGGAGATGCCTGTATGATGATCGTCCAAGCTGACGAGCTTCCATTCATACCAATTCCACGATCAAGTTCCTTACAAAGCCTCTGGAAAATGCATCACATACAGGTTACTCCAAAGTCCCCAGATGAACATCATCTCCTAGTTTTCATAAACTGCAATACTTAAATCTGTCAGAACAATGTACAGGATTCTGCTGTGTCCCTGGAAATGGAGAACGAAAAAGCTCGAAGCATTCCTCATTCTGTCATCGCTCCTCTGGCCGTCAGTGGTAAGTCTCTTTTGCTAAGCCTCCTAATTGAGTCTAATTGAGATTGAATTGATATGAGTATAGCTGATACGGTTTTGAAAACACTGAGCTTTGAACATGTGTTTTGTTTCGACTTGTTCGTGGTTTGTCGGAGAACAGCAACGAGGGGCGTGGCGTGTGTGTTTGCTGCACGGAAGCGTGCATTGGTGTACATATTGGAGGAAGATGAAGACGATGTTCTTGACACAGAAGGCTAAGCGCATTAAGATTATTAATGAACAGTTTGTGTTTAGATTAGGCACTTGTTTGTGAAATTGTATCGTAAATTATTAACGAAGCAACAAATACGATGTGTTTAGGTCTACTTTATGGATCAAATTGGTGAGACTAACGATACAAGGTTGTATGCATAAAATTATAAGAGAACTGTGACGAAATTTTGTCAACTTAGATCCTCGATATGCAATTAAATCAGTAAGCCAAGTCAACTTGTGTATCGTAGATTATTAACGGAACAACAAAAATTTAGGGTGTAAATAGGCATACTCATGATTACATTGAATGCGTATTTTCGTGGGTCAAGTCAACATTATCCATAAAAAATACACGTTAAATTTGGACTATAGGCCGACCCCACGCAGATCATAGTAAATTTGTTTTACTATGATCTTTGTGACATTGCTTTGAAGTTCGAATTGGTGAAATTAACAATACAAAGATTCTCGGTGGTAAAATTCACTTTAAAACTGTGACGAAACCTCGCGTTTAATGAACTCCAATCCGACCTAATCTTCTTTGGTTCAAACAGTTATAAACTCATATAGAACCAATCTGAATCATCTCCCAACAACTCGAGTTATTGTGATGCAACAGTTCATGACACGAACTTTCGGACAGCCTAAACCCTGGTTCGACCGATCTGAGTAAGAATAACCCCAACCAAACACTGATTAATTCAGAAAGTACAACACACAGAACTACACATTGCACATCATAATTCATAACTAGCAAAACCGGTTTGATTCAACAGAGTTAAGTTTAATTGAAAGCATATTATCTACTATTACAGGAAACAAAATGATAAATTACAGGCAAAGAGTTCTTTAGTTCTTTCTCTGCAGCTACACAAAAGCTCAACATAGGCTGATTTTTTCAACCATGTCGCAAAAATCACACGGCATTCGAAGCTACTCTCCACAATCGATTCGAGTCTAAACTGTACAGAGATCGACAAGCTGCCGATGTTAGATGATCACGATGTTATAAAGCTAATCATCGAGTTCGACGAGCTGAGCACGCCTCTCAGCAGCTTTCTTCCTTATGAAGATACCCCATCTCAATGCTGCCTTGAGCTTCAGCCACCCAACCACAGCTTTCCCTGACGAACGAGACTGCTCGTCGCCGAATCCGTAGCTCGAGGATGGGTTCGGGAGGTATGGAGTGGACGGGAACGGGTAGGACCCATCTTCAACTCCACCACCAAAGGAGTGGAAGCCATGGCTGCTTCCTCCTCCTCCCATGTTGAAGATGCGGAGGAGGTTCTGCATATCGTCGTTCTCGAGCATCTCGTGGCTTCTCAAGCGGATCTCTTCTTCGGTGAAGAAGTCGTCGAGTCCTCTGTGTGAGGCGAGGTTCGATGGCGGTGGTGGTGGTGCATTGTTCTGGTGGAAGGTTGGTGATGACGTGGAGGCTTGAGGTGGGCCGAGAGCTAGTAAATGGTCGTTCCTTTGGTACTGCTGGTGCTGTGTTGGTACAGGGTGCTGAGCAGCTGGACTCGCGTCGAATATGAACGAAGCGTTGAGATTCTCATCGTGAGATGGAATCACGAATCCTGGAGATATGTTGTTATACCCTGGAGGAAAGAGTAATCATAAACCCGTGCTATAACTAAGTAAATCGATGATCTTTATAGGGTCGGGACACTTTTGAACCCGTTCTACCCATTTGGTACCGGACACGGGCAGGAATTCGGGTTCAAAATGGGCACCATTCCATCATATAAGAGAACTGGAAAAAAGGATGATGCTTTCAGTACCTGTAATTGTTGGCATTGCAGCCATGGTAGGCTGCCGCAGCTCTGGAGGTTGAGGGACTCGTACAGGTACACTTGGTAATGGTGCTTGATGCTGCTGCTGGTGGCCATATGATCCCAGAAGGTCTTGAACATCATCATTTTCGACGTCATTCTGGGATGTGATCGCACTCTCGTTCGACTTAAAATCCATGAAGGAGTTCCCATCATCGTACTCTACTACTTGTGACCAGTTGTCGTACGCACGTTTCACCAACCCATCCACGTAAACCTACAAAGTGAGGATCATCCATTAAGCCACACGAGCTAGAAACATAAGCAGCAAGCTGAAATGTTTTCAAGAACATTACCTTCTGATTGTCAGAGAGAGAGTCAGCAGAATGGTACTGTCCATCAGCAATCAACCCACGAAGCTCGTAGATGTTGTTGAATACGACACCAATGTTATGTGCATCTTCAGCATAGTAGACGTAAACCTTTCCGCCAAGGACACAAGTCTTGGCGTGCTCGAACAGAAAGTCCCACATCTTGTTCGACATGCCACTTCCAAGAATCTGCATCAACAACTCGAGTTATTGGGATGCACATTAGAAACTATAATTTTGCTATGACTTGATCCTTACATTGCGCAGTTTTTGCAAGTCTCGAACCACAAGACGGAGAAAGTCCTCCACTGTGTATATGCCGTTCTTGTTCAACCGTTTATGAAATGATCCATCTTTACCGATCTTCTCCAATCGCCAGACTTCGTCGGTCAAAGCGGGAGGGTAGTGTTTCTTGTACACTGTAAGCTCAGCCATTCAAAAAGCTTAAGATTCAGGCATCTCTAGTAAAGAGAACAACATCATAGAAGAGAGAAAGCATACTGAAGAGAGCTTACATTCTCCTCTGTGGTCCTTGACAGTAAAAGCATCAGTCTTTCCCTCACGAATTCGAACCCCTTGACAGCACCCAGGAGCAACCTTCAGGCCTAGCCTGAACTTCCTGCTTCGAATCCAGCTAGAGTTGTCGGTGAACGACAGCTCACCGAGTGTTCCCACACCTTCTTTCAACGTCACCTGAAGGTCTCCGGTAAGCAATGGCCTTTTCCCCTCGCGTTCTTTAACGACATGGGACTCGAACTCCTCAGCGGTCCAGGTCTCATCATCTTCATTGTTGAAATCACCTTCAAGAACGACGACATCAAGCTTCGCCGAGGATTCTGGACCTGATGTGACGACATGGCCTGTGTTGGCGTCAATCAGCACGATATGGATTGCAGTTCCTTGTTCTCCCTCTACTTTGCCGCCAGTGAACAAAGGAAGTGATAGCCTTGATCTGAAATGCATCTGCAGGTTTCTCCCATCTGGCCCTTGAATGTACTTAGGAGAAGACCTGCACATTTCATTTCATCACCACATTTGGAAAACAAGTCAAGAGGCTTAGAAATCATCATAAGATCGCGAATTTGCAGTAGTCTCGCCTGTGCAAAACTATGAACAATGTCATGAACCGTTACATCCCAATAACTCGAGTTATTGGGAGAGTGTTCTGAATGGATCTTGCTAACAAACAGATCACTTCAACCATTCCGTGCTAACAACCAAACAGAAAATGAGCAAAGATGCAACATTTAGGATGAATCAGTTGGAAGAAGCAAAACAAGTAGCAAAATTGTCGATGAATTCAACCAAATAGTACAATCTTCTGAACATTAGACCGATTCTACAAACCATACAATCATCGCGACTTTCGGATGTCAAATTTTGCATACGAATATACAATCATCGTAACTTTCACGTATTGAATTTTACACGTAGATACAATTGAATAACATGTAGCTCCTCCAATGCCAAACTAAGAAGCTGGGAGGGCGAAATTTCGATTACCCTGACGTGAGTTTAGCAGGGCCGAGTTTCGCCAAAGCACGCTCCACTTCTTCACTGACCTAGAACATAAGAACAGATCACACTAAGAACCCTAGAACACAGCAAACAGAGAACAATCTCCAGCCCACATGAAGAACATCTGAGAATCACAGGGCAAACAATTTGTTCTTACAACTCTCCGAAGAATCGGCTCCAACGACGAGCATAGTTTCTGCAGACTATCAACCTTCAGAGCTTCAACAATCACACTACAGCAAACAATTCAAACAATCGGTCAACTACAATGCTGAACACACTACAGAAAGCAAGTCAAACAGCTCCAATAAAGCGAAAAAATTCGGAAAAAAAAACTCACCTAGCTAAAGCCGGCCGTTTCCTATCCGGCTGACCTTCGTCGCCGGAGCTCCCTTCCAACCCTCTCTTCCCGTTCTGCCTATCCAAATACGACTTCGCTTGCATCCTGTTTGGCTGCCGAGAAAACTGGACAGGAAAATCCAATTCCAAACCAGATAAATCATCAATCAACTACCGCCAACGAATCAAAACCTAATAACTGATTCAATTCACCAAACACACTCCAGATTTTTATTCCACAAAACCATAGCCAAACAGTCTGCAAAAAAAAGGGGAAAAAAAGTAAAGAAAAGCGGGAAAGTGAAGCTAGTGATTTGAGTGAAGAACCTTTGGAGAAAATTCCTGCGCACTCAGCTTCTTCTTCGTTGTTTGGCTCCTGAGAAATTTCTCGGAAACGTCTGCGAATTTTCTTGGAGGAGAGAGAAAGCGAGCTCGAGCTAGCTGAGTAAGTTTCAGCTTTTTTCGATATTTTTGTCCTTCTGTTTTTTTGCTTTGGAGTGCGTATTGGCAATATTATAATTAATTTATTATGGGAAAATAGCACATTGGCCCCTATACTTTTTCAAATTTACAGATAAACCCCTACACTATAAATCGCTCTTTTTATCCCCTCCGGCTTCAACCACTTTGTCGTTTGGGTCCTTCTGTTTCAACTTTCTTCTTCATGACGTTAATTAATGCCATTCAGTACAAAAAGTTAGCTCCAATAGTCATGTAAGCATTTTTTTAATTGAGAATATAAATTTATATACTTAGATGGGATGAAATCGAGAAATAAAACGTGTGATTTTAAAACTCCTCGTACTTCACCATACTCTTCATGATACCTCCCCAAATTTTCCTCCCTAACCAACTCTTCATCTTCTACATTCGATATCTCTCTTTTTCGGTGTGTGGATGAGTACAGATTTAATGTTAAGAAGACGAAAGTTGAAACAGAAGGACCAAAAAGGAAAAATAGTCAAAGTAGGAGGGGTAAAAAGCGATTTATAGTATGGGGTATCTGTTAGTTGGAAAAGTAGAGGGAGCAAAATGCTGTTCTCCCATTAATTAATTTATTATTAATTGTTATTATTAGTTATTACATAAATAAATAAAAAGGCAAAAGTGACGGCTTAAAAGCTTATGCGTTATCATAATATTATCCACCAACTGCTACTATTTTTTAATTATTTTTAACACAGATGCTTTTGGGCGGCTGGGATTGGTTAATCGCAGCCGTTAGGTGGAGTCAACTTGTATGAAACAAAGTACGGTTAGCCGTCCGATTAGCCAAGTCAAGGTAACAGTGCTCCGCACGTGCTGGACTGGGTGTGGTTGGGTTGGGAAATGGGTTTCGGTTTTTCTGTAAACCGAAACATGATTAAATAGTGTTGTTTACCGGAAAATATGATTCAAATCTAAGTTAAATTATCTCGTGTTTCGCCCAGTTAGGCTGGTTAGTTTCTTGAGTGGTTCAACCTAGATGATTAATGAAGTGGTGAGTCGTCTCATGTTGCCTAATCGTCACCCGGTTCTTTGAGCGGCTTACTGCAAGATGTCTGCTATTCATAGCTACTCGAAAAGCAGTTCGGGTCATCACATGTCATCGGCTAGTTGGTCACTCAACTGTAAGATGATCTCAGTCGCTAATCGGTCTAGGATGTTGTTAACCCCTCAGGCCTTGAGGCTTTGAGCCTGCTAGATGGTTTAATTTTTCTACTATACTCCATCAAGTAATGGTTTGGCTCGAGCCCTGAACTACAACCCATCATCTTAAATCGCAAAATCACAACTCGTGTTAACCTCGATTGCGATTTCGGAGAAAACCGAACCGATTATAATAAGTAACAAAAACTAATCAAATAATATAATATTACGTCACTAAATAAAGGTGTAGTGACGAAATTGACACGCAATTAGTCAGCAATTCTGACTGTTTTGAATTTTGTTTTTGGCCAAGTTGTCCTCAGCCGTTCGATTGGTCAAGTTGGCTTACGTCCACGATACTAGTTCCTCAACAAACCTTGATACTTAATTAATGACTAATAAGTCCATTCAGACCTTACGTTTGGGTATTAACAAATTAGTACCCACCGTTTGAAAAATAACTTGCGAGTGTTGTTCGTATGAAAATTTAACACATTCATCCGAAATGACGATTCTATCCAATTTCGTCGTAAAACGACCACATCACACGTCTTATTTGGATTAAAACACGGTAGTTGTGCCTTATCCGTCAATTGAAAATTAAAACCCCTCCCTATTTGTTTCCCTTTGCCATGGGTTAGTTATTAGTTAGGTTCGATCCAGATTCTCCGGCTTGCTCAACCGACCAAGTGAGTAAGGAATCGAATCTTCGAGGTTACAATCCGCCATCTAGAAGTAATCGAGATTCGTCAAATTACCAAGCTCGCTCAACAACGAACCAACAAGGTAAGGAGCTGCTTCAACTTTGTGATGTTCCACACCTCATCTGCGCCTTCATCACCATCTGGGAATTCTCACCTACAATCAAACACAATCAGCCCAATCCAATTTCGAATTCAAATTAAATCCTAATTCGTGACAAACAAAAGCTTTGTTCAACGAATTATCATTCAATTCAGGGAAAGAAGCTTCAATTGATCAATACTCCAAGTGACCAGGAGTGCTGCTTATAGAGCGGCGCCAATAGCGTCTTAAGGAAGGAGGGGAGGCGAATGATAGATTGGGGTGGTAGGACGAGGCTGATAGAGGCGGCGACGGTGGAGGTATTGAGTTGGATCTGGACATGTAGTGGATTGCAGCGGTGGTTGGCGGAGCTCCACCGGTGGAGAGAGAAGAAGAGGGGAATAATTATTCAAGTGAGGAACAAATTGAGAAAGAGAAAGAGAGACAGAAATTGCAGAGTGGCTCATTTTATTCAGGTGAGGTGATGTAGATATATCCATGTTAGCATTTTAATTAAAATAGGATGCGTGATGTGCAATTTAACGACAAAATTGGACGAAATTGTCATTTCAGATGGATGTGTTAAATTTTCATACGAATGACACTCACAAGTTATTTTTCAAACGGTGGGTACTGATTTGTTAATACCCCAAACGTAAGGTACTGAATGGGCTTATTAGCCCTTAATTAATACACCAAAATACAGATAAACCCCCCAAAAGTTTTTGTATTTATCAGTCAAGTCCCTCAACTTTTCATGTCATTCATTATCATCATTTGGAAAGACACATACCCAACCAGCAGGTTCGACTAACCAGTTGGTTGGTGAGACCATTCGACCAACCGGTTGGTTTGACAAAACACTACCCAAAGCAAACTGATAGAGAACAAGCTGAGTACAAAGCTTAAAGCATATTACCATATTCTCCACAATAGTATGTTTGTTTACAGAGTCAGCTAAGTAGTTCGAGCTTCGAAGAAACAAAAACGAGTCGAAACGACACGAGGAAGTAGGCATTCGATCCCCTAGCGGAGCTGTATTACCTCGAGAAGTCGGCTATGAAGGAAGAGAGAGAGAGAGAGAGTTATTATCGCCGACGGTCAGTTTGCTTTGCTTTCCGTTTATCTCTCTTGGTCTGAGTCTTTACTCGAGGTTTCCGGTTGGAGGATTTCTTGAATGATGGTTGTCTCTTGCTCACGGATAGCTTCTGGTTCTTCTTAGGCAGCACTGTTGCTCGTGCCAGCGATTCTTGTGGCTCGTTGTCGACTTCACGGGAGATCTCGCTGGTTGTCACGGTTACCTTCAAGTCCCCGTTGTCGTACATTGTCGTTCCTGCAACAAATGAGAGGGTTGCGATTGTGAATCCCAAGAATAAGATCGAAAAGCAGCTCGATTCGACAGATGGACTGAAGATGTAATAGACATCACCAAATACATACATCCAATCTGGGAACAGTTACCTAAGCTAGAGATACACCTACCGCCTACCGGAACATGAAAACCTATGTACTAATGAATACCTAGCAGAGCTACTGTGATGAATCGTCAAATTTCTACCTTTGAATCCCCCATTGTCACACATTGTTGTTCATTTTAGCTAAGAACACCAAATGCAGACAGGTAACTGTAAGATGAATTCATCCGATGATTCTTAGTGGTTCATAAGCATTCACAAATGCAAAAACATCTTATCCCAAAACAGTTACTTGACGAAAAGATTGACCTAACCTAGATGATTCTTAGCGGATCATAAGCAAACATCCTATCCCGAAACAGTTACTTGACTGGAGAAGATCGACCTAACTCGGATGATTCTTAGCAGTTCATAACCATTCCCAAATACAAACATCCTATCCCGGAATCGTTACTTGACTGGAGAAGATCCACCTAACCACAAAACCCTAAGTACCAACCGAACCCTAGCAATCAATCAACACCATCATCATCATCATCATTCACTACTCTTGATACAAACCGCTAACTAAAGATGCAGAACGACATAAAACTCCATTAAAGCTGACAAAAGGACTAGAGACATACCAGCAACTGAAGAAGTTGGCTCAGTATCTTCCGCATCATCATCATTGATGTCATCCTTGACACCCTCTTCAGATGCTGGTTCAGCTCTTTCGCTCGGATAAACTTCGGCTTCCAATCTCCTCTGGATGCATGATCAGACAGTAATTGGGTCAACTAGTAAACCTCCATTAACGAAGAATTCAAGCAACATCAACCTTACACTAAACATTATCAGTAAGTTTAAAATTCTTAGCTAACACTAAACATTCAATACAGAAACACTATCATTCCAGCTCAATGAACAGTGCAAACCCTAAGAACAGCAAATTCTGAAGCAAGGAAACTGAAATCACCTTTTTCCGCAGTTCGATTCGCTTTCTCCTTAGCGCCTCGTCCTGTTGCTTGTGAGCTTCCTTTCGTCTCTTCTTCTTCCTCTTATGGAATCCATTAACGTAGTCCCTGCAACAAACCAACCAGTTCAAAAACAATTGCTTCGTTAATTAAACGCAAAGCGAAAGACGGATTAAGCTCAGTTACTTGAGATCCTTCTCGTTGAACGATACGGCCAGAGACTTGTTCCTCAGTGAACGCTTCTTTATGTGCAAGACTCTGTTCCCCGGCGCTCCATCTTCAAGTTCGTCCGCCATTGCCGCCCTGAAGAAAAAAAGAGCACCAATTCCCAGTGACCTAGTAATAATAAGGAGGGAGGCCTATATGGGCCCATTAGTATATGGGCCAAATTATTGGGCTTATTCTGCTCCGTCGCAGTATTTCATTCCGGCCGCCGCGTCTGAAATCCGGCGAGATCAGTATACGGCGGCGACGTCGACGGCCTTCCTCGTAACGACCGGCTGGCCGCCGGAGCTCATCAACAAATCGCCATGGTTCATCTATCCTGAACTGACGTAAGATTTCTGATTGCTATTAACAGATGGCATTGAACATAACCACGTAGCAGATTATCTCAACCCCACAATCCAAAACCAAATCACTTTCACTGTTTGTCTTCTCTCGCTTTCTACTTGCAAGGCTGAGATTCATTCCTCCGACGAAATGATAGAATTCAACTGGTTCAGTTTCACCTGGAGCTAGGGTTCGTCTGTTTGAATTGAACAGAGATGCTCCGGCTAAGCATCTACTGCCCGACGCCCCAAGGTGTTACGCAGACTCGATCAATCAGGTCGTTGCAGCTGATTAAGCACCATAAATCCCCATTTCGTAGGGTTTTCATAGTTCAATCCGCTTTGAAAGATGGAGGTGATAATGGAGGCACAAGCAGCTTTCAGGGAAGCAGCAACAGCTGGCAGCCAGACTCCGAAATTGGAATCCCCTTTGAACAAAGACCGGTATGTGAAATTGTGAATGTCCTTTCTCTTGTTCCCAATTCCGCCATTTCTGTTACAGAGTGAAGCAACTTGTAACTCTGATATATCCGATCCATGGTAAATCAGTTCATAGTTGCAGAATTATAACTCTGAATCTTCCCAAAGTCCCGCCATTGCTGTTACAACAGAGTGAAGCAACTTATAACTCTGTTATACGCAATCCATGGCAAATCAGTTCATAATTGCAGAATTTTGTAATGATTCTACAGGTGAATGAATACTCGGACTTGAAAGATTCGACCCTGTATTCATGGGCTGAGCTGGGAACAGGTCCATTTCTCCTTCGTATTGGAGGCCTCTGGTTGGGAGCTCTCTCAGTGCTTGGAGTACCGATTTCAGCTGCAAGTTTCGATCCATCAAAGGTAAAAGTTCCATTTTCATATACCCTGTATAAATTGAAGTAGACACCAAGAAGAAGAATCAAATCAGATTTACAAGTGTTTATCCTAACAGGATCCACTGAGGTTCACTCTGGCAGCTGGGACAGGAACCCTATTCCTCGTTTCCCTAATTGTCTTGAGAATTTACCTAGTAAGCTTATCATCTTCATCTCTTTTTCTTTCTCTCTGTATGAACAAAGCAATCTACTGCTACAGAAATCTGACTATATGAGTGCCAAATATTACATATTTGCAGGGATGGAGTTACGTAGGTGACAGGCTTCTATCTGCAGTGATACCATATGAAGAGACTGGCTGGTACGACGGCCAGATGTGGGCAAAGCCGCCTGAGGTAAATTAGTTCTTGAGCTTGAGCAGATGACATTCCCTCTGTAAATCAATGCTTACATTAACAGCCTTTGCTTCTCGATCTCTACACATTTTCAGGTCCTAGCTCGAGATAGACTGTTGGGCTCTTACAAGGTAAAAAATGACTCAAAAGTCTGAACAAAACACTGATCTTTCAGTCTTTGAAAAGAGATTAACTAACAAGGGAGCTAATCTGTGGCCATCTAGGTAAAACCAGTGATCAAGAGGCTGAAGCAAACACTGGTAGGGATAGGAGCATTACTGGTGTCTGCAGTGTCACTCTTTGTATTTGCTATCCCTGTCCAAGATTTCTTCTTTGCCAATAGGGAAATTCAACCGGCTTCAGAAATCAATGGAAAGTACAGTCTAAGGTATGACTGTAACTCAGCACACAGCAGTTGAAGTTAGTACCGATGATGATTTACAGAGGTTCCAACACTTGCTGTATTGTTTGCTGCAGAAAGGAGGAACTGTTTAAATTGCCCGTAGACGTCAAGACCGACGATGATCTAGCAGCAGCTGCGGCGAAAGCTGCCGACGGAAGACCGGCGTACTGCAGAGACAGATACTATCGAGCATTAGCAGGTGGGCAGTACTGCAAATGGGAAGATCTCCTTGACTGAAAGAGTGAATTCAGGATCTTGTTATAACGACTATAATATATAGTGAACAAAAGCTTGTGTATACTAATAGTAAAGTTGGATCATCGTCAAAGAGATATTCATACTTTCATAGCTTAATAACAGTTTTTTTTATGAGATAGCTTCTTTAGGAAATAGAAACCGACAACACTCCATAGAGATATGTAAGAGTAAGACATGTCACTAAATGAACGGCTCGACAGTTGAACGACGGATCAAAGAGAGACAGAGACATGGTGTCGTTGCCAGCATCTGAAGAATCTCTTACAATTGCACCTCCTGTGACAAGAGAAGTAGTCCTTTGGATGAAGAAAGAGCTACACTTGTTGCGCTTCGTCCTCAATATTAGAATGTATGTAACCTGAAAATCAGCATCCCGGCACGCGAAAAAGTTCAAGGAGAAATAGAACAGAAATATCTGTCAATGCATACACCGTGCGAGAACCAGATATGGAATGGTTGATAACGGTTGAATTTGGTTAGCTAGTTAACCAGGAACCGACTGACCGAAATCGGTTAAATAGATGATCTGTTCTTCTATGTATATAATTGGTTAGCGTAAAGGGACGAATCAACATTCTAGATCGAACCAAGATTGGTGTCAAAGATTTGAACATTCTTATGCGTGGACGGAAGCCATTCCCCATTCCCCACAGTTGAAATTTGTAAACGGGAAGGTTTAAATAGATTAAATTAATTATAATATACGCCAAAATTAATTATCAAATACCATTAATCCAACCCTTATCGAAGAAGCCAATAAATAGTACTTGTTGTGTGTACTTAATATCCTAATAATTATGATGCACAATAATTGCCAAATGTCGTTTCTTATCTTAATTTTATTTGTGTATTTTTTTAGAAATTTGCAAATTAGATGCGAAATTAATAATAATAATACTACTACGAATCCGTTAGTTGGACTGGTAGATCAGTAGAAAGGTTAAATTGGAGGTTGAGTTTGAGTGATCATTGGTACACCTTGGACATTGAGAAGGCAGTGTCTTGCAAGCGAATGACAAATGATCGAGTTAGTGTGTGTGAGGAATATATGTAGGTGAAAGCATAGAATGAGCGGATGATAGAGAAGTATCGGGTCAACCCATTAGTGAGGACATGTGTCCACAACCTTTAGCTTGCAACGTGAGGGCGTGTGGTCCTAGTGTATATCGTGTCCTTTACTGAATGGGTGATTGGTACTGATGGTGCTGTATAGATAGGGCCAATGTGACACGGTCAATCTCAACGTGTCAGCCTCTTAGTGGGATCTCGATGGGGTGTCATCTTAACCGATGGATGAGAGCCTACCTCATAGTGGTGGTTTGTGTCAGACCATACAGAGTGGTATGTTCTCTAAGGGATGATTAACGGGTTTGCAGGGTGCATAGGAGTTGGTGGCTAATTGACAGAGCATGCATCATCTTACTGTTGTAGGGATATGACGAGGTGCAGTCTTCATCATCTTTGTCAGGGCAAGTGGACACCGTGGTAGAAGGATGGTGAGGGCGGATTGAATCGCCCTGAGGGGTCATGGGCGTTGTGCCCAGAAACTTATCAATTGCCACCTAATACGGTACATAGGGAGTCTAGCGATTTCTGGGTCGTACTAAGAAGCTTCTTGTCAGCTGGTATTTTCGATATGCCCTAACCCCATATGGTGAGAGCGGATTGAATCGCCCTAAAGGATCATGGGCTTCTAGCCCCAGAGACCCATCAACTACGAATGACAATAAATGTAAGCCGGTCAAATATCTTAATGTCAGTGTTATGTGAACCACCTATGTTTAATGAAAACCCAAGAAAGAATCTACAAATATTAGAATTTTTTCCCTATCATGCAATTTTTTCTTGAATTACAAAATATCTCAAAATTATTGAAAAAATAATAATTCCCTTAATATATTACTTTAAGAAATGGAAAATAAAATAAAAATCGGCTTTGTCGACATAAGGAAGCGCCTAAAAGCAAAGCTAAGCATAATCGAACAAATTAATCGTACCTTCTCAAAAACAAAAAATTCCAAAATTCATCACTATTTATAGTCCAAAAAGTCCGCCTTCATAAATTCCTTGGAAACACCGCCACTATAAAAATCAAATCAATCACACCAACGATTCAAACCAACCAGCTCACGCATTCCATTGCCCAATCAACTCGAGCCGATGATGGACGAACCCGGGTCATCGCCTCAGTCCGTCTTCTCCGACCGGGTCAAGATCAACGGCTCGTCAGTCACAGCGCTGACTCTCACCTCCGAAGGCAAGCTCCGGTGGACTGACGGCGACGATCAGCGGTGTCTGGTATTGGAGAAGCAGGTGCTCGGTTTCTCTGTCGTTGAAGGAACGAAGGTAGCGTTGAAGACGGTAGTAAACAGCGAAGCAGCTAGCTGCTGCTGTATTGGTGGTGGTAGCAGGGGTGAGCTGGTGAGGAAGGAATTTGTGTTCGAGCCTGTTAATGGCGATTCGCTGAATTTGTGGTGCCAGTGCATCCGCGATTATCTTGATTCTTTAGGTAATTGGATTTCGTTACGTTTTGCTGTAATGGTTAGTTTGTTGCTTTGTTTGTTTGGCTATCTGCTGCAGTTTTAAGCAGGAAGGAATTGATGAAATAGCAGGTTTGGATTTGTACGGACTGTAAATCGTGATTAGAGTGGGAAAGAGCTGTGGTCCAGAAGAGATTGAACAGTGAATCACTAATGGTTCAATGTTTAGTGTTAAATATCATGAAATGATCTGTATCGAATTGTGCCAAATCGTCATAAGATCGTGATTGTACACCATAATGCTTAGTCAGAACTATGAAACTATGATCATATAGTAATGCTTTAGCTCTCTTGTACTCTCGTACGAGAGTCAATCAGTATGATCAGATAGTACGGTACAATTTGAACAAACATGGTGGTAAATGTAGCTGTGGGGAGTGGATACTACTGTTATAGTTCTGCTGCTGTGTTTTTGAGGTCAAATTTCGGTGGAATTTCTCTGATTTGGTGTGGTGAATTTTCACTGACAGGTCGGCCGAAGAGGCTGCTCGTGTTTGTGAACCCGTACGGTGGGAAGAGAATTGCTCCCAAGGTGTATTACGATCATGTGAAGCCGCTACTCGAGGATGCTGGTGTACAGATTACATTGCAAGGTTTGGAACTCTTTTCTTCATCTCTGATTGGGTTCTTCCATGTTTAGAGTGGTGTGTTTGAATTTGGTTTTTGGTTATTAGAAACGGAGCATAGGCTTCATGCCAAGGAAGTTGTGAGCAGCTTCGAGCTTTCCAAATATGATGGCATTGTTTGCGTCAGTGGAGATGGCATCCTTGTAGAGGTTAGTTTGGTTCTATGAGTTTGATGAAGTCTTTCTTTTGAGCTTCTCTTTAACTTAAACTAGGATATCATATACTCGAATAGTTTGTGATCCTTGCCGGTTGCATTGTCAATTTCGGTTAGCAAGAGCAAGGGAACTTAACATGATCACCATTTCAGAAGTTATATTCAATACTTCACTTTAACTCAATCCTGAAGACTGAATTAGTTTCAAAATGTAGTGCTGATATTGATGGTTATGGTTCTGATTTCAGCTTCCCATTTTATAAAAGACTGATTGCTAGCATTCCCTTCTGTATTAGCAAGTTCTAGTTCCTTACCGATGCCGAAATATTTAGTAGGTGGTAAATGGTCTTCTGGAGAGACAAGACTGGAAGGATGCAATAAAGATGCCTCTTGGAGTCGTCCCTGCAGGTTCTTTCTCTACTTGCTTATGTTCATGAGCCATTTGAGATTCTGCTGTACACTCTGTACATTACCCATTTGTTAGCTCGTGCCACGGTACTTCTATATTATTGCCGGACTAGTTGGTACTGTTAAACCAAAGAGATTCAGCTGTTCTTCATGTTTGATCTTGTCATTTACTCCATAGTGCAAAGTAAACAGTCTTACAGATATCCCCAATGGCTGCATTCATAGAATGACTGGTACTATTTCCAGTTTTTTACATTTGGTACATCTGGATCCAGGTACGAGTAACGGCATGGTAAAATCCCTTCTCGATGCAGCTGGTGAAGCCTGCACCCCGTCAAATGCAGTTCTTGCAATCATACGAGGTAACAAAGGACCACTTTTGCTTTTCTTCGTGAATGTATCGATCTTATAGTAGTAGATGGCGTGTCTTGCTTGTAGGCCGTAAAAGCTCACTGGATGTAGCCACTGTCTTGCAAGGAGACACCAAATACTACAGCGTTTTGATGCTCGCATGGGGTATGCTCAAGGACCCTCCATTTCCTTAAATAATCAGGATCCGGCCAGGATCACTGAAGAATATTTCTCATCCGAACCTTGTCTCTTTCAGGTCTGGTGGCAGATGTCGACATCGAGTCTGAGAAGTACCGATGGATGGGCAGTTCTCGAATCGACTTCTATGTACTATCTCGCATCTCTTAATCAATATTGAAGCTTCCCATATCACGTAGACATCATCTTCCATTCTTATGATGTAGGCTATTCAACGGTTATTTGGTCTAAGGAAGTACAACGGCCGCATCTCTTTTGTGCCCGCACCAGGATTCGAATCATACGGAGAGCCATTCAACCACAACAGCGGGCACACAAGCGCTCGTGAATCCTGCGATTTAAGCAAGGAGAAGCCCGTGAAAAGCCAACCGTACGGTTACCAAGGACCCGACCTCGAGTTGCTGAACCGGGAATGGCGGACGATCGGTGGACCGTTTGTCTCAGTTTGGCTTCACAATGTAGCTTGGGGCGGTGAGAACACCATGGCTGCACCTGATGCAAAGGTTTGGCCAATTTTTCGAGCAACTCTTTACGCAATCAGTGATCCAAATGACTGAAATCTTTTCTGCTACTTTCTCTCCCTTCGCTCTGCAGTTCTCAGATGGATGTTTGGACTTGGTGCTCATCAAGGAATGCCCAAGGCTAGCTTTGCTCTCGTTCATGACAGAGCTAAGCAACGGCGGTCATGTGAAATCGCCACACGTTATCTACCTCAAGGTCAGTCTAGCTATTTCCTTTACTATCACGATTGAACTTGCTCAAGTACTTATCAATTGGCACCACCTAACTCGAACCGATAGGATTCAGAATGATTTAAGCCACTAGCCTGGTCACAGGTCGAGTTAGGCAGGCGAGTTCATCAGGTTGGAGGTTTATCGAGTCATTTATTCATCATATTACGGGTCAATTATATCATAGTTTGCTTAGTTCAAAGGTTTTTGACGTGTTAAGATTGGGCTAGCTTCGAAATGTTCGTTTTCGATCAATTTAAATTATTAGTCGGACTAAGTCAGCTCAGCTTTTCGACAGCTCCTCCCAATCCACCACAAGATGCATCATAGTTCATAGGAGCCGAGGTTATCCACTTACCCCGACAACCTCTCCTCGAACGCAACCTAATCCACTCCCTTCCCTTTCTCCCTCGCAGGTGAAAGCGTTCATCTTGGAGCCCGGCCAACGAGTAAACGAACCCTCCGTTGGAGGCATCATTGACGTCGACGGCGAGGTATTGGCCCGAGGAAACGGGACGTACAAGTGCGAAGAAGAGACTCTTATGGCCTACGATAGGCTACTGATCACTGTGAATCAAGGCTTAGCCACCATCTTTTCTCCTGTGTAGCCATTTTTTCTCACTTAATACGAACAACCATGGAGGTTGTTCATCATACCAAACTCATCTGTTATATTTTAACTGTGTTATACCAAAAAGGAATGAATGCTGACGGAAAAAAGGCCGTTTGTACAGTTATTTAACGGAAGGTTTGATTTGCTAGGAAATTTCTTGCTTGTTTAGTAGTTAACCTTGTTGGTGAAATACGTTCCGAAACTATAGGTGGGTTACAAACTCGTTCTAAAATTTTAATCTGTTACAGAGTGTTCCTATTACTATGAAATGTGTTACAGATTAGTCCTAATGACATCATTTGTGTATTTTTTAGCCATTTTGCCACGTCGTCATTGACATGTGATCAAAAATATAATTTAAAAGTCAGTTTAAATTATAGAAGTGAAGAGATTTATTGTGGGAATAGAACATGTATATGTATCATAGTCTGCGAGACTTTGATCGTTCATGGATACTGATGGATAGTGTCTACCAACTTGGGCCACATGTACAATGTGCCTAGCCTTGGTGGTGGGTTATTGACTAGTGAGCAATGGGTACTTAGAGATTCTGGGTCTTGAATTCTTGATTCTACATATGAGGACGAAAATTTGGGACGGACTCAATAAAGGTATTCCGCTGATTGGAGAGAGCAACCTCAAATTGTGGTGGGATCTATACAGAACTCCATGCTTGAGCTCGATTCTGGGTAGCATACGCAAGACGGCAGATGAAACGTAGTGACACAAGCGTTTTCATGTAGGGGGGGGGGGCTTTCTTTGGAGCAAGAATGGATTTCAACTTAGTCGAGCTGTTTGAAAATAAGCATACTTGATCTGGTGATCTTCATAAGAAAAAAACTTGGACCAACATGAAAGACCAGTATACAACAAACATCAAAACGCAACGAACAAATTATCCTTACACGAGAATCTACCCCTAAGACAATACCAAATTTTACCTTTATTAAACTACTCACAACAACACACGGTGTTAAGTTACTCGTCATACTGTTATATCACTACGTTGTAACTTATAACTATCAACTACCAGATAACGAGTACCCAAACCTCGATAGGGCATTCGGGTTCGAGTCGGGTTCAAGTAATCCCATGACCCAATGGGTAGATTTCCACTCCTACCCCTACAAGTCTACAAGTCAAGCTATGAGTGCATTAAAACTAGGCTGGAAGAAGGATAATCCTATTCCAGTTTAGGATTGGACTGTGGACCAATGGGAAACTTGCTTGTAATTTGGTTTGATTGGGCTTTCATGGCAGATTAACCTGACCCAAATCTACAGTTCAATCTTCTCTTTGTACTAGTGGACCCCACGAGAACCAGAGGGATCTTCTGCAATTGGTAAAAGATCTGCTGCATCAGGCTGCAGGGTAATAGCTGTATACCCTTGTCAGAAGTCAAGTGATGACGTGTACCAATAGAAATAGAGTAAGGTTGGTTTGGTTGATAAAATTGGGTTTCAATATCCGATCCACTGAGAATTGTAGTGCAATTATTTGAGTCATTTTTCAGTGGGCCGGGAATTGGAACCCAGTTCCATCAACGAGTTCCAATTCCCGGACCCAATCTCATCAACCAAACGACCCTTAGGCCTATAATGACATTAGAATTAGTGTGAGTAATAAAGTGTCTAATTAGTAATTATACCACTAATTTTTGGGACGATGAGACTACTTGAGATTAGAGGGTTTCGATAATAAAATCATTCACCTATCAGGCTGACGAGTTTGTCTAAGTGTTTTCACTGGTGATACACGAGCTAGTCATCTCA
This sequence comes from Linum lewisii, assembly GCA_034768395.1. NCBI lineage: Eukaryota > Viridiplantae > Streptophyta > Magnoliopsida > Malpighiales > Linaceae > Linum > Linum lewisii. Next base: position 709,206 of record CM068299.1, read on the forward strand.
AATACACATATAATCTCTCTGAAATTTGCACTTTTAAGAAGAGTATACACTTCATAACACACAAACTAGACGTGTGAAAAACCTCGTTCAATAAGTAAATTTAACCTCATAAGAGAATCTCATTAATCAAGTCATGAGTATGTTGTGACAACTTTCACCAGAACACTACAAAGAGCGAAATGCAAGTAGTATGATCATAATATAAATTTGAAACTGAGCTTCTATCTTTTGAGTTTTGATTGATGAACAAAGACGACACATTTAAGCGAGCTTATTATCATTACATGTTTACCACGAACTACACGAAAACAATTGATTATATATATTTATGCATTACAATTTTTTTTTCATTTATTAATTATGTAAGATTAATAATAATAGAGAAAATTAGGAATAACTAAGAGACCACCCATGGAGCTATTGTGATTATTTATTTTAGAAAGGACATGGGATTATGGGTTTTGTCAAGGCTAGTAACTCTATTAATAATTTTCTATTTTAATATATTTATATATATTCCTTAAATTTGTTAACCTTTTTAGTAAAATTTTAATTTGAAAATTCCAAAACAACTAGACTTGACACACTAAAGAATAAAAATGACAAAAAATAAGCTTTAATATTTGCATTAATATTTATACTAATTATTCACCTCCTTTCCTTCTTTTTTCTATTTTAAAATATTTATATATATTTCCTTAATTTGTTAACCTTTTTAGGTAAAATTTTAATTTGAAAATTCCAAAACAACTAGACTTGACACACTAAAGAATAAAAATGACAAAAAAATAAGCTTTAATATTTGCATTAATATTTATACTAATTATTCACCTCCTTTCCTTCTTTTTTCTATTTAAAATATTTATATATTTTTCCTTAATTTTGTTAACCTTTTTAGGTAAAATTTTAATTTGAAAATTCAAAAAACAACTAGACTTGACACACTAAAGAATAAAAATGACAAAAAAACAAGCTTTAATATTTGCATTAATATTTATACTAATTATTCACCTCCTTTCCTTCTTTTTTCTATTTTAAAATATTTATATATTTTTCCTTAATTTTGTTAACCTTTTTAGGTAAAATTTAATTTGAAAATTCCAAAACAACTAGACTTGACACACTAAAGAATAAGGTACGTCGAACGAAATTTAATGCACGAATTTTCTTCGACGACTTCTGTTAAATCTCAATCACCTAACCTAACCCTAAGTGTCGAGAATAACCTAGTTTCTCCTCACTGTGCCCTTCGTTCCTCATTTTCCTTTTATCGAGATAAGGAGCGCCACCGAAGGAAAAATAATCGATGCTTATAATCAAATACCATCATTAGAATATACAAACCTAGGTTACATTCCCTCAGTTTTTTACTCATCTCATTTTTCGCGCCAATAAACGTTAAACCTGCATGATAGTCTACGTCAATTTTAAGTATTTTTCTTTTCCATCATCCAATCCTCGAAATAATTTCGTACATTCGTTGCTTATTATTTCAACATTCACACACGTACCGATTAGACTCGACCGTCACGACTCGAACCGAAGCTGGTTGACCCAGCTAGCCGGATCAGGGACCTTTCTGTTACATCTTTTTCTCACCCAAAAAAATAATAATTTTATCCTTTTTGCGCCTCAAATATTTTTCTACTATTTAATCCCTTCCTCCTCTCTCTCTTTACTTTCTCTGTTTTCTCCACAACCGAAAAGATTTGAAACCTCGAGGACTCTCTTCCCCCACTATGTGATAGTAGTTCCTCCGGCGAGGGTTGCAAAGCTTCTTCTTCATGACTACTCCGTCACCGTCTCCGACTCCACCTCCTCCTCCGCCGCCGCCGCCGCCTCCTCCTCCTCAACCTCCTTCCGCTCTCCCTCCTCTTCCTCCTCCGCCGCCAACTGCTCCTTCGGTCTCGTCCAAGTGCTTCAATTCCGTCTGCACGGAGAACAAGTCAAGGAAGGCCTGGCGTCTCCGGTCCGGAGAGCTAGCCGAGCTGTGCGATCGATGCGCGTGAGTATATAAACTATAAACGATAAACCTCTTCTCTAGTGTTTTTTTTTTTTTTTGCTTCACTCGGCGCGCTGTTTGGCTGGACTGTATTGTATATTTTTTATAGTGATTTTGCCGCAGTTTGGAGCTCGTTTTCGGTTTTAGGTGAATTTACGACTGGCTAGGCAATGTTCTTAGTGCTTGTTTGGTTGCTGTATGTTGAGAATTGAGGTTTTTCTTTTGTTATTTGGAATTGCTACTGAATGAATGCATGTTAATTTTGATATATTCGATCATTTGACTGCGAGCTGTAATGACGGAGACGATTACTCGCTGTGGAGAAATGAAAAATGGCCGTGCTAGCTTCTGTAGCTGGAATTCCTTTCATGATTTCCGCAGTCGAGTTTTGTGATTTGCTTACGTGTTTGCAGTTACTGTTTCGATTGATTTCCTTCTGTATGTGGAAGCTGATATTGGACCTTTGGTCGGTCTAGTAATGGAGTATTTGGTTGACTTTGACTGTAGATTTGACGTTTGGTTAGACTGTGAGAGGCTGATTGGCTACGTATTGAATAGCTAATAGCGAGTGTGAGGTATTTGATGTCCTTCTGTATGTGGAAGCTGATTTGGGATCTTGGTTCAGTCTATTAATGGTGGATTTGGTTGACTTTTGACTTGGAGATTTGACGTTTGGTTGGACTGTGAGACTGATTGGCTACGGGTTGAATGGTTATAGTGAGTGTGAGGTATAGGCATAGCCATTGGTGGATAGAGATGTGGATGGTAAACGGCCTTAGCTAATAGATCTCTTAATAGGGTTTGAGTTAGTTTTTGGCTTAGTCTCCTTTGGAGTTGTCATCCATAACTTGAACATAGTCACTTGATGTTGTTCTGCAGTCAAGGATTTGGTGGTATGTGAGATTCGGCAGCAAATACTGACCCGTGGATATCCGACAAACCTGGATGTTTGATAATTTGAGTAGTAATCCAGTATAGTCTTGAATGTGGCTGTGCAAGTTTTGTCATATGGCGGTTGTGGTGGAATTTTTCCTTTTTATAGGAGATGATTAGCTATGGAATATTGTCTTTCCATATGTAGCTTGTTTGGTTTAGGTAGTTTTTAAAGTTTATTGTTTCATTCCCTAGCTTTTTTTTCTGATTTTGTATTGAATATGGTGGGTGAAATAGGACTGTTTATGAGGAAGGTAAATTCTGTGAGACTTTTCACTTGGATGCCACTGGTTGGAGGTGCTGCGATTCCTGCGCAAAGGTAAGCTAAGAAATGTTCTTGTAAGTTTGGTTGATACATTCTTTCAACTACATCTATGGTGGTCTAAATGTGTACTGTCTGTCTCACTGTATACTTTCTATTGCAGCGTGTGCACTGTGGCTGTATTGTCTCCGTTAGTGCCTTTACAATGTTGGATGCCGGCGGCATTGAGTGTGTGACTTGCGCAAGAAAGAATGCTGTTTGTGTAAGTATTATATTTGTTCTATTCTACTGCATGTGCAGCTATTATCCTTATCTCGTGTCAATGTACAATGAGCTCCTACCCTTATGTCGATTCGCTATTTTAAGGTCTCCTGGTTTCACTTGGTTGCCTTTTATTAATCAACGATAATTTTTCATGTAGAAATTCTGATCTCTGCTGATTAATGTTGTGGAAGCTGATGGAAAAATTCAGTTATCATGTCTCTATGAATATGTTGATGCAGACGTGTGTTATTTAGCAAAACAAGAAATAAGCCGCCTCGAGAAAAAAAAAACTAACATTTCTTTCTCCTTCGTTTCTGTATTTCAGACATCAAATCCTACATGGTCACCTTTGTATTCCCATGGATATTTATCTGACAGAGTGAAGGACATCTCTGCAAAAAACCGGAACCAGTTAGGTCCTGTGCCATGGAGGCAAGCGCCTAGTTTGTTCAATTCTATTCCTCAGGCTGATGCCCATCCTAAGGGTCCTTATGAAGTTTCCGCCGAGAGATCATTTTCCGCTTCCCCCGAAAAAGGGAAAATCGAGAATTTGGCTGAGAGATTCGTGAACGGAAATTTGAAGCTCAGTTCAGGAGACAAAATTGAGAACCGTTATCCAGGTGCTCGAGGAGAACTTGTTTATAGTGACTTTTTAGAGATTTTCTGTTGCAGCACGATAGCTAATGTTGTGGTTTTTAAAGCCCTTTTCCTCTTCTTGTCTATCCATAGGTACGTCTAGTGCGGAACAACAGTCTTCCTGCATGAGAGAAGATCTATCCGCTTCAGAATTCAGATTTGGTCGAAGCTACACATCGATAAATGAAACAAATGGGAAACTTGGTTCCTCTACAGTGCCTATGCGGGTGACCCTATCACCACTTGTGAAACAGCCTCCCGTCACGCAGAATGGAGGTGATTTACCAGTTGAGCCTCGTCCTCGTGGAAGACCCGTGGAAGAAGCCAATTACATTCAAGGTACTTACCGAGGTTCACCGATGAGGCGCTGGCACTAATATCTGGGAAGTATCCTTTAATCAGTTTGCACTTTCTTCATATTTCTGGATAGCTAGGCTACTGGTCACTCCATGTGGTAAATAAGTTCCGAGTTTGCATGAGCAATTATTTTAATTCAATTAATTCGTCATTCTGGATCCTGCTGATGGACTCGGTTCAACGCAATAACTTTCTAACCATCACCTCATTAATTTCTGTGATGTCAAGCTTAACCATTTCTAAGTTCAAATTCTACAATAACTCCCTGTTTGAAAAAATGCTGAGTGCTAGTGATGCTGGCCGAATCGGACGATTGGTGCTGCCAAAGAAATGTGCTGAGGTTAGTTCTTATGCTTTTGACTTGGCCAGTTTCTCATCTCCTATCTTTGTTTTCATGCTTAATAATATTAGCACACTTGAATCTACGTTCTTTCGTCCTGTGTTGGTGTTCATGCACTCATCATAAGGTTTTCCTTTGGATTATTCTTGGTTCAGGCCTATTTCCCACCAATTTCTCAACCTGAAGGTCTGCCTCTTAAGGTTCACGATTCTAAAGGCAAAGAATGGATATTTCAGTTCCGCTTTTGGCCCAATAACAACAGTAGAATGTACGTCTTGGAAGGGGTTACTCCTTGCATACAGAGCATGCAATTGCAAGCCGGTGATATAGGTAATTACAGGATTCGGACTACAATACTCTCTGGCTTCAAATTCTTGCATGGCCATGGATTCAAATTCTGTACTGATTGTCACTCTATTTTCCCCAGTGATGTTCAGCCGGTTAGAGCCCGAAGGGAAATTGGTAATGGGATTCCGAAAAGCTTCAGCTCCGCCGTCTGATCAGGTATTATTAGCTTCATGCATTTTATTTTCCCTCCGACTTCTTGATGATCTGCTAGCTTTTTGGCTTCTGATGCTTTTATGTCCGATGCACAGGATAACGAATTAAGCAGGCCTATTACTGGCGCTTCTGGAAACGGAGAAGTTCGTATAAACATTTACTTTGGTGAAACTTTTCATATCTACCTTTTGTTTCTGATCTTTCTTTCCCTGACAGGTCAATGCGTCTGATCCTACTCCATGGTCTAAAGTTGACAAGTCGGGTTACATAGCCAAAGAAGCTCTCGATGCCAAACCGTTGGCGAGAAAGAGGAAGAACAGCGTACTGGGTTCGAAGAGCAAGCGCCTAAGGTTGGAAAGTGAGGACATGATTCAATTGAAGTTAACGTGGGAAGAAGCGCAAGGGTTGCTCCGCCCTCCTCCCGAGCATCGTAGTCCCAATGTTGTTGTCATTGATGGATTTGAAATCGAGGAATTCGAGGTACTGCGTGGTTTTTCTTTCTCTTGTTTCATTTCATTCGCATTTCGTCTTCATTTTCTCTATCGTTCTTTGTTTCGACAGGATCCACCTGTACTCGGGAAACCAACGATCTTAGCAAATGATAAAGCCGGGTAAATTACAACACTCGAACATGCCACATCCATCCTCTCTGGCTTTTTTCTCATTATTAGCTACGATCATCTCTTTCTGAACGAGTATTCCGCCATGGCTGAAAACTGTTCTTATCATGCACTACCGTGTCTGCTTTTTTACAGCAACAAAGTCCAATGGATGCAATGTGAAGACTGTTCGAAATGGCGAAAGGTACCTGTCGACGCTCTTCTTCCTTACAGATGGACGTGTTCTCGTAACTTATGGGATCTAGAAAGGTATATATATATCATGCTTCAAAATTCCGTCATTAGACCTAAATTCGACTTTACGAATAACATTCGATTCAAAACTCCTCGTCTTTCAGAGCATCATGCTTAGCAGATCAAGAACTGAATGGAGAACAGCTCAGAGAACTGCTACCATCCCAACACTTAGGTACAAATCGTTGAGAACAAAATCGCTCCTTTCATAGCTTTTGCAGAAATTTCGAGTCTGTCCCGTCTTTTTTCGAGCAGAACTTAGAACTAGAACTGTATTGACATTTAATCCTTTTTTGGTAACATCAATATATGGCATTTCATTCAACTGTTGATTCTCTTGAATTTCCTTTCACAATTGGTTGTTGGTGTCCATCAATGGCGAAAACTCGCAGCTCCTGCTCCTCCCAAGAAACCGAAGCCGCCAGCTGCTAAGCCGGAAAAGGACGGCCAAGAAGAAGCAGTACAGATCGACATGATTGCAAGTTCGGCAATTTTCGAAGAAGGTGGCGGCGAGGATGGAGCTTCTTCGGCCATGACGACGAAGCATCCTCGACACAAACCCGGGTGCACCTGCATTGTCTGCATTCAGCCTCCGAGTGGGAAAGGCCCCAAGCACAAACCAACATGCGCTTGCACGGTCTGCGAAACTGTGAAGCGCCGCTTCACTACTCAGCAGATGAAGAGGATGGAGAAGCGAGAAGCTGAAGCTAAACAGATGCAGCTCCCGCCGCCACTGCCGGATGACAACGATGAGGATGACGTTCCGTTGAATTCAGCAACCAGCAGCGGCGAGAGAAGGGGTTCCGACGAAGGGAATCTACCTCCCTCATCTTCCTCCTTGTCCAGCTCGTCTTTCAAGGGGGGAATTGACCTCAACATCCAGCCTGAACGGGAGGAAGAAGCGGCGGCTCTGCCTGTCATAGAGACGTCGAAGAAGGTTTCGTCTCCGACCACCGGAAACGCCGACACTCAGGCTACAACAATGTCACCTAATGATGTTAGTAAGCTGGTCCATGATTCCGAATCACAGGAGAAGGTCTCCTCCTCGACATCTGGCATCCCAACCAGTGATCAGACACGTGTCGCAACCAGTGATCTGACACCTGTTGCAACCAGTGATCTGACACCTGTCACAGCCAATGATCAGACACCTGGCACAACCAGTGAACAGACACCTGTCGCATCCATTGTTCAGACACCTGTCGTACCCATTGTTCAGACACCTGTCGCACCCATAGTTCAGACACCTGTCGCAACCACTGATCTGACAGCTGGCGAAAGTGGCGAAAACAGATTGCTAGCAAAACCAACTGAAGAATCTGCTTCTGCTTCTGCTTCTGCATATGCATCTGCACCAGCTAATGAATGATGATACACACCTTACCATTCCGTCCCGTCGTAACCGCGTTCGAGATAGCCAGCCTCGAGCATCGAAATCCGATCGGAGTAGTTTCATTTCATGGTCTGTACATAACAGCAAAGGAAGGAAAGATAAAGACGCTCGGAAATGATCCCTGCGACGAGGCGGCTTGCATGGTGATCAGAATCTCGATCTCGACCTCCAGTTTTCGCGACATTCGGTGTGCTTCGGAGTTTCGAAATGCTTGAAACTAGAAGCTACAGAGAATGTAAATTAAGCTGTTAGTTTGTTCTTCTTGTTAAGTTTGTTTTTTTGCCGCCATTTTCATTGGCTGAGCTTTCTAGTTCTAGACAGAGCAAACAGCATTGGGGGCCGTTATAAGTAGTAGTTTATAGACTCGTAATAATCTTTTAGTTCAGTTGTCAAATTTCTATTCTTTCAGAACTATTTCGGGTTGGATAATTGAGTTTTTGGGTAACCGGTCTAAATTGTGGTTAATAAGATTATATTTCAGAAGGATTGGATAATTGGTCTAAATCGTTTGTTGGGTAAGAAGGATAGAGAAAATGCCTCGAGCCAATGTTCGAGTACCCGACGCTAAAGTAACTCATGCCATACTCCAGGAAAAGCTCGAACGACCTTCAACAAAAGGGTACATGTACCCGAAACTGACACAGGTGGGTAGGTAGAGAATACCTAGGGGCGCGAGACAACTCTCTCTAAGGAACTCGACAAAATAGCCTCATAACTTTGGGAGAAGGAGTGCCTCCTCACAAAGGGGGATTGCAGTGTTCATGCCCGGTGACTGTTTACCAAAAACACAGGTTTCTGCAAAGTCGTAAGACCATGTATGGGAGCTGATGCTTGCCCAGTGTCAGAAGGTCAAGGAAGTTGGTGACCTGATGACAGGGGAGCCGGCGATCGAAACCCCGGTGAACGGCGACCGTAACTATAACGGTCCTTAAGGTATCGAAATTCTTTGTTGTAGTCCAATGTGAGTTGTGGGTAACCAATATCCACATTGAATAAGGTACAAGGTCATATATATGTGCTAGCTGAATCTTACATCTCTACCTTGGTTTTGATACAATTTATCACTATTGCTTATAGTTATGTTCCAAATTTTCTACTAAATTTCTGTAGGGTTCATAATGAATTAACAAACGCGTCACAACTGTTCAGACAATTTTTCTCTTACCCGCTTCGTATATCATCTCTAATCTAATAAAAATAAACTAATTTAATCTATCATACGATTTCACAAACACAAACATAATCTCATTTAAAAAAAGACTAATTATGGGTTTGGTGAAACAAAGAAGAAGACTAGGTCAACAAAACCCCAAAAATCTTTACCCCTATTTTTCACCTAAAGGTGAAAAATTGAAAGATGGTAAACCCTTTACTAAATAATTTTACTTTCAAGTAATTTTTTTTTACCATTTCCTTATTAATAATCTCATATTAATCCCTCTCTATTTCCCCTTTTTCCTTTTTAAATATATATATTAATCCTTCTTCTTCAAATTTGCAAGAAAAAAAAATTTGTTCTTGCTTCATTGTCACCTTTCTCTCTTCCTCCTCATTAATCTAATTCCAAGGTAAATGAAGAGGAAGATAGCTCGATGACAATTACTTTAACCTAATTACACAATCAAACCAAAATCCCAAATTAAAAGAAAAAAAGAAAAAAGAAAAAAAATCTCGTTGGTAATTTTAAAAAACTCAGGTAAAACAAAAATCAGGCAAGATGAATGATCTTCTCTCGAGCTCCTTCAAGAAGTATAGCGACTTGCGGCAGCAGAGTCAGACAGATGATATTGAGGCCGGACACTCTCACTCGAACCTCGATAAGTTTTTCCAGGATGTCGAGAATGTTAAGGACGACATGAAATCTGTGGAGAAGATGTACAAGTCGATCCAGGAGGCCAATGAGGAGTGCAAAGTGTTGCACAATGCCAAGAGTGTGAAGGCCATGAGGGCCAAGATGGATGCTGATGTCGGTCAGGTCCTGAAGAGGGTGAAGCTCATCAAGGGAAAGCTCGAAGCGTTGGAGAGATCGAATGCTGCTGCACGCAATGTTCAAGGGTGCGGTCCAGGTTCATCAGCGGACCGCACCAGAACGTCTGTGGTGGGCGGGTTGGGGAAGAAGCTGAAGGACCTGATGGACGATTTTCAGAACCTCAGGGCTAAAATGTCTGCGGAGTACAAGGAGACCGTAGAGAGGAGGTATTACACGATTACAGGTACGAAAACCGGAATTTCCTCTTTCAATCAACCTAAACTTCTAATCTCAATCAACCAAAAACCAAACCATTTCCACCACAGGGGAGAAGGCAAGCGAGGATCTAATCGACGACCTAATCTCAAGCGGGGAGAGCGAGAGCTTCCTCCAAAAGGCCATCCAAGAGCAAGGCAGAGGACAAATCCTCGACACGATATCAGAGATCCAAGAGAGGCACGACGGGGTGAAGGAGATCGAGAAGAACCTAATCGAGCTCCACCAGGTGTTCCTCGACATGGCCGCCCTAGTCGAGGCCCAGGGCCACCAGCTGAACGACATAGAGAGCCACGTGATGCACGCCAGCTCGTTCGTGCATCGCGGGACCGAGCAGCTGCAGGAGGCTAGAGAGTACCAAAAGGACTCGAGGAAGTGGACTTGCTATGCCATAATCCTTGGCCTCATCTTCATAATTCTTCTCTTGCTTCCTCTGGTTCCTTCCATCATTGCTCTCATTCGCACCAACCGATGAACGAACGAACGAAACCTGGGTTTTTTTGGATGATCCTTTGAAGTTTTTTGTCTTTTAACAGATGTTTTTTAGATTCTGTTAAAGATGTATTCTAGCAAAGGCATGTTGGGAAGAAGAAGCCATAGGCAAATGATCTCTTGGCTTTGTGTAAAACTTGTATTGTAAAACATCACATTTTTAGTCACATTTCCACCTTTTTAATTGAACAATTCTTTTCCAAGTTTATCAATGTTGATTCATAGATCTTGGTTATGTCATGAACAATTCTTTCATGTTATCGAACATTGTTCAAGGTAGATCAATACAGGACCGGTATGGGTACCCACTTTAAAAATGAGTATCCACACCTCTGCCCTTCAACGGGTAAAACGGGTACTCACAATTTGTGCTGGTCAAGTAGTGGTTTACCCGTTCTACCCGTTGTTCTATCTAAACCCACTAAATTGAGAACTATTTCGGGTTGGGTAATTGGGTTGATGGATTATGTTGGGGTGGTAGGCTAAATATTTGGATTCACAAGTTGGATTGAGTAATCGGTCCAAATCAGATTAACGAGTATACCGGGTATAGGACTCAAGGGCACTCCTCACATCCCGACCAGCTCTAGGTTGCGAGTACCCGATACCCACACGAGCATGGGTCAGTTCGGGTTGGTCGGGTCAGGTTGAGTACTAACCAAGCCAATGAAGATCAGATAAACCAAAGAATATTGAGTAACAATCAAGCTAGAACAACAGGAGGTCAATTTAAAGAACACTCACAACCCACCTCAAACCTTCATCATTCAAGCAAAACCAACCCAAACCAAATCAAGTAACGATTAGATCGGATCAAACCGATCCGATCCAATATGATTCATATGCAACCCAGATTCCAAATCAGAAAAAGAAAGAGCCTTTTTCTTGCAGATTCAACAGAAAACCCAAAACAACAACAACATATGAAAGAATTGTTTCCCAACTATTAAGATGATCATGATAATACATTTAAGAAACAAACCCATATGAAGAAGAAGAAGCATCACAAGATCTTGGCATCACAACACAATAACTCTCTCAGAAAAACCAATACACAAATCGCCATTAATTTACATAGAAAAAGCTTACTTCTTTCTTACTTTTTTCCACCATCAAGTACCAGAGCTAGGCAAGGCAGCCATGAACGAATTGTACGACGACTCGAGATCGAAATGAAGCTGCCTAGACTGCTGCTCAGTAAGCTCATCCGAAGCCCCCATCTTAGCCAGCCTCGATAGCCACTCTCTCATCTTCACCTTCCCTTCGAAATCCGGTGGCAAGATCCCCAGTTTGTTCAGCGAACCGGATAAATCAGAGAGCAAAGGGTGGACCTGATCCACCGCAACCATGTTCAGCTTCAACGAGTCCATGGCCGTGATGAAGTTCTGGACACACTCGGCCACAGTGGCAGCTGAGGTGGTCGAGGATGCAGCTACTGTAGCACGGTGCTCGACTGTGGCAGGGACACCGGATGTCACGAGGCGGTTTATAGCTGCGGGGCAGTCCATCTTGTATGTGTCGGCAAACCTCTCGATGCTCGGGATCGTGTCCTTGAGAGTTGAGGAGAGTGTCTTGAAGTGGGCAATGAGCTTCTGGCACTCGGTCTCGTACTCGGATGAGGAGACAATGTCTCGGACGTATGCCTTCTCAAGCTTCTCTGTGGCCTTGATTATTGCGTAGAGCTCTGCAAAGTTCTCGTACATCTCTCGCTCTCGCTTGTCGTTCCATAGCTTGACCTCCATGGTAGTATAAGGTAGAAGAATCAATGGAGAAAGGCAGCAATGGCTTATGAGAAATTGGAGAAGAGAATGGGACACGCGCAAGAGCACTAGCCCTCTTCACTGCAACCAAAACCAACAAACGATAAACACAATCAGAAACCCTAGAAGCCCTTCAAATTTCTGAGCCAATCTATAACAAAATCACAATTACAAACCGTAAGCAGTAAGCACTTCAGAACTCTGAACTAACCTAAACCACAGTTAAGAACCCTAAGAGCATGAAATTTCTGAACCAATAAACACAAACTACAGGCTAAAACCCTTCAAATTCATGAACCCAATTGAAAAATCACAAGCTAGGGCATGAACTCCAAACACAAAGATCAGCTGATTAGGCCTAGAATCGCATTTCGAAACAGAAATCCATCACCCACCCAGTTAAGCAGACTCGATTACCCTTCGAAACAACACAAGAACAACATCAAACACTGTCAAAAAGATCCCACCCATCAAAATGCAAGAACAGAGCACGAGACTCTGCACACTTGTTTATCTCGTCGAATCGCACCCAATACACTAAACACAATGCCCAGAACAAACGCACACAGAGATTAACGTTACGTTACAGCTGAAGCTTAATCGGATCAACCAAAACGGTGCAGAAATTGACGAATTTTGAATCACGAAGATGAACAAAACCCTAGAAATGGAAGAGAAGAAATCCCTATTGGGTTTTGACAATTTTACCTCAGATCGTCATAAGAAGAAGCTCAGGAACCGAAACAAAGAGGGAAGAAGAGGGAAATGAAAGAAATTATAAAGAGAAGCGTGTGAGAAGGAGAACTTACAGAGAGGAGGGAAGCAAAGTGAAGAAAAAAACGCGGCTTTGAATGACGTGAAAGGGGACCTCTCTCTCTCTCTTTCTTCTTCTTTCCTCTGTAAAACTCTGTTCCCAAATGAAAACTCTGTTTATTGCCATAAAAAAATAGAAGATTTGTACTTTCAGTCACTCAACTAAATTTTACTTACATTCTAGTCCTTGTGCTCTAGTTTTTTTGACATTTTTTTTGTCTAAGGATATGGATGTTTGGAATTTGAGATTTTTCGAATCAACTGTTTAGAATATTTGGGTAATTTTATATTATATCGAAATAAATTATACAAAATTTCGCGGCTGACATTTCCAGTGATGGATCTCGGTGGACACACGACACAGTTCAACAAATGTCTAGGATTTCGTTAGTATATTTAGAGCTCGATTATTATAGTTATCATGTGTTGCATGTGTTGTTCATTTCGTGGCGCATATGACTCTCGACTATCTCTCAGGAAACTTGTCGGTGGTCTTGTTCACTGGGTAGAGTTATAATTTTTTTTCTTCTGCTATATGGGTGTGTACTTATGGAGACCGTCCAAAAAACACCTCTAAAATATCCACGATAAAGGTTAGTACATGAGCACCCTATCTACACATTATAACATTAGTCGATACAGAATCCAAACTCAACCACAATCAACTCTGACTCACTACAGATAACAACTAACCCAAGTAATGAAAAAACTACGTTTAATAAAAATGTAAGACAAACAACGAGAAAATCATCAACGTTACTCAAATCAAGCAGAAACCACCCCTAAATACAACAAGACCGACTCTTTCATCCAAACTTTCTTCTCCACAACGACCCCTAACACTCAAGCATTTCCCACGAAAACCCGAAGCCATAAAATCATCAGCGTTATTCAAATCACAAAGAAACCACCCTAAATACAACAAGACCGACTCTTTCATCCAAACTTTCTTCTCCACAACGACCCCTAACACTAGTCAAGCATTTCCCACGAAAACCCGAAGCCATAAAATCATCAGCGTTATTCAAATCACGCAGAAACCACCCCTAAATACAACAAGACCGACTCTTTCATCCAAACTTTCTTCTCCACAACGACCCCTAACACCAGTCAAGCATTTCCCACGACCACCCGACATAACCAAACACTCGACAACACGTACTCAAACGACCGACGAACATAGTTTACCGATCAACGAAACCGCCTCGAAAAAAACCCATGATGAAACATGGTCCAATATAGACATCCCTAGGGTAAAAAAAGAAGAAGAGGTAACGTGTGGGAAGGGTTAACAATGATAACAGCTTACGGCATCTGTGGTAGTAGTTGAAGAGAGAGAGAACTTTGGTGCCCATAACGCCGTTACGTTACGTTCTGTTATGCCTTTGAAGTGACCCTACACTACTACTATTTCAATTTTTCAACCCATGATTATAATCATGGGGTTTTGGGTAATTTAGTCGGGATCGAACCGTGAAAACAGATGGATCGTTTGTTTGTTTGTTGGTGTAGTTTAGTCGGTTTGGAAATGTTACTCGGAACGGTTGGATTGGTGTCACATTGTCGTGTAACCATCGATGGAAGAACTGGGCAGGTCTGGAGTATTGCTTAGAGTCTGTTAGTTCTAGAGTGACGAGATTTTGCATATAATTTTTTCAGATTGAATTTGATGTATAGTGTGTTTTTTAGTTTTGTCTGGAGGTGGGACAGCTGAGACCGTTGATTAGGGTCTCTTAGTCTCGTGGCGACAAATTTTTATGTTAAAGTTTTGAAATTGAAGTATAATGTTAATCGTGTTTTGAAAATCTCAGTCACTTTTAGAAAAATATTTGACCACGTGGACGAAGAAGTTGGCTTGGCATGTACAGTCACCATATTTAACAGAGTTTGGATGAAAAAAACTAACTAAATGATACATTTGTTAAAAGTGTCATAGTGAAGGGTGTTAATTCGGTTGGATAATAGAAAAGAGCCATGTTTTTGTAAATTTTGCATAATAGAGAAGTAAAAATGTGTATAAACCCAAAATTTTATTCTGATACCAGTGATGAGTTTGCAACTATACGATCCTAGTTCAACCTCTAATTGTGACATAATCACTTATCTCGTTTGAGTTCATTAAATCTCAAAATTTTGACCCGTTTGCTCATCCAGGTCGATCTTAACAATACCGATTCTCACGTTTGTATCGACAAGGTTAACGATATGAAATTTTTAACCACTTGAACCACTATATTTAAAATCATAATTGAACCAAACCAACTCAATAACTAATTAAAATCATAATTTGTGGTATAAATAATCATTTAATTTGGTTTGAATGAATAAAAAGCTTTTAGGTGAAGAAGTTGGTAATTGGAGCTTTCCTCTTCTTCTTGACTGCCACGTGTCAAAATAGACCCATGTTCTTCTTCCAAATGGGTGTTGACATCAATACCTAACTAACTCATAAGAAAGTTTTAACCCTTATTTGACTTTGGACATCTTGTAAAGTAAAGTCAACTATGATCTTGATGGTCAACAAGTTGAGTCGGGCGGATGAATGGGATCGAAAACTTGATTGACTCGGGTAGCCAAATCACAATGTTTGCCGGAAAAGGAGGGTCGGGTACGACATGATAATCATGTGAAACTTGTTTCGGTCTGATAACACCATCAATTGTATAATTATTAACTTTTTCAAGAAAAAGAACGCGTCGAGCATAAGACTTGTTAATTGAGAAAGAAGCTAGTTCACTTGAAAGTTGTGGCAAGTGATTAAATAGTGAACTAGTGACCCGTACTCAAGTGAAATTGAGAATGTTGCAAAAATCACATGAATCATGAATTTTAAAGATGCTACTGATCTTTAATCTATGATGTCTCGAGATGAGAACAACGTGATATAATGAGCAATATGCACATTAGCACGACTGTGATAGTCTAGATTAACATAGTCACTAAACTGACGCTGAAAGTAAGTAGTCATAGAATAAATTATAAAGCGTCTCATTGGCATAAAAACTAACTAGACAGTTAACATGAATGTCAACACATCTTCCACGTAGAGCTTCATAAGTTTACAGAACGAACTAAAATATCACTTAAGCAAAGAATCACATATTTCATTTCAATCTCAGAGACAATCACGAAATCGAGCCTTACAAAGCAAAATAAGCAGCTAAAACAAGCATGAAAAGTCAGTCTTACGACAAATTCACACCAAAAAGAGGTAAAGTAATTTTCACACGCAAAGTAATGCTAGATTAGGTAATGATTGATTAATCATTGATATTATATATTTCTAAACATCATTTTTTTTTTGTTATTTTGTGAAATATTATTCAATTATTATTAATTGGGAGATATGGGAAATCAAAACTTTGTGAAAAAGGAGTGAGTGATTAGTGATGTAAGTGAAAAAGAGGGGTCCTTCTTAGGTTTCATGATTGTTAACAACTAAAGGGTGTTTGTTAATTAGTGCTTCTTACTTAACCTTCCCTTTATTCCTTTTTAATTAAATTAATTTATAGTAAAAAAGCACTAATTTAAATAAGAAAAAATAGCATTTTGGTCCCTTTTACTTTGCCAACTTAACAGATAGCCTCTCTATACTATAAATCGCTCTTTTTACCCCTTTTACTTTGATTATTTTGCCGTTCAGGTCATTCTGTTTCTGCTTTCATATTTTTAACATTAAATCTGGACATATCCGCACACCGACAAAGAGAGATACCGAATTTAGGAGATGAAGAGTTGGTTAGGGAGGTAAATTGGCGAGGTATCACGAAAAGCATGGTGAAATTAAAACCACGCATTTTATTCGTCTATTTCATCCTATCTAATTATATATATTTATATTTCCAGTTAAAATACGCTTTAGTAACTAGTAAGCTAATGAATGACTATTGGAGCTAACACGGTGTACTGAATTCGCATCAATTAACGTCACGAAGATGAAAGTTGTAATAGAAGGACCCAAACGACAAAGTAGTCGAAGTATGAGGGGATAAAAAGAGTGATTTATTGTGTATGAGACTGTCTGTTAAATTGGCAAAGTAGAGGGGCTAAAGTGCTATTTGGTTGGTTTCTAACCAAATAATTGAAGGCCAACTAACATCCAAAACTCCATTCCAAATCCCAACAGGATTCTGATTCTGAAATGTTTGTTTTTGGGCGTCCATTAGGCCCAATAGCTAAGCCCGCCTATACATAGTGGGCCTCGTATAGCTGAGGTTTATTGGGCTTTTATGTATAGTGGATAATATAGGGCTTACGGCCCACATGCTAAGGCCCTGTAGCAATGTCGGCCCTTATATAATCGAGGTTAGACCAACTATAGTTGCTCTATATGAAGGATTTTCGAGATCATTGTGTGCTCGTGGTGTGGTTAATTGTAATCATTTCGTTTTACGATTTTTCTACATTCACGTAGTTACAGAATAAAATTACGAATTTCATACGTAAGAAGCTCAAGTGATTCTATCGTACATGATGAATATAAGGGTTACACTGACAATGATAAGAGAATCCCTAACATAACATCAATTAGTAAAAACTCATATGGTTTTTATCTCGATGAAATCTAACAAACTCGTTAATAAAAACCATGTAATTTATTTGTCGGAAGTGGCAATAACACTAATAAATGACATGATATGTTTGCACTAGTTAAGATGTGAACTTCAAGCTATGTCAGTAAACCGTTGAACTTAACGAGTTCTTACCAGTAAAAAAAATTCATAACATAATAAATTATACGTCATAAAAATCATGTTCAGTAAATAATCTACCTCCATAGAGCCTACATAGCTTAACTCGCACGACTAGTTCGAGTATGCTCGACCTTGAGACAGTCAATAGAGCATACTCGACCTTGAAACCGTCGATAAAATTAGACAACTCGAACGAAATAGATACTATATCACCATTAACAAACTCTATATTAATTTACATACATTTTCTTTCAAAAACAGTTTAAACATGATCATCCCAAAAATTCAAACAAAACGGATATATTTCCCCCTTCCTGTTGCTATATAATTTTCATATTATAATAAAATATATTAAAATATTCATCTCAACCAAACCGAAAAACCCAAAAAACCAAACCGAAACCATTCATTTCTACCCATTCCTTTTCAACGGCTAACCATCTCCTTGTACCGGTTAATCGACTCCTGCCGCTGCATCCTCATCTCCTCATTAAACTTATTAATAAACGCCTCAACTCGCCGGTTCAACTCGTCCTGACTCAGCGACGGCTCCTTCTTCAGCTTCCCCGACGCCGGCGTCAGCGGCGGGAAGTTTGTCCTGTCCTTGAACGTCTCCGACTTCTTCACCGCCGGCGGGTCGAGAGATGACGGTAGCTCGTCGACGGCGTCGTCGACGTTGATCTGACGGCTGTGGTTAGTCTCCCACGTGTCGGACTTTTTGAGGTGGCGATTTAACGGCATTGGACGGCCTTCCGTTATCATCTTCCACGTGTTCTCCAGCGTGTCGTGTCGCTTTGGCTTTGACACCTTCAGCTTCCTCCCACCTGGCCAATCAGAAGTTGCCAGCTCGGTTAGTTATCTTAACGGGAGGAAAATGGAAATTAAGGGGTAGTTACGTCATTTTGTACGAGTTCTCGGTTACGCTAAACGACAAAATTTGAAATCTTGGATAAATTCAAAATTTAGGTAGAGAAAAGCTTGGGAATGGATGGTCGTCAATAAACAGAGAAGTCGGCCGCCGGAATTCGGGGTCGGGTCCCGCAGCACCGACCACCACCGCTCCGGTGAAACTGAAAAGTGATAAAACAGTTGAATCGGAATTTACCTTCGGGAGTTACTTTGACCGGCTTCCGGTGACCGAATCGAGCAGAAACCAGAGGTTTCTCAGCTGGAGAGAGCAGCTCCAGCAATTTCTCCGGCGATTCAATCCGTTTCTTCGTCGGCGGGATCCAGGCAGATCTCGAGATCACGAACTCGTCCTCATCGTCATCTCGTTCAAAAACCGAAACGGAAGAACCTAAACCACCGCCGCTTCCGCAGCTGCTACTCACCGTCACAGCCTTATCCACAAAAACTGAATCCACATCCGCCACCTCCACCACCGCCTCCGCCTCCATCTCAACACCGCCGAAACTTCTCGAAGGAAGAACAACAACCGGATCTGAAGAAACCTTCACCTGTTCGTCAAAATCGAACCGATCAACCGGCGGCCGCACCACCGCTTCCACCGCCTTCAGCCGCTCCTCCTGCTGCTCACCTCCGCCGTGGTGGAACCTCGAGGAGGCGGCGATGGTGATGATTATGCAATTAATAATGACGTACAGATACGGAGGCCTGAGCCACGACGAGAGCGAGCTCCAGAGGACGGGAGCCTGGTAAACAGAGAAGTCACGCACCAATGGAACAGAGGATTTCAGGAGCAGAGCTCCGGACAAGACGGCTGTGGAGATCAACAAAATACGCAGGGAGAAAGTGAAGGACGCCATGGACGGGAAAAAAAAAGCTTTGGCCGTTAATTTTTTTGTTTGGAGAGGAGATCGGAGAAATCTCTGAGTTCAGTTTTGGCGAGTGATGGGTAGGGAGTAAGGAAATGAAGGTGGAGCGGGGTTTTATAGGAGCGGGAGGATCGAGATGACGCGGGTTACGATGGGTTTTGGGCCGTTGGATCTGTGGGATGGTTAGTGTGGACGGTTGAGATGGGGTGGGGAGTTTTATTGGGTGTATGAAGGTGTAGGATATGGTGACTGTGGTGGTTGTGTGGAGCTCTCCATCCATGCAAAAATAAAAATAAAAATAAAAAATATTGCCGAAGGCTTTTTTCTGTCAAGGTATATTCTGTTAGTGGGTCCCATTGCTTGAACATATGTGGATTAAGTTAATTATATGGATAAAATTGCATAAGGTTGGAGTAATTAGTAATTACTAATTAGATTACTTTAGTCATTAATTAGTTGATAAAAGGGGATTTTCATTAACAAGGTGTATTTGACTCGTTTACTCATTTGACGTGTCGAGATTCGAAAGTGGTATTTGTGACTCTGATGATTCGGTCATGAAGCGAAGGATTCAGATTCAATCCAGACTTCATCCCGTCGAAGGCCCCACTGTGGTATGCACACAATCAAAAGCCTTTATAGCAATAGTGGTACACAAAAGTTATGGATGATTATCGTCTGATGCAATTAGGCGTAGTTATAAAAGTATCCAAGATTACTAACAATGAGATTGTTGTTTGCGTTCTCGACATGAACATCTAGATCTAGCGTTGGTGATATTAGATTCAAGGAGGTAGGCTAGCTATTCAACCTATGCCACAAAGTCTGAAAAGTTCAAGTATCACAAAATTCTCTCTCCTCTCGACTCCAAATATCTTATTGATATTACGAGAAACACCATCGTATAAGACGACTCCCACACATCTATCACTCAACATATTTCACAACTTGTCATACTTATTACAAAGAAGTAAATTCTATGCACTATAGCTTCCTTTGGAGGATTGATATTCGTACACATGTTGACAGAATTTCTGCCGACACACACCTATTGTGAAATATGAGTTTGATGGACTTACAAATTCGTTACTGCACTAGTTTTTGAGACTCTATAATGGGTTCAGTCAAACTTTTGAGTACTTCATCTTTGAACCTATCTTTATGCATTTTTTCGTGTTTAGTTAGAACCGATTCGAGAAGAAATACGGTGTAGTTTATCGGGTTGGGGGATTGATTGGGACGTGAGTGGGGGGAGTGCGTGGGTCGGCCGAGTAGCTAGCGGAGTGGGAAATGGAGAGAGGGGGCACTTGCTTTGCTTTGCTTCTGCTTCCCGGAACTCACTACAATCATTTTGTCGTTCCCAAGCATTTGTCACAATCTTCTCTATAGCCAAAACTTGTGACTTTTTAATTTCTTTTATTTTAATTTTCATAACTAACTTAATATCACAATAATCTCTATGATTAGTGATAAGAAAAAAAAAATTATAATTGTCATTAAAATAATGTGTAATCTTTTGTGATTCTGTGATTCGGCCACACGTAAAATTCAGCTAAAAAAATACGTAAAAACAATATCATACCTCGTGGCGGTGGGGGCTTGGCAGTCTACTTATGCATATACTACAACTAGGTTAGTTGTAATTAAGAGCCATGAAGAATCCGAGGTCTGATCCAACATTAAACACCTTACGGTATCTTAATTAATTGCTTCCTGTTGTATTAGATGATAATCTGATTGGATTTTATGTTGTTTACTAACACGTACATGTACCTCCTCAAATGGAAGGCTCTTAGAAGAGTTGAAATTTGTACAACGTCAGTAAGACGTACTTGTGCAACAGTTTGGGGGACCATCGAGGCTTCAATAAGCCTTTATTCACGCATGAGTGGTTATCAAGATTTGGAACATTGACCTCTTGTTTGGTGAGAGATTCCGACGCCATGTCAATAACTCGAGCTATTGAGAGAGAAATTATGAATGAATTTTACATTGTTTATTAATATATTATGCATGGCCTAATGACAAATTAGTGCTATTAAGCATCTCCATCACAAAATTTAGCTAAACAATCCAAGAAAATTGAAATTTCCTCACATCCGTGTTTAATTTCATACCAAATTATGGATTTTTTCCAATAAAGGGGCTATTCAAAAAAACAATTCCCATTATAGGGCTACATTATAGTCAATTCCCAAAGAGGGGTTCATTTTGCCACCTCACCAATAAAACGCTATTGCAATTGGCGATTTTAATTTTTTTTTACTGACGCTTTTTCCTTTTGTTTTTTTACTACTGACACTTTGATTTCAAATGAGTAAAATAGCATTTTGGCTTTTCTACTTTGTCAATTTAACAAATAGCCCCCTATTGTATAAACCGATATTTTTATCTCTCATACTTTGACCAATTTGTATTTTGGACCCTTCCATTTCAACTAACGTCTTCATGACGTTAAATATGTGCACATAGATTCTATTTTGAGATTTGTATGTTCTATTTCGAAAGGTGTTTATAATTGACTATGTTACTCGTATAGTACTAATGCGCACCAATTAAACATCATGAAGACGTTAGTTGAAATGGAAAGACCAAAATACAAGAATCAATTAACATAGGAGAGTAATGTGCTTTAGATAATACGAGTAAATTAGTCATTATAAACACATTCGAATATGAACATACAATCTACAAAATAGAATCTGTGTGCACTATTTAAGTATGAAGACGTTAGTTAAAATGGAAGGATCAAAATCAAGTTGGTCAAATAGAGAGATAAAAATATCGATTATACATAGGCTTATATGTTAATTGACAAAGTAGAAAAGCCAAAATGCTATTACTCTTGAAATCAAGGTCAGTAGTAAAAAAAAAAAGAAAGGTCAGTAAAAAAATTAAAATCCAATGCAATGGTTTATGAGAGTGCAAATGAACCCTTTGGAATTGACTATAATGTAGCCTATAATGGAATTTTTTTTTGAATAGCCCCTTTATTGGAAAAAATCCCAAATTATCAAGCTACTCTCACGTATCATTTTGAAACGCTCAATTAATCTACGATCGATATGAAAATACCCAACAAATCCCTCTCGATCATATCAAACACATCCTCAAATCTTCCTCACGATCATCACTTCATTCACAAAGCACCTTTCTAAAATAAATCACATGATTACTTATATATCCTTTTTCCAACGGTCACATATTAATACAACCCAAGAACTCGACCGTTACATGCGGTGTGGGCGCGCGGGAAGGCGGCACGTGCGAGATCCAGGTTGGGTCGGACCGGTCCAACCGACCAATTCCAAATCCGAGTCAATTGTTTCCTTTTTGAGTAAAGGCAGCCAACTGGATAGCTGTAATCCAGCTTTCACCAAATCTAGAAATCTTAATTAACTAATGATGAAACGACAGCGTGTTGGCTAGTCGGCGTTGGGAATTTGATTTCCATTTGTAATTGTGATTTATGATTTAAGAAGGGTTTGATTTGAGTTTGAACTCTTAATTAATTGGGGAGATATTAATGTTTAATGAATAATATTATAATATAAATTTAATATTGATTTTTCTTTTGATAATTTGGGTTATTGGGACGCAATCATGCAACTGTTTTTTATATGGATGGTATGACAGTTTTTTATATCGATAGGTCTTGGTTTCAAATTCTAATAGCCCCCAGTCCGTTGCGTAGGACTTATGAAAAGTGTGCAAACTTCATACTTTGTTGAGAGTTTTTATTTGAGGGTTGTGTTAATGAATAATATAAAAAGCAATATTGAACCATCTCTCAGTGACTCGAGTGTTTGAGATGTATTGGTTCATGATAATTAGAAGCACGCAATTAAATCAATATATACATAGTCTCTAGGTCCATTTTAAAGAAGAGTAGCTTAATTAGACGATCTGATGAATTGACTGAGTCTAGGCTCAAGAGATTGCGTGAGCATCTGAAAGGCAAATTTACGTCTATTTAGCCATAAATTGTAGCATCAACAACAACACGACTTGACCAAATGATTGTCGACACTTTTGACCAGACATAGAGTATGATATATCAGTATAGACAACAACAGCTTCAACGCAAATCAAAGCCCTAAAAAAAAACTCTCTCTAACCTTTCCACCTGAGAGTTAAACATAACCATTTTAATTCCCGCCTTCTGGGTGTCGCAACAACACGAACCATCACACAAGAGTGACAAAATTTTACCAACAACCCATTTCTTTAATTACGATTAAGAAGATATACGAATGGATAAACCTTTAGGTATCTAAATACTCATTCTCGTATAATGATACGTGTACGAGATAAGCGTGACATCATTTTGTGAAAAAAAACCCAACTATATAATCTAAATTAAATTATAAATTAACCAGCTGTTATCTCTTAATCATCTCAAGTACCATAGTTAATCCATATCTATGTACATATGCCGCAGTCGTCTAGATACAGCAACAAGTTAGGGATTAGCATATACTCATAAATATCTAATCACTAATTAATTTTATAAACAAAGATAAAAGATAATTAAAATAAAGGGTTATGATCATGACTAATTATTATTAATTAGTGTTTCTTTTTTAATTAATTGACCATGACTAATTGGTAGATTCCTATCCTATGAGTCCATTTGTCCTATAATCAACAAACACAAGTGTTCATAACACATCATGAAATGAAATTAGTGCTACATAGAGTTGACCAAGTTTCCAAGACTAATTTGAGAACAATTAAGAGTTAATCAAGATGTAAATTGATACTAATCTAATATTATACTTGGATGATATAGCTGTGTCAAGAATCGTTGCATCCACGAAAGTTTGTGAAAGAGATCGGAAGAAGCCCATGAAAGAGGATTGAGGTTTGGAAAGGTCTACCAAGACTTATGCAAGATAAATTGTTATACTGAGGGCTACCGGCAGTATTCGATGCCAAGACCTTTCGGTCATCAAAGGCTCTGATACCAGGGGAGGATCTAGGGGGGAGCTCGGGTGAGCCCCGGCTCACCCCCTTTCGGTCCCGTCCTTGAAAATCGAGTATATATTTAGGGATGAATTTATGTTATAATGGTTAGACTGTTAGGGTAATTCAAAGAATTGGCATATGGTGTAGTGGTTAGACTGTTAGATTAATTCTAAGAGGTTCCAGGTTGAACCTTGTCATTGCAATATCTTTTTATTTTATTTATTTTTCCTCTAACTTTAAAGCTAAAAGTCTAAAACCTAAAATATTGTTTAATTTAATCATAAAAAAAACGTAATTAAGTAAATTCATCTTGTGGATCGACTTATTTGTCTCGTTTTGATTGTTTCGATCTCTACTGCTACAGGTGAACGCCTATTTTCGGCGATGAAGATAGTAGTGACTAGGCTACGCAATAGTTGATAGTTTAATCATATATGTTAAGTGTGATATACTAGAAAATTATAGTTTAGATGCGATTTTGAGTGATTTCAATGATAATATTAGAAATTTTTTCCTTCAATTTCGGCTCAGTGCATGATTCAATCCTGGATCCGCCCCTGTCTGATACCATGTAAAAACTGTTGCATCCCAATAACTCGCGTATTTATACGGTACACCAACCATGTAACTTCAAGAAGCAGCTGATCTGCCCTTGATTCGATAACCAGAATATTCCCTGTGGCCCGATCTTATTGGTGAAGTCTGTCGAAGTCAACTCTACACAAAAACGTTGACTTTGCCATCTTTGCATGTACCGACATCATGTGCGTACACGTACAACTCAATGTCTACGTGTGAACATAATTTATAAATTAAATAATTAATTAAGTCCCTAATTTTACGGAGGAAAATTAATTAAGATTGGAAATAGTTGCAAGTTAAAGTGACATATTGATATATTATCATGTAATTAATTATTAACTGATGTGGGTGAAAAATAGTCGGTCCATGCAAAAAGGATAAGAGGACCGCGTTAAGTAGTCTTGAATTTATTATTATTATTATTATTTTTATATAATAATAATTATTATTATTATTATTATTAATGTTACTTTTATTATGAAGTTAGTTGGAAGTTGATGTTAGTAAAATGAAAACGACAAATTAAAGAGTAACGTCAAACTCTTTTTACATATTATCTGATATCCCACTCCATGCATAAAGGAATATTGGGAGCCTGGTGGGTGACAAAGGGTAACCTTTGTATCCTATACAAAGGCCATTTGCAGCCGTTAGATCTCCAACAATTAAATCCAACGGATGGAATTTCTAGTATTTAAGAGGCGAAATTACTGGGTTCCTATTTACATTGTTAACAGCCGCCCACTACCTAGGGTTATTTTCCTTACCACCCCCACTCCTCTAAACTGCCATAACGGCGTGCTCTCTCCTCCGGCGCCGTGCTCTCTCCTCCGACGGCGTGCTCTCTCCTCTGACGGCGTGTTCTCTCCAGTGCGGCGGCTCTATCGGTGCGGCGGCTCTCTCCGGCTTCGCTCGATTCTCGAAGCTGATTCGATTGACTCTCTGCTCTATAATCTGCCTTTGCGGTCATCCGGAGCATTTGACGGTGGCGGCGCGTCTCAGACTTCCTCCTCGCCACCGGTAATCCTTTCGGCTTTTCCTGGCCGCCGTTCATCCCTCCCTTTTTTTTTAGTCCATCTGCCGATTTCCATCTTCCATAACGGAGTCCTGGACGTTTTTTTCCTTCCATTGCATGTCACTCGCAGATGCTGATTTGAAGATTCGATCGCTGCCGCAACCAATTTCCTCTACCAAGGAAGAAACTCGAGAAATCTGAAACCACAACTCTGCTCCTGCTATTGAGTACTAGTATCTGTCCATTACTAGTTTGTGTTGAATACTAGTATGCTCTATGTACTAGTATGTTTGACCACCTCTGTCTCTGATTTCGCAGATTTAAAAACAGCCAGACCCAAGCTCTGATTCAAGCAACGAAGAAGGGACTCGAGCCGATACAGTATTGCATACTATAGACATACTAGTATTGCATACATACTAGTACTGCATGCATACTAGTACTTCGTGCATAATGACCAGCCGCATCAATCTCAAATGAATATAATCTTAATTCAACAACTGAAACTCACAGACTCACAAACTGAACAACATAAAACGAAACTCACAAACTGAACAGTGAAATTGTGGTTTGATTGGATAGAAAAATGAAGAAGAAGATTATGATTATGATTATATACAATTGTTAATGATTAGGGACTGATTTGTTAAAAAAAATGATAGAGAAGTTCCTTTTTATGGCGTTAGCCTATGAAGAAGAAGAAGAAAGATTATGATTATACATTGTTAAGAGAATATCTGCAAGCTAATTTTAAGGAAAAGATAAATAAAAATAAATATAATAATGGAGGGAAATCCCAAAGTGGGCGGTTATGGAAACAGCCGAATTTTTTTTATTTCAATTAATGGAATTATTTAAATAACATTATTAAATTCATTTAAACAATTAATTAAAAAGTGGATAGGAGATCAAGGGCCAGGATTAAACTTTGTATAGGTGACAAAGTTTAGACTTTGTCACCGAAAAAACTCCCGGAATATTGATTTATTTTTCATGTATTAAAGAGTTTTTCATATATAATTCAGAGATTTTATTTGTAAATAAATGATTATAATAAGATATATATTGAATTTTCTCTCGATAATTTGAGTTAAGGGAGACCGGGAGAGAGCATTCTATTTGGGTTCTATGATTTATCACGGGAATTAGAATTTTCTAGCACTATTTAAAAAAATATGTACCGTCAGTAGCCAAATGCGTAAATATGTCCATATCTAGCACAATCTGACTGCAGCAAGCGAACAGCCAGCCAGGTAGCGATGCGCCACCCAGCCAGCGTTAAATCCAAAATGCGTTAAATTATGAGAGTGGTTTGGAGTTTGATTGCATGTAATATGATTAGTCAGTTAACTAATAACCAATTTTCAGAAATATTATCATAATAAGACGAATAGATCAACAATAAATCGTATATTATTGGAAGATCGATCACACACATCAAAATGTTAGCTAAATGTATAATCAACTGCATGATTGTCTTTGCTATAAATATGAAACACATAAACCTTACACTCCCACTCCATAAACTCTTGAAACTCTGCCACCGCCACCAAAGACGCCAGACAGTCAGCCTCTTCATGATCATGGCAAAAAAATCTAGCTGCACAACGATAATCGAGTTTCACATGTACTCTTCAGTACCCTATCTTCAACCTCTATATGAAAATCTGTCACAACCGCCTTAACTCTGCAACAATTATCATACATGTACACACCGATGCTAACACAATCAAGTAAGATACAACATCACTTACTATCTTGAACCAAGTATCACGTAGCTGATCGTCCCATCTCCAAACTAACTGAATCATTCGAGTTTAAAAACCCCGCTCGAAAGGGTCGTTAGATCTATGATGAAAAAAATTGAAGTTGATGAGTAACCTATCAAAGTGTAGGTGTGTACACTATGACTTTCAACCAAAAGATTAAACAAATTAAAATTTTGTAACAGATAATCACTTTTACATAGTCAACAACACAAAGAAAAAGAGATTAGATAGAAAGACCCAACAGTAGTTACCATTATCCTCACTCTATCTCATGGAATTGGCCAAGTGATCATAAATTTATTGCCAAGTGGACACGTGGCAAGATCTCACGATACTTAGATTCGACACATCACATAAGCATTTAAGGATAATGTCTTTTGCCCACTTTCCGCTCAACAAATTAAACTGAAAAACCTAACTGCCATTTGGTCGTTTTGGATAGTGACTTTAGGTTATTTGAACTTGAAGGCTTAGTGACTTTTATGTGTAAAATGGTTTAGTTGGGGAAAATATGGGTCGGGTTAATCTATCGGTTTGGTTTATTGTGTTTTGAGAGTTTTGGATTGGGAGAGTTGGCGTACAAATTGTTGACTTTTTGGTTGTTCAAGTTATCGGTTGATTGAATTGGGTCGGACTGTGATTGAACTGATCAGTTGGTAATTTTTAATAGGTTTAATTCAAGTCACTAGCTAGCTAATTGAATTGGGTTGGATTGTGATTTTTTTTACAGGAGGGTTGGATTATGGTTGGTCGACTGAATTAGGTCACCTTTTAATAGCTCTACATGCTATATATGAGTCTAGGTGTGAAGACTGAAATTTTATACCATGTCAAGAATTATTAATTATACTACAAGAATATTGATGGATCTTTTAGCGTTCTCTTAGTGAAACAACGTTATATACATGTTTTCATGTGTTTTTTATTTTGGAAACGGAGATCAAGCCATCCTCTACAGGCCCTTTGATATGATCCATCTCTCGGGTATGTGTCGACTCCTTCATAGCCTGCTACCAAAACTTTTCACAGTTACGAGTTGACACAATATCAGGTTCCAATCTAAACTCCACATAATTAAGTGAGCCAATTAAACTCATCTCAACCGCTAGTTTTAAGAAAATAACCAAAAAAAATTATCAGATTCCCATCTAAAGTCCATATAAATTTATCGAATATTCACGAGAATTTAGACCCTCCCAAGTTGATGGATTAGCTAGGTTTAAGCCACTAATCAAGGATAGGCTAGATGACTACAGTTTTGGCAGTTGGCTTTCAGTTAAGAAGCTGTTAGTCAACGTTAACTGTCAACGTCACTCGATGACCCATTTTGCAAGTAATCTAACAGAAAGGAAGGAGTTAACCATTGGGAAGTTTGGACGGTGGTGAAATATTGTGTAGATAATACATTAGAGATCGACAAGAGTAGATTGTTCATATACGTTTTGTTGTTTTGGCATTTCTTTCTCAAGTTATACCTAAACTCGTTGGTTTTGTGGTTGGTCTCGTAGGTCTGGATAGAGTAATAAGTGATTTGACTTTGAGAATTGATCGGGTAACGGGTGAGATGAGACACTTATACTTGATTCGTTGTAGGGATGGATGCGCTTTGGATATTTTGGCGGTACATTAAACGACATATATAAGAAGGGTAGTAAGAATCGATAAAAAAATGAGTCTAGGGTTAAAGCGTATATAGACAGTATGTGAAACAGAGAAGTGAAGAGAGAGTTTCTTTAGGGGTATGGCTATGGCGTATATATCGTATAAGGTAGTTAGAGTATCATATATTCACCTTGTTTAACGATGGGTCATCCCTCATCTATTTATAATTCATTAGGACCTAAATCACGTTGTTATTTTGTCGGGTCTGGATTGGTGACCCTTGTATAGCTAGTAAGATCCTAGTTGTTGAGGGTTCAAGGATTGAGATCTCATGAGAGAAATTCTCGATTGGTGACTCTTGTATGGTGAAATTCTGGCTGTTGACAAGGACTGAGATCTCCTCAGCAAACCTTGTGCGTCTAGTCTTGAAGTGTCGTCTATTGTTCCCTTTAGTTAGGACATACCAGTGTGACGGGTTGCTGAAACTTGACCCATCACTATAATGCATCGAGTAACGTGTAAAATAAAATTCAAATTATCACCCCTAACCTGAATCTTAACGTGTAAAACATCCTCTCGATGTGTCACTACTCGACAATAAATGAAGTTTTTCTCTCTAATTAATGGTGGATGATGACTAATCAAATGAGGAATAAAATGTTATACAAGCTCACATGACATTGTCTAAGACAATAGTTAGGTTAGATAAATGAAAATTCAAAATTTGTAATGTGTTCTAGCAACATTGATAAGGAACCAACATTTTATTGTATGATCAAATCAAACATTTAATTTATTATACAAAAATAAAATCAACCTATAGAACTATAACAACATATATAACATTCATAAATGTGAGTGTTTGATTGACGACAATGTACTTTTCATATGTCATTTCAATTAAGGAAATGTCACATGTGGTTAGGTTTTGTAGAACCCATTTGGGAACAATTTTTGGATATTTTTAGTTTGATTTAAGTGTTATTGATCGTGTCGGGATATAAGATATATCTGAAATTTCAGTATATTTATAGAGAAGCCACATAAACCATATATTTTAGGCTGATATATCTGGTCGAGTTTCAATGAACTTGTGTTTGGACTGAGAATATAAGATGCTTCATTCGTACTAAAACATGATGGTACAAAAAAAATTAGTTAGTCGAATCTAGCCAACCAAACAAGATAGAACTGAAGTCTTTTCGAAACCCTTAGTGAATGTTGACCAAACAAGCATTAGTGGATTGGAATAAAGATAGCATTTGGACTCGATACTTCTAATACCCGTCGTGATATCAACACATCATTCAGATAACTGTGGGGATATCATGGTCAAACTCCGACCCATTTCAGGGTACAAATCTTTAACACTGGGCGCTTCATTCATCATAAAATGATTGTTACTGGGAATTTTGTAGTTATACTGACGGAAAGCCAATATCTAAAAATTAGTCCAATGCTCCAATCTGAATATCTCAAAAACCTTAAGCAAACTGTGATATAATCTCAAAAACCTTCATCATGAATAAATTACCCGATAAACTCTCAAACCCAACTCATAACATACCTAACCCACTCGTTTGACAGCTTAACGTATGTGTAAGTTTAGACTTTGACCCGTAATCAGAGTAAAAAAAAAAAACAAAAGAAAAAAAAATGTTAGAGAAAGAGCCAACATTTACCATTAAATATGAGAAAACAAAATGAATACGTGTGTGTGCATGGGAGGGCGGGAGAAATCCCATTTTAGACATGCATTTAATGAATAATGTCTCGACGTACACCTGTGGGATATATTATTTATATTCCTAAATATTCCCTAATTTTCACGATAATTCTTATTTTTCGGTTCAAAATATTAATTAAAAATATTTGATATTAATTAAACTAGTCCAAATTTCACGATAATGCTAGTGATTTTTTTGTAAGACTTAAATGTAAACGTGGATGTCTTTTTATAATTAATAATTAAATGAGACTCAATAGGTTTCTCGAATTGGAGAATTGGGTGATTTAAGTTGTAACGTCTGCGAGCCTTTGAGTAGAGATCTTAGTCTTGGGCAGATGTTCCTCACAAGGTTAAGAAGAAGATAAATAAGTGTTTTGTAACTGTAAGACGTTTAGTCAGTATGAGAAACAATGAAGCACCAGAAAGTGCCTCGTTGATGACTAGGGAGCCTTGGGCATATGAGCGGACATCTAAGACATTTACTGTGTGAGTAGTAGGTCATATCTCGTCAACTTTAGGGTCACATCATCTTAATAGCTCCTCAAGATCCAGGTCAGGTCGTCACATGAGCAGACTGAAATTTAATCGCCACCGTCTAGCTACGAAGAACTTCGATCACCTTGTGATAACCCTAACTGTATGACCAAGACCACCAGCTTTTTTAGGGGGAGAAAACGGGTGTCAAACACCCTTACTCATTAAGAGCTTGATTGCGTGGGGAAGAAGCCCCGATAAAGTCGTTCCAGATTTCTCTTTCAATTTCAGAGGATACACACAATTAACCAAAGTACCAAAGTCGAGGTTGTGCCCGTGGTTTAGATGAACCTTAACTCTAACGCTGGACGACTCAGAAATCAAACCAATGATGAATCCAACTCGATCTAAACCAACCATGACCCATCAATCAGTCAAGATGGCCACGATATACAGCTATTCAATTCCCCATGGTTTCAGTTCTAACTAACTCTTAACTGTCAATAGCCGTTTCAACAAGTTATTACCAAGAACCATGCAAAATTAAATTAAAAAAAATTAAATAGAAAAATAATGGACGGTGGAGATAATGATTATTATTTTTAAAAGATTTAATTTGTTTGTTTGCTAGCTCCACACTTACTCTACGCGGTAGGGAAGAAAGCTTCCTTTGACTTTGACCCTTTTGAAACAACGTACGTAAGTAACTACTTTGGTTTGAAGTGTTGTCGTATACACACTAGTGTTAAATTAGAGTTAGATGGTCGAAGTTGAACATATCAGACTACATACGTTTGTCACGAGTCACCTTGATATAATTATGGTGTTCGTGATCTTTTTGGAATTCACCATCCTGATCATGGTAAAAACTATATTGATGCGGGTCAAGATCCAAAATGATGAAATACTATGATTAGTATATATTTTTGTTATACCCGAGTTAGATTGGTTTAGTTGAATAGAATATATAAGATGAGTTGAGATGACTTCTACTCAAAAGAGCATCTCGTGTCTCCCCGATGCCGTTCTTGCAGGACATGTAAAGAAAGTGTAATAAGTGTCTGGTAAAAAGGGGTACGTAAGACTAATCGTTTAGGGGAAGAGGAGATAGAGAAGTATCAATAGTTGTTCAGTGAGCAAGTAAGTGAGGTATTGAGCGTGTGACATATAGGCATATGAATCTAAGGTGCCATGCATATAGTTCAATAATTAAGTCTATTTCCTATCAATACTGAGATCATTGTGCAACTTATAGTATGTTGCGATCCAGTTCGAGTCACCTTGTGTTATCAGCTGATAGGTCATGACCCAATTGCAAATCAATCTCGATGAAAGACCTCGAATCACCCTATGAAAACTCTAGCATACGCCCATCTTCCTTACTTAGTCCTTTCGAACCTAATTAACCAACCTGAACTAAACAAACCATCGGTTCGACCGTCCTGAGTTATAGCCCATCAATATACCAATATCCTCACCGGATAAAATGTTATCAATTATATTCTACAATTATGTCGGTAGATAAAGGATTTTATTTTTATTTTTATTTTTGTGGTAAATAAATAAATATTTATTCATAATTCTAAAAATAATTAAATATTAATATATAGTAGTGGGCAGTTACACACTTACTTAGGAAGGTGCTGAAATGGGCCCACTTGAGAGTTAATGATTATCTCCGTCCATCTCCCGATAATTATGGGCTTCAATTTCCTCAATAGTGAGGCCCACACCGTTAACCCCGCCGTTAACTGTAACGGTTTCAATCGCCAAGTGGATGATTTTGTAACTTTCCTCCGTCATCCGAAAAGTCAACGTTCAGCGTTCAAACTCCCACCAGAAAAAAACCGAGTGGAGACTAATCTGATCCATACAATATATTGAGTATATATCTTCTGGTATTCAGTTAGGATCTAATCTCCACCGCCCATTTCACCGGCGGCTGCCAAATGTCCAATCTTGTGGTGTTTGTCTTGAGTAAGGAAGTAAGGTGGACTGGTCTGGTCGGTTCGATAAAAGATTTAATTTGGAGAGTCGTTGGTTCGAGTATGAGTGACGCGTCGAAAGTGGCTTGAAGTTTTTGTGAGTGTGAGGCGCACAGAGATAGTAGTAAGCGCATATGTATAAGTATTTTGGGGTGAGACAAAGAAGTATTGGGGTGTGGCCCGTAGGGCTTATGTAGTTGTGTTAAGCGTGCCTAAGAGTGTGCTATTGGGATTAAGGTGCATTGTTGTCAGATATTTGGTCATGTTCCATCAATGTTGGGTTAGATACGTATTTATAATACATAATTTTAAATTTTTGGCCATTTCGGTGATGGTAAGCTTACGGAAAATTGAAAAAAGCTCAAAATGGCTAAAAATCTCATGGGTTGCAGGAAACTACCTGGAATATATGCTCAACCACGTCCTGCCTCCATATTTGGACAAACTCAAAGCATTTACGCCATAATACCACAATTTTAAGTTTTTTGTCATTTCGGTGATGGTTAGCCAATGAAAAATTAAAAAACTTAAAATGGCTAATATTCTCCTAGATAGTAGTAAAATGTATGAAATATCTTTCCAACCACTTTTTTTTTTTCAAAATTTGAAGAAAATTCAGCATCTAAGCCATAAATCACAATTTTCTGTTTTTGGTCATTTCGGTGAAGGTTAGCCTATGAAAAATTGAAAAAAACTCAAAATGGATAATATTCTATAGATGGTAGTAAACTGTTTGTAATATATGCGCAACCAAGTTCGACCTCAAAATTTAGACATTTAAGCCATAATGCCACACTTATCAGTTTTTTGCTATTTCAGTGATGGTTAGCCTATGAAAAATTGGCAAAAAATCAAAATGGCTGATATTCTATGGGATGATAGTAAACTGTTTTAATATATGCCCAAACTTGTTCGACCTCAAAATTTGGAGAAAATCTAGGCATTTAAGCCATAATACCACAATATTAAGTTTTTGGCTATTTCTATGATACGCCTATGAAAAATTGAAAAAAACTCAAAATGGCTAATATTCTCATGGATGGTAGTAAAACTTCTAAAATATTTGTCAAACCACGATTGTCCTCGAAATTTGGAGAAAATCTATGTATTTAAGCCATAATTTAAAATTTTTGGTAATTTTCCGTGACTGTTAGCCTACGAAAAAATTGGAAAAACTTTAAATGGTTAATAATATCCTAGATGGTAGGAAAATGCCTTAAATATATAATAAAACCAAGTTCGGCTAAAAATTTGGAGTCAATCTAGGTATTTAAGTCATAATGCCACATTTTTCAGTTTTTGGTCATTTCAGTGATGATTAGCCTATGAAACATTGGAAAAAACTCAACACGGCTAATATTCTACCGGATGGTAATAAAATGTCTGTAATAACTACCCAACCACATTCAGCCTCGAAATTTGGAGAAAATTATGGCATTTAAGCCATAATACATAAATTTTTCAAATTTTGGCCATTTCGGTGATGGTAAGCATGTGAAAATTAAAAAATGGCTAAAAATTTCTAGGTTGTAGGAAGCTACCTGAAATATTTGTCCAACCACGTCCTGCTTCCATATTTGGACAAACTCAAAGCATTTAAGCTATAATACCGCAATTTTCATTTTTGACATTTCAGTGATGGCTAGCCAATAAAAAATTGGAAAAACTCAAAATAACTAATATTCACCTGGATGGTAGTAAAATGTCTGAAATATCTGTCCGAAAACAATTGTTTTTCAAAATTTGAAGAAAATTCAGGCATTTAAGCCATAATATCACAATTTTCTGTTTTTGGCCATTTCGGTGATGGTTAACCTATGAAAATTTTGAAAAAACTCAAATGGCTAATAATTTCATGAATGGTAGGAAAATGTCTCAAATATATGCCCAACAACGCCTGACCTCAAAATTTAAATAAAACCAAAGCATTTAGTCCATAATTCCGTAATTTTTAGTTTTTCTCCATTTGAGTGATAATTAGCCTATGAAAAATTGGAAAAGGCTAAAAAAGGCTAATAATCTAGTGGATGGTATGAAGCTGCATTAAATATATTTCCAACCAAGTCTGACCTCAAAATTTGAAGAAATCTAGACATTTAACTCATAATGCCGCACTTTTTAGTTTTTTGCCATTTAAATGATGGTTAGCCTATGAAAAATTGTAAAAAACTCAAAATGGCTAATATTCTCCTAGATGGTAGTACAATGTCTGAAATATCTGTCCAACAACATTCGACCTTAAATTTAAAGAAAATCTAGGTATTTAAGCCATAATACCACAATTTTCAGTTTTTGGTCATTTCTATGATGGTTAGACTATGAAAATTTGGGAAAAACTCAAAATGACTAATATTCTCATGAATGGTAGGAAACTGCCTTAAATATGTCCAACAATGATTGTCCTTGAAATTTGGAGAAAATCTTGGCATTTAAGGCAATAATACAACAATTTTTAGTTTTTTTACCTTTGGTAATGGTTAGCATATAAAAAATAAAAATACTCAAAATGCTAAATCTAGATATTTGGAAATAAAGGCCCAACAGCGCATTAATTTAGAAAATCAAACATTTGGACAAATACGCATTTTTTGCCAATCTAGTCGACTTTGTAGAAAATTAGAAAAAAGCCAAAATCTAAAACTCAATTTAGATGCCAAATATCTACCGACTCATTTTTGAAAATCTAGGCATAGCTTTTGCCATTTCATTTTGTACATTCATGATCTAGCCTTTAGTGCAAAACTACAAATACTCATAATCTCCGATGGGAAAATCTAGCTATATATTTGCAAACAGCCGCATTTTTTTGAGGCAAATCTAACGTATTTAAATTTAGCATTTGGGAAATTAGCCATTTTGAAAAAACTAATGTATCTAGGGAAAATCAGCCTATATTGCCAATCAGCGCCTTTGGGACAAATCTAGCAATTTTTTGCAAATTAGGAGCAAATCTAGCATGCAATCTCCAAAATTTGACAAATCTAGCCATTTGCAAATCTAGGATCAAAAGTCTTTGGACAAATCTACATTTGGGCAAATCTAACGCAATTTTGGGACAAAATCTAGAGCATTTGGGACAAATCTAGCTATTTGTGCAAATCTAGCGCAAAATTTGGACAAATCTAGCGCAATTTTGGGCAAATCTAGCGCATTTTGGCCAAATCTAGCGCAATTTTGGCCAAATCTAGCGCATTTTTGGGCAAATCTAGCGCACTTTGGGCAAATCTAGGATTTTTTGGGCCAAATCTAGCGATTTGGACAAATCTAGCGTTTTTGGCAAATCTAGCGATTTTGGGCCAAATCTAGCGCATTTTTGGCAAAATCTAGAGCATTTGGGACAAACCATCAAAGCGCACTTTGGGACAAATCTAGCTCATTTTGTGCCAAATCTAGCGCATTTGGGCCAAATCTAGCGCATTCTTGCCAAATCTAGCCATTTTGGGACAAATCTAGCGCATTTTGGCCAAATCTAGCGCACTTTGGACAAATCTAGCTCATTTTGTGCCAAATCTAGCGCATTTTGGCACAAATCTAGCGCATTCTGGGCCAAATCTAGCCATTTGGGACAAATCTAGCCATTTTTGGCAAATCTAGCGCATTTTTGGGCCAAATCTAGCGATTTTGGACAAATCTAGCGATTTGGCCAAATCTAGCGCATTTTGGGACAAATCTAGTGCATTTTGGGACAAATCTAGCGCATTTTGGGCCAAATCTAGCGCATTTACAAATCTAGCGCATTTTGGCAAAATCTAGGCATTTGGGCAAATCTAGCGCATTTGGGACAAATCTAGCGCATTTTGGCAAATCTAGCGCATTGGACAAATCTAGCATTTGGGCCAAATCTAGCGCATTTTTTTTGGGCAAATCTAGCGCATTTTGGACAAATCTAGCGCACTTTGGGACAAATCTAGCAATTTTTGGGCCAAATCTAGCGCATTTTGGGCAAATCTAGCGATTTTGGCCAAATCTAGCGACTTTGACAAATCTAGCCATTTTGGGCCAAATCTAGCGCATTTTGGCAAATCTAGCGCATTTGGACAAATCTAGCTCATTTTTGGCCAAATCTAGCGCATTTTGGGACAAATCTAGCTCATTTTTGGCCAAATCTAGCGCACTTTGGGCAAATCTAGCCATTTTTTGGGCCAAATCTACCCATCATTTTTGACAAATCTAGCGATTTTGGGCCAAATCTAGTGCATTTTTTGGGCAAAATCTAGGCAGTTTGGGACAAACTAGCGCACTTTGGGACAAATCTAGCTCATTTTTGCAAATCTAGCGCATTTTGGGCAAATCTAGCGCATTCTGTGCCAAATCTAACTCATTTTTTTGGCAAATCTAGCGCTTTTTTGGCAAATGTACGCACTTTGGGACAAATCTAGCCATTTTGTGCAAATCTAGTGCATTTGGGCAAATCTAGCGCATTTGTGCCAAATCTAGCGCACTTTGGACAAATCTAGTCATTTGGCAATCTAGCATTTTTTGGGCCAAATCTAGCGTACTTTTTGACAAATCTAGCGGATTTTGGGCCAAATCTAGCGCATTTATGGCAAATCTAGAGCAGTTTGGGACAAATCTAGCGCACTTTGGACAAATCTAACGCATTTTTTTGTCAAATCTAACGCAATTTGGGACAAAACTAGCGCATTTTGGGCCAAATCTAGCGCATATTTTTGGCAAATCTAGCGCATTTTTGGGCCAAATCTAGTGCATTTTGCCAAATCTAGCGCACTTTAGGACAAATCTAGCAAATTTTTGGGCCAAATCTAGCGCATTTTTTGGGCCAAATCTAGTGCATTTTGGCCAAATCTAGCGCACTTTAGGACAAATCTAGCAAATTTTTGGCAAATCAGCCATTTGGGCAAATCTAGCGTATTTTTGGCCAAATCTAGCGTACTTTTTGACAAATCTAGCGGATTTTGGGCCAAATCTAGCGCATTTTTTGGGCAAAATCTAGAGCAGTTTGGGACAAATCTAGCGATTTTTTTGCAAATCTAGTGCACTTTGGGACAAATCTAACTCATTTTGTGCCAAATCTAGCGCATTTTGGGCCAAATCTAGCGCATTTTTGGCCAAATCTAGCGCATTTTGTGCCAAATCTAGCGCACTTTGCGACAAATCTTGCTCATTTTTGGGCCAAATCTAGCGCATTTTTTGGGCCAAATCTAGCGTACTTTTTGATAAATCTAGCGGATTTTGGGCCAAATCTAGCGCATTTTATGGGCAAAATCTAGAGCAGTTTGGGACAAATCTAGCGCACTTTGGGACAAATCTAGCGCATTTTTTTTGTCAAATCTAACGCAATTTGGGACAAAACTAGCGCATTTTGGGCCAAATCTAGCGCATATTTTGGGCCAAATCTAGCGCATTTTTTGGGCCAAATCTGCACACTTTGGGACAAATCTAGTGAATTTTTGGGCCAAATCTAGCGCACTTTGGGAAAATCTAGCGTATTTTTTTGGGCCAAATCTAGCGGATTTTGGGCCAAATCTAGCGCATTTTTTGGGCAAAATCTAGAGCAGTTTGGGACAAATCTAGCGCACTTTGGGACAAATCTAATGCAATTTGGGACAAATCTAGCGCACTTTGGGCAAATCTAGCGTATTTTTTGGGCCAAATCTAGCGTACTTTGTGACAAATCTAGCGGATTTTGGGCCAAATCTAGCGCATGTTTGGGTAAAATCTAGAGCAGTTTGGGACAAATCTAGTGCACTTTGTGACAAATCTAGCGCATTTTTTTACCAAATTTAGCTTACTTTGGGACAAATCTAGCGCATTTTGGGACAAATCTAGCGCATTTTTGGGACTAATCTAGCACACTTTGAAACAAATCTATGGTATATTTTTTGACAAATCTACCGCAATTTTTGGACAAATCGAGCGTATAGTTTGGGACAAATCTAGCGCATTTTTGTGACAAATCTAGCGCTTTTTGGATAATTCTAGCTCATTTTGGGTCAAATATTGCTCATTTTTGGACAAATCTAAAGATTTTTTGGGACAAGTCTAGCGCATTTTTGGGAGAAATCTAGCACAATTTGGAACAAATCTAGGGTATATTTTTGGACAAATCTATGCTATATTTTTTGACAAATCTAGCGCATTTTTTGGACAAATCGAGCGTATAGTTTGGGACAAATCTAGCGCATTTTGGGATAATTCTAGCGCATTTTTGGGACAAATCTAGAGCATTTTGTGACAAATCTAGCGCATTTTTGGACAAATCTAGAACATTTTGGGACAAACATATACCCAAAATGGCTAAAAATCTCATGAGTGGTAGGAAACTGGTTGAAATATATGCCCAACTACGTCCTACCTCGAAGTTTAAAGAAAATAAAAACATTTAAACAATAATACCACAATTTTTAGTTTTTCTCCATTTCGAAGATGGTTAGCCTATGTAAAATTGGAAAAAAAATTTAAAATGGCAAATAACCTCCTGTATGGTAGAAAATTACCTTAATTATATGCCCAAACAAGCCGACCTCAAAATTTGGAGAAAATATAGGTATTTAAATCATAATGTCGCACTTTTCTGTTTTTGTCCATTTCTGTGATGGTTAAAAAATTGGCAAAAACTCAAAATGACTAATATTCTCTGAGATGGTAGTAAACTGTTTGTAATATATGCACAATAAGCCGTAATACCGTAACTTAAAGTTTTTGGCTGTTTTTATGATGGTTAGTCTATGAAAATTGAAAAAACTTAAAATAGCTAATATTCTCCTGGATTGTAGTAAAATGTCTGAATTATCTGTCCAACCATGATTTTCTTCAAAATTTGGAGAAAATTCATGCATTTAAGCCTTAATGCCGCACTTTTTTTTTGTGATGGTTAGTATATGAAAAAAATGACAAAAACTCAAAATGGCTAATGATCTCTGGATGGTAGTAAATTGTTTGTAATATCTACCCAACCATGTTCGGCCTTTAAATTTGAAAAAAATCTAGGTATTTAAACCATAATACCACAAATTTTAGTTTTTGGCCATTTTTGTGACGCCTATCAAAATTTGAAAAAAATGGCTAATATTTCTCATGGATGGTGGTAAAATGTATGAAATATCGGTTCAACCATGTGTTTCCTCGAAATGTGGAGAAAATATTGGCATTTAAGCCATAATACCGCAATTTTAATTTTTGCATTTCAGTGATGGTTAGCCTATGAAAAATTGGAAAAACCTGAAAATGGCTAAAAAACTCCTGGGTTGTAGGAAACTGTGTGAAATATATGTCAAACCACGTACTGCCTCAAAATTTAAAGAAAAATTAAAAAATTTAAGCAATAATACCGTAATTTTCAATTTTTTCGCCATTTCGGAGATGGTTAGCCTATGAAAAATTGAAAAAAAAAACTCAAAATGGCTAATAATCCCGTGGATGATAGGAAAATACCTTAAATATATGCCCAATCAAGTCCGGCTTCAAAATTTGGATAAAATCTAGGTATTTAAGTCATAATATCGTAATGTTCAGTTTTTTGCCATTTCGGTGATGGTTAGCCTATGAAAGATCGAAAAAACACAAAATGGATAATATTCTCATGGATGGTAGTAAAATATCTGAAATATCTGTCCAACCACATTTGGCCTTAAAATTTGGAGAAAATCTAGGTATTTAAGCCATAATACCATAATTTTTAGTTTTTGGCCATTTCGGTGAAATGAAAAATTGGAAAAAACTCAAAATGGCTTATAATCTTCTGAATGGTAGGAAAATGCCTGAAATATATGTCCAACCTCGTTTGACCTTAAAATTTAAAGAAAATGGTAAATAACCATAGTAAATTGTTTGTAATATCTACCCAACCATGTTCGGCCTCTAAAATTGAAAATGGTAAATAATCTCTTGAATAGTAGTAAACTGCCTTAAAATAAGCCCAACCAAGTCCGGCCTCAAAATTTGGAGAAAATCTAGGCATTTAAGCCATCATGCCGCACTTTTCAGTTTTTTGCCATTTTGGTGATGGTTAGCCTATGAAAAATTGGAAAAAATGGAAAACAGATAATTTTTTCCTGGATGGTAGGAAGCTGCGTGTAGTATAAGTCCTGTCACGTTAGGCCCCAAACTTTTTCGTTGTTGGCAATTTCGGTGATGGTTAGACTATGAAAAATTGGAAAAATTGCAAAACGGCTAGTTCTTTTCTGGATGGTAGGAAGCTGCGTGTAATATAAGCCCTATCATGCTAGACCTCAAAATTTCAGGTAAATCCAGTCATCTAAGCCAAATAACCGCACTTTTCGGTTTTTGGCAATTTCGGTGATGGTTAGCCTATTAAAAATTATAAAAATGTAAAATGGTTAATTCTTTCATAGATGGTAGGAAACTTCCTATAATATAAGCCATGTCATGTTAGGCCTCGAAATTTAAGGAAAATCCAGTCATTTAAGCCAAATTACTGCACTTCTCGGTTTTTGTCGATTTCGGTGATGGTTATCCTATAAAAAATTGGAAAAAAAAATGAAAATGACTAATTCTTTAAGTTAGATTTAGCACAAATTCTGGGCTACAGACTACAACTCCTATCCAGTCACTAATTTCACCACTAATGAAACACCTATGAACTTGTCTCAACAACTCGGGTCACTAAGAGGAGATGATTTCAAACTTATTATACCGTGATAAGTATGGAATCGAGACAAAGAACGCACACATCCGACCTCATGCATCACCATCTCGGTCAAAGGCTCCTCGATACATCGTTACATTTCCCACCATTAGTGAAGCACCTATGAATTTGTTTCAACAACTTGAGTCATTAAGATGAGATAATTCTTTGCAGATATTACACCGTGATAAGAGCTATGAAATCGAGGCAAAGAGCACAAATGCCCAACCTCATACATCACCATCTCGATCAAAGACTCTTTGATACATCGTTACAACTTCCTATCCATCACTAATTTCACCGCTAATGAAGCACCTATGAACATGCCTCAACAACCAGAGTCATTAAGAGGATATGGTTCTTCTTCTTCACAAGTTATTATACCACGATAAAAGCTTTAAAATCGAGACAAAAGAAACACACATATCAAACCTCAAACATCACCATAT
Organism: Linum lewisii; assembly: GCA_034768395.1. Classification (NCBI taxonomy): domain Eukaryota; kingdom Viridiplantae; phylum Streptophyta; class Magnoliopsida; order Malpighiales; family Linaceae; genus Linum; species Linum lewisii. The sequence goes on from CM068299.1 coordinate 751,708, forward strand.
CGATCAAAGACTCTTTGATACATCATTACTGCCGGCATAACATGTGAACCGTTACAACCTTCAATCCATCACTAATTCCACCATTACTAAAACACCAATGAACCTGTCTCAACAACTCGAGTCATTAGGAGAAAACAATTCCTCTTCGCCATGTTCATTATACCGCGATAACAACCATACAATCGAGTTGAAAAACACACATATCCGACCTCATACATCACCATCTCGATCAAAGACTCTTCGATAAACATCACTACAACTTCCTATCCATAACTAATTCCACTATTAATGAAACACATATGAACCTGTCTCAACAACTCGAGTCAATAAAAGAAGACAATTCCTCTTCTCCACGTTCATTATACCACGATAATAGCTATAAAATCGAGTCAAAGAACACACATATCCGACCTCATACATCACCATCTCGATCAAAGACTCTTCGATAAACATCGTTACAACTTCCTATCCATCACTAATTCCACCATTAATGACTCCAAATCAAGCAAAAGAAAACAACATGAACTAATTTAACTGGCTGCTATTCCTTCTGCAATTTTTCTTATCCTCAGGAAACAACACTTGTAATTGTAATGCTCTTACAGTCTCACAAGCACTATCCTTAAACACAACGGACAAAACAAGATTCTCATCAATCATTCATTCATTCATTCGTCCATATTTCTCATTTTAATTCCGTGCAGCATCTGGATTCTACCAACCATTCTTCCTCGAAATGGGTTTGCTCGAGCTCCTGGTTTTTCTGCTCTCATTTCTGGGTTACAGAGCTCTTCTCTGCTGCAATGCTGCTGAGCTGTCCCTCAAGTTCTTGAAAACCCCTAATCAGTTTTCTCACTTGAGCAGAGCTACTTTCGAGTTCCAGCCGTTTCTGGGTTTGAATCAGAGCTCTCATTCTTGTGATGGATGCACCTTCACTTGCAAGGTCTGAGTTTTTTTATCAAGCTTTTTCAATTTCTCGAAAAGATTCTAATTCTGTCATTCTGATCTTCCATTGCAGATAGATGGTGACAATGCATCAGATTGTGGAGCTAAGAAGGCTTACTATGCAGGGTTGAGAGACGGCAGCCATGGATTTGAGGTCTGTAGCAGTAATGGCGGCAGCAAGTCTGGAGCTGTCTGTGCTCATTACAACTGGACTGTTGGTAAAAGACTTGAACTTTGAAGCACCCATTTCGGATCTTGATTTCGCCTAATTGAATGCATGTTTCGAGGATGAACTTTGGAATGAAGGGTTATGAACTTTTACCCCCCTCTGCAGATACTGTTCCTCCAACTGCTGCCATTACTGCATCTTCAATTTTCACAAATTCGTTGAATGTCTCTGTGAATGTCACTTTCACTGAGCCATGCGAAGGATTCAGATGCTCATCAGTGGATTCATGCGATGTGAGTTGTTGATTGTGATGAACCGTTGCATCCCAATAACTCGAGTTGTTGGGAGAGGTTCTGAATGATCTTATATTGTTTACTAAAACATTGTTACAGCTGCTAGTCTATGGAGCTGGAGAAGTGATACCATCTTCATTAACAATCCTCGAACCGAACCTCAAGTATTCCGTCTTGGTGGCTTTATCTCGTGGCTCTGCGTACGGGCGAGTTGTGTTGGTGATGAACAAGAACTTCTGTACTGATGCTGCTGGAAACATGTTCACCAGAACAGATAATTCGAGCTCCTTCGTGCGGTTTGGTGAGTCTTGAAGCATTGATTTTTCCTAAGAGTGTTCGTTCTTCGAAGCTCGATCGTGATTGTTTTCGAATAAAAACAGATAGGAGGAGTGTGTTTGTGAACATGAGAACACATGTACCAGAAAGGCTACTTCAGCTTCAAGGTGAAACCAGAACTGTTGAAGCAACTAACAGCCATGATAACCTCAAGGTGTATCTCTACTTCTCGGAGCCAATCGTCAATTCGTCTGCTGAAGTTCTTGGTTCTCTGAACATCAGTGGAGGTGATCTGGTTTCGTTACCAGGAGACAGCCTCGGAAGCCGTAGATTTGGTTTCAAGGTAACCGAATTTCGAATTTCGGTCCTTACTTTGATACTAGGGAACTACATTGTGTGTGTTCATCTTTTTGCAGGTTGTAAATGTTTCTGCCATGTCAATTGTCACAGTTGCTCTTCATTCGGACTCGATCATAAGCAGACCGGGGACTCCTGTCTCTCCAATAGCACCAGCCACTTTCCTCTACGGTACAGCTTTAGGATCGATCGACTTAATCTCTTTTTATCTGTTTTCTCCTTAACCTGATTGTGACAAGCTCGAAATGCTTCAGATTCCGAAAAGCCGGTCGTGAGGCTAAGTACCACTTCGAGCACAAGGACACGAGAGCACAACATTATGGTTTCGATCAAGTTCATGAAGCCTGTGTTTGGTTTCAACTCTTCCTTTGTATCGATCTCCGGAGGTCGATTGCAGAGGCAAGCCGTTCATTTCACAGTTTCATGAGTTGTAGTTTCTTCTTTTCCCTGTGTTTTTGTCATGAACCGTTGCATCCCAATAACTTATGCGGTTTCGATTTTCCAGCTTCCGCGAGATGAGTAGGAGCAGCTACATTACAGAGGTGCAAGCTGAAGGTGAAACAGTATCCATTAGTGTTCCTGAAAACATTACTGCTGATATTGCTGGAAACAAGAATCTCCCATCCAATGTTCTTCAAGTGAGGCACTGTAAGGGATTTCGATTCTCTCCTTTATTCGCATTCGGATGAAGTAAGTAGCATCTCTGGATGCTGTAATATTCCTTGTTGGTTGTAGATTCTATACCGAACATCTCGCGTGTAGTATCCACGATCACTACCGCTTGCTTCATCGCTACGTGTTTCGTTGCCGGACTGCTTACTGTGTCAACAGCAAGCCTTCTATCCACCGGAGCATTTTCGAGGCCATCTGCGCTTCTGATATCCGAGCCTACGAGAAGCCTTTTCGTAAGTAAACTACTCTTGACGAAGAACATGCTTCAACTTTAGTCATGTATGTTGCATCCCAATTACTCGAGTTATTGAGATGCAGCAGTTCTTGACATGGTATCAGAGTCTTTGACCAACAAGAGGTCAAGGTTTCGAACACTCTCCCAACAACTCGAGTTGTTGGGATGCAACGGTTCTTGACAATGTCCTTAATCACCTTGTTCTTGTTGGCTTCCTGGACAGAGAGTCGCGTGCTACATTCAGATCTTCGCGCTATCTAGATGGCTGGCTGTAATGCTACCAGTTGAATACTATGAGTTCTCAGTTGGCCTTCAATGGAGTATTCCATACTTCACTCTCCCTTGGGAAGAATCTGGGAGCTCTCACTCATTAGCACCAGCACCAAATTCATCTGCTGTTCCACATTCATCCATTTCCAGATTCCGTAGCTCCGAAATCGAAAAGGACAGCTTGAGCAAGGCTGCTTCAATCTATGGATTGCCTCTCACTCCAACAGAATACAGATTCTTTTTCGAGGTACCGAACAGCTTCTTCCTCGATCAATGCATTGATTCACAGGATAAACTGAAAGATACTGCCTTTCAATCTGCAGAGCGACGACATTAAGCCGGAAGCAGACTATGTCATGGAATCACACGGCTCGAACGGGTGGAACGATTTTGGCAGAAGCATGTTCTGGCTAGCAGTAATTGGTGGCGGTCTGATACTGACACACGCCGCAGTTTTCTTGATCGTCAAGTACAAGAAGAACAGGGATTATTCTCAAGGTCACACCAGCTATGGAGCATTGGTGTTCCCGAGATTCGAAATGTTCCTTCTGGTTCTTGCATTGCCTTGCATCTGCAAGGCCTCATCTGGCTTAGTAAAAGGTATCAATTTAAGTGAATCATTCATCAAAAACTGAATCTTTTTGCTTAGCTTTACATCGATCTTTATAACGAGTTTCTTTCGATCTTAGGTCGAACTGTCTCGGGAAGTGTGCTAGGGATTCTGCTGCTTTCATTTGTTGGTTTGCTGCTTCTGGGATTGCTGTTCTTCCTCTCAATTGGAATCACTCTAGCAAAGCTGCTTCAGTACAAGGAAGTTCATCAAGTAGGGAAGAAATTCCACTGGTACCAAGAGCTCATTAGAGTCACGTTAGGGCCCGGGAAACGAGGCCAATGGACATGGAAAGACGAACCAAGCTCGATCCAGCTAACGAGATACGGTACATTGTTCGAAGACCTAAGAGGTCCACCGAAGTACATGCTTTCCCAGATAGGAAAGGGAAGCACGCAGGAGCGAATCATTGCATCAGACGACGAAACAGAAGATGCAGAAGCACCCTTCATCCAGAAACTGTTCGGCATTCTCAGAATCTACTACACGTTCCTCGAATCCGTAAAGCGAGTAACTTTAGGCATCGTTGCTGGCGCATACGCAAGCTCCTGGTCATCTAGAACTCCGAGCACGGTCTTACTGTGTCTAACCGCATTCCAGCTCTTCTTCGTTGTCCTGAAGAAGCCATTCATAAAGAAGAAGGTGCAGTTGGTTGAGATCATCTCTCTTTCGTGCCAAGTTATTATGTTCACGATCTGTCTCGTTATCTCGAAAATGGAACCGCTCTCGACCAAGGGCGAGACCAGACTGGGATACGTTATGGTTCTCGTGTTCTTAACCGGATTCAAAGCTCACATAGCCAATGAATGGTATGCATTGTACAGACAGATACGGCGTCTGGATCAAGAATCGAAATCATTCTCGAGAGGATTCAAGATTGCAGCAATAGGGTTCATCACTATCTTCTCCCCCAAGAAAGCATGTGCTTACTTGCAGAGCAAGCTACCTAAGAGCCAAGAGATGGAGAGAGAGACAGGTGGCTGCGATGGAGGCTCATCAGCCGAGAGGAACAAGAGCTCGGGGATGTCGACGGTGGATCAACCGTGGACTCGACAGCTACGAGAAATGGCGAAAGCGAGTTTTAAAAGAGAAGGAAGTGGTACAACTGGGTTTCCAACTGATCCTTCTACAAGTATGACTAACAAATGGAGTGGGCTATGGGGAAGCAAGAAGAGTGAGAGCTCATCATCTCAGAAGTCCTCTGCCGATTTTAAGTCGAAATCGAACAAGTTGTACAAAGATTTGGAAGCCATTTTCGCATCGAAACGATGACGAAATGTGAGAAACAAGTAGTCGAGTTAAGGTTCATCTTGTATAGCCTAATCGATCAAGCTAGTCGAGTCCGATTTATTAGGGTTGTTGATCGAATAAATTGCAGGTTCAGATGACATGTCAACGGCGACGTGATGTAATAGATGAAAAAGTACGCCGCTGACTTCAGTAGGATTACTCCATAACCCGTTACATAGTAATAGGACCACATTGCCACGAATTAAAATTTTAGGTAGAGTTTGTAACTCAATCCATAGTTTCAGAACGAGTATTTGAATCATATGGTTATAGATGCGTTGAGAATTCCGAATTATCGACTTTTAGTCAAATTCGAATCACGGTCAGGATTGAACAGCTTAATATCCATTTTGGTCATCAACTTATTGGGTTTGTACCACTAACCTATTTCAATTGTAATTTGTCGGTCATTCCGTTAACTTCTCCATCCAAAAACTCTGTTAAGTTGATGAACTCAACATCCCAAACTCATCGTATATGTCCACATCACCCAAGACACTTCATCTATTCTATCGTATATTCAACCAATTCAACCGGACCCGAACCAAATCGACCCGAAATACGTCTATAGTCCAAAGAGTGAAAATCCAAACTATATCTGTGACCATTTCTTATATACTCCTGGAGTTAACGAAGACAGATCATAATGATAACTTGCTTGCTGTTGATTTACTACATTCACTGGAACCACCATTGGATATCCATTTTGAGCTTGAGGAACAGCTTGATGATGATGATGATGCATTGCTTGCGGCGCGCTGTTCATCTGGCCGATCGGCCCCTGTCCATAGGCGCTGCACGATGACGGAAAAGAAAACGGAAGAATCACTCAGTTCATCGTCGAAACTCTCGAAAACTTACGGGTTTACGAGACTATGAACATGTGTACCTTGACATTGGAAGAGGTAAAGAGTTCCCATTTGAGTACATCTGTGGGATGTGTCCAATCTGTTAAAGAGGGAGAGGAAATTCGTTGGGACAATGCCGAAATATTCGAGACTCGGTGTATTTAAAAGCTTCAGAATCCATTAAAAAAAACCTGATGAATGAATTTTCCTGGATGATCAGGAGCAGCAGCCATTGGCATGGTAGTAGCAGGAATTCCTTGCCAGTTCTGAGCGCCATTTGAACTGATTGAATGTCCATTGTTGTGCAAACCTTGGAACCCTCCATTAGAGTAAGGCATTTGGAATAATGGCTGTTGTTGCTGTTGAGGAATTGAAAGCGAAGCGACCGTTTCGGGCTGTACGAATTCGATACCAATAAGATAGGATCCGTCAAAGATTTTTACCAGAACGAAACTTCGAAAAAGTCTGTAAAGTTTGTACCTTTCCCACTGGGTTGCTTCCTGTACTCCAGGCATTCGGGTTCGAATTCGAGTTCGATACATTTACGGTAGAGGAATCATCATCCATGCAGAGTAAATTAAAAAGCTCAGTTGCATAATCAACTTTCTTTGGTGCAGCTACTGAGACTGGAGTTGCTTCCTTGTTAGGCAAGTCTTGCTTTGGCTTTGATACTACTGGTTTAGGGTTCTTAACTGGTTGAAGCTGCTGTGGTTTTGCATCATAAGCAGCAATCTGACAAAATGTGCAAAATTAACATTCGAATGATACCAAACTGGAAAGTTACGATTGTTTAAGGGGTTTATAATCTCCTCGGACGAGGACTAATGGACTTATGGTACACCCTCAATTTACCTGTTGGACTACTTTAACCGGCTCTGGAGTAGGAGCAACTTTAACCGGCTCTGGAGTAGGAGCAACCTTAACCGGCTCGGGGCTCGAACACTTGGGAACATGAACAACACTCCCATTGGTACCAGGCGGAGGAGCTATCTTCCGGTCCACACGATCGTGATCACTTCTCTGAACTCTAGCGATCGAACCCTTTTCTCCATTCGATGGGGAAAATCTCGGTTTCCCATCCCTTGGAACCCATCTTTTGTCCACATACCTGAGGAAGAATCCCAAGTTCATATACAAAACCAAGCAAAAACACCAGACCATGAAGATTTGATAACAGAGAAGCCATACTTAGCCCGGATGAAGTTCTCGATCCCGACTCGGTCGTAATTAGGAGGCAGCTCTGATTCCCAGTAGCTGTTTGATCTCTCATTCCCTATAGCTGAAAGAAAAACCAGTGATGTTAAAGGAAGACCTGGCTTTTCTTTTACCATTGTTATCACCATTGTTAAGGAACTAAGAAGCTTACATTGGATGGAAGAAATCTGATCTGGCAGCCATGTGTCTAATGTTGCAGATCTTACCTAGATCAACAAAAACCCTAATTAGAATACTGGATAAAGTTGATAGATTAGCAGATTAATCTGGTGATTGATCTTACCTGGGAAATGTGGACTCCCAGGCTTCTATGGATCCCTGAGCATTGCATACAGATGAAGATCCCCAGGTTCACGCTAGCCCATCTCGGACCTCTGATACAAAGAAATTCACAGCAATATGAAACTCGGTATCATATCGATCGATCTATGGTGTTATCGAGGCTTAAACACTACTAGTTAAACCATCTGTTAGCCTTATCAGATCAATCTGGAGACGGTTTCATCAATTAGTGAATCATAGCATTGAATGGAAGCACATAATCCAAGGAACTTGAAAACCAAGATACACGAAACCGTATCATATCGACTGAATCGTAGTACTATAGAAGAACAAGTCAATACTAATTACTAAACCATCTGTTAGCCTAATCAGTCCGTTTTCGAGACAATTTCATCAATCAAATTATCGTTAGCCTTATCAGTTCAATATCAACAGAGTTTCATCCACCAGCGAATCATTAGCCTCATTAGTTCAATTCATTAGCCTAATCAGTCCGTTTTTTTCGAGCCAATTCCATCAATCAAGTGATTGTTAGCCTCACCAGTTCAATCTCAAAACTGTTTCATTCAACAATCATTGAACCATGAAAACACAGAATCAATCAAATAAACTGGAAATCAAAAAACCTAACAAAGAGATACCCACTTGCTTTTGCAATCAGCACATTCTCTATTCTCAGGTAACTTAAGCAGCCCTTCCAATATCTGCAAATCAAAGTTCATCACTATCAGATAGAAACCGCGCAACAGTTTAACTCCCCTCCAAAATAAACTAAAATCAACAAAATTACCAGAACCCAAAACTCCTGAAAACAGAGGATAATCGTACGAAGCAAAAAACAGAGCAAAGAAGAAGAAGAAGAAAGACCTTACTGTGCTTCGCGTTCAGCTCCCTGGAAACGTTGGCTTTACGATTCATTCTTTCTTCTCCTTTTCAATTTCTTCTGACAAGAGGGATTACTGAAGAGCAGAAAAAGAGAAGGAAACTTTACGGGGAAGTTATTAGTGAAGAACAAACAAGGAGGAGAATCTGGTAATGGCGGGTGGGGGAATTTTGATAATTGGGGAAGTGGGTTATACTCGTTTTTGTAATTAGGGTAAAGGGATTTGGATCGATTGATCAGAAGTTTCTTTGATTTGTTGAATCAGCCTACTTAGCTTGGTGGGTTTTCTTTCTCTCTGTTCTGATAATGCTTTGCTTGAGTCGCCGTCTTCTTCTTCTTCTGCAGCTATTTACAAAGTTGTTGTTTTCTTCTCGTTTGATTAAATATTAATATTTATAGTTCATAAAATAATATTATTATTTATTTTGATTAATATTATTAATATTATTGTTATTTGGCTATATTTATTTTAGTATTTTTCTTGGATGGAAAACCAGCTTGTAGCCACCCACTTTGTTTTATTTTTATTTTTATTGTTATCCTCTTTGGAATTAATTCATATATTTGTGAGTAATTTTGTATTTATTTCGATAATTATTGGTGTTTGGGTTTTGTATTTGATGCACATATGATCTGTGCCTGATAATTTTCTTGATACAGAAATTTTCTTGGTGCGAAAACATGATAATTTCTCAGGAAGACATTACATATATCATATATGTGCTTATGGTCGTTATCGGATGAGATGACTATGATGTCGGATTACTGGTTCTTGCATGGCATAATATCAAGCTTGGTGAAAATTACTGGTGTCTGGTTTTGTATTTGATGCTAACACTATGATTTGTACCTGATAATTTTCTTGGTACAAAATATAATAATTTTACATGAATCACTACATATATCATATATGTATGTGCTTACGGGATGAAAAGACTTTGACGTTGGATTACTGATTTTCTATGGTATAATATCCAGCTTGGTAAAAAAAAATCATTATAATTAAATTTTTAACGGTTCAATGATCTCAAATTCACACCCAATCATCTAAGAAATGATTCAGCTATCTATGAGATGGGGTTACGTTGAGACAATATTATCGTGATTTTATTACAAATTCAAGGAGGTAGTTGTTATATTTTGTATTTTTAATATTTTTAACATTATTTTCTCGAAAAATTACATGAATATTCAGAGGGTCGAAATTAATTCTGGTGTATAAATTTTAATATTATTTTGTATTAAGTTCAAAATATGCTAGCATTATTGTAATTTACCAATTAAAAATAAATTAAATTGGTTAAATAATATAGTCAATTTCGTACCATCTGTCACTAAGTTGAAATAAACATTAGCCACGTGTCCAACTAAAAATCACTGTCAATTAGTTTATAATCACTGTATATTTAATTAATAAATTATAACCTGAAATTACTAAATTATCCTTAGTATATTTTAACATTTAAACCTTAACAAATGGCATGTTAAATAGTGTCCTTCCATTTACTTTCTAAAATTATATAGCCACAAATTAAAATTATTTAATTATTAGAGAGAAATTTTATTCTTTAGTATGAAGATAAATATTTTAAAGTTAATTCCCGATACTTTTCTGTTATCCGCTCATTTCTGTGCTTTCAATTCACAAATACTCTCATACAAGTACTGATTAGATCTGTTTTAATCTGTCGGTCTTGCAAGGAAAACACATCAAGGATCTCCAGCAATTATCATCAAGTTGAACAAGTTTATTTGTTCGAGGCGGATCAATACTAATTTATCACAAAACTATATATAATATGAATATTTATATATTAATATATGGACAAGAATATATTGACAAGATTAATTAATTAATTAATTAAGCCAGTTATCAGCATCAATAATAAATTAATAAAAGTTGTTTTATTCCCTCCAATGCACAATGCAAATTCTGTTTTGTGTCTATTAGCAAACGGTTTATTAATAGGTCAAATGTGCATTGGGTGGGTCCTACGACGGAGATTACTCTTAGGTATGATCATCATAATCCACTGACAACACGTGGCGATCAGATTCAGATCTCGAGTTCTTATAAATAGAGATTAGACATGACCTTATCTCAGCATTGATGGGACATAACCTAATACACAAACAACACGCCTTAACCACAATCGTCACTCAACACGTACGCTTAAACCTCCGCATATACACCATTTGGGGTTCGCCTCGATACTTCTCAGTCCCCCACTCAAATACGCCTTACGTCCTCTACTTTCATACTTAGCGCTTACAAATGTCTTCTCTACGCATTGCGATAGACACATTTGGACTCTAAGACGCTTGAGGACCTGACGGGCGTTCACACTCACTCAGCCCAACAAAGAATATTTATATACTATGATGAGACATAAGAATTTAGTAAGAATGACGTCATTAATTTTTATTAATTTTGATAATGATTTATAATATATAATGCAAAATTCCTAGGGGCTAGGAGTATGGTCATCAAAGATTTGACTAAATTTTTGGTAGGTGTACCACCCAAAATTATTAATAATTTTTTTAAAAAAATAATTAATTATAATTGAGTGATTATTTAATTTGTTAACATCTTATCCTTTATTATATATCCAAACCAATAATTCAACTCAATTTTTGGCTTGTTTCATGAGGTTATATATATGTGTATGAAATGTACCATGTACACTATTATAAACTAATATATATTATATATATCATCCTTCGTTGTCGAAAGTAAGATATATCAGAAATATGGTTAAAAAAGTTAGAATACATCGATTCATAACCAATTCTGTTGTTATCGGCACGTTTTGTAGACAAGATTTAATCGAAAATAACCCCGGGTTAATAATTTTTTATTAAGAGTCTGAAAATGAACAAATGTGCTTGCCATTTGGCCTTATTGTCATCCATGGTAGCATGTTGGTTGTTAATTAAAACTCGGGTGTTATTTCATGTATTGTCGCCAACCATGCAAACACATCTGGCGACAATACATGAGTTACTAATCATTGAACGTTTTTTTTTCTCTGGCAGTCTACGGTGAAAATCGTCGAAGGATAGCAAACCTCGTCAATATGGCCCCAGACTAGGTTAAGTTACAACACGGGTCAAGCTATAAATAAACCGCTACCCAAAATTATAAACAAAAAACAGTACCTAATAATGTTGTTATGGTAACAACAAAATACGGTATCAATTTCGACACGGGTCAAGCTATAAACCGCTACATAAAATATAAAATTATAAACGAAACAGTACCTAATAATGTTGTTATGGTAACAACAAAATACGTACAAGTTACGAAACTGATTCGAGCCATTGTATAAAGCATCGAAAACCCATGATACAAATCTCAGTTAGTAGCACAGTATACAACAACACAAAGCCAACATCCACAATAGCTAACGGCCGCCGGCGGAAACAATCACCGGCGATAGCGGTGGCGTTTGAAGTTGAAGTAGACGTGCAAAATCCCACGCTCGAACGTACACTTGAACCCCTTCTTATGAGAGTACTCCCACTCCTTGTTCACGATCCGGAACGCGATGTCCTCGTAAGGCGGGCCAGCATGGAACCTGATAATGCAAGTCTCGTCGCTGTTCCCGTCTTTATCGATCGTGTACGTAGGAGCCTTGGTCTTGTCCACTAGATCCGGGTAGAAGATGTTGAACTTGTAACCCTGGACGATTTTCGGAGGCGGGTTGTCATGGTCGTAGTGTGTCTGGTTGTACTTGTTCCACTCGTAACCCGTGTGGACTCGGTTGAAGTACTTGGGCTTCCTCGGCCTGTACTTGTCGTGCCACCAGTATACGGCTGAGTCGAGAGATATTTCGGCGTTGGAGCGAAGATTGCGTCGCCTTCTTCCATTGCTCCCATCGCCTTGATGGCCTTTAGCTCGAAGTTGTCGGATGGTGGTGGAGGCGGCGGCTTCGATGCGATTGATAATTGGATGCGGCGCTGCTGTTCTTCGAGCACGGCTGTACGCTTCTTTTCCTGGAAATTAAGAAGGTATTGTAGTTGTTAAGGAATGTTATATAAACTTAAGGATCAAATGTAATGATATGGCATGTCTACATGTCAAATCATACCAAGTGATCATGCTATCACAAAGTTAAAACATAAGTTACCGATTCGACTAATTAAGTGACCGCGTTGACAGAACAAGACACGCAAAAGTATTTAAACTAAATACGAACCTCTCCCAACAACTCGAATTATTGGAATGTAACGATTCTCTGGAAAATCAGAATCAAAAGAACAAGTTGTCTACTTACCAGTAAAGCCTTATCCTCTTCAGGATCAATGGCTTCTTCTTCATCGTCATCTCCATGCAACAGCTCTGGGGAGAATGATCCAGCTTCCTCTTCTTCTTCTTCTTCCTCCTGAGTTTCCTCGACCGGCTCACGATAAACAGGCTCAAGATCTTCTACAAGAGAATCAAATATGGGGAAGATTGAGTTTTCATCCAGAGGAATAATAACACAATCATGAACAGAGGGGAAAAGCAAGCACAAACCTTTCTCCTCAGGCTCACTCTCCTCTTCTATAGGGCTCAACTCGTTCCCAATTTCCGCTTCTAGAGTCATCGGTTCAAGTCGTTTCAAATGCGTTCGTAACATCTTCGCGTGAATTTCCTTCAGAATCGCCTGTTTCAGCAAAACATCCATCTCAGCACAATGCATAATATACAGACAAACAACTAATTCGAGCAATGAGCAAAACATTGATCTCAGCACAATGCATAATGTACAGACAAAGACGTAATTCGAGCAATGAATCAGTACCTTCGCTTTGTAAATCTGGAGTCGCTTGAGAACAGCTTGCCAGTACTCTACAACTCTACCTTCTCCAGAACTCAACAAGGCCTCGATCTTAGATTTCGATTCATCGAGCTCACTTGAAGTTTTACCTTCCAAAAACTCTCTCACATCTGCTTCAATGGCAGAATGCATACCCCTTTCCTCTGCAAGCAACTCAGCAGGAGGTTCCTCGCCACGTACCCTTGCCCTGTCGAGAGCATCTTTCTTCCGAGCTTCGGACAATTCCCAATTACACACCACCAAAAGAGCCTCCCAGTAATCGACATGAGTCTGAGTCGTTCGTTCCATATCCAGATGCATCTTGATGTCATCATGGAGCTCTTCCATTTCCTTAACTGTTAACCCTCTAAAGACCATGCAGGGCTCGTTTATCTCTATGTCGAGATCGTCTGAGACATTTAGGTGCTTTGTCAAGACATCGATTGGTTTCACTCTCCCTTCCCGGAGCCTGATCTCGGACCTGAACTTGCTTTGCTCGTAATGGAACTCGTCTTCCTTCTTCTCCAAGTCTTGGAACTCGGCCCTCGCACGTTCTCTGGCTAAAAGGGCCATCTCTTCCTCATGTTGTGCTTTTTCGAGTGCTCTCTCTTCCCTTCTCTTTTTCACCTTTTCGATCTCCGCCATCCGTTCTTTCTGTCTCTTCTTCTCTGCTTTGACTGAGAACTCGTCTAGTGGTACGCCTTGATAAACGTCCTTTTCTATCTTCTTCCTCCATACGAATCTGGAAATGGATGATATGAACAGTTAAGAATCTGTAAGCTTTTGACAGTGATGAATACAAAGGAAGGAAACAGAGAAGATCCTTACTTCTCGTTTAAGTTCGAATCGCCAAAAGGATTAGAGTCGTTTGAATATCCAGAAACTGTTTGCCCCTTCAACTTCTTGGCAACTTTCATAGCCTATACATAAAAACAACCATCAGGAGATGTATACCTTTGCAAATATACAGACTGAGATTAAAAAGCAGGAACTGTACCGTACCTTCCGCTGAGCTTTCTTCGCCATGTACTCAGCAATATCATTATCAGATATCTTCCTTGAAGACTTCTTCTTCTTGTGTCTGTGATCACTGTCATTGTCACTCTCTGAGACGCTGGGGCTCCTCTTCCTACCACGACTTCTTCTGCTACGGCCACTGCTCCTCGAGCTCCTCCGAGGAGAAGAATCTGAGCTCTCCGAAGATTCAGACTCGGAATCCTCCAGTTTTCTTTTTCGATCTCTTTTGTTTCTGCTCCCCATTTGTAACCTAGAACTGCTAAATCATGAACATCATCTAACAATCAGCATACGTTCAGAGCTGAAATCAAATCTAGATTCTATAATTCTATTGATATTGAATTGACAGGAAAACAAACAAGGGTATAGAGCTGAAATTGTGACTCCTAAAACATCTAGAAAACCGTGATCTAACATCAATATGAATATGCGAGGGAAAGGAAAGTCGAAAGGCAGGGAAAGTGAAACTGACTTACCGTGTCTACCGAGCCGGATCGGTGGAAGCAACGAGCCAAGTAGAACAGCGACGGCCGGCGAGGAGGAGGACGGAGACGGAGCACGGAGGACGAGTGTTCGTCGAGATTGAAACAAAGCCCGAGAAGGAGAAGGGGATGAGAGATTTATTTGGGTCAAATAATTAAATAGTCATGAACTTTGGCCAGGTTATAAACTAGTCCTGAAACTTTATTTTGTTGCAGTCTCATCCCGTTAGTTCGAACTTTGTTACGATATGGTACTATTTGCCACGTCAGCCAATCCACCTAATTTAGAATATAATAAAATAATAGTCTCGGCCTGAATAGAATTAAACCCTTTAATCAAACCGGTCAACTTAACATAAAACCAAAACTTCGAAAAGCCAGATGTAGCAATGCGAAAATCAAACAATGGATTTCATATCGGTTTTTAAATACATGGTTTTATAAATCACTAGACTACCAAATCCACGGTACATTGAAATACATGATTTTATGAATCTCGAATACCAAATGGGGCCACATTAGATGATTCAAGATCCCCTCGTTGGTTTTCGTTTTTTTCGTTTTTGTTAGCTATGATGTATGATCTATGGTTAATAATCCTTCACGTGAAACTCTAAGAAAAAAGAAATGTATCATCCATAAACATAAGGTGCGTTGATATCGTGGTATGACTATTAATTTGTACATTAGTGAGAGTCAGTGATAATTGTTTTATCTAACAATAATGTCAGGCCTTCTGAGCATAATGCAAAAAGTAACGGAGATAAAGGGTTTCCTTGTCGAAGCCCACTTGTCGGTTTGAAAAATCCAAAAATCTTTCCATTTGGAATTATCGTCATTGAGGTTGACATTATACATCTAGCCATCCATCCAATCCACTCCAAAGAAGAGTAAAAATAAAAGTCACATTCAACTCTTAGTGTTTGTTCGTGTGTCAACAACAACTTTAGCCAACCCTGAAACGGTGTCGTATAATCGTATTCTTTCGATCAGGTCAACTACAACTATCAGTATCTTTGCACCATTCACAACTGAATGATTGACTACTGAGGTGAGGTGATGAGTTCACGAATTGGTTAAGTTAATAACCAATTGATGTCAGTCAGTCGAGCGATTATAAAATTTACAAACTTCTTAACCGTTAACCAACCGACTTAGTGTTGGCTTGACCAACAAAAGTCAATCGGTTACATCAGTTTCGGTCAAAATGACTATAATTGTGAACAAAATGTGAAGAATCATTTAAAATCTATTTCTGTAAAAACAAATTCAAATCTTTAACCAATTAACAAACTTGTATTATTAATCAACCAAACTAATATAAACCATCACACACGTCAAAACGACACCGTTTTATAGGCATGAACCTTGTCTCATTTCACAAACACAATAATATCATGAATTCCACATCTCTAAAAACTCAACATTCTACACTCTGCAGACTACATAATAGTTTATTCAGACAACTAGATCGGCAGGCAATATAGAAATATCATGTAGCAATCCAAGGGAAGAACGCCAGGGGATTCGATTCGACACGAGATTCGTGGCAGAAGATCACGTATGACGTACCTCTTCTTCTTCGTTTCGTTCATTCGTTCTTCTTGTTCATCTTTAGCTTGGCCTGGATATCTCCACTGTAAGGGGTAACAGGGTACGCATACTGCTGGAGAACGGCGAAGACGACCATCTCGACACAGACGAGGATGTTCTGGAAAGCTTCTTCTATATGCTCCACTGTTAGCCAGTAATGGTGGGACTTGATGACCCCCATTGCCACGAGTACGCTCAGCACAATGCCCTGCAGAGATGTGGAATAAATTCATGGCAATCAAAATTACGAATGACAGGAAACTGCAGCTATCAGTAGGGCTGCAAGTTGAGCTTACTCCTTGTTCAAGCTCGGCTTGTTAATTTTTAGGCAAGCTCAAACTCGAGCTTGAACTGGGACGTTGAAGCTCGCATCGAGCTCAAGCCTACTCGAGTTTGAGCTGGGACGTTGAAGCTCCATCAAGATCAAGCCTACTCAAGCTTGACTTGCTACCAATTTTTTACAAGCCAAGCTCAAGCTGGGATCGCTAACAACCATTGACGAGTCCAATTAGAGCACAACTCGAGCTTTCCATGCTAAAAACCATTGACACACGACTCAACTTCAACTTATCTTAAAATTTATGAGTTGTTTAGTCTATCAATTGAACCTTATTTGCTAAATAACTAAACCTAAATCACGCTTTATTATTATAACTCACTAGACAATTAGTCTTTTGACATATAATATGTTCATAAGCATGACTTGCAAGTCACATGCTTGACAGTGAAATTAATTTGTACTACTGATTTATCAATCAAGTCGACACATGTCATCAAAAAATCACAAACTCAGCTCCTTTAAGATTGTGCCGAGTCACAAATGAGCTTTTTCTAAACCAAACAGAGCAGCTTGGTTCATTAACAGCCTAGCCCATTAGTTAATTTCAGGGAACAAAAATGTAGGCGAGCTGGACGATGAGAATTGAGGTTATGTTTTACCTGCCAGAAGCAAAAGAAGACGATCCCTTTGATGCACATGAACTTAGCAAGTGGACTGTGGGGTGCTAGCTCCTTTGCAAAGACGTGGTAGAAGATGACAAGGGAATACAGTGCTAGGGACACGGAGACATTAAGGATTATGGTGAACGTCCAGCTCAACCATGAAGGGTAGATCTGGAGAATCCGCAGAGTTATCATCAAGACGGAACATACTGGGCGAATGACGACGAACTGCCAGGTCCAGAGCTTGAGGAGCTTCAAGTTTCGGTGGTCAAGCCGCACAGTGTGTGGCTGCAAACATATGAAAATCAAAGTACGTGAGATGATGGAAATGGTGATTACTCATTACTGATTAGGGAACATGGTTTGCACCTGGAAAAGTGTCATTGGGAACGAATGGTGAATCTCTCTTCCTTTAATCTCATCCGGGACGATGTTCTTGCTCATGGATATGTTCAGATAACTATACATCAAAGCCAAGAACTTGGCTATCACCTGAAAAAGCCAGAAAGTTGAAAGCTCGTAACTTTAAAACACCAAACAGAACACAGAGAAGAGAAACCCCATATCACCATCTGACCATCACTGTATCAGTAACTCACCAGAGCTTCATAACACTCCTTGATCGATTCCAAGAACATGAAGAAAGCTTCGCTTCCACGGATATCCAACAACCCTACGAACGACACGATAGCGTATATAGGAGCCATGAGCAGGATAATGATTATGGCCTTCTGCTCTTTGGGGTTCTTCCAGTAGAAGAGATGCTGTGATATGAGCTGAACCGTGAAGTGCATCGTCAGCATCACACTTACTCCTGTCGCCATAATGGTGATCTGACCTCGATTGAGGTTCGAGAAGTTCGAGAAATCCATAGTTCAATTCCAGCAATTGTAAACTACACCTGCCAAATTGTGAAGTTCAACGAGTCAACTCCTTGAAACAATGGCAGTTCTACCTTAACCGATAAAGCAAGTACTAATCCGGAAATCCTGCAACATCTATTACCTAATCCGATCCAATTAAGCATCTACAGAAACCCTAAAGAATCAAATTCGTCAGCCTTAAATCGACGCCAAAAACTCCATAGAGAGGATATAAAAATCTGACTAATTAACTAGCTCTGCACTCTGCTAAGACCTTAACAAACACCTCTCCAGTTCTCATCGCAGCTCGAACAAACGAAAAACAGAGAATCCTCCGCCGGCGATAAATCATTGAAGACCGACGCCGATCCGAAGGAAACCAGAAGAAACATTACCGGATTAAGGAAGCTTCGTCGGCGAATCCAGTGTTGGTGAAGAAGCTTTCGCCACGCGAGATGAAGAGCTTCTGAAGCTCGTCTTCTTCTTCTTCTTCGTTGAATCAGTACTGTGAAATGGGAAATTGGAGACGACTAGTCTTCGATTTACGTCTGTTGAGACTGAGATGGTTTTGGCAGTGTACCGTGTGTACTGTGTGGACGAATAATGTGACGACACGTGGATGTGTGGACCCATGTCATAAAGACCATCAACCATCAATGTTACCGACGTGGGTTTCTTTGAATTATATTTTTTTGGTGGATCATTCGAGTTATGTGTCAATATTATTGTATCATTTTATTACAAATTTATGGGTGTTTTGCTCGGTTTGATTGGTCGATTCAATAAATGATTCGAACGGAAAGATTGACTGAGTAGAGAGGTGAGACGTTTATTGTTCTCAAATGCTTTAGAACCCCTTTAGTGATTCGTCGCAAAGCGTAGAGTACTAAGCATTTAGTAATGGAGGGTGGTAAGGTATATGAGAGTGATCGGAAGGCAGAAAAGTATCGAGGGTTGTTCATGAGTAGATTGTGTAGAGATCATAGCGTATTGCTCGTAAGGTGGGGTAGCCGGTTAGATCTCGGCTCATCAGTGTTGAGGATCCTCAACCATCTACAGTGTCTCAAAATGTGAGTAATCGACTAACTGGTGACTCACCTATGCTGAGATCTCGATCGTTGCCAGAAGAAGGGACCAGGTTCATTCTTCGCGTGATCCTAGGCGTTCTACCGCATAGATATGAACCTGTTTACTGAATGGTTCTAATTGGAACGACCAATGATCTGATCGCCCTTTAGTTACAAGCCATCAATCGAGTCAAGTCGGATCCAACCATATTGGATTCATATTAAGTTCATGCAACGTGTTTATATTTGTCTGGTATAACAATTCAATGATTTTCAATGATGTAATAGTAAAACGTTCCTTTCTCAATGACCATGTCGTCAATTCTGGATAACTATCAAATATTTAATAAGTGTTATTAATTGGTCATGGGGCCAACCACTTCACACCTTATAGTCCATACTCGTTACATTTAACACGTGTGTTATTGAATTTTATTCACTCTAAAAGTTAGCTCAACGTACAAGGAGACTATAGTAAGCATACACCGTTGACGTGCAACCAATAACTTCACATTCACACATCGTCTCTAGATAGACTATTAATTCGATATCATGACTAGATTATTCGATATCACCAATCTATCATTCCCTTTGCACGTACCAATTCGACAATTGCTACGAGAAGGTGCATTTGTGACGATTGATTGATGGCTACTTTACATCTGTCAAATGTAAAAGTGACCCGAGATGAAATCACAATCATCAGATACATGTATCAAATGCAAATGCACCTGAGATTAAATGCTATCATGAAAATCACCATTTCGCACGCAACTAATGATCCATTGATAGACCATTTTTTCTCTAACACCAACCAAATTGTCAAATGTTTTTTTTTTTTTTCAGAGGAGACGTAGATAGCAAACACACGTAGAAAAGAAAATCAAATCCCAACCCAGAAGGTCAAGTCTACCACCATGACCCACGAGAGATTAATCAGGGTCATAAATGCCACGTAATGAGTGACCCTATAACGTGGACACCCACGTAATCATGGTTAATCAACCTCTATTGTTTCTTTCCTCATCCTTTAAAACAATCGCCATAAGAAAAGAACGTTAAACGAAATCACAAATTCCAAACATCCTCTCCGATCAAAGACCAGAGTTCATATTAGAAACCAATAAAACAAACCATTATTCACCAATTTCATTCAATTACAAAAATAAACCAGTTGAGGGTGTACTTTAAAACAGATTCAACTCTAACAAAAGAATATGGGTGGAGAATAATATGGTTCTCATCCCTTTACTCGAATCTTCAAAATTATAACCAATATATAAAATTTTCTTCATCCAGTATATTAATAGTAAATATAAGCACCTGTGACACAGAAATTACAGCCTATTAATGACATATACTGACATGTAATTACTAATTACAAATAATAAAAATCAAGAAACTGAATCCAAACTTGCAAAGAGCTGAAGAACAGTACGGGTATGATTAACTTTACCATTTTAAAGGATTGATCATACTAATTTTAGCTTAAAATTAACCACTATGAACCCATACTGTTAATGGTTAACCACTAATAACTGGTCAACATATCAAGTACGAGTTTGAGTTCATCTTTGGCCGGTTATTTGTGAACCATACGGTTATTTCGGTAGGTGTTCGGTATTTGTAGTGAACCATATAATTGGCCATTGAGTATTGCCGTATTGGATGATAGGTCATGGTTACACTTTGTGGGCTAGGGATTAGTAGATGAGCTCTAAATATGATTAAACGGTTAACGAGTAATAATCAATTGGCTAGCGATTATTATACCGGTTAACCGTTAACGCATTCATTACGATTAACGATTAACCATAAAGCTTAACACTTTTCTTTGCTTAAAAGGCATAATAATGATGGTAAAAGAAGAGAGCTTACCTCAGGCAGTAGTCACATCTGACGAGTTCTTCTACTGGCTGCCACCTTTAGACACGAGCCTGCAGAAGCAAAGATTCCAGAATCAGAATAAAGTGGGTGAGAAAGAAAATCGTCAGAATATATTCCAATCTGCAGAAGCAAAGATTCCAGATCAGCTGATCCTGTTTACAGATTCCACGGACACTACAATTGACTCACAAAAGCAGATGCTCAAATACTAGTTAATTACCTAAGCTTAAAGGGTTCTTCCATTTCTCTTTTAATCTTTGTTCCATCTTTTTCGAACTATATGAATACTAGTTTGAGACTTGTAGTTCTGGATCTAACACGATAGTGAAAACGAAGATTTCGACACTAATTGCGTTCTTCCTTAACATCTAAGACTTGGTCATACAGAATTATCAGACCATTAGCCTAATCGAGGTAAGTGATCACAATGTAAGGTAAGCATCAATGACTAGACAAACCTCTTAATGGGATTATTAAGCTTTTTAAAGAAAGTTGTATCCATTTCTACAAATATGCTTCTTATTTTTAAAACACAGAGGAGAACTCATACAAGTATCCCACAACAGCAATAATACAAAATATCACGAAATGCAAAAGATCAAAGCTTGATCTAATACTTAATGCCTAGTTTTAGGTTACAAGTTAAGCATAAATTATTTTTCTAGAATGGTACAACATTCTTTAGAGAATTATAAGATAGCACACCTATGATGATGTATTACCTTGTCGTCTTTCGGGTAAAAATGGCTTTAACTGCCTCAAAAACCTCTCCAACGGACTTGGCAGCATCAACCTGAAGGAGGTTAACAAAGAACCACAACGATTTTAATTGAAAGGAGTACAAGTCAGATGAACTAATACACGATAAATAAATATGTCAGTAAGTGAATAAGCTTATTTACCTTCTTAACTTTTCCCTTGGAATCATAGTACTCAATCACTGGAAGGCTAGACTCGAGAAAGACCTTGAAACGCTTCCTTATTGTCTCAATGTTATCATCTTCTCTTCCCTTCATTGTCAAAAAAGTGATTAAAATGTTAACACTTTGTTCAACAGCAAAGAAAGGAGACAGACAGATAAAAAATAAAAAGGAGACAGAGATGTCATGTTAATTCATAAATTCAACCTGGTTCCTGCCCAAAATCCTCTTTTCCATCTCTTCTTCTGGACAGTCAAAAAAGAGGACGAATTCTGGCTGGATTTTGGTCTGTGTAATCATGATGAATGCTGCAGTTAGAAAGATTATCTAAAATAACATAGGATCAAAACAGGTTTCTGAAAGAGGCCTTACAACAGCTTCAAATGCAGCCCTGTTTTCCTCATTGCGGGGAAACCATCAATAAGGAATTTGTCATTTCCATTATCCAGTATTGCCTTCTCGAGAAGCTTTATCGTCACCTCGGAGGGCACAATCTTTCCCTCCTTGATCATGTTCTGGATCATGGTTCTGAACACAAGGAAGCAAACTGCCCATCACTTCACCAATTCAAGAAACTTTTTTTTGTTTTGAAGAAGTCAATTCAAGAATCTAGAACCACAGCAAACAAAACTGCATATGTAATTCTAGACGGACGAGCACAAAACTAGAAGGGAATCAGTTCATTTACAAATCATAAAATGGTAGCATCTTCTAGGACTAACGTTGGAAGTCCCAATAATACAGAGTCAGAATGTACTGTTTGAAGCATTCATGAACCTTATCAAAGTTATAATAGTTCCCCTCTTGGCAATAACATATGCCTACACTGTGGCAAGCAATACTAAGACAAAGGACAAGCCAGATGTGTAACCTTGCTCAATAGCCAAAACTGGAGCTAATTACCCTAAAAGAGAACATAACTTGAACAACAATTTTCAAGATCTAGCAGTGACTCAATAGAGCAGCAAGTTACACGGTATAACATGCTTTCCTAGGAATAAGCAAAGAAACGTGCTAAACAGGAACTATGATTTGTGAAGGAAGCAGCATGATACAGGAGGAAAAACACATGCAGCAGGAGATTAATAGCTATTACAAACCAGTCTCATCTAGTAGACAATTACATATCATATATCCATCCATCAAGGGGACGGGAAGAACCGAATTCTGTAGCTTTTCTCATGTTTGAAGAAAGGAAGTTAAAATGATTGCACTTTTATGTGAGCCATACCCGTTTTCAGATCCAGACTTGATCTCTGCTCGAAGAAGATCACCGGCGCTTAGATGAGTATAGCCAAAGTTTTCAACAATATTTGTGCACTGTGTACCCTTTCCACTGCCCGGGCCACCTTATCAGCAAGAAGGAAGTTCGCAAAACAAATCAGAGACATCTCCAACTTGAAGAGGTAAACAAACGAACAGGCCTAAGTATGCATAGAGAATATTATTGACCAAACATTTTTATTCAATGCGACCTTGCAAGACGGACTGTCAATAGGATATGCAGGAAGATCGGCCTAATACTTAAGCCTAAAAAAAGAGGGAATTGCATCCAGCACAACCTAGTAGTCTGATTTCAAATCAGTGAAATATAACCACGTAATCAAGAAGGCACATAAACAATAAATACTCACCCAACACAAAAACAACAGTTGGCTTCTTCTCAGCTAAACTTGCATATGTTTTCTGCAAGGAGAGACATTTAGATCTATGAGAATAACGAACAATTGGAGTTAGGGAACAAAAGTTAGATGAAAGTATGACATCAGATGACATTGATCAAGCATCATAAGCGTAAATTCATGGAACATGCAAAGAAAAAAAAATTGGACGAGGAAAGGATCTGGGAATTTCATTTCACAGACGTGTGGAATTAATCTCTCCCGCTACTAGCATTAGGGAGCTCGAGCTTTATCCTAGAGTCAGTCATTAAAATTGAAGATGAACAGAATTTTAAGTTTTAACATGCATACCTTGTTTCCGGCTTCAACGGTAGCTCCCATGTTGCTGTTGTTAATCTAGCTGGTGGGAATGCTGCATGAGATCCAAGGGAAAGAGCTTAAGGTTCATATTGAACAACAACAACATTACAACAAGCAGAGCTAAGACAGATCAGATTATATATGTAACTTATGGATGAGAACATTCAAATCTCTACAGATCTTGAACAATGAAGGTGGAAAAAAGATCATTGCAGCATTCCAATGCAATGATCCAATTAACATTTACAGAAAAGGATCGGATCTACTGAATAACCAGCTCTACACTCAGCTAAGACTTGGCATACATCTCCCATCTATAGAGAAACGCTTCCAAAACTAATCAATTCAACCGAAATGAACATTGCAGATCTACCTTAAAACAATAAACCAATCACTCCACCAGAAATATCCACTCGACAGATCCAATTAACATCTACAGAAACCCAATCGAATCCAATCGCAGGCCTTAACGAATGCATAACGCCATAAAAAAGATAACATCTACGCTCAGCAAAAAACCTAACATATGTCATTCCAATCACTACTACTCCAGCAATATCCATCGCGATGATCCAGTCAACAGTTACGGAAAAGGATCAGATCAGATCAGATCTACTGACTTATTAGCTGTACACTCAGCTAAGATTGAGCATGCATCGGTCGTCCAATACAGAAAATAACTCATCAATTCAATCGAAGAAACACTGCAGTTCTTACCTTGAACAATACAATAGTTTCAACTCCTTTCGCTCGCCAAGGCTGAGAAATTCTGAAGATCTTCTTCTTGTTCTTCGTATTATGAAATGGGAATTGAGCTTTTTTGCTGGTTGCTTTGGAGAGGACGGGCCTTTTGATTTACGTCTGTCGGGAATCCGGATCTGAAGTTGCGGGAAATAATACGAACGCATGCTTAATATCCATTTTCATCATCCATCTATTGGGGTTTAGCCAATATGGTCATCAACTTTTGAAAAGTAACCTACATGCCACTAATTTATTTCAACGGTAACTCCTCGGTCATTTCATTAACTTTAATCCTGTAAATTGATGAATCAACATGCCAAATCACCGTATATGTCCACATCACCCTCTCTCATGTCATCTATTCAATCTTAAATTCAACTCTCGATCATTTCATCAAGAAATATGAAATTTTTATCGGGTCGGTTTGGTTGGCTGCAGATGAGTGTAAATGAATTGGTGACCAGCATCAAGTAATGACAGCTAACTATGAAAGAAGACGATGATTGAATAATGGTGAAAATATTTATACAGGACGATAGCAAGAAAATCCACATACGAGCGAAAAATTACTCAAGACAAAGATAAAATGATATGCATAATATACACTCATTCTCCACCGATACAAAATTTGTGGGTACCACTCTCCCCATTTAGAATGATACACAGCTATGAATTATGGATACCTGTTTCAAACAAGATCGATATTCATACTCATTTTGTGACACATTCCAGCCTATTCTCGTACATTTTTTATATTTTTCACCTACTACTTGATCCCTATATCTTATTCTAAATTCAATTAACATATCAAATTTCTTCGAAACCAAACCGCAATGCTCTCTATCGTAAAGCACCATCAACCACTAGGCAATATTTATTCAGATATTTCGAACATTATCGTATGATTTCTCGAGTAGACGTACCAAACGAGCCCCAAGAAAAAATCCATGTAGGCCCATTGAACCAAATAAACCGGGCCTGACCCTTTACCAAATGGGCCTAAGGCCTATCGTTCAAATTCCCACGTTTTTTTACACTTTCTTTCCCATAAAAAAAATCAAAATTCGCGCTTAATTCCAAAAAATCAATACGCAATACGCAGTTCGTCTCATTCAGAGCTTTCTCCGAGAAAGCATCCATCGGTCCAGACGGCCACCACCACCGCTGTCTTATACTGTGTATTGTTTCAATCCCAAATCGGAAAAGGTGCTTGCAGATACGCCATTCTGTCTCTGTCTTAATCGAATAATCGAATTATCGCCTTCCAATTTTTTCTGTATTTAATTAACATTCCCATTTCTACTGTCTTGCTTAATCTGATTCAATTTTTTTGTTGTTGTTGCTGCTACTTATGAGTCGTTTGGTGATTGTGGTGCTGTGGGTTCTGGTTTTTGGATGCAGTTGGTTTGAGGGAGGGCTGTGTTCTACTGTGAGTTACGATCATCGAGCTATTGTTATTGATGGGAAGAGGAGGGTTTTGCTCTCTGGGTCGGTGCATTATCCTCGGGCTACTCCTGAGGTTGGTTTTTTGGTTTCTTGTTCTTTGGTTTTGGTGTTGTGTTTTTGTAGTAACGATGATTCAAGTTGTTAAGTGTGAAGAATCATCTCTTCCTAATAACTTGGAATTATGGGGATCCAATGGTTCTTCACATTGTATTAGAGCCATTAACTTGAGTTACTGGGATGCAGTAGTTCTCGGCTTAGTATTGAGCCTTTGAAAATGAGATCCTGATGTTGAGTCGTATTAGCCCCAGTATAATCATTTCACCTGCACGTGACTTGGTGGACCTGTGTGAAGTTCAATCTCCTTTTCACGGGTTTTTGTTTGATGGCTACAATATGTTAAGGAATGTTTATATAAGCCAATTATCAACCTCTCCTGACAAATCAAGTTATTGGGATTCAAATCATGTAATGGTTCTCCACCGTTAAGCTATGTTTAGTACTTGATTTTTTTTTTTTTGGTGGGAAAGTACTTGATATTTTGATTCTTACATTTGACACTTCGAACAATAAGTTCTGTTCATTGAGCTTAAAGGGTTTACATATGTTCGTTTCGATAGCTTATATTTCGAACATGGGAAGTTAATCAGGATCATGGGAAGTGTAGTGACTCTTGGATTTGGATTGTTTTCTTGTATTTCAGATGTGGCCAGACATTATCAGAAGGTCAAGGGAAGGAGGGTTGGACGTGATAGAAACCTATGTGTTCTGGAACTATCATGAGCCTGTTAGAGGACAGGTAATCAGCTCACTTTTCTATTATCTATAATGTGAAAACTGCCCTATCAAGTGACAAATTAATGTAATTTTTTTAGTAGTTTTATCATAGTCGTTTTGGGTACCGAGTTATGAAACTTATCCGTATGTAAGTATGCATAGTGCATAAATTTATCTGTATATCTTTGTGTATTGATTTTCATGTCACATTTCCCCCCAATTTGCCTTTACAGCTTCTCATGTCATGCTGGCTTTTGCTAAGCTGACACATTTTTTCTATTCTCTGTCACAGTACTACTTTGAAGACAGATTTGACTTGGTGAATTTTGTCAAGGCAGTTCATGAAGCTGGTCTTCTGGTTCATTTGCGAATTGGCCCATATGCTTGTGCTGAATGGAACTATGGGTGTGTATGTTGAAGTCTTACTTCTTTGCTAACATGTGTACTTATTGATGGTATATAATACATGTGTACTTAATTTTGTATCCTCTCCTTTTGACATGTTCTGATAGAGGGTTCCCTATGTGGTTACATTTTCTCCCTGGTATTCAGTTTCGGACTGATAATGCCATATTTAAGGTACTTATGAACATTGATTCATCATTACTTCTTCTGTGTAGCAATCATATAAGCCTAGTTAGTAGTTATATTGTTGGATTTGCAGAATGAGATGAAGCGTTTTCTCGTGAAAATTGTTAATCTGATGAAGGAGGAACAACTCTTTGCATCACAAGGTGGTCCAATCATTCTCGCCCAGGTTAGCACGTTGTCCATTCCTTATCAGTTTCATAGCACAGAATAGTGTCCATGGTTTCGAGGGTTATTTCTCACCAGAGATTGAACTAGTGAAGCTAGTAGTCCAACATTCAATCCCTCCGTAATAGAACCATGATAAACCTTCATACCGATTACGTAATTAGTGCAACTAAGACCGTGTTTGTAACAGGTTGAGAACGAATATGGAAATGTTCAATCATCGTATGGGGAAGCAGGGGATTTATATGTTCAATGGGCTGCAAAAACTGCTGTTAGTTTGAACACAACTGTCCCATGGGTGATGTGTGCACAAAACGATGCTCCTGATCCAGTAGTATGTATAATCTCATCATTAATGTGCCATTATGTTCAATCCCTCTTTCTTCTCAATCTTAAATGTTTGTTTAGTTCTTTGCATAATTAGAGAAGTACCATGCAGATAAACACATGCAACGGGTTCTACTGTGACGGTTTCACTTCAAATTCTCCTTCAAAGCCTAAAATGTGGACAGAAAACTACAGTGGATGGTAACTTCTATCACCTGATCTAGCCTTCATTGCTGTAGCAATACACTGACAGTTACAATCTCGTAGGTTTCTGTCATTTGGTTATCCCATTCCTTACAGACCAGTCGAGGACTTGGCTTTCTCTGTTGCTCGGTTCTTCGCATACGGTGGCACATTCCAAAACTATTACATGGTAAAACACTATCCTTATGATTCAAGACATCTCTATTCTCGATACTCGAACTCGGTAACAGCTCCTTATCACCTGGATTCTTCTCACCGTTCTCAACTCTGATGTATGCATTTCCAGTATTTTGGTGGTACAAACTTTGGTCGAACTGCTGGTGGTCCTATGACCGCAACAAGCTACGACTACGATGCACCACTCGATGAATATGGTAAGAACTAAGAATCCCTTCATGGATCGAGTATCACGAAAACATACGAACCCTTTTTTGGTGTCTCCTCATTTGTCCACCCCATGATGCAGGTTTCATAAGACAGCCAAAATGGGGACATCTACGTGACCTACACAAAGCCATAAAGCTCTGTGAAGAACATCTCATAAGCTCAGACCCAGTACACCAGAGTTTGGGCCACAACTTAGAGGTTTTTATTGTGGGGATTCATATTTCATTATCATTTTTCTTCCCATTACTTGATTCATCATTCTTTCTTTCCTCCATCAGGCTCACATTTACTACAAATCCTCCAACAGCAGCTGTGCAGCCTTTCTTTCGAATTTCGACAGCAAATCTGATGCCAAGGTCGAGTTCAAAGGGAACAAGTACTTCCTTCCTGCTTGGTCTGTGAGCATTCTTCCGGATTGTAAGAACGTTGCATTCAACACAGCAAAGGTACGACAAGCTTAATTATCCTCTCCCAACAACTCAAATTATCGTATTGAATCGATTGTTTTGTGATCACCAAACATGGTTTTGGTGTTTTTATGGTGTTTAAAGGTTATTTCACAAAGACATCCTATTGGCAACTCATTCACTAGATCAAAAACCACTGCAAATGAGGTTTCACTAGCAAAATCATCAGCATGGAGCTGGTACCAAGAACAAGTTGGAATCTGGGGAAATAATTCATTTACAGAGTCAGGTTTACTGGAGCAGATTAACACCACTAAAGACACGAGTGATTTCCTTTGGTACTCAACAAGGTATGTCTATCTCAGGCGTTAGCCATATGATGATCCATATTGCTTGCCTCTTTTGAACCTCATTTGTGTTTTTCCATTTTTTCCGCAGCATTTATGCGAATTCCGCAGATGATAGGGATGGTTTACTGAATATCCAGAGCTTGGGACATGCAGCACTTGTTTTCGTGAACAAGAAGTTAATAGGTGCGTATGTTTTATTATTTATGGTCGTTTAGATAACTCTAAATAGAAACAAACAAAAACCTAAAACTCAATTTAAACAAAGAGATTCATAGTCTTACTACATGGAGGGAGAGATTGAATAGCTTGTCGATAAGGGTGAACATTGGGATATGGGCAAAGCTCATACCATCTTGTTACTCGATTGATAAGTATACAACAAAGTTAAGCCAAATCAGAACATCAAGGTTTCGTGGTGTAGTTGGTTATCACGTCAGTCTAACACACTGAAGGTCTCCGGTTCGAACCCGGGCGAAGCCAAGTTTATCTTTTTACTGCCCTTTTCATCAAAAATTTGGTCTAATCATGCTGTTCCGTGTCTCCGGTTCGAACCCGGGTGAAGCCAAATTTACATTTTATCGTCCTTTTTATCGAAATTTGGGGTTAAATCATGCAGGTCTTGGATACGGTAACCACGACGATGAAAAATTCTCGATCACACAGAAGATCAGCCTCGACGAAGGGAAGAACACCCTGGACATTCTGAGCATGATCGTTGGTTTGCAGGTAAAGAGAACAAAACAATTTTCTCATGAACTACCACTACATCATCCATATTTGTTTTAATCTTTCTTACTGGTGGCCTTATTATGCAGAACTATGGACCGATGTTCGACGTAAAAGGAGCCGGGATCGATGCTGTTGTTCTTGCTGAGTTCAAGAACGGCAACCGTGACATCTCTTCCGGGGAATGGACTTACCAGGTTGGAACTTGGAACACTCGATCTTGCTTGAAACTGTTATATATCTCTTATGGATGATAAGTTTATGGTATATGTTGCTGCAATAGGTGGGGCTTAAGGGAGAAGAGATTGGTCTGGAGAAAGTGAGTTTGGGGAACAGTTCATATTGGGATCATGGAGGCTCTGTCCCTGTTGCCAAGAGTTTGATTTGGTACAAGGTTAGTGTTCTTTGAATCAGATGCTGTTATAGTTATTGCAGTAGTCTATATGGTTTATGGTTTGTGGCCTTTTTGTGTATTCATCTTAGAGAGAGCTGATTATGGTTAGAGCGGTTAAAAAGCTGATTTGATTTGATAACTTACAAGATTGCTTAACCATGGTTACTTTTCTCTCTTAGACCACCTTTCTTGCACCAGAAGGCAACGGCCCTCTGGTTCTAAACCTAACAAGCATGGGGAAAGGCCAAGCATGGGTTAATGGCAAAGGCATTGGTCGATATTGGCCAGCCTATCTCTCCCCACCAAATGGCTGCACTGATAACTGTGACTACAGAGGAAAGCATGACCTCTTCCACTTGTCAAAGGAACTGTGGCCAACCTACTCAAACATTGTAAGTAGTAACCATGACCTTCCAAACTTTCCAAATTCTAATCGGTCAGACCGACATGACTGACCGAAAAGACTCCAATGACCGGTTTATGAGTCTCTAGCGATATTTTTGGTGACCAACCGACAAGTCTTGAGGACAGTGTTTACAAGTTGAGATAACATGTTATTGGTGTGTGCAATCTGTTTACAAGTTAAGATAACATGTTATTCGAGTGTAACCTATTACAAGTTAAGATAACATGTTATCAGGGTGTGCAACGTTCACGATTTGATCTTTTGTTAACGTTAGGTATCACGTGCCGCGAGCTGGGTTCAGCCGGGGGAGAATCTGCTGGTGTTGCATGAGGAGTTGGGAGGGAACCCGACGAAGATCTCAGTTTTGGCTCGGACGAGTGAGGAGATTGTGTGCTCGGTGGTTTCGGAGGACGATCCTCCGCCGTTGGATTCTTGGAAATCGAGTGTCGAGTCTTCGTCTGGGAGGCCTGAGGTTCGTGTTTCGTGTGAGGAAGGAAGCCGCATTTATGCGGTTAACTTTGCTAGCTTTGGTAATCCGGAGGGGAATTGTGGTTCGTTTGTTCGTGGGGAGTGCCATGTTGATGTGTTATCACTCGTGCATAAGGTGAGACTAAGGGTTCTAGGTTATTAACAAGATAACTGGTAACAATAACGATGAAAAATCAATGAACTTCCTGGCTTATGGTACACGATTGAATTGGTACATGAAATTAATCGCTAAAATCTTTCTTGTAGGCATGTGTTGGGAAGACAGAATGTTCGATTTCAATGATTGAAGCGGTCGAGTTGAGCAATGACACGTGTCCTGGGATTGTGAAACGACTTGTCGTTGAAGCACTATGTAGTTAATTGAGACTATGTAAATCAATTTGTTGTATTTTGTTTAATGTATTAATTTTATTTTCTTTCACCTCACTATTATAACATCACTCGTATAGCAATCCTCATCCATAACTTAATATACCTTTTATGACTAGTCGTTTACAATTTCGCTTACCGAAGAAAATCGACAAACCTAATTATAAATTAAAAAGAAAAAAATGAAAAGTAGTTGTTGGTGAACCCTAATTATAAATAATAAAAAAATATATTTATCATATTTTTTCTCACTCTCTCTCTCTCTGGACTCTGCAACTAAATCTTCCAACCTTCGCGCTTCGCTTCTCAGTCAGCTGACAACACCGTCTCACTCTCTCTGCATGAAAACGCCTCCTCCGTCCGCCGTCCGGTGATCCTTTCGACGGCGGCTAGAAGCTTCTCCTAGCTGCAATTGCTCAAGTTTTCACTACCTCGCTCTCTCCAATTTGGCGCCGTCTCGCTCCGACAAGCTAGTAGCTCGCATTCTGATTTCAGGTTAGGCTCCAATCTCTGTAACCGTTCTCCTTATCCATGGAGCGCGCTTTCGAATTTTGAGCTTGAACTGGATATCCCCGCAGTTGAAATTGCGTCTGACGGAATTGTACAGTGATTCTAAGTCTTAACGGTACAATCTCGAAGAAAATCGACGAGATCGGGGATAAAATCTTCTCGACTTGAATTCCGATTTCGCAGTATATTTCTAGTTAATTTTTTTTCTGTTTCGGAATTGATATGGTGCTGTTTGGTCATGATTTTGTTCCAATTGATTAATGCTTTAGTTCTTTTCTTTCTTTCAGTAACTGAATTTCAGTTAGGTTTAGTTCAGCGTTGTGTCTGAGTGGTTGTTGAAGAGCTGGAATTTCTCTAGAGTTTTGCTTGTCTCGATCATGGAGGTAGAAGAGAACGTTCGACAGTGTAGCAATAGTAGTAACCCCAATGATCAATGTGCTGGAAATCTGGAGACAGCTATGGGATCATTGGGATGCCAAGGGATTCCTGAATCCACTGTGGTGGAAGATTCGAAACCGGAGGCTGATGATAAGCTAGTTAATTCGGAGAGATCAGAATGTAATGGATTAGCTGTCACTGATCATGAAGAAGTGAGAGCTTCAGAGGGTGTAGTTGTTGATGTGGATTTGAGTGGATTGAAGAGCTGCCCTCGATTCCAAAGGATGGCTTCCTTTGATCTGAATGATACCTTGATGAACGACGAAGAATGTCGAGATGATTTAGGGGCACTAGCTGAGGTTGTTTCTGAACCTGAACAAAAGGTTGCTTCTACTACGGAGAAGATTATCGACGAAGGAGCTTCTGGCGACTCTCAGAGATCATCCATGGAGTCTCCTTGTCACGAGTCTCGTGTTACTCAGCCTGAAGTGATAGCTTCAGAGTCTGTACCGTTTCAATTGGACACCATGGTTGCTTCCAGGGACTGCAAGGCACAAGATCAACCACTTCTGGATGCGAATTCCAGCCCTGACCATGACATAAAGGTACCAACATCCATGGATGCCGATGATGATTCCTTGAAGAAGTGTAGAGACGACTACTACAACAGTTCAGGTGTCCCGATTCATGTATCATCCCCGGAAAGGAGGTGCCTTTACCAGCAGTTCCTCAGCACTTCATCGGGGTTAAAGACGGCGGTGAGCTCTCCCGTCTCGATATAGGTAACAATTTGGACGAGGGTTTCGATGATTTACCACCAGGAGTACACAGGGTAACCTTTCACTTTCCTTTCCTTTCCTTTCCTTACAATGCTCATGCTTTAACCAGCTCTGCCAGTACTGTATGAATCTAAACCTCTGATTAACCAATCAGGGTCCTCGAGGGTACCTACGAGGAGTTTGGGATTACGCGAGGAAAGCCGCTCACCAGGCAAAAGTAAACTCCGTTGAGGCTTCATCAGCTCGAAAGAGAGTACACGACCTGGAATCTCAGGTTCATCTTCTGAATCAAGCAATGGTAGAGTGGAAACAGAAGGCCCTCCATTTGATGGAACACAGTACTTGCTTCGGCAGCTCCACAGCTCCCATCCTCATTCTGGTAACAACACCTCTTTCTTCATTCTGTCCCTTTTCATGAACTCTCTCTTTGTAGTAGCTTAAAAGAGATTCTTCCACCATTGATTCCAGCCTGTCACAGAGACAGGAATGCCGAGAATCGACGATCCATCCCGGCTTCCTCCTTCTTCCTCCACTGTAAGATTGCTTTTCCATCACCTACTCACCCCAAACTTTTGTCAAGAATACACCATTTCTCAAAACACTATATTCTGTTTTTTCCAGGAAGTACCCCTTTCTCGTAGTCCAGCTACCGGGTTCACTCCAGTTCATAATCCGCTCGTGGACCTCGTACGAGGGACACCCTCGTCAGGTCCAACCGTGTCAGTAGGGCTTTCGGCTTCTGGACTCGTCGTACCCTGGAGGCTGGACCATATGCCTGCAGACGGAGCTCCTACAAGGATCCCTCCAATGGCTACTACCAGTATGGCATTGCCATCTCTCAACGGCGCATCGAGTTCCACCGAGGAGAAACGGAACGTGGTGGCTCGAAGGGCGAGGTTCGAAGACAATGGCTGGTGATCGGAGTTTGCCCGTCGGCTTGCTACCCTTTCATGTCCCTAAGAAGAAGAGGACTTAGACTGAGAAAATGAACTTTTTAAAAGGTTAGTATGTTTACTATATGGAGTACATAGAGAGGCTTTGTCTATAGGTGAAAGATTAACTATTGGTAATTAATATACATTTTTAGGCTAATTTTCTTCTTTTATGTGGAATGATGTAATTGGTCGAATTCGAAAATCAATGAATCGGTAACTCGCCTGATTCGTGACCTGATTGACTTGTATTTCATGGAACTCGTGACTTGATTGATTAACTACTGAACTTGCAATTAGGTTGACTCGTAACTCGAGTAATTCAACACGTAGTAATTTTCTCATCCCTCATAGATCATCTCAATGCTCCTATAACATCTCGTAACTCGATGAATCAATAAATAAAAACAATTACATTATTTTAATTACGAATGACAAGCTGGATTCTATCCGATTCAATTATTTGGTGTGGATAAAACTCGATATGTGAAGGACAATGCAAGACAATGCAGTCTTGTTTGATCGTGAATCACTCATTAAATGATCTGTGCAACCTCAACTACATTTTGCAACAGTTTAAGCGGTTAAAACACATACTGCTACAATCACCGGTTCGACCGTTCGATACGCTTCCGAAAACCATGCTTACATTCCATTTCCGCTATCTCGGGCCCAAAGTAACCCATCAGCCCATGAACACAGGCCCAGTATCAGGCCCATTAACCAACCAAACCGAATGAAAAAGCCCAGGGCCCATGAGCCCACAATGCCAGCTCACTAATAAGGCAATAATGTTGTTCCTATTGACTCCCTTCTTTCCTTCCTCAATCACTTCGCCAAAAAGCCTAATTCACAAAAAAAAAAAAAGACAGTTAAATTAAAAAAAAAATTTCAGGAATCCGATTTCCCTTTCTTCTTCCGTTTTCTTCTCTCCAAGCTTTCGTCCTCCTCCGATCCCTAACCCCCGTCTCCTTCCTACTTCAGCCATTATCGCAATCTCCAGCCTTCTCTCTCATTGTTCTTTTCAATTATTGGTGGTTGGATGATGACCTCCGCCGGGCGTTGGCGCCAACTCCGCTAACTTACGACTTCGAGGTCTGATCTCTTTCCGGAGGGGGGGGAGAAATCATGTGGTTCTCGTTCTGGAAATCCAGAGATCGATTCTCCTTGGAAGAGCTCAGGTTCTTTCGCTGCTGATGCTCTCTGTATTGTTGCATAGTTTGATGGCGAATTTTGGTGTTCGCGGCTGTTTTAGTTTGCTCACTGCTGTCAGCTTCAGTTAATTGTTGATTGGATATAGGAGAGTAGGAATGGTGAATTGGCATGGACAGTGAATAATTGCGTAGGAGGTTTGTGGTATGGTTGGTATACGGTGGTTTTATGGCACTTGTTCCAATTCAGAAGTAGCTGCAGTTGTTTTTTCGAAATTTCTGTATGAAATTTGAAAAATACTGTTGTGAAGATGAATTGGCAGTGCTTTCTGGCTCTGTTGAGCTGGTCCGAACTTGATTTGAGTTTTAGCTCCAGCTATTGGCCTTCTTTTGGGAGGATTGCTGATGAACATTGAGAATAGAGAAGTCTGAAACAGAAGCGTGGCAGCTATGCTGTGGATTTAGATTATTAGCTTCTACTGACAGTACTGTTGGTGTGTTTTGAATTGATTTTGTTTTCCTTAGTCATGATCTTATTTGCCTGAATTAGGAACACAAGTTTACCAAACGCACGCCTTTCATTTTCACTATGAATATTGGAACTGATTATGTTTAGATTATTATTGGGTTTCTGAGAATGTTTCCTGGTTATGTCATAGTCAGAAAAAGGCCATAAGATGCTGGAAAATTGACAGTGGAAATCTCTAAAGATCATGTTAGAACTCTTGAATTGTAAGGTTGTTGATTGGATGGCAATGTGGTTACCTGAACATGAAGCTTCCTTCAGCCGTTGGATTTTCTTTGAATTTGCCGCTTAGGGGTTTACCGGAAATAAAAGCTTAGGGAATATGCTCTTTATGAATTGAGGCTATTGCAAGTTAAAATTATCTAAGTTTTCCTTTTGGCTCATCTTTCTGCAGGTATTTAACAGATCAGCTGCAGAAAGTGAGAACTGTAAATGAGGTTAATAAGGTGAGAATTCTTTTATCCTACTTATTCTTTAATTTTTGCTATGTGAACTTTAGTTGGTTGTATGCATTTCCACTCTTTTTCTACGTCTTTGTAACTCATATTTTCCTTTGTATTGGCATCAGGATTTTGTTGTTGAGGCATTGAGATCAATATCTGAGTTGATAACATACGGGGACCAGCATGATTCAAGCTTTTTTGAGTGAGATGTCTCTCTGTTAGCTTTGGTAAACTTTCAAAGTTGCGAGATGCTCTATCTTATCGTTTCTTGATTCGCTGCAGATTTTTTATGGAGCAGCAAGTAATGGGAGAGTTTGTAAGAATAATAAAGCTTAGCAAATCGATGACCATTTCGCTTCAGCTCCTGCAGTCCATGAGTATTATGATCCAGAACCTAAGAACAGAGCATGCTATATGTAAGTTGTTATTTTGGATTATTTAGCTGATTATTAATACAGTTTCAGAGAGTCTAGAATTATCAATTAACTTAGCTTGGTATTTTTGCAGACTACATGTTCAGTAATGAATATATTAACTTCTTAATTACTTACAATTATGACTTCCGGAATGAAGAGCTACTCTCTTATTACATGTCCTTTTTAAGGTAAACTTGTCATTATTCTATTATTTAAGTAGTACTGCTCATCATTGGTGGTTGCTTTAGATCTTTGTTTTCTTATCTTGGTCCTTATCATTCACAATTCCTTTGACATTAGAATTCTGTGGCTTGTTTTCTCATACATGCAGAGCAATAAGTGGAAAGCTCAATAAGAATACGATTTCTCTTCTAGTCAAGACTCAGAATGTATGTTTCTTTGACTTTCCTATGCTAATTCTGTTGTTCTGCTTGCTTCTTTCCTTCCAAGATTACAACCAATTGTATCATTTCGATCTCTGTACAAATTGACTTGTTCTTGAAGATCAGCTTTTCCTTCTGAAAATATAAGGCAATAGCTGGTTGCTGCTGTGAGATAGGATCTGTAAGCAGAAATTAAATGCTACTAGGGTTAACAAACGCTGCTTGGAAAATGCTTAGCAGCACAGTTTCTTTATTTTGCACAATCAGTTTTTGATGTTTTTATCTTTCCGTTTAGGTATTCCTTTTACTCCAGCTATACATGGATGCATAATTTCCCCTGATGTTCTTATGTAATGCTGTTGACATGTTGTTTTAACATGTAATCTTGTAGGAAGACATTGTTTCTTTTCCACTATATGTTGAGGCCATCCGGTTTGCTTTCCATCAAGAGAGTATGATCCGCACTGCAGTACGTGCCTTGACACTTAATGTCTATCACGGTAAGTAAATTGTTCTTTTCCATGGACATGTCTCGCTGTTTTGCTCTTGGTGGAGAAAATTTAATTCAATTTCCCTTCTTTCAGTTGGAGATGGTCCTGTGAATAGATTTGTGAGCAAGGCCCCTTACGACCGTTACTTTACGGAGTTAATATCATTTTTCCGGAAGCAATGCATTGATTTAAATGGAATGATCTCCGAAAGCCCACAGTAAGAGTTTTTACTTCTTCCTTTTTTTAACTGAAAGAATACTGTCAATCTCCTAAACCATGTTCTTTTGATGGTTGAGACAGAACAATAGATCCAGACAGGACCGCTGCAATTCTTGCCGCGGTTGATGAAATTGAAGACAACCTCTACTATTTCAGTGATGTTATATCTGCTGGAATTCCAGATGTTGGGAGGTTAATAACTGACAACATTCTGCAACGTTTGATACTTCCTTTGCTTCTTCCATCTTTGCGGTTAGATGCTATTAATGTAAAGATCTATGTCCTCTGCTTGCTTTCATTTTTTTCTGGTGATAGTGATTAGCTCCAAAATGTTTATGCGGCACATCCTGTTAAGTGGTACTACTTGTCATAACTCTTTGTAGCTTCTAATTCCAGGAACCGCCGATTGCTCCTGTCACTTCTCTGTATCTCCTCTGCTGCATTTTACGGATTGTTAAAATTAAAGATTTGGCAAATGCCATTGCTGCTGCACTGTTCTGTCCGCTGGAGGCTTTTCTTCCATACGCAGAAGCTAAAGTCATTGGTCATGTGACTAGTAACAATGGTCATAAGAGCTCCCACCAGCTGGGAAATAATAACACTGCCACAGTTGATGAACTTGCAGGAGTAGTTGCAAACTTGTCAACTTCTTCACAAGTTTATCCTGAAGACCTTGTGTCGCAAGTTGATAGCACGGGGTCGCAATATGCTCTCAGGTAAAGATTGTTTTTATTTTAATTAATGGTAAAGATTGTTGAAACTTATAAGTATGTTTCTTTTGGATAAGGAATTTGTCAATTGTCCTTGCTTATATTTAGTACCAGTTAGCTAGTTAGCATGCAGTACAATATAGGACGGGTGATCTTCTTGTAGAATGTTTATGGCATGTTTTACTGTGTTCACTTATAAACTTGACCAAAGTTCCCACATAATATATAACCGGCTTATAATAATTAGCACATATTCTATTACATCTTGGGGACCAAAGTAAGATTTTTGTCTCTTTTTGGTTATCAACATTCCTATTTAAGCCGCTTAGTGAATTCAAGTCATGTCCATTTATCCCATCTCTTTTAAGACAATCATGCCATTTGCAGGGACGTGCTGCTACCTTATGTTGTAAGTGGAAACAGCCAACAGGTTCTGGGTTCATTGAATGTGCTAGCTACATTGTTGCAAACGAAAGGTATGTCCTGAACTATTCGACTTCTCTTGCTTTTATTTACTACCGTGTCTTATTAATTACAGTTATTGCAGAATTGGATGAAGCAATGCTTGATGCTCTTGGCATTCTGCCACAACGAAAGCAACACAAGAAACTCTTGTTGGCAAGTGGTGTAGAGCTTTCCTGTTAATGTTTGTCATCTTAACATGGTTATCTAATTTTGTTTTCCATATTGCACGGTGGTAACAATGACGTCTGAATTTTCTTTCGTGACCTATGGGTTAGTTGCCATAATGAAAAATGTAGGACTAATCTATTTTGTGGTATTTTTCCTCAAGTCTTTCGAAATGATTTGAACATTAGGGATAAAGACAATAGAACGTTGATGATAGTGTTCCAATATGCTGTTGAAATTATATGTTGAACAACCTGCATGTAGTATGAGATCCATGCATTACCTATTTGAGTTAAATTTTGAGATGGTCTAACTGTTTCTTATACAAATCAACAAAGCTGTAGCTCAAATAGAGTCTGCTCAGGTCGATAAAACATAACAAATCCTTTTCTTTCTTCCTTCAGGAAGCATTGGTTGGTGAAGGCTTAGGAGAAGAGCAACTGTTTTCGCCAGAGAGCAGCTCTACAAGAGATGGGATTGGTTTGTACCTGCAACGGCTCAAGGTAATTCCGTGATTATCATTTTCGCAATGATATACAAAACGCCCCTTGTGAACTGTAATGTTACTTCAATGGTTTACATGAAACCGAATTGCACAAATGGAGTCCTTAAATCTTAGTTGTGTTTGGCAGGATGAATATGGGGTGGGTTGTTCATCCTCAGAACTTGGGACGAGCTCTCGTGCACATAGATTCCAGGTACACCTTCCATTGGTGCCTGATCAATCGGAACTTAACGAGCTACTAGTGTGTACTTCCTCCAATTTGTATTTTCCGATGTACAGTTAGAATTTAATATTTAGGAACTTAATGTCCTGTAGGTTCTGGATTCATTGGTGAGTCTTTTCTGCCGTCCAGGCATTCCTGCCGAGATTTTGTGGGATGGTGGCTGGCTTTTGCGTCAACTGCTTCCTTACAGTGGGGCAGAGTTCAATAGCCAGCACCTTAAATTGCTGAAAGTGAGTAGCTTCTAATCCTACACTGAGTTCACTGTCATTGTTGAATGACAATATGACCTTGTCGTATTCTCGTTTTTAGGTGAGTTGGTAGTTTTTCGTGATAGTTGATTTTAGTTTTCTTACCTGTAATGTATTCGTCTTCACAGGATTCATACAGGGAGTGCAGTAATGCTCTTATAAAGGAGACAAGAGGCACTTGGCAGGATCTCCTCGTAACGGTATTAAGTGATGAATGGAAAAAATGCAAACGAGGTACTTTTCCATAACGCCTTAAATTCGATAGATAAACATCTCCTGGAATGATTTGATCTCTTCTAAAATTTCTCTTTTTGTTTACAGCAATCGAAGCTTCGTCTCCCCGGAAGGAGCCGAAGTGCATGCTTTTGCCTCTTCAGAAGTCTTCTACTGACGGTAAGCAAAGCAGTTACTGAAAAAAGTCGATGCTGAGGAACATCTTTTGCTAGAAACTAATATCTCTTTCCATGTAGATGCTCGCAACGAATCATCCGTCTTCTACGGAGAAAAAATGTGTGAACTAGTCAAGGTTTGTTTTCGAATCATCCATCTTCTGTGTTTCTCTTTACAACATGCTCTTGTTTATGTTATTCTGATGGGGTTTTCGGAATTTTTTTCAATATAGGCGTTTGTGCTTCTTCATCAACTTCAAATTTTCTCCCTTGGTAGGCCTTTGCCTGAGCAGGCTCCGGTTCATACTCCACCTGCCGATTTACCCGGAGCTTCTCGTGCAAAGACTGCTGGCCTCGATGGTTCCGTTCCCAAACCAGGAACCGAGTTACGACTAGGTACTACTCTCCTTCCTTCCGTTTTATTTTTCATCATTTGCTCGAACTTTATTTCACTGTTTCTCTCGCTCGTGTGTAGTCGATTCAGTGCCTTGTCGGATAGCGTTCGAGAGGGGCAAAGAACGCCATTTCTCGTTTCTAGCATTATCCCTCGGCATCTCGGGATGGATCCTCCTCTTGGAAGAGCTTCCTTTGAAGCAACAATGCGGCGTAGTTCGTGTTACCGCACCTTTGGCTGGCTCAAATGTACGTATTATCTCTCCTTCATCGAAATTTCTTACACGGCTTTCTAGAAAAATCTCTGGTACAACGTTAATTTCCCCTGTTTTCGATCCTCCAGCCAAGAATCGACGAGAAGCACCCGAAATGGCTACACTTGCGGATACGGCCATCAACTCTACCATCAATCGATCCCGGAAGACACTCTCCCAATCTCCCGAAACCCAAGGCAAAAACCCTAGTCGACGGCAGATGGACCTTAGCATTCCGAGACGAGGAATCCTGCAAGTACGCTTTCTCCATGCTCGTCGACGAGATCAACTTGCAAAGCAAGGAGGTCGAGAGAAGGCTAAGACCAATGCTCAATCTCGACGAGCCTCCCCCCGAAGAAGACCCGTTCCCTCCTTCAGTCTCTTCCTCCACCACTTCGTCAACGAGCTTGTCAACGTTATAACGACTGGTACTACTACCGTTCGTTCTAGCTGTATATGTTACCGTCTTTATAAACGAAAGTCGAGCCGAGTTACGAGAGAGCTCTGTAGATTTGTAGAAGCTGTCCCACCCCCTCTCCTTTGAATTAGTAGAGAGCCAATTCTTTGTATGTTAGCTCTTTGTTATTTCTCATACTCCTTTCTTCTCTTTCTTTTCTTGCTGAGGGGGTCTTTTCTAACCCTAGGCTCTTTTTCTTATATTTTTCTTTTGCCTTCTTATGTAGCTTATGTAACAGTAATGTATATCTTTATGCAGTGTAATAGTGAAAGGTATTTTATCTCGAAAACTCGAACCATTTGTGTTACAATGTACCCTTCGGTGGGAGGATAAACGAGGTATTTATCTCGAAAACTTGAACCGTTCTTGTTACAATGTACCCTTCGTTGGGCAAGATTGTACGATATCGTTGATTGTGAAACGTGAATCTCGTTATCAGCATCGACTCTTTTACGAATTTTGTTACATCGAAAGCGGTTAAGTAAGCCTTCATTTTCATTTATATAGTAGGGAACTGGGAAACATAGGCACTCGAAAGGTTTCAAAATATGGCCATTCTATGTACACAAGTAGCTGCGACCAAAAGATATGTACACAAAAGGCAGCTTTTCTAGCCTATGACCAAAAGCTCTATCATACACTTCACGTTTACGAGACAGTTTCGGTGCCTAGCCTTCCCAAGAAGCCCCCTTGTCGATCTTTACGGAGACTGCAGGGTATAGCTTGTGCTAGCCGACGCTGCATCGACCGTCCAGCCAGCATGGTTCGGTCCCAACCCGGTCCATACGCCACCGAATTCTACATTTGTACTTGAGATCTCTCCTAGTTCTGCCATTGGTGAAATCAAGCATT
This sequence comes from Linum lewisii, assembly GCA_034768395.1. NCBI lineage: Eukaryota > Viridiplantae > Streptophyta > Magnoliopsida > Malpighiales > Linaceae > Linum > Linum lewisii. Next base: position 794,279 of record CM068299.1, read on the forward strand.
AGAGATAGAAAGCTGTTGAAGCTCTTTATAAGACTACAAAACTGCAACTAAAGTAAGTCCGTAGTAACGGTATGGACCAAACTGCGTAGAAGACCTGCAACCTTAGTCACAATTGACTTAAAACCGCGACTAAGGTAACTCCAACTAAGTTTGGGAAAACTGTGAAGGCTGTTACCTTAGTTGCGGTTTCAAGTGAACCGCAACTAAAGGGCTGGCCTTTCTATGCGGGTTCGGCCAGCCCTTCTTAGGGTAAGAGCTTATATTTAGTTGCGGTATTGGGTGGCCTCTAGCAGGAGCTTTCAGAACCGTGACTAAGTTTTTTAGTCCGGGTTGAAACCACGACTAAGAGCCGAGTTTGCTGCAGTATTGAATAATTAAGATGCTAAAGAAGATCACATACCAAGATCAGCAGAGAGAGCATATTCACCATGGTACTTATGCTGAGTTAAGAACTTCCCAGACGGCGAGACAATAACACTCCCTCCGGGAGACACAACTGCATCATTCCCTTCTTTCGGTCTGCAATCTTTCAGTCGAACGAACTGATTCGCTGATAAGACGAAGCAGTTCCCTTCCATGGCAATGTGGGTCATACAATCCTTCCAAGCCTCATTTGCTTCAGCAGTGGGAGCACAGTAGATCTCAATCCCTTTCTCGTAGAGTCCATTTCTCAAGAGCGGATGCCTGTTGTCTGATGAGATCAAGCCGCCGAACTTCCCAGCTGATGATGTCTCGTAAATTGGGAGTGGAGATATGATTTCCGCAGGAGACCATACTGAGGCTTCTGATGGAAATTTGATTGACATCTTCCTGTGATGGCCTAGATGCCTCCCTAAAGAATCAAAGAAGATTACTGTGCTGAAGAGCTTTGTCCCGGCTCTCTCGACTACTCCCATTACGACGTTGATCCCGTACTTTCTTGCCATCTGTGCTAACTTCTCGAATTCGGGACCTGAAACAGTGGAAAGATGTTCCAGTTCTTGTTCATCAAAGTGGCTCATTGGATCTAAACTATGCAACGAGTATACTATATACAGGTAGTCGTTCATCTGCCGAAGATGTTGATGATTCTATGCGAAAATCGAAATTCCAACAGAAATGAATGGTTCATTGAATCAAAACTAAACACTGAGTAATCACCCTTCAGCCTTGACCAAATTGACCAGATCTCATCAGATCAATTCCTAATCAAGAACAAAGGCAGCAAATGAAAGAAAAAGATGAAGCTCCTCACCAGGTAAATCAATGGCGGAGTCACGATACCTCTTCAGATCATCATCGTTTATCTTCGCCTCCTCTCCAGAAGAATCACTGCTCAAGGAAGATTCATGAAACAGGAACCCTGGATATCCACCGATAAACGCTTCAGGGAACACAACCAATCGTGACTGGTTAAGAGCAGCGACGCTAATCAGCTGCTCCGCCTTTTCTACAAAATCAAAACATTCAAATCAATCCCTTCACAAAATTTGACGAAATTCAGCTTCAATTCAAATTTCTCATAACCTATACCTAAAGTTGCAGGAGTGTCGAAGAACACCGTACTGGCTTGAGCTACAGTCACTCTCATCTGCTGCTCCCTCGGCGGCAGTACCGTTCGAGGAACGAAGATTCCGCCGAGCGACGCCTCCGGATTCAACGCCGGCGAGCTGCATGTTGGTACGATGTCCGTCTGAAGACGGAGCTGTTCAAGGAGCCAGGGAACTACGTCGGAAATGTTCTCCAGGCGCAGCTCGCGCTTAAGCGTGAGGATCGCCGGGTAGCAGAACTCGGGAATGTGGATTTGATTGTACGGATTGACGGCAGCGACGGTGGCGCTCTGGCTCTCCGGCGTCCCCCGTTGTTCCTCGGCGGATTCGGCGTTGGTCTCCATTTGGTACTGTTTTAGCGCGCTTTCTTCACTTGTTCGGTTAGTTTACCTCTGTATTTGTATAAAGTTGACTGGGCCGGGTCAAAGAATTCGAATGAAATTGGGCCTTTAGCCCGACAAAGTATGGGCCTCATGGTCGTTAGAGAGGCCATATCCAAGCCCAAAGTTACAAGAACTCGAAAATATTATGAGAACTCGATTAGGCGAGCTACTCGATAAGTTCTTCGTTTCCAACTCGAATTGGTTAGCTACTCAATAAGTTCTTTGTTTCCAAGTCGAACTGGTGAGCTACTCGAGATGTGATTGGGCGGGTCAAGAGCCGAGTCAACTGAACTATCGGTTCATCGAGTCACGACCTCATCATATCAATTGGATCATAAGTTACTGACTTTCGATCAATACTCGTTACAAGTCGAACTGGGTGGAGCTAGGCTGAGCAAACCGTACAAGATTATAATATTACGGTAGTACGGTTAATAAAAACAAATAGGTCCAAACAATATTAATCGACTTACGCGTCATGAATAAATTAAAAATCCATAAAATAAAAAATCTTTTGGTTGATTTTGAATCGACTCGAATTATATCTCTGACCAACCGAGCCAACTTAGCAAAGTTATATATAGTTCAAAATGAACTCCAAGCATACATAGATACAAATAAACACCATATGCGTCGTTTTGAACAACAAAGCACTTTAGCTTATGGAACAAGTAGGATCTTCCCAATATGCTGGCTACTCTCAATGAGCCTATGAGCATCAGCTGCCTCAGAGAAAGGGAACACCTTGTACACCACCGGCTTCACCTTCCCGGCCGCAATGGCCGGCCAGACGTGCTTATGAACCTCGCTCACGATCGCGGCTTTGTTCTCCGCAGTTCTGTACCTCAAACCAGCAGCTGTGGAAAAAACACCAGTAAGTACACATGATAAAATGCGAATGGGGAGTTGGTTTGGTTCGGATTACCTTGCACTGTGAGGCGCTTGGCGAATAGTGAAGGTATGTTCATCTCGGTCTTGGCTCCGCCCATCATTCCGATTATGAAGAGCCTTCCGTCGAAGTTCAAGCTGTCTAGGTTCCTCTGGAAGTATGATGCTCCTAGGCAGTCCAGGATCACGTCCACCCCTGCAATGAAGATATAAAGATCATGTCCCTTTGAACACAAGACAAGACTATGGAGTGATGAACTCGGAGCATAGAGTTCCGAGTGGCATCAATGAACACTCGAATCTGGAAATAAACCATTCTAATCCCAATAACTCGAGCTGTTGGGAGATGGTTTTGAATGGATCTTATATGGTTTACTACTAAAAGTTTTAGTTGGGATGAGAAATCAACATCTACGCAGGAGGGTAAAGCATGTGCCTTTAAACACAAGACAAGGCTACAGAGTTCAATTCAGAGCATGCAGTTCCGAGTGGCATCAATGGAATCTTAAATCAAGAATCAAACGACTGTAAGACTCTAGAATATCTAACAGCATTTCAAGAACAGTAGTAGTTTTAGTTGTGAAGTGGAATCAATCTCTCCAAGGAAGTCCATTTGAACATCCCCCAACAAGACTACAGAGCAATTACTCAGAGAATACAGCAATCCAGTAGCATCAATGAAAACTCAGTTCAATTGACAACAATGGAACTCAGTTCATTCTCAAACAAACCATCCCAAGTTCATTTATGATACCTTTTCCATCAGTTTCTTCCTTGACTCGAGCCACGAAATCCTCAGTCTTATAGTTGATGCACACATCAGCTCCAAGATCCTTGCAGGCAGCTAACTTCTCCTCACTCCCTAACAATTTACAACAGATCAAACCCAGAAGAAAACAGCAGAAAAAACTATGATCAGATATTCAGATCAAGCTTCTTCATCGACAAATCATATGGAAGAAACGAAGATTGAACGAAACCTGCAGTAACGAAGACTCGATTCCCTAAGTATTTCGCCATCTGAATCGCAAACGTCCCGATTCCGCTAGAGCCTCCATGAACCTGAAATTTTCGCAGCAGTTAAGCCAATCACCATTTCCTACTATCCAATTCTTCTTCTCCTGAATCTTCAACCTTACCAGAATCGATTCTCCGGGAGAGAGCCGGCTACTCATGAAAATCGTCGACCAAACCGTACACGCAACCTCAGGGAAAGCAGCTGCATCAATCAGAGACACACCTAACGGCAGCGGAAATACCTGCGCCTCCGGCACCGCCACTTTCTCCGCGTATCCTCCGCCGCTCAGAAGAGCACACACCTGTCAGGAAACCATCAAAACCTAATCGTTAATCAACTTCTTCAACAAATCAACACTCCTTGAAGTCAATATTCGCGAACGGACCTCATCGCCAGGTTTCCACCGGGAAACAAGCCGGCCGACGGACTCGACGGTGCCGGAGCATTCCAGGCCGAGGAGCTCGCTTGAACCTTTAGGAGGAGGATACTTCCCCAGGCGTTGGACGGTATCGGCGCGGTTGACGGCGGTTGCAGCGACCTTGATCAGGACTTCGTCTTCCTTGATCGTTGGATCGTCTACTTGCCGAAGTTGCAGGACCTCCGGTCCGCCGGGAGAGTTTATCACCACCGCTTTCATTTCTTCTTCCGTACAGCTTTTGGACTCTGTTCCTCGAAGCAGAAGAAATAAATAAAAAACTTGGTTTATTTTAAATTAATTTCGAAATTAATCGCATATTTTGGGCCTTGCCGAGCCGGGTCGACTCTCATGGGCTGACCCGTCAAATTTTCCCGCTTTACCTTGCCTTTTACTTCATTTCGAAATCGGGTCCGGGCTAACCCGCATTTCTATCGCCCACCGGCTTAAGCTGAAATAACGTGCCTTATTCAGGGTCAAAACCGGCAAAATATTAACGAGGCGAAGTACGAACCACGCCTGCATTGAGCGACGCCGTATTGCCGTATTTCTCCCCGGAGTTTAGATATCCTCTCCTCCCGCCACCGTGCTAGCTCAAAGCTACTCACAGAAAATGAGTAGTAGTTCTTCGCTGCTGCTGTGGATCGTGAGAGCTTTGATTCTTCTCCAATTCGTCACCGGAGCTCTCAGCTGGGGGAAAGAAGGTCACTATGCTATTTGCAAGATCGCTGAGGCGAGTATAATTTTTTTCTTGCGTCTTCTCTGTGTTTTTTGTTCTGGTCAATTTGATTGAGTCAGTTTTTTACTTCGAATTTCTTCAGTCGTATCTCAACGAAGACGCGACTGCTGCGGTGAACGAGCTGCTACCGGATTATGCTGAAGGCGATCTCGCGAGCCTTTGTTCTTGGGCGGACCACATCAAGTGGCGGTACAGGTGGAGCAGCGCTCTACACTACGTCGATACGCCGGACTTCTTCTGCAACTATGAGTTCTCGAGTAAGCTTTTCTGCTCCAGAAGGAGTGAAGGACTCTTAGGCCGCAAATTGAAAATATCGCCGAATTACTGGTAGTTGGAATTGGTGTTTGAAAGATATGAAATGCGAGGCTCAATGAATTTTCAATCGTTGTTTGTTGTTGTGGTAGGAGATTGTCATGATTCTTCCGGCCATCGAAACGCTTGTGTGGTTGCTGCAATCTACAACTACACTGACCAGCTCTCATCGGAATATCAAAATCCTGGAGCAGTGACCAACTGTGAGTATCGGATCCTCAGCAATTCTAAGTTATGCATATACTTGCTTCTAGTGCTGTTAGTGATTTTTGTCTATGAATTTGGTGTTGGTTGCAGATAATCTGACAGAAGCACTGTTGTTCTTATCACATTTCATTGGTGACATCCATCAGGTACAGCTTCTATTTTATTCCACGATTATGTACTGTACAAGATATCAGTTAGGTGAGACTTAGAATGATTCCGAATGACAAGAGGACAGTGTGGTTTCGCAAACACCAGTTTTAGTATAGAGTCGGTGTTCTGGTGGATTTGGATTCATACTTAAGTGTTTTCCCTTTTGCTTTACTAGCTACCATCCATTTTGCTCTTGCTTTTGTGGACTAAGATACTTGACCTTGTGTTCACAGCCCCTGCATGTTGGTTTTGTTGGAGACGAGGGAGGCAACACAATCATAGTTCATTGGTACACCAGAAAGGCTAATCTACATCATGTAAGCTTCTGATGCACCAGGACACTGTTAGTGTCGTTACTTTCCTATTTGGTTTGGAATTGATTGCCATACTATGATTTGTCTCACAGGTTTGGGACACCAGTATCATACAATCGGCCATAAGTACTTTCTATGATTCGGATCTCACAACGATGATTCAATCCATTAGGAGTAATATAACGGTAGGGTCATGTTTATATTGTGTACTCAGCACTAACTGTAATAGGCTATTGGCATCATCTAAGAAGGCTCGGGAATGACCTGCTTATGAAACTATGAAACTCAAATATGGCTATGAATCTAGACTTATATACGAGTATCTAGCTACTTGCCCTTAACATTTCCAATTTTTCATGGTAGTATTATTTACATCTTAACAGGACAACGAACTACCGCTATGGGGAGAATGCAGGGATAATGAAACAGTCTGTCCAAATCGGTATGTATTCCACTTTCTGGTATGCATTTTATATCTACATCATATGTATAAGAAGATGTCTTTCTCTTTCTGGTTTAAATCGGAATGTTTAAAAGAATTTACAAATTTGGTATGTCCTAAATATACAATTGAAAAGAACTAGAATAATGCATCTCTTAGAAGATCTGACAACGATGAATGATGCTTTCCACTTCGGGATTATGCAGGTTCGCTTCTGAAAGCATTAGTTTGGCATGCAAGTATGCATACAGGAATGCTACACCAGGAAGCACTCTGAAAGGTAATCACTATTGCGCATATGATATTCTGTCTGTACTAATCCAGTCCATGCATGAATAAGAAATCAGCATACTTCACTAATGTAGTAGAATCAAACTACAAATTGCTTCCATCTTATTATGTAACTCATCCTATCATGTCTTGTACCACAGACGATTACTTCCTCTCTAGACTACCCATCGTGGAAGAGAGGCTTGCCCAAGCCGGCGTTCGTCTAGCTGCTTCCCTCAATCGCATCTTTACTTCCAAAGTAAAAACTGCAGGAATTGCTGAGTCGTGAAGATAAAGCCTATCTTGGGAGAAAGAACAAGCTCCTCGAACCGTCCATAATATAGGCTAGATGTACCATGATCTGTATCACACTACTGGGGTGCCTCTAATCCTTTAGGGCAGTCTAATTAGCTTGCGTTGAATAGCTACCCATTGACTTTCGTTATCAAAACTCACATAGGAATTGGATGCCTTTGAAGATTCCTTCAGAATATCCTGTTGTATGTATTGCTTTAGGATGATTGTCAAACTTCAGGGACACTCAAAAATAGGTGGAGTTTGAACCTTGTACTCAATGCTAACCTATTTCTTAATAGGACACATTCAATCCCTCTTCCTTTGGTGTTCCCTTTATATATATCAATGCACATGTAACTAACTATAACTGATTTCTTGTCAGCCTGGTATCTTCTTGTTACTTCTTGTTTATGATTCTGCAGAAGGCTTAGAATTGGTTGAAGCTGTGGTGGGTTGATGAGAATGCGGTCATTCGGTTTAGTTTTGTTCATGGCTCTGGCCTCGGTCTTGGTGCCTGGAGCTGTGAGTTGGAGCAAGGAAGGTCACATGATCACATGTCGAATTGCGCAGGTTAGTCATCGTATTCGTACCCTTTCATTCTAGTACTATTCACCATGCATTCGTACTTTATGAACTATATACGTTACGTCTACTTTTACTTGGGACTTGTATACTAAGCCAATATGGTTCTATAACGAGTTTTTTGTACCAATTTATCACGTGCCTGTTACGATCTTACCATGAGACGTTGCCCCATACGTTTATTTTTGTTTACCTAGAGCATATTAAATTTTGTTACAAGTGCGGCCAAAGAGAAGACTTTTATGCAACTCTTTTTATATGGCTGGCAGAATCTGCTAGAGCCAGAGGCAAAACATGCTGTGGAGCAGCTGTTGCCGGAAAATGTGAACGGAGACCTGTCGGCCCTCTGTGTTTGGCCGGACCAAATCAGGCACTGGTACAAATACAGATGGACTAGCCCGCTTCACTTCATTGACACCCCTGACGATGCCTGCACCTTCGACTACTCGAGTAACTAACATTAAACCAACTTCTCTTACATTTAATCAGTTTGAAGGTTCTTTTACTTATTGATTAATCTCGGTGGCCATGATCAGGGGACTGTGTTAAGGATCGTTGCGTAGCGGGTGCAATCCAGAACTTCACTTCCCAGCTCTCCCACTACAGAGAAGGCAGCACCGATCGACGATGTGAGTCGCATTTTTCGTTATGATCCCACGTTCGAAATGGATACCGAACGAGGCCTAACTTGTCGTGAATTCGTAACCCTTTACTGCAGACAACTTGACGGAAGCGTTGCTATTCTTGTCACACTTCATGGGAGACATCCATCAGCCTCTCCACGTCGGGTTCACGACCGACGAAGGTGGAAACACCATCGACCTGCGCTGGTTCCGCCACAAATCCAATCTTCACCATGTCAGTAGTGTCTACAAATTCATCTCTTTTTCGATTCGATAAAAAGATCGAATTCTCATGTCGGGTGGTTGTAGGTATGGGATAGGGAGATCATTCTCACGGCTCTTAAGGATTACTACGGCAACGACGTTGACCAGCTCCAGCAAGCTATCGAAGGAAACTTCACTGACGTAATCAACACTCAACTTTGCTTAAGTTTCCTTTTTCTTTGAGGTAACTTGTGGTGCAAGCAAGTACGTAAACAATGAATTGTTTTTAAAAAAATGTGCAGGGAAATTGGCATGACGATCTGTTGTCTTGGAAAGACTGCAACGATCTTCTGGACTGCCCAACAAGTAAGAAAATCTCTTCTTCTTTAATACACCGAAACTAATTCGACCCGATCTTTGTATCTCGCAATGAAACTGGTGATAAGATTGTATCTCGATCCGATCTTTGTTTTGTGGCTCATTAGGTACGCAGTGGAGAGCATAACCCTAGCTTGCAAATGGGGCTACAAAGGCGTGAAGGAAGGTCAAACTCTATCAGGTAAAACCCCACTTGTTTACCAACTTACAAACTAGTAGGTTCCTCTAAATGGCCATGAGTCGGGTCGGGTCGGGTCCAGGTGGATATATCTCAGTATCCATATTTGGTTAGTTTAGGGACCATTCTTGGGATAGTATTAGAAATCAATATCCAATGGATTAGATTAAACGGAGTATAAAACATGTGTTCCGAAATATGTCGATTTTGATCAAACTGGACTGCTTTTAGTCGGAAACCACTGACCGTGGTCGAGAGTGAATTGAATTAGTTCAGACTGTGGTCGAGAGCGAATTGAATTCGTGTGATCGTTGACTGACTTGATCAATTTTGACTGAGTTCAAGTTATTTTCGAAAATTTTAGACAATATTACATGAAAAATTTAAGTTATGAGTTTGAACATTTAATTCATTGGTTTAGATATTTAAACCACGGATTTCTCTTCGATTTGGACATTTAATTTACGTTTTTAACTAATAATCAGTTTTCTATCAAATTCAGTTAATCCTAATTTGACCAAATTGACCAAAAACCGAATTGGACTTCAAAGTCATGAACGTGACCATTACGAATTGGATAAAATCGAACCTATTGTGAGGACCCTATAAGGGTCCTTATATAAGGACACCATTCGCAGCCGTTGGATGAGGATCCTAATCTAACGATGGGAACAAGTTATGGACAGTTTCAGATCTGGATCCTGATCCAACGGCTACGAATGGTGTCCTTAAATAAGGACGCTTATAGGGGTCCTCACAATAGAAGTTCCCCGAAATCAATTGGTTATGACATACTAAAGCCAGTTGATTTTTCGATTTGACAAAAAAAAAAAACCAAAACTTCCACTAAATGTAATAGATGTGTATATCTAGTTGCAATTTAGTGTCCTTGAAACCAACTTCTAACTAGGTACTAACAAAAACCCAGAAAACTAATACAATGATGAATGGTATGTGTCTACAGATGAATACTTCGAGTCGAGGATGCCGATCGTGATGAAGCGCATAGCTCAAGGCGGAGTTCGCTTAGCTATGTACCTCAACACCCTCTTCGGCGACCCTGAGAAGGCCGAACAAGTTGCATTCGCTACTCCGACATGAACCAAGAAGATCGAACAAGTTGCATTCAGTGAACAAATATAATTCAATACATTTTCCAAATTGCTGGCTCGTCATATTTCATATTTATGGGATTTTGTTTAGCTTAAATTGGTTTAACTTAAGTCATTGATCAAGTTGGGTCATGTTGCATAAAATTATGATTTCTATGTTATTTAGAAAAAAAGCTATATTCCAATTTTTATAGCATTAAAGTATTTTGCCTTGCATATAGTATAATTCACTCGACCACAAGTAAAAATGCATTTAGAAATTTTGTGCGACCTTACTTGATTGAATTTGAGGTGAATGTTAGTCATATTATGAGCTCATCTTTTTTTTGTTTTTTTGTTTTTGCCGAGTCAACTCCCCATAGGGAGAACCATAGATAGCGAGCCAACCTAGGAGATAAAACAAGAAAGAAAAAAAGGGAGGAAGAGGGATAGGGAGCGGGGAAGGAAAGGGAAAAAAATCAACTCGATTACGAGTAGTCACAAAACCAAAAAAAACCTTAGTCAACGAGAGAGGGTTGAAGCAAAAAGAGAGAGGTTCATCAGTGAGGAGGATTTTGGCAAGAAAGTGAGAGCAAATTTTGCTACTAGATGAGCTGACTTATTTTGGTCTCTTGGAATTGCAATGTAATTACACCTTGTGAGTTTTTTTTTAATTATCTTTCTAATTTCTTGTATAATTGCACCTGCTACTGGGTGTAACACTCGTTTGTCCATTATTTTTTTATGAACAGATTCAGCGTCTCCTTCTAATTGAAATTCAAGGATTCTATTGTGGAGGCACCAACATATTGCTTCTCTTACAGCCAAACATTCAATTGTAAAAGGGTCACAAATTCCTTGAAAGCTTTTGCCTGCAGCGAAGTGGATGGTTTCGAAAGAGTCAAAAATGACAAAACCAATAGCTCCTCCAATACCTTTTTTATAGCTCCATCAACTTTGATTTTAAAGTTGAATGGAAGATGGAGAGTATTAATCTTAGTTTGATGGTCAATTGGGCGATGGGAATTTGCCTGCATTCGAGCGCGTTCCATGAAATCATCGTGTTCTCTTAATTGTGCCTGAAATTGTTCTATCAGAATTTCTGGTCTCCATTGTTTCTTATTGAAAACAACATCATTTTGATTTCCACAGTCTCCACCAGAGCAATAACACCCTAACTTGTATCTTTTGATTTAGTTTAAAGATTTTCCGCCAAGAATAAACCACACATTCATGTTCAAAAACATGAGTTTGAATTTGGAGACACTGTGCTAATTTGCAAGCAAGTATACATTTCATGAACAAGTGTTCCGAAGATTCTTCTTCTACAAGACAAAGAGTTTGGATTACTCAAACCTGAATTCGTTCGGGTTTAGCGTACTCGAACCCTATTTGAGTTATGGACTTGGATAATAAATTAAAGAGATATGATACTCATAACCCGTTTGGGTTATACCCGAATTACCCGAGTCATACCAAAATACGAAAATCCCAAAACCCAAAACCTTGCTGAAACTTCTAATGAATTGGGCTCAAATGGTCATGGGTTGTGGGTTGGGGTTTAACTAATCTTGTAAGTATTAAATATGTAGTCCAGAATTTTGACAAATCTAGTACAGTTTTTGTGACAAATTTAGTCCAGATTTTGACAAATCTAGTCTACATTTCGACAAATACGCAAGAATGAGTATGGTTTCGCAAACACCAGTTTTAGTATAGAGTCGGTTTTCTGGTGTTCATGATGTGATGCAGCTTATGAATGATTAGGATTAATACGCAAGAGTTTCCCCTTTGTCTTCCTAGCTGGGATCCAATTTCCTAGCTGGGATTGGAAGTCACTAACTGTGGTTGAGAGCAAATTGAATTCAGTCAGGCTGTGATCGTGACCGAATTCAATTCATGTGACCGTTGACTAAATTCAGATCGGTCAACCGAATTGATCGAATTCAACTAAATTCAAGTTATTTCATGAGTTTGAACAAATTTGGACAATATAACATGAGTATAGACATTTGATTTATGGATTTTAACTTTTAATTCATGTTTTTAGACTAATACGATTTTTTGTCAAATTCGATCAATTCAAATTTGACCGAATTGGACTTCAAAGTCATTGACCGTGACCGATTTCAAATTGGATGAAAGCGAAATCAAGAGGTCATGACAGACTTCAATTTGACAAAAAAACTAATCCAAAACTTCTACCCCGAAATATAATAGATGTGTATATCTCGTTGCAATTTAGTGTCATTGAAACCAACTTCTAACTAGGTACGAACAAAAACCCAGAAAACTAATACATTGATGAATGGTATGTGTCTACAGATGAATACTTCGAGTCGAGGATGCCGATCGTGATGAAGCGCATAGCTCAAGGCGGAGTTCGCTTAGCTATGTACCTCTCAACACCCTCTTCGGCGACCCTGAGAAGGCAGAATAAGTTACATTCGCTACTCCGACATGAACCAAGAAGATTGAATTTGCAGTAACAAATTGATTCCTCCATTTAACATGATCATGTTTCATAGTAACTAAGTAAACAACTCTTTTTTATTTCTTCATATCAATTGCTAGTGATTCTTGTTATACATAAACTACCGTCACATGCATGCACATGTATGATGTATCTGCAACTAGGCGTGACGGATCAATGATAATCAATAATTTTGATTGGCGCAAGGTCAGCGGCGATGGAAAGATAATTTTGTTATCATTTCATCCATATTTAGTGTCCAGCATAGTTTGACCAGACCAGTAAGATATGACTTATGCAAGATGACGGTCAAAATACCACATTGCATACTTATTCAAGTTTGTGTGGTTTTATTAAGCCTTAAATCATCTTATTAATTTAAAAGGATCAAATTAGTCCATGAATTTACTATTTTTGCCTAACATGTCCTCCCCGTCATGTCGACCTCCTCATGAAGAGGGGAACTCTAAGGTCCACTCCATCGGGAGCCATAAGGTGTCATCATGTCGATTTTCTCTCATCATGAGGGAATCCCTAAGGTCGACTCTATCGGGAAGGTGTCATCATGCCGACCTCCTCATCAAGAAGGAAACACTAAGGCCGATTCCAACGTGATGATGTCATCATGTCGACCTCCTCATCAAGAGGGAAAACCTAAGGGTCGTCGTCATATCAAACCCTACCAAATGTATCATCATGAAGTCACCATCATATCATCAAAGGACATCCTCCATGTCAAGGGAATACACTACCAATGCAACCTACCTCACAATGAGAGCTCCAAGACAAGACCTCTCCATGGACAATATTTCATCATGAAGAAACCCTACTTCATGAGGACAAGCTTTTGCGCCACTACACCACCAAGACAGTTGAAGAGAGGAAACCGCCACCAGCATGATGATAGCGACGTTCAAGAGGTGGAAATAACCTTTGTGGCAGTTATATTTCCTCCACTTTGAGTTACCACACACATTTGTCTATAAATATGAGAGGAATTCGATAAAGACAAGGGATCGCACAACCACACAAGCAGACATTCTGCCAAAATTATAACTTTTTCTTTGCAATTTCAATTCCAATAGCCATAGCCGTATATGATTAGCAATAGGAGTAGACATAGCCATAAAAAAAAACATCAAACACCCTTGTTCGAACTTTATTTGGAAAGGTGTGAACCGTGTAATTGTCCTTGTTCCAAGAAGTCAAAAGCGCATTTATTGTATTCAAACACAAAAGTTTCTACCACGAGAAACGCTATCAAAATTAAGGATTAAGTCAATTTTTATCCCATCAAGATTCAATCTCGATCGTTTGGTTTAAATAAAAGAGACAAAAAAGTTAGTTTACACCTTTATTATAATTTTCATATAAAACAATATCATCCAACTCTGGTGAGCGAAATCAAAGCTCCAACGACTAAAAAGTTGTCTGTGACTAGAACTCTAACGACTTTTTGCCAGCTGATCACTTTCCTAAATTTCGGCCACGTTTCTATATATGTGACATGTTTACACATTTTTGTACATACATTTTCGTGTACACATATTTTGTACATGAGTACACCTATTTCTACAAGAATACACTCTATATGTACATGCGTACACAATATCTTTACATGAATTTTGTACTTGTGTATACACTAGTGTTTGAACTCTTACACAAGATATGTACATAAAAGTTGCTCGTGTACATCTCATTTACTCGCATACATACGCTTTGGGACTCGTGTACTTGGGGCACACTCTCTTGTAATGTATAGAATATATTTATTATCACAAATATTAGTAATAATGAGTAGTGTAATGGTAAAGGAGTTAAAGTTGAGGGGACCGGGGAGGAGCCGAGGAGGTCATGATTTTGAACCCCACTGCAATCAAAATTTCATTTCTTTTTACTGCTGAAGAGAGATGGTGGGTAGCGGTGGTGGAGAGCCAATCAATGGCGACGGACGACGAGTACTCGTGATGGAGGGCACCAACAATCGACGATAGCGAAGCATAAGTTAAATGTAGAAACTAATCTTCATATTCGTGTAGCATTACTTTATTGACTAATTTATATATTTCAAGTGCTTATATAATGATTTTTTCTTTATTTATGTTATTCATTGTGGATGAGAATGACATGCTATGATATAAACACTATCTTAAAAATTATGTTATAAGAGTTGACGAAAATATCCAGGATACCACGTGCTCTGTAAATATTTATAGGATAGAGTAAGCGTAGACCAATTGAAAACTCATATTGGAAATGATCGAATATTTTTCTAAGTTATATCCTGAGAATAATATACGGTTGACCCCATACCCTGATAGTACTATATCCTTTGCCAAGCATCTTAGTAGAAGTTATCATTGCTAAGAGCAGAATGGCAATGGAAGAATACATCTTTTTACTGCTGTGAAGAAGGGAATTGGGCTGCAAATGTATTTAGGAACAAGGATGTGAGACTGTAAGGAATTGGGTGAAGGAGGTGAGAAGCTAAGGTTTAGGTTTGTTACTGGTAAACAAGAGAAGAAATTAAAGATGACGAGGAAGTAGAGACTAGTTAAGTGAAACAGATGGAAAGCAAGACAGAAACAGGTTTTCTGCAAGCTAAAAATGGTAAGGCTTCTGCAGGACAATGACTGTTACACATGATTTGAACCTTACTGTCAGCATAACCCCCGAAAGGGAGGGCCATAGATCGTGCACCATACTAACTAAGAAAAAAAAAACCTAAGAAACTACGGGAAAAAAAGGGGGAGGGGGGGAGGGGGGGTGGGGGTTGTCAGCATTGAAGGATAAACCAAAACACTTTTACTAAAACCTTTTCCATAAATTTGAAACGGTAGGCGAAATGAATTATGCAAAAAACCAATGTTACATATCATTCATGGAATATGCGCAAAAACCAATGTTGCATCTATTTCATGGAACTTGACTACATCCTGCATTGAGATTTTGTCCTTTTTACAAACTTATACTTCACTTTAAACATTCTTTTGAAAAGGAATAGTACTTGAGTGATCAATAAGGACCACTAAACTTGGCAACGAAACCATATTTTCAACACCTTATTTCTTTCTTTATTATTTATTTATTTATTTAGATTGAAAAGTTTTCTTTTCTTTTCAAAATTGGTAAATTTGAGAAATAATCCACCATAATACTACCTCTTAATGATTTTTTGTTAGAGGACTAGACAAGCCAATGTTGCTAAGTTCTTAATTTCCATTTTGGATAGCATAGAGAGTTAAATTATGCATAACAGACCCATGCTGCATAAAATTAAGTGCGAATCTAGCCACATCATGTGCTTTTGAGTTCCTTGTTCTTTTTACTGTTCTATAAATCACCCCAGGCATCCTTTTGAGAAGAGTTCTTATCTCCTGAATTATAGCTCCTGCCAATGGATGTGATCTATGAGAATCAAAGACTCGACAATGAACTTGTTCCGCGTCACCTTCAATTATTAAATTCTGTAAATTTGAAGTTCTAATCCAGAGTAACGATGTCCTAACAGCCAAGGTTTCAATAGTGAATGGATCACATATAAAAGGAAAACAGAGACCACCTGTGAAGAGTATATTTCCATAGAAATCTCTTACCACCATACCAATTGCCCCCCCCCCCCTTTATTCTTGAGTACTGTTCCATCTACGTTCACTCTGAACCAATTACTAGAAGGTAGTAATTCTTCACATAAATCAGTTATGTGATGTTGATTTGTTGGTTGTGTTCTTGCAAGATTCCTAATCGCCTCTTGTTCTTTTAGGTGAGCCTCAAAACATTCATTTAAAATTTTTGGGTGTATTTGTTTAAAGTTGAAAATCACTTCATTCCTCGACTTCCATAGTCTCCACCAAAAGATGAGCACCTTTTGCGGGGAGACCACCCGTTTTTGCATAATTTCTCGCCAAGCTATAACAATGTTTGGGCCTTGGAAAGAATTTAGTGGTATTCCGGTTATGGTTGCCAATTTAGAGGCAAGGATACAATACATTAGCAAATGTTCAATTGTTTCCTCATATTCCCAACAAACTGGACAAAAGTCTGGCAGATCTTTTATCTTTTTCTTTAAAGCCGTCCTTGTTGGTATTATACCATGGAATAATTTCCAGAGAAAAGCTTTTAACTTTGGTTGCGTCTCGAGGCTCCAAACCTCCTTCCATAATTTTTCATCAATTGGCGACGGACCAAATTCTCCTCTTGTATTGGTATTTCTGATATTAGCTCATAGCCTGACGTCACCGTATATGCCCCAGAATTTGAGAATTGCCAAGAAATTTCGTCTTGTACTTCAAAAAAGGGGAGGGGAATAGATAAATTTTTTTGCACAACTGATGTCGGAAATGCTTCCATTAATTTAGGAATATTCCACAAATTCATAAAAATGAAGTCAGCCACCACACAATTAGCAAGGGGGAGCCCTCATCGAAATTTTGAAGAAGGCTGCTTGGATGAACATTTGGGATCCAAGGATCCTTAAAGGTTCTTATTTCCTGTCCATTTCCAATTTGCCATCTACATCCTTTACTCAAAATATCCCTTCCGTGTAGGATGCTTCTCCACCCGTGTGAGGGTCGATATCCTAGTTTTGCTTGAAAGAAGGTTGAGTCATGGAAATATCTACCCTTGATAACACGGGATAAAAGCAGATCCGGGTTATTTAGGATTCGCCATCCTTGTTTTGCCAAGAGAGCTTGATTAAATTAACTGAAATCTCTGAAGCCCAGTCCTCCTTGTTCCTTTGGTTTACACAACTTCTCCCATTCGATCCAGTGAATTTTCCTCTTACTATCTGTCTGCCCCACCAAAAATTGGCCAAAAGGCTGTTAATCCTATCAAAAGTTGTTTTTGGGATGATGTAGGTCCCCATTGCATAAACTGGAAGGGCAACTACTACTGTGTTTAATAATACTTCCATTCCTGCAGAAGACAAAAATTTACCTTTCCAGGTTTGCAATCTTTTAGCAACGACATCTTCTAGGAACTGAAAGGATTCCACTTTTGATCTTTTCAAGACCGAAGGTAAACCTAAATAAACATCATCATCAGTGGCCAATTGCACACCAAGGAGATTGCTTAATGTTACCTTGTCATGATCAGAAGTTGCTTTACAAAAAGTGACAGTGGATTTTTGTAAATTAAGTTTCTGCCCGCTATAGAGTTCATATACTTGAAACAATTCTTTGAGAGTCGCAATCTCTTCAACCGAGGCTCTGAGAAAAAGAAAAGTATCATCTGCAAACATAAGGTGCGTTAATATTGGGTATGACTATTAATTTGTACACCAGTGAGAGTTTGGCTAGCAATGACTTTCTCAATTAATAGAGTCAAACCTTCTGAACATAATGCAAAAAGCAGAGGAGACAAAGGGTCTCCTTGCCGTAACCCTCTTGTGGGTTTTAAAAAAAACCAAAAGTCTGCCCGTTTAATATGATTGTCATGGACGTTGACATTATACATCTAGCAATCCATCCTATCCATTTTTCCGCAAATCCAAATCTTCGAAGAAGGGAAAAGAGAAAAGCCCATTCAACTCTATCGTAAGCTTTTTCCATATCCAGTTTTAAGGCCATGAACTTGTTTTCACTCTTCTTCCTACCGGATAAATAATGCATCACCTCATGTGCGATTAGGATGTTATCAGAAATAGCCCTTCCATGAACGAATCCATTTTGAGTTGAGCTAATAATATGGGACAGAACTTTACTTAGCCTTTCGGTTAATATCTTGGAAATAATTTTATACAAAACTGTGCACAACCCGATTGGTCTAAGTTGTCTTACATTCTCGACCTTTTGAACTTTGGGCAATAAACTAATCCATGTATGGTTAATTGACTTAAGGATATCTTCTGACTCAAAGAAAACAATGATCGCTTCTGTAACATCCGATCCAATAATATCCCAATATGCCTGGAAAAAAAGCCCCAGAGAAGCCATCCGAACCTGAGGCTTTATTTGGTACAATGTCAAACACTGCTCTTTTAATGTCGGAACCATTAACTGGTGCTGTAGGCATTTCATTCATTTCCACAGTAACTTGCCTAGACATTGGAATTGAACAAATTCGTCGTCTAAAGTCCGATGGTGGAAGGGAAGATGTAAATAATTCTGAGTAGAAGTTAATTACAATTTCCCCCATTTCCTCCCAAGCGGTCCTTGCCACTCCATTTGAATCCATCAGAGATTCAACCTTATTTCTTCTTCGTTGTTGCGCCACTGCTTGATGGAAGAACTTCGTATTTCTGTCTCCATCCAGATTCCATTTTGTTCTATATCTTTGTTTCCAGTATAGTTCTTCTTGATGTATCATTATTCCTAACTCTGATTCCAAGCCAACTACTATTTCCCAATCAATTGGGATTTTTAGTTTTTCCTCAGCAATTTTTTCCTCCAAACTCCGGATTTTCCTTGCTGAATTTGATGTACCTGCCCTTACCCATTCAAAGAGTTTATGCCTCAATCTTTTTAATTTGGACACAACTTTGAACATTGGAAGCTCTGCTGTTGGTAAATGCCAAGAAT
The DNA here is from genome assembly GCA_034768395.1 of Linum lewisii. Taxonomy (NCBI): domain Eukaryota; kingdom Viridiplantae; phylum Streptophyta; class Magnoliopsida; order Malpighiales; family Linaceae; genus Linum; species Linum lewisii. Next base: position 813,293 of record CM068299.1, read on the forward strand.
TTAAAATTATGTTCCTTACTTCATCGTTATTGATCCACCTTGCATCAAATCTGAATAACCTCCTTGTTGGTGACTCTCTTGGAGTACACTGGAGATGGATAGCTAAGTGATCCGAGCTAGATGTATTAATATGATTAACAGCAGTTTCTGGCCAAGCATCTAACCATTGAGGAGAGATGAGGAACCTATCAAGTCTACAACTGATTACATCTGCAGTTTTTTTTTTTTTTGACCAAGTGACAATAGGCCTAGTGAATCCAACATCAATTAATTGTAAGTCCAAGATAAAGGCAAGAAAGTCTGCTAAAGCTCTCGGGTTTGGCGGATTGCCCCCTTCCTTCTCCGATCGATTAGTGATACAGTTAAAATCTCCCCGATAACAATTGGTCCGTTCAGATTAAGAATATTATCGCGGATGTGATGCAGTTGATCGGCCCTTTCTTGCATTTTTGTGGACAAGTAAACTCTGATGATGTAAATTTTATTGTTTGGTGAAATTTCCCAAGTAATGCCAATGGCATAAGGGAAAGAAAATAGAATTTGACAGTTTAATTCTGAGTCCCAAGCAAGAACAATTCCTCCTTTTCTCGTGATCTAAAGTGGAAGGTATGAAAACCAGCTGCAAACATTTTATCTTTTACCACCTTTTTACTTGCATGCGTTTCGCAAATAAACAGGAAGGTTGGTCTTGTACGCCTTACCAACTGTTTAAGTTCATTATTTGTGAAAAGAGAGCAGATTCCTCGACAATTCCAAGCCAGATAATTCATTTCTGAATTGGTCAATCGACCTAGAGAGAACAGAAAGACACTACAGTTTTAACCAATTCTTATTAGACCATCAATCCAAAAGAGATTATTAAAAGCCAGTTGATCTTGATTAAAAGCACCTTATCCTCCTTATGAAAAAATCATAACAATACTAACTTCACTAGGAAGTAATTTGATGGACCACGTCCAATATACCGATATTGAATAAAATTCAAATCGTATTCAATTCTGTGTAATGAGCCAAACTCACCACGAATTGTTTCCCACACAAGTGATTACAAAATAACAAAAAATCCGTCCAGTTACAGCTTTATCAAAAAGAGGAGGTGAACAGATTTTTGGAAAAGAAAGGTGATTGTTGATAGAATGGATTGACAGGAGAAGTGGCAATTGCTTTGAAAACTTTGACAGTCAGGATAGATAACAAAGATTCCTACCTTAACTAGGATATTTACAGATACAGTTTCCTACATTAACTAGGATTCCTGATTAGTAGGAAAATCAGGAATATAATAGTTCTCCTAATCTGGCTCATTCTTTCTTTCTACATTTTGATATTCCAGTTTTCTAGTCAGAAAAAGCTGTGAGAGTTGCTAATGATCGTTCGTATTAAGATGAACTGAGGCTGTGTATATAAGATTTCATCACTTAGCTTTGCTGGTTAAGTGGACCTGCAACTACTGTTCTAGCTTCATTGCAGAGAGCTGCTTGCATCAGTTCCGTGAATTGGCTTGTGAATGACAACTGTCACAGACCCTATAAATTCAAGATGCCCTCTTTTCCTGTAGGCATGATTCCTCCAGTTCCCATAAGAGTCATTGGGACTACTGGTGCACCTGTTTTCACTGCGATACTGAAAGCGCCTTTCTGTGTTTGAATTACATCAAAGGGTAAACCATTAATATACACACAAACTAAAACCTAAGAAAAATTCGAGGAAAATGAGAGCGGCTCTGGAACATCAAGGAAAATGAAGTCAAGTCGTAGATGACCTTTGTCCTAAGACGGGCTTCGAGATATTCGGCATGCATAGAAAGTGCAGTTCCTTCAATACATGCACCCTGAAAGAAGTGTGAACAATTAGGTTAAACATTCCGATAGAGAGGCCAAAAACTCAGGAACCCCAAAGGTTACCATCGCATCTGTCCAAGGCGTAGAGTAAGCAAAGAAAGCTTCGGGCATGATGGGGCTCCCAGCCTTCCAACAATGGAGAAGCCGGAGCCAAAGGGTAACATCCTTGGCATACTCGGAGAGTTGGGATAGTAGAATTTGAGACATGAAAGTAGAGAGCGAAATTCAGTGTTTCTGTGAGGAAAGGAAAAGCACAAACGGAAGAGCACTAATGAGAAGGCAACTTAAATTGAAGAAATACATCTAACTGAAGAAAATCATAAAATAATTCTTGTGTGGTGTGGTTGAATCACTCAGATGGATGTGGAGTGAACCTGTTGCGTGTGAGAAAAAGCAATTGCAGTGGGATGGAATAGAGAGCAGTTGAGGGATAAGCGTCGGAGAGGCGAGCCCTTCCTGAATGTCCCGTAGCCGATCCAGAAAGAAAGGTAATCACAGTGTGGAAGGGAGAGCTGTTAAGATAGAAGTGTGTAGTCGATTCAAAATGCGATGTCTGCGATCACCGAGTCCACCACACCAACAAGTTGCCCTCCAAGCATCTGCGTTCTCCCTCACCCCTTTGCCCAAATCAATTCCTCTCTACGACATCTGCCAGGTATTCGACGATTTGCCTCTGCTAAAACCATTTCATGTTCAATTTCCTTTCTTCTATTTTAAATTCATGGATTAGGTCATTCTCCACCCTTTGCCCAAATCAATTCCTCTCTACGACATCATAATAGTCTGCCCTCCTCCGATTAAGGTCCTATTGCACACATGGTCTTCCTAACGTTAGGAAGGGGCAATCTCTCCCCGTCAAGAACTCACCGTCGAACTCAACCTGTGCCTGGAGCAGTTTTTTGTTGCGAGGTAAATCAAATTTTCTGCCTCATTTTTCGATTTCACCTGAAACTCCCTTCATTCCTTATGTACTCCCACTGATGGTGTTCTTAGGGTTTCAAATGTAGTATCTGAAAGCTGTCCATTAGGGTTGCAGATTCCATTCTGCTCTGCATACCTCGCATTTGGCCCATATAATGGAATTGGCCGCCGCTGAAGTTATGAGAAGTTAAGTGTGCTCTCTCTGCTTAATCCTAATCTGGAGAAGATACTTGCTGGGGATTTTTTGAGAATCAAGTGTTTGATGTTTACTCACGCGAGAAATTCTTTTTCTACCAGGTGGTTGTGCTGTGTTATTTCTCCAGTTTTTGCCTTCTGTTGATGCTTCGCGACTAAGGAAGAGATGGAACACATAACAAGAAAGACAAACTCAAGAGTTTTGTTGTTGACTTGACATGTTTCTAATCGATCTGGAGTTCAAACTTTCTTCAGACAAATGGCTATTGGATTGGATATGCATTCTTCCTTTCAGTTTATTGATAAATAATGTTGGTATTTACTTGAAGTTACCCTGAAAGTATGTTCATATAAGATGTCTATAGCATTCATGTTGGGTTAATTGTTGTTGGTTCATAACTAGATGTAAAATAATGTTTTGCTGAATTTTGCCAGGTGAGGGATGTGATGAATTAGCAAAATGAGTTTTCATTTATGGATGGTAATCTCTCAGAATAGCAAGAAAGCCATGTTGAAGCTTACAATGGAGAGAGGGGGGGGAGATCTGCAACAGGTAAATCAAAGAGACCACCTTTTTGCAGGGTTTAGTCTATTTTTTCAATTTGCAAACCATTGCATCGGTGGTTTGTTCCCCTTTTTGTATGCTCTGTTGCATCCGGTTTTTGTTTGGTTGGGTGGTATGTCTCATTTTGGCGGGGTGATTTTAATTGCAGGGAATTGGTATAGATGTAGATTGTTTTGGGTTTGTATATAGGGTTTGGGATCTCATTCTTTGGATGGGTGGGGCTCTTGTGCTGATGCAAGTGTGATGCTTGGCATTTGATTCATATTAATGAATTTTCACCATTCATCAAAAACCATTTTTGGACTTGGCTATTGTGCTGATGCAAGTGTAACTACTAGAATTGATAATAATGACGTGCTGCATTTTATGGCTTTCAATGGTTATAATTAACAACTGATCAAGCGGAAGATGTAACATTGAAGATCTTTTTTACGGTTTTTAATCGATTAAATAATGCTTTCCAGTTGTTTAGCTCCAATTGTTTAGATAATAGCAGTAGAATTAATAGCAGCAAGTGGAATATGGAAACAATTGGATGGTGAAGGAACTAAACCAGATGATTAGGACATAACGTGATTATACTTAACTAATTAAAATTTTTAAATTCATTTATTCATCACCTACGAGTGAGTTGTGTCTTATAAGATTCGATCTAAGTACCCGCGGCATCGCGCGACCACCATAATCTAGTATTATAAATGGCTCATTTTACCTCCTCATACTTTGACTATTTTGTTGTTTGGGTCCTTCCGTTTTAACTTTCATCTTCTTAACGTTATTTCATGCGCATTCGATACACTATATTATTCCTAATAGTCATATATTAGATTGCTAACCTTTTTCTAGTTGGGAATATAAATATATATAATTAAATATGATAAAATCGACGAACAACATGTGTGATTTTAAACGCTTCTTATTTCAACATACCCTTCATGATACCTCCCCAATTTACCTCCCTGCCCAACTTTTCGTCTCCTACCTCCGATATCTCTCTTTGTTGGATGCGAATGTGTCTAGATTTGACGAAAGTTGAAATGGAAGGATCCAAACGGCAAATTATTTAAAGTAGGAGGGGTAAAAAGAGCGATTTTATACTTTTATAGTATAGGGGACTATTTTGTTAAGTTGGAAAAGTAGAGGGAGTTAAAGTGGTATTTTCCCTAAAACAAACAAACCAGATCGCAAAATAATGATTAAAGAATGGAGCATAAAGGAACACTAATGTTTGATTGGTATTTGGCAGGGTTGCTCCCGTCCAATTCCGGTTAAACTAAATATTGCACGATCTATGATCCTCTCTAACACGAATTCCACAAAAATAACTGCACCATATTTTAGCTACTAGCTAGTTAGCTAATTTGAGTTAACTAGCTGAGAAATGGAAACTCGGGTTGGAGTAAAAACGCGAGCTTGGAGCCCTTTGTTCGTGCCTTCAATTTCAGTATGTTCGTGGATGACTTTGCCGGTCGCAGTGTCGCAAACAAACATATGACCACGCTCACAGATATATGCGCCGTCTTTCCAGACTTCCATGTAACGAGTGGTAACCGATCTCGGGAAAGTACACAATTTGGTCCAGGATTCTCCGACCCCGCATTTCAGCAACGCCCATATCTCGTTGTCGGGGACAATATCTTCGCAAAAGCAACACCGACTAGCGAAAGTCGCCACAATCACTCCCTTGTTCAACATGAAGGCCGACTCGATACACCAAGCGTCTTCGTGATCAATGAAATTTTTATTACCGTAGGGGTCGTTAATATTCTCGTCGTGATGCGGGAGGCCAGCAGGTTGGGGGAATGTGACTAACTCAAACTCTTCGGTACTCATGTCAAACGACGCGATGGCACAAATCCCAGGGCTTTCCTCGCGGAACCAGTAGCACTTCTCGTTCCGACAAGTGTTCCACTCCTGATGGAGGTATATGGTTTCGTTAATGAAAACTTCATAGAGGTAATGGTTGGCCACATTCAGCGTCTTCCATGAATCATTCCTCAAGCTATAAACCTGTCATAGTTTCGATCAACCAATCGGAAAAAAAAAAACACAATTCAAGCATATTATAGAGTAATCTAATGGTCAAATTTGAATCAGAGATCTGTAAGTTACCTCTGAAAAAACCAGGGGAAGAGGACCATGGTAGAACTCAGCTGGATCATAATCATAATTATCATCATCATCAGTCATACTTTCTTCGAATTCCAGAACACGAACAACTTTGTAATCCTTGGTTCGAGGATCGTATCCAAAACCGATACGATCCGCACGAAGGAACAGGGCGATATCAGAAGAGCGGCAAGGATGGGAAGGACCAGGAGGTATGATTTTGATCTCGGAGGTCGTCGGATTACACAGAACTATGTTGTGAACGAATTCTCCTTGGCGGTTCCTCTCCGTAATCGTCATACAGAATATGCCATCACAGCAACCTACCACTTTTAAATATCCACCGTCGATCGTGGCCAATTCTCCGTCAATTGGGCGAAGCGTTTCGTACGAGTATACGGAGCAGAGGAAATCATAACCCGTTTTGTGGTCCCGAGCGCCGGTGATGAGGATCCGCAAGGATTTCTGTTCATCGGAGCTTTGGTAGAAGAGGATTTTGCGGATGAGATTCGGATCGGAGAGTAGTGACCTCCATGATCGGCAGACGCAGCGGAATCTAGCGATACATGAAGCGATCGGAAGATACAGGAGGATTTTGATTATTATATCTTCAGTGAAGTAAATAGCGCCGCCGCCGTTGTCGGTGTTATCGCCGGCGGCCATTGCTGGTCGGAGAAGCTAGATCGGAGGACAATATAATAAATAATTGCTTTGGCAGGGGAATTTTTTTTGGCTGAGAAAGAGTTTGTGCTCTCTGTTTATCTCCTAGGTTGGGTAGATATATCCTGTGGAAAAATAGAGTTTGTGTTCTATTCTACTTCTAAGATTATCTGTATCGGAGATTTGGGCCCAAAATTATCGCTTGAACTTGGGGGTGGCATTCGGCCGGGTCGGCCCGGTTATCTAGCGGACCAATAACCGCCCTAATATTTGGCCGGTTATTTTTAACCGCCCGACCCGGACCCGTCGGTTCTGTTTTCCTTACCGTGACCATGGCCGACGGGCGGGCGGGCGGGCGGGCACCAACGGTTATATCCGGCCTAGCGTGAAGCCCAACATTTGCGGCCCAAATTCGGATCCAAGTGCAGCCCAACTGCTTCCAAACCTAATTGGGCTGCATAATTATGGGTTTTAGTAGCCCAAATAATTTTTTATTTCAATTGTAGCACTTAATTTGGGATATGTTAATTTCATAATTTAGTTCGTACTTCGTACTAACTTATTAAGTGACACAATTAATAAAAATTAATTCTGAAATACTAAACAACTAACCAAATAATTAATTCAGAAAACTAAAAATCTGAAATCCCAAAATAATAACACAAATACTTCTGTTTAATAATAACTAATTAACGTCCGAAATTGCGAATACTAAGAGTTCGAAGAAAATAAATTTAAAACATAACGATGTGATGATCCCAACTCTCGTCAAGTCATCCATATAGGGGTGGCATTCGGCCAGGTCGGCCCGGTTATCTAGCGGACCAATAACCACCATAATATTTGGCCGGTTTTTTTAACCGCCCGACCTAGACCCGTTATTTGGTCAGTCCGGTTATAAAACCGCGTTGACCGGGTCGATTACGGGTAGGTTTCCGGTTTCAGGTTCGGACTGCCACCCCTACTTGAACTTATAATGAATTGGGCTCAAATGGTCATGAGTTGTGGGTTGAGGTATAACTAATCTTGTAAGTATTGAATATGTAGTCGAGACCTAACATATTTTAAGTCCAAAATCATTTCCAAGTGGGCAAAGACGACCGCAGGCTCCCCAACTAAGTAATTAACATGCATATATTGCCTCGGAGGACCAAGATTAAGATGATTAAGCAACAATATAAGTTGTTATGCCTACATTTAATAAGAGAGAATAAAATGAGGTGTCTTTTATATTTGTGTAATAATATAACTAGTTTTTTTGCCGGCCCGTTGGCCGGGTCCAATCAAGTATAGATGTATTTAACTTTTTTTCTTAGAAAATATGAGAAGACTTGACAATTGGTGATCGAAAATCGGGTACCACCCGATATCCGGTTGATTTGGCGAGGATTACCCGTTAGTTGGGTAAAAATTGACGGGTATGGGAAAACCTGGTACCTAGTTAGAATAAGTAACGGTTGGGGACGGGTTTGAAGGTATCTACCCATATCTAACCTGATGAGTACCCGATATGAAACAATGTTGTATTAACCACAATATATCAACTATGTTTAACAGACCTGACCCAATTACTCCTTCAGTCATTCAGTTCTTCACTTCAATTCATCGATCGAGTAGTCCGTTGTTCCCTCTCAAAACTCGAGTGCTCTAAAAACCGTAGCTACATCTTGAAAATCTCTTTGTAATCTAGATGTAGAGAGATTTGGGGTTCACCCGCTACCCATTCCCGGGCGGAGATAATTTGGATTTTGTACCCGTTTAGTCATGGAGTTATATATTATGATTTCAAATATTTAGTGTAAAGTCATAGTAAATATATATAAATATATTTCTTAATTTTACCTGTTCTTATTATAACTATCTACTTAATTCATAATAAATAAGGATTCTAAAAAGAAGGACAATTAAATTAAAAATATCAAAAGAAATTATTTAGTATATTAATAAAAAATTGCAGTTTTTTTTACAACGTGGATAAATTAAATGGATATTTTTATTAATTACCACTTTGTTATAAAAGTTAATGACCACTTTGTTATAACTCGTATAGGTTAATGACCAAAATGGATATTAAGCCCTGCTTACTAAGGAAAACGAATTAGAGGAAGATTATCGAGTAATTATAGGTTGAATGGGGCTATTAATCATCAAATGATTTTAATCTTAAATCTTACTTTTACGATTTTACTGTCTCTACGATGATTAAAAATCTATGTGTAAATTAGTAAATCTCGACAAAATCTAGAAACTTAAAAAATCAACACTGATACGTATTTAGGGAATTAAGGTTTAACTAATAATCAAACAAAGATATTAAATAAATTGATTTTTTGATTTTATTATAAGTATAAGTTATTACTAGAATGCAAACTATTATTTGCTCCTTGAATGACGTTAAGAGCCACATACTTTTCTATTATTTCAAATGGATGGCAATAGTAATAAATATTTCGTAGAGTTAAAAATTTACGATTTAGATAAAAATAGATTCGATTTCACCTATGCGATTTAATGGATCATTTTGATAATTTATTAATTACTTAATTAGGACCTTAAGTATCATTTTCAACACGAGTTAATTAAATCTTCACATGATTAATTCGTTATTGTAGATTGTGATGCCACCCGACAAAAACATAGGACAAACATTAGACAAACAAACACTTACGTGTGGGAAAGGTTTAAATCACTGTAAAAGAGTTTGTTTGTTATCTTTTCATAAATGAGCTATTATTATCCCATATTTTTATTATGGTTGACAATGTGGCACTGGTCTGGTGTAGCCACTCTCGACATCCATTCCTAGAGGCAGATGATAGGTTTTGGAGTGAAAAAGAAGAAGAAGAAGAATATATGCAATATGGTTTTAGATTTTTTACGGCCATTGGGTTGCCAGCTTAGAGGGCTAGTAGTAGAACGATTGTTGGGAAGCAGTGAATTAATGAAACATTCTCGTGTCAGGACCTATCCATGAAGTAAGACCAAAATTCTCGGATAAAAACTTCATAATTACGGGTTTTAGGACCTTAAGTATACAAAATTAAAAAAAAAATACATTATTAAATTTTATGAAAATTTGAGATCTTACCCAATATGAGTCATACTCTCTTATATATGATGGATCATTTTACCCAATTTTTCAAAAACCACGGTTTAGCCAGTTTGATCGTGAATCAGGATTCATCATCGATTTATAACAATTTACGCAGCTGAACCACACATCATTAGACTCATCAGTTCGCCGAGTACGATATGGGTTTCAAATAACCATGCTTCTAAATATCATTTTCAATACAAAATCTCAACATTTGCAATATGACTTGATTGAGGGGATGATGACAAGTCACGCGACCAAAATATCTTGAACTAGTACAAGTAAAAATATGAAACTAGGGTTTTGTTTGAAAAGTTGGTAGTCATTAGTGTCTTTCTTAGGGGTCAAGTTAATTTGATCTCCATCTCACCTTTGACAAAATGAAAGACAATCGTACGGCCAATTTTGTTTGTATGTCAAAACTCAAAACTCACATCTTTAATTATGTCGTGGGTTGAATCCCCACTTGTAATTTGTCCTAACCATGAATCGTTGTACTTCAATAACTTGAGTTATCGTTGCAAGGTTCATAATTTTTTGTGGTGGTTCTGTCGTTGATATTGTAGTGAATCGTTGCAAAGGTTCGTTAATTAGTTAATAAATGTATGCTAAATGTTGGATTCATCTCTCGGTCTGTGTATGTGGTTCATCTAATGAAGTCATTCGTGCATTATGTTTTAAGAATAGTAGTACTGAAATGTCTCTCATGTCAGGGTTTGGTAAGTACTTAATGAGTTATCTTATTGATAATATAAGTTTATGCTCCCGTTAATTTATATCTGATCTAGCATGGTACAAGATTTTTCACAACGATCGATATCCTCTAGTCTCGACACAATCTATACTCTTTGTTCTCAATTCAACTTCACATTGTTCCATTTAATTGTTTCGGCCACATCAATTCAAATCCTTACCACGACTCGAACAAGAATATCGAAATATCAACATCAACCCGTCTCCATTTTCAATATTCCCTTAATAGCCAAAAACTATGGCTACTGATGAGCAAAACCGCTCGTGAGTGGCTAGAAAAAATTGCTAAAAAGCTTGTTCAGAGCTCAACTTATCAATAAACAAGACATAAACAGCTCTACTCAATCATAAACTTTATCGAGCCGAGCCCGATCCCTCAAAAGCTCGGCTCATGAATAGCCTACTAAAGACTATATATAATTATTATATAATTCAATTGTCGACCTATGAATATATATTCTATGAGACAAACAGAAGTCCCAAACAGACAGGAAAACAACGAAATTTTTACAAACTTGACTGACTGTTTCAGCAAATTGTTCTTGTCGTCCCTTGATTTATGGACAAGTCACAAGCACTACCAAAATTAAAATTAAAATAATAATAATTATTTTTAATTCACTAATTTCATTATCAAACGTGTTTGAAGGATTATTCTTCCATTTTAGCCCTTCAAAATTACATGTAAAATTAAACTCCCACATAGTCAAATTATTATTCAAATTCTTTCCCTTTTTAAATTCTTAATTTTCTCAAGGTAATTAATTCAAACCCTTCTTAACTTGGACTACACTTACATTACATTCAAATCTTGGACTTCAAAAATTAAAATTAAAATTAAAATTAAAATCTATAAATACCCCCTTCAACCTTATGTAACCCTTCACCTTCACGACACATATTCATCACATTACCGAAAAGATCATCCGATTTAAGACAATTACATTCTAACTACATTCCATTTGATTTAATCCATTTCTACCCACTTTTGTTAGCCATGCAACGTGGAACCACAGCCATAGCTAGAGCCATGACCAAAACCCTCCTCCGCCCACAAAACGCCGACGTTTTCATCAACCACCGCGGGATAGACACCAAGAGGGCAATCTCTGGCCTGCTCTATGACCGTCTGGCGTCCCCTGAGCTAGGACTTCGTCCATTTTTGGATAGTAAGAACATGAAGCCAGGGGACAGGTTGTTTGACAACATAAATGCCGCGATTCGTGGGTGTAAAGTGGGGGTTGCGGTGTTTTCCCCGAGATATTGTGACTCGTACTTTTGTCTCCATGAGTTGGCGCTGCTCATGGAGAGCAAGAAGAGGGTGATCCCTGTTTTTTGCGACGTGAAGCCATCAGAGCTCTGTGTTCCTGACAAGGGGGAGTGTTCGAAGGAGGAGATTCGACGGTTTACTTATGCTCTTGAAGAGGCTAAGTACACCGTCGGATTAGCGTTCGACACTCGCGATGGGTAAGTTTTTGGATATATCATAATCACATAAGTGCAATTGGGTTTTGATGATGATACATTTTTTTATTATTTGAATTAGTTATATAAAATAAGTTACATGACCTCAATGCCATGATAATTTCATTAGGGTTGAAAAATGGATTGGGTGTGAGTACTCGCCTCGTTTAAAACGGGTATTCACAATCGCTATTATCTAAAATGCATTTTGTCACCCAAGGGTACATATAACGAGGTTATATAGATGTAAATTTACGAGGATCAGATAGTGGGTAACTCAATCTACCCAAGTTTACTCGATCTAGAGTTATTTTAAGTTGAGAAAATTGGGTAATTAGATTCATGGATCAGACTGAGTAACGGTTAAACACACTCATTCCAACATCCTGACTCGCTGAAATTACAAATACCCAATAACAACACGAGTAAGAATTCAGAGTCTATACCCGCTATCCGCACCCACATTTTTTTGCCCCTATCTATATTTTTAATATGATCCTCCTCAATAGGCTTGACCTATTCCAAGATTTTGGGTCATTGCATGTGTTTCTCTTCATTCTACCATGACTAGCTCCAACTTCAAACTCATATTGTACTATATTCATTCAATATTAGCTTACCAATTACCGAGTTGACTTGATGGTATCAACACTTACGAAAATTTTCGATGAAAAATTTGACAAAATAACCACATTGTTACAAAAGTTATACATTAATGACCAAAATGGATAATAAGCATCTACTAATGTGGTTTTGGTTAATTGATCAGGAATTGGTCGGAGTTCATGAGGAAGGCAACCGACGCCGTTTTGAAGAACTTGATCGAGGTTGAAGGAGAATAGTTCACATACAGTAACCCCATGCAGAAGGCCATGGAATATCGCCACCGTTGATCGTATAGATCTCAGCAATTAAATTCAATTTCTTTTTATGAAAAGGAAGATAGAATAAATTGCATGCATGCAGCTGATCATCACCATTTTTTTTTTAATCTTTTGATTTATTAATTCAATTTTTTGGTATATAAAAAGATTCCATTTATTTAAAAAATTTAGCAATCTAGTGAAAAAAAAGTGTGAAAATCATTGGTTAATTTTCTTAATTATATTTTTTTTGGGGATCTAAATTGAGTGATCCTTTATTTGTATTAATTATTTTGTGGGTTAATTAAATTCCACATATGTAATTTGTAATATCGGTGTGAAATGAAATAAAGTACTAATACATTGGAATTTGTTTATATTTTTTTTATTTATACATTTCATTTACTTACATTAAAGGTACTTGGTACTTATAAAAATGTACTTACCAAATGTTGAGGGTACTGATCGAGACGAGTATCTCAATATCTACGCATGTTTATGTATAATGTTGAGGGTACTGATCGAGACGAGTATCTCAATATCTACGCATGTTTATGTATGTATGTATGAGTGTATTTTTTAGGGGAAAATATTTAAAAACTATAGGGAAAATAACTCGACCCTTGAACAATATTGTTGAGATGGCCGAGTTGGTCTAAGGCGCCAGATTAAGGTTCTGGTCCGAAAGGGCGTGGGTTCAAATCCTACTCTCAACAATAAATCATTTTTAGACAATGATAGTACGAGTCTTCGAGTGAAGAGAAGTCTAGTTGATGATGTTTCTAAAGTTCGTTGGTCTACTTAACGACAACTATTTTGTTCTGTATTTTCATACCATTATAATTTTGCAGTAGCTAAAGATAAATTTTTTCGTAGCTATAATATTCAAAAAAAAAAAACAAATCTTCTTCTTCATACTATAGGGCAGACCCATGTCAAAAGTTTGAATCTTCGAGGATGATCAGCAGATGCATTTTACATAAAATGTATTGTCGGTGACACATTTTACATAAAATAAGCAATGATAACACGTGGGTGGCGAGGCGCTGGCTGAGTAGCGCCTCGCCACCTAGCCTCCCCTAGGGCCACCATGCAATTGTTGCATGGTTTTGGCACCAAAACTGAATATTACCTAATTAACATGTAAGTGTGAAATGTTAATGAGGGGAGACTAGGTGGTGAGGCGCTACCCAGCCAGTGTCATGTCACCCACATGTCATCATGGCCTATTTTTGGACAATGTTGAACAATGTGACACTGATGGTATATTACGTAATCTTAACTACAAAATCCTCGTTTTCCCCTTAAGATTCCCGAGCCACAAATTTCATCCTAGGTCACCTTTCACCGCTCACCCATCAGAGCGTTTGACGTTCAAAACGAGTCTTCTCGATACGTAAATGACTCAAAATCCTACTAACTCGATCCATCAACGAATCAATCATCACCCAATGTGCACTTATGACTTACCCATGTCAAAAGTTTGAATCTTTTGGGTCCAAATGTGTGAATCATATGGTTGAATCAATCCTAGTGGGAAGCATGCAACCTTTTACGAAGAAATTCATCGTGCAACAACACAATATAATCCATAGTTTAATTAAAATATTATAATAATTTCTCAAGACTTTTGAAACGTTCAAATTTTTAGTTATCAAGTCTCTGATCTTGTGCTTGTGTTTGTAAGACCTGAGACCATGACTAGCTAAGGCTTAATGCATGGGGGAATTGAATCCATATGGTTCGATATTGGGTTCAAGTCCAAATGAAATTTTGAGCTTATTATTTCCAAATTTGGAATTAATTTCATGGCTATGAAAAGTCTGAATTATTGACAATTATTTTGAATACAACGGTTTGAAAGTTATTCCTCTATAGCACATGCATCATGTGTTAAAGCACTAGGTATTGAGGTCGATGTTTGTGATTTGAAAATGAGATAATGTCTAGCCGTCACGAATTTAGCTAAGTTGGGTTGATAATAAATATGTGATAAGAGTTCTGACCAAATTAAGGATATCGAGGGTGACGCGACTCAAGTCACGACCTTTATTTTATTTTACAATACGTATGTTTAAAAAAAAAAAACAACCGAGTGAGGTCTGGGGACCCCACTTGGGCCCCTGGATATATAATATATATGGTCACTAGTCTAACCCTATTCTTTTGAAAGGTTTGGCTTTTATTAGAGCCGCATGTGTGCAAATGTTGTCGTTTTAATTGGGCAGCACTGGATATCGAGGGTGACGCGACTCAAGTCACGACCTTTGTCAACAACAAGGGATTCTTCCATCATATGACGGAGGTTCGGTTTTTGTTGACATCTGTTGGTTCCTCGACGTCTATCTCGGTCTGCGCCTTCTTTCAGTCCTCTCATTTGGAAAATAGTACAACCCGTTATATGGCTCGACACACTACTCTATATGTTGTCTCCCGAATTGGAGACTGGTAAACTTTTCGACTTGGGTCGACACCCCTCTCTGAATGCATGACTATATTGTTATCTCCCAATTACCCGCTTACTAAGTTAATTATAGTCGAATTCAATCAAACTAAACAGTCGATACGATACGATGTGATTATACTAATGGTGGTTGCTTGACTATACTCTTGTAGTCCCCTTATTGTACGTAGTGCATCAAATGGAGACTTTAGGTAATTAAGTACTAGGGATGATTTGAATACTTGACATTATTCCTCATGTGACTAGGACTCAAGAATTAGCTTAAGTAAAGATGAAAAGGTCCAACTTTTTTAATTAATACCCAAATCAATGAATGAATAAGTCCAACTCAACTTCTTTAGATGTTGGTAACTTGAATAGACTAGTGTTTTGGTCCACATGACCTACCTACCTACCTAGAGATTTCACGGAGAAATCACCGACAAATCCAGAATTATTTAAAAGCACTGAATCCAATCGTATAAACTCAAATTACAATGACTAGGCACATAAAAAAAAAAAAAACTATTCACCATATAGTCTGCCTCTGCTCAATCCGGCTTTAATTCGACACCTGAGAAAAATATCTAATATGAATAAGTTTTTTTGCATTTTTCGTAAAAGATTAACGAAATAATTTCGTTCGAGTAAGATTAATTATACCAAAATCTCTCATCAAAATCCTACAAAGAAAGTAATATAGTTTCATGATTGATGACATTTTGGCCTTTCTATGTTGGTTTAGTTTTGTTCATGGTTGTTGACTTTGGTTGACTTATGTTTGGTTATGGGAAACAGCTAAGCTTATATAGCATGGGTTTGATTTCAACTCATTTTGCGGCTTTGTTTATATTATATTTTGTCAATATCGATATGATAATTACTTATGAGTAAGTAATTATCATATCGATATTGATGTAATAATTATTACTGTTCTAGGTAGATGATACAGTAATAGTGAATAATAAAGTTAAACCGTATAGCTTTGATTATGGATTTACTGTGATTGATTCAATAGTGTTATCAATACACTAAGTTGACTTAGGTCTAGAGAGGTAATCGATCTGCCAAAATGCAAAAAGGCCCAAAAGAGAGGACTGAGTTAAAAAGTGATATCCTATCAGAGCGATACATTACATAATCATATATGATGTTCTGCTTCTGTCGAACTCAAAACACTTAATATGAATACCCGCTCAAAACACGACTCTTTTCTTAAACACAATTAATGACACATATTAGACCCACCAGAACGGCTCCCCAACCCGAAAAACACACACCCACAATCTAGATCGACCAACAAACATGCATCAACACTATAGAAACGATCAAATCAATGGGGACACATCAAATTCTGATCCACAAATTGAACAAGATTTTGTTATGATCAAATGGGTTGTTTTCCTGTTTTGATTAGGTTATTAAATTGGGATTTCTTTTGCTTTATGAACAAAGGGCCAACAACATGCAATGTTCACCATTGCATGCATGCCTACCTTTGTCTTTCAAACCAAACCAACAAATGAGTTGGCTCTCCTCTTGACTTGTGTTTTTTCTTTTGTTCATAGGTTGGTATTCATTAGTAGACCTTTGTGTTAAGTTCATGTCTTTTTCTAGATCTTGATTAGTATCATAGTATGTACTATGTAGCCTACTTATTTGGGACAAGACTTTAATGAATGTGCTATATGTATAGTTTTGTAGCCATAGATGAATCATGAATGCCAATCCTCTCAACATGTAGCTTGATATGTCATAATGATCACTTGGGGAGATTGTTTTTGTGATATGGAGGGATGGGATTGAGAGTTGAAGTAATGATCTCGACGATGGAAGTATGATTTTTTTAATGAGTTCTTTCAAGATGTGATTGATGATTCTCTTTACCATTGATATTTTTTCATAGTGATTAGGGAAAGCTTACACCCGACCAGCTGATCATATAGTAGTTGATTTACTGATTTTGGACATATCTTAGTTTGAACAATGGGTTAGTTTTGGGGCTAGAAAAGACTCAACATAAGCCAATAGTTATATTGATCGAGTCTGATTCACAACACCGCATCCACCAATTCAGTTCATTTCATCGAACAAGTAGCTCACCACATGATATAGATGAATACACGGCCAATATCAATTGATAGATAATCCACCAAGTTGTTAGAGTGAAAAATGATGTGTCCTTACATAAAAGGTCAATGAAAGCCCTTAAACTCTCAGCTTATATATGAGCTAGCATTTTGGATGAAAATGTCGAGTACTAACAATTTAACACCCAATAACTCTACTCTCAGTGCACGATCGAATCGATATGACCAATTCACACAAGTTAGCAAATATCCATTAATGTGTGGTTCATGGATATAAACAAATTAGTTGGACTAGTGTCACAAAAGGAGCCTTGTATTGTGATCAAAAGTCAACTTGATGGCCTAAGAGTTTGGTCATACTTAGAAATTAAAAAAAGTCTCCATTAATGAGAATAAATCAATACTTAAACAAGGGTGTGTATCTTTGTGAATGACAAATGTGGAAATATGGCCAAGTGTGACAACTCTCTCATGTTGATTAAAGTTTTGCTTTGGACATAACCCAACCAAACATATCTTCATTGCTTCATCTTCAATGTTTCTTAAATATTTTGTTGTACAAATCCAAAGAGATCTCCTTTTCATCACAAGTCACATCACACATTTTGTATGTTACATGACTATACTCACTAGTAGGAGCTCGGTCGAGGACTGATTCGCCACTTTTTAGGTCTAGTATATCAAAATCTTATGTGAAGTTCGTACTTTTTAGTAGCTTGGATTGAGTTTTGTTTTGATCTTCAAGCCACTGCACCATTTAGATAACTATACTGACTAGAAGGAGCTGATCAGTTTGAGTTTCATTATGTGACTTTAATTTGTACTGTTTTTCGATCATTATTCTGATCTAAAAATCAGATCATTGCACCATTTTTACACCTATGATGGATTTAGAACGATATTTATCGTAAATACAATCATCACACATCATCTTCTACAGTGACAAATCTTTGCAAACTATGACGACTCAGACATTTTCTAATCCGAGATTTGTCTATATTCAGAGTAAAAATTAAAAATTATCGATTCATCGGTATTTTACGAAAAGTTATGATATTTTGTTAAGTAATGATGGGCTATTAGGTAAAAATGGAGATTAATAATTAATTAGATGATGATAAAGCCTAAGGGTTTGGTGTTTAAAGGCCTAACAAAGAATATAGTGATCAAGGTAGGCCAAAATGTAAGCCCACAACCACATGACATTAGCTCTCACTCCCATCTCATCAATTTTGGCATTTTTGGAAATGCCAAAAACACTCACCATTCCTATATTTTTTCAACTTCAAATGATGATTTTATTGGTGGGATTTAGGGTTTTAATGAATGTGAAAATCTTTGATTGTATTTATTTTGATTTGATTTGCTCAAAAGTCAAAACATCTTCAAAATCGGTCGGGTCGATATTGAGAAGCGGTTAAAACTATTGTTTATGATGTTTTCGTGGAGAAGTTGACTCATTGAAAATGTTACAACTTCATCTCTTATCAGCTGATAAATTACGAATTATGAGTTGAACGATCAATATTGTTGAATTATTGTATTGTTTGTTATATTAGTATGTTGGTTTGAAAATTGATGTTCAACAATGTACACATGTAACAATTTTTATGATGTATTGCAATATAGTTATGATTGGTTCTTGAAATGGGTTCTAAACGAATTGAAACCCTTATTGAACCTCTAATCTTTGACCTCTCACACCTGTCTCGTTAGACACCCGGTCTAATTATCACAACACTGAACTAAAGTATACCTCTTCCTTTCCCATCACAGCGATGTGGATTGACGTTGTTTTGACAAATAAAGCAAAGTCACTTGACACTGATTGATAGCCAACCAACACCAAGAAGGAGGTCAACGTCAAACCGACCACAACAAGATCTTTTCACTAGAGATGTCAAACGATAAATCAAATCACAAGTTCATCGACTCACTAATTCATCTCATCACATGCAAATCAGATCACAACCCCCTTGAATTTACAGATTTTTTTCATATCTCCCCAACTGGGTTAGTACCAAAACGTTAAATTTTAATCAATTCATATTATTAGTCAAACCAAGACTAAACCGAATCGACCCGACACATCAAACTTTTCGTAGTGTTTTCTCTTTATACTTTCCCCCAAGTCAAAAGGCATCGGACCACCATCATAGGTTAAAAATCAACACTTCATTTTCTATGTAACGTTGAATGTGACACAAGCCAAGAGAGTATGGTCATATTCTTATATAGTACCATGATGTTTGAAAGTAACCGTCATTTTCATTATAACCAATTCAGTCATTATTATTATTAATTTTTCACGAAATTAGCCGCCATTTTGATCGGATCGGACGGCTGTAAACAATCGGAAGTAGTTATGGTACGACTATGAGATGAAACAGAACTGCCCAAGGAAAGCTTCAGAACTGATTACTATACTCATATATTCTTGCATTTTGTCAGCATGACAGATTGCCAAGGAAGGCTGACGTGTATGACAATTACATTATAATAATTATTATTATTTACGTCGAAAATATACGATTGTGTGTTACGAGAGTACGTTCTGTTTAGTATTTCTTGATAGTCATTTGATGTTGATCGTCTAAGTGTATTCATTTTCCGAGAAATCTATCAAGACTGGTTAGTATACTATAGGATTCAGTTCACTGAACCCGAAACCACGTCCCACCATCTACACGAGAGGGTACTTTCTCTACTTATTCGTGGGTGGATCTAAAAGGGTGGCATGATGGGTTAATCGAGTTATAAGTAATTCGAGTTGTAAGTGTACTTAGTCATAACTGGTTAATCAAGTTGTGAGTTTGTCTAGTCACAATTTCATTCGTGTTGTGAGTTATTAGACTATATGTATGGGTCAATTAGATCGAGGTTATTGTTGGTTCGTTGTTTTTCGGATTCGTTTAGTATTTTTTTACAGTCGTCTGATATTGATCGTCTAAGTGTTCCAAGTTGGTAGCTCATTGTCCATGAAGCTATCAAATTGGTGAATGAAAAAGGTAATCTGATGGGTTAATCGAGTTGCAGGTGTACAAGATTAATCCGAAGTATAACATGCAAATCAAATCAAGAGTTATCGGGTTACGTACAGGTCAATCATATCACGAATCCCTAGAGATTCTAGGTTCAACGGTTTTCAAATTTAGCGAGTTAGAGGTTGTTTCAAGTTTGATCAATTTGATTAACAGATAGGGTCTAGATCGAGTCAAAACTGGGTTTGAGTCAGTTCAGATCAACTTACAACAACTTTGAAGGAAAGGACATTCGAAACCATGGCTTAGACATGTACAATAAAGCATATGGCTAGCTAGCCTCTCGTTTACCCCTCAACAAGTAATCAACCTTAATCAAAATCAGAACATACCGAAAGCACATCCAGCCAAGTACCTTACCAACCATACGATTCAACTTACGAAATCACGAAAAAGCTCGAGACAACAATCTAATCTCGATATTCATACGATCTCAAGTCCAAATCTCCACAACAATTTTTTTTCAGTTATTAAGAAGGTGCAATTTAAGCTTTGCATTACATAAGAAAAGCATGACATGACAAAGCGTACAAGGCAGTTCCATAAACCCCACAAAACCCGGTCCCCACATTCTCAATCTTCCGCCACGTGTCTCCAATCCCCACCACCTTATCATACACCCGGATCCACCGAATCCCTCCCCTTCGCACAATAAATTCCCGATCAAAACAAATCCAAACATTCTTCTTCTTCTTCTTCCTCAATTAAAAAAATGGAGAGCACCGATTACTCGCCGGTGCCGCACCACCACCCAAATCTCCCGCCGGGGTTCCGATTCCACCCCACCGACGAAGAGCTCGTCGTCCACTACCTCAAGAAGAAAGCCGCCTCCATCCCTCTCCCCGTCACCATCATCGCCGACGTCGACCTCTACAAATTCGACCCCTGGGAGCTCCCCAGTAAGTCCTCCGTCAAACCTCTTTGACGAATCTCTCCGGCGATCGGAAATCGCTCAATTTTTTTTTTTTTTGCAGGTAAGGCGACGTTTGGGGAGCAGGAGTGGTACTTCTTCAGTCCGAGGGATCGGAAGTATCCGAACGGAGCTCGGCCGAATAGGGCGGCGACTTCCGGTTACTGGAAGGCGACGGGGACGGATAAGCCGATAATAAGCTCGAACGGCGGGAGTAAAGTCGGCGTGAAGAAGGCGTTGGTTTTTTACGGCGGCAAGCCGCCGAAAGGGATTAAGACTAATTGGATTATGCATGAGTATCGTTTGCTTAATAGTAATAATAATAATTACTGCGGTAATTCTTCTACTACGGTACTGAAGCCGCCGGTTTCCAGTTCTGGTTCGAAGAAGTCGCCACTACGGGTAACGTACTAGCTATAATCTTTTTTTACTAGTCATTAGAGTTGAATAAATGCACAAAGTGATCACTTAACTTTGAAATTGACGGATTATTTTATTTCATCTATCTTATTCGTTTAAATTCTCCAAACTGAATTATAGTATGGGTCTTTGGTTTTGAGTGTTTATAATTTGGGTTGGTTTTGTAATTCTCAAACCGGTATTTTTTATGATTTTTTGATTCGGTTGAAGAAAATTTTACAGTCATGAATCTATGTTTTATACGCGTAATCCTAGGGATTTACTTCTCGAACGATAACAGGAATTGTTTTATTTTGAAATTACACCTCCCTGGATTTTTGTAAGGGGTCGTTTGGTTGCAGTGATATTGATATTAATAACTGTCGATATCGAATATCATCATTTTTTCTGTCCTGAATACCATGATATATGGGGTCAAAAGTAATATCAATATCATAAAGTATTAAAAATTGCATTACTCGAATGTACGATAAAATGAATTGTTTTGTTTCAAAATTACACTTCACTGTATATTGTAAGGGGTCGTTTGGTTGCAGTGATATTGATAACTGTCGATATCATAATATTCGGGATATCATCATTTTTCTGTCTCGAATATCATGATATCAGGGCAAAAAGTGATGTCTATATCACTCTCAAGATATTCATAGATATCCTCCAACCAAACGCTTCCTAATTGATTCTAGAGGTGGCGGTGAAAATTTAACAGAAATTGATGGTATTGTACCACATCATCCCATCCATTTAACTTAAGTTACCTTTTCGGTAAACATTCAAAATTACATGACCAATCTGTAGTCTATCCCAAATTTTTACTAATTTGAATTCTTACATTACAATACAGCTGGATGATTGGGTATTATGCCGGATCTACAAGAAGCACAGCAATTCGCAGAATCGGCCGCTAGATTACGAAAACCTTCATCAAAATCATCACAATCAGGATTCCAATTCAATCGAAGCGATGCTGGGATCGACGGCGGCGAAGCCAGCCGGAAGCAGCTACGCTTCTCTGCTGGAAGGCGAGGACAATTTCTTCGACGGAATCGGCGGCGGGAACTTCGGCATGAAGCGCGGGATTGTAATCAACGATTACTGGAACAGTATGAACGGCGGAAATAAGCGGTTTCACGGAGATCTGAACAACGCCGGCGGCGGCGGCGGAGGCGGCGGAGGGATGGAGGATAGCGGTGGGAGTTCGTTCGTTTCGCTGCTGAATCAGGGGAATACGGCGCCGTTTATGGGGGGTTTGGGAGACGACGGCGTCGTTTTGAGGCAGGAGTTTGAGTTTGGTTCATGATGATGGTATGATGGTATGATGATGATGGTATATAGTACATACATACATAGAATTGAAAGAAAGATTTCCATCTGAGTTTTGATTTAAATTCTCTTGTGGGTGGCTAACAGTAATTAATTAATTAATTAAAGTATATATATATATATATATATAAACGGTTGATTAATTAATATTAATATAATGTGAATATTATTTTAATTTTTTATATTATTTTATAATTAAGGTAATTAATTAGTTTTGGGATAATGCATGATGTTTAATTTATTAATTGTTTTTGTAGTTTAAACGTGTGCATGAGACATGCATTTGGTTGTGAATTGTGATGAGTGGTTAATTATCAAGGATTAAGGGTTGAATTTGTTTTGATAATTGAGATTAATCAAACTAATAGGAAACCGAATCTCAACATTTGGCTCGTATGGCTATGTCTAACCTCTCAGAGTTCATGGAGGTAGACATGACTTCGTGAGTTGAGATTTGATTTTCTTTCTACCGTGTGTTTCTTATCTATCTTTGTGAGCAGTTGTATATGTACCAACAAATTAACATTTGGCATGTCATCAACATTTTAATTTGATTAGTCGATTTCATAGACTCTGTGAGAGAGACCGAGATGTTTGAGTGGTTCATATTTATCGCGAGGAGGATTTTTTCGTTGATTTGTTGGCAGAAAGGACATGCACTGAGTCTGGGAATTCGTGACATTTTGTTCGAAGATCGGAGGTGTATGACGCTAGAGGTATTTCGTAACCAAGAGTACCAAGTTGTATTGTTTTATTTTGGAAAAATAGCACTTTGACTACCTCTACTTTGCCAACTTAACATATAGCGTACATGTACTATAAATCGCTCTATTTACCCCCTACTACTTCAGCCACTTTGCATTTTGGGTCTTTCTGTTCCAACTTTCGTCTTCTTAATTAATGTGCATTCAACACACCATGTTGTCATGAACTATTGCATCCCAATAACTCGAGTTGTTGAAAGATGGTTCTGAATACATCTTATAGTCATGTTTACTAACACATGCCAACTACAATAACCATGTATTATCTTACTATAAACAGCTCCAATAACCACGTATTAATTTTCGGCGCCGTTGCTCTATTAACCATGTATGTGGGATTGGATAGATGTTATAACGCTCAGACGCAGTTTTTTCAGGTTAGAGATGTCCACTGTAATTTTTCCCCGACAGATATGATTCAACCGAAAAATATTATCATAAGACCATTAGGTAAATGGATTTGATCCACTAATTAATCAAGATTAACGTTAGTAATAGAGTAATTAGTGAGTTTGATTAGGCGGCAAGTACATCAATTGAGAGTGATAGGAAACAATATGATTAAGGGTGTTTCAATCATGGAAGACCAAACACATATGAAAGGATTATATGAATTCATTGAATTTGTACCTCTCACTAATGACGTTTTAATGTTAGTTCATGTCATTATCAACTAAAAATAATATTTACATTACAAAAGAAAAGATAAAATTGTAATGTATAACACGTTTTTCGCGGATTTTATTCGTCATATATGAAGTGAAAGTTATCGTGAATGAAAATCTGTAGTTAGTATAAGAGTGGAGGAGGATGTCGTGGTGTTCTTGTGTTGGAAATGAAGCTAACTTCATCTTTCAAGACATGGAGAATCGATAGACTGAAGAGTATATGTTTAATAATTTTTTGTTACGCGTGATCAAGTAAGTTGAAGACTGTTGTTGGCTCTTGAAACAGCATAACCATGTACATATGCGGTCGATGATGCTTCTTTATCATATTGGCATATGAATTTTGAGATGTGTTAATGAATGAGCAAATAGATGTTGTTTTACGTTATGTTGATGGAACTGGGGTGTCTGTGTTGTCAAGCTGCTAATTTGTTTTACGTTATCAAAGGTACTAAAAGAAGAGTTGGTCGGTGAGGTAAATTGGGAAGGTATCACGCAGTAAGCTAATACATTACCATTAGAGTTAACATGGTATACTAAATACACATCAACTAACGTCATGAAAACAAAAGCTGAAACAGAATGACCCAAACATCAAACTAATCAAAGCAAGAGCAAATAAAAAAGAACGATATACAGTGTTAAGGACTATCTGTTAAGTTGACAAACAAATAAATCATACAACAATGTATAGTATGAATAGTGCTTCAAATATCAAAACGTGGAGAACATGGATAGATTGTATGGTATGTTTCGTGCGCATGAAACTTTTCTACTACACAAAATAAAAGGCTAACTAATGGCCCAATTGGGTCTGTTTTTTTAACTTTTTTGACCTTTTTTTTAAACTTTTTTACCCTTTTTATAACTTTTTTACTTTTTAGTATTAACTTTAGTGATTTTTAATCCTTATGTTTCGATTTTATATTGGCTCATTAGTCACTATACTATTAAGGTTTTACTTTTGAGTCCATTGAGTAAGGAGTAAGGACCCAAAATTGCAAACAATAGTGGATGCAATCACAAGATGTGTGAATTAAGAATTTCTATTTTAGTATTTCACTTTTGATGAGTGCATTCATGTGGTTAATTAAGCACTTAGTTAAAGGTTGATTTGGTATATATGTACCTAAGTTTGGGGTTGTAATATCGTGGTCAGCTAAGTTTGTTTTGTAACTGAGCACTTATCTATGTTTGGGTTGATCATTTTTGTAGGTAGTTGGTTTGGTTTTTGAGTTGGCCTCGATTTATTTTGAGGGTTCAACCGAGTTGATGAGGGAGAATAAAAAATATTTATGTTTTATGATATTGCATGCTTAGTTGTCCGTTTGGCTAGAATTGTCATCAAAAGTGACCGAAATAATTGCTCGGTTACATTGTTTAACCGAGCAATTATTTCGGTCAGCCATTTTGGGTTGTAACATCGTGATGATCACCTAACTTCATTTTGTAATTGAGCACTCATCTATGTTTGGTTGACCATTTTTGTAGGTATTGGTTTGATTTTTGTCATCAAAAGTGACCAAAATAATTGCTCAATTACTTTATTTAAGTATAGATGAGGGCTCTGTTACAAAACAAAGTTAGGTGGCCACGGTGTTACAACTCCCAATTTTAGGTGACCGCCTATGTTTTTTACCCTTTGAGTCAACTTTATTTAGAGTTAACTTTAATGAAATTATAATTGAGGAGCTAATGCGTGATGGAGAATACTACGAGATCGTGAATTTGTGTAATTGTTTAACATATGAGCTTTCAATTTAGATAATAAGAAGCACCAACAAACGAGTATTAAAAGATGGTGAATGAAGCGTCATCGCGCAGAAATCTACCTATAGAACTAGATAGAAGTTTACACAGAGTGTGATGATATGAAACTACTAAGAGAGCTCACTGATTACTCGTTCGCATTTGTCTTCCAAGATCTTGACTGCTTCTGTAAATATCACCTCCGGTGGCATTACTCCGCTCGATTCGACCTTAACTGTGGATAGATTGATGCCACGAGAACAACAACCGATTAAGAACATGTAGCGTAGTGAACCTTAAACAGTGTCGCGAAATCGAATAAGCTAACTCACATATGAAATGATCTTTGACTCGACGCAATGCCACACGGTCATCCCATCCTTCGCCTCTGATGCATTCCCGACAGAGTGTGCAGTCCCGCGGTCTAGCCACTGTCGCCCTTTTCGTACCTGATTAGGGATAAGAGTGAGGTAAGTAACGGGTTGAAAGCAGATAAGCCTTAACATGAATTCTAACCAAATATCGAGATGTTTACTAAGAACCATTGTATCGCAAGAACTCGAGTTGTTGGGAGAGGGTTCTGAATGGATCTTCAGTTGATTACTAACAATGTCTAACGAAAAACATGCAGTTCATTGATGTATTTAACAAGATCAAGAGATCGACTGGGGCGTGCTAAGGAGTGCTAAGGAAGGGGTTTCTGTGTGTTCATCGCATTGATGAGCTATGGTGCTCTGATGTTGCAGCGATAGATAGAAGAGCACACTTACCATGACCAATGTCTTCAATGTCGAATACCTTAGCGGGACATTTTCTCACAAGCTCTTCAGCATCTTCATCTTCTATATCTTCGAGTAATACCACCTGCAAAGTCGAAACATTGTATCACAACTCACAAACTGGAGAAATCTTACTTCAGTGAAGAAGCTCTATCAAAATACATAGTCAGCGAGATGAAAAATTTCGAACCTCGGGAAGCATACGATACCAAGCAGTGGCTACAGGAGACCACTTTGCATGTGTTTTACCTAAGCCTTTGACAGCATGTGCTTCTAGTTCAATTTCCTGTTGCAGTAAGTAACTAACAAGTCATTTACAGTTGATTCTTAAAGAAGGATATCAATCATATTCAGGAATAAACTTGCCTGGCTGCCGCCAAGTTTAGCGAGTATGATCTTATCTTCTGAAGGGGCTATCGGATTGCTCGAGAATTCTGGTAGCGTCTCTTGGCTACAAGTGAATGAAGTATACGTACTGGATTCCGAATCTGGATTTTCTGTTTCCTTTACCAACTCACTCCCATTTGGCAGCCACCTCAGTTCCTCGGAATATACTGCAAGTACAAAGAACATCTCAATACCAGACCATGAACAATGATGGGGAAATATAAATTTCAACAAACTTACCGGTTCGACGCTCTCTGGGATTACAGCTAACATGAAGCTTGAAAACTATAGTGTTCTTCTCATTCGGTGTATCACTAGCTGCATATATCAAGATGAAAGGGCGTGAATTTGATACAAATGAAAAGGTTATACATACATGAAAACATGGTGAAACTCTTATTATACCTGAAAGATATTCAAACAGTCTAGGATCTGCCTTGATTGGAATGAGACCAAGTCGGTGTGCAAGCACCTCATCTTGTATCACTGATGTGTTATATGCAACGAGAACTTTCTCGATTGCCATTGTAGGTACCTAAATGTATATTACTCCATGGTTTAGTGAACTGTAGATGCAATGGATCAGGAGCAAAATGTAGAGTTTATGCTTATTATATGCAGTTAATGGCATAAGCAACAAGATACCTCGGCAATTAGAATTCTGCGAAAGGCATTTGCGAGTGCAGGATCGATACCAATCATATCAAACTCCATGTCATTCTTGTCAAGCCGGATGATTTCAGCTTTGAAATTGTTGCGAAAGGAATCCAATTGAATGCTATTATCAACGCCAATAGATGCATATGCACCACCGTACATGATATTATCAGTCTGCAGCAGTCACCACAACCCGAAACCACGAATCAGAATTCGTTTACTAAACACTATACTACTTGGCATTTTACCAGGTAAAATAAAATTAGCCATTCACAAACTGTTAATCTCAATTCCACACAATCCAGGACAACCAATTTGAACCTAAAAGCCAAGAAATTGCTCTACATGAAAGCATTACAAACAGGAATTGGAAAAGAATAAGCTCAATGCATATAAAAATAGCACATCAATGAATTTGGCCAGCTCAATACATTAAAAAAAGTTGAACTAACAAGACGAAAATCTCAAACTCAACAAAACAGAGAGCTATGAAAGGAGTATAGTTACATAAATAGGAGCGTCAGCTTTGCAAACGACGCGAGTCTTCTGAAGCTGGAGGTGGGGAGGGAGCTGACCCATTGGGACATCGGGCAGATCAAATATCGAGAACTTCTTGTCATCTTTCTGCTCGGAATTGCCTTCTGGTTTCTTCTCCGGCTCACCCATGATCTTCTGAAGCTGTTCAATGGTGATTCCGAGCTGTTCAACGAAGGAGAAAAAAGCAGAGGAGGAAGCTTTTTCTGAAGTTGCAGGGGAAGTTAACTTTAGGGTTTTAGGGATTTCCGCTTAGCACGAATACGGTGCCGTTTAATAGCTGGAAATTAGAAATAGTTTGGGCCAGGCCCAATGTTTGGGAAGTGGGCTGGGCTTGGACAGAAGATTGTGGATTTGGGAAGTTAAATTGGATTGGCTCGAGATGGGTTGTTCACGAACCGAGTTGAGCACGGTTTGATTATTTTCGGTGGATTCGAACTTGGATTGATTATTTTTCGGTTGATCCGGACAGTTTAGTTTTCAACTTACGGTTTCTGTATCAATTAATCGAATCTCCGGTTCGGTTCGATGCCAATCATAGAGCGTTGATAGGTGCCATTACTCATTTTCAGGTTCGAGTACTTGAATCGAATCAAATGGATGCTAAACCATATCAAGTAAAATCGATAGCTATATTTAAACAGCTACTTCTGAAGCAAGTAATAGTGATTAGATGCTGTCTAAATCCATATGACATCTCAATGTCGAATCGAAAATGTCTAAATCGTTAGATCAAATTATACGAATAAACACATCGATCTAGCTCAACAGACGTGTATATTTGGGGTAACCGTAACGAATATCATAGTACAGATACAAGTGATAACTCGATACTCGAAACGGGGAATTATGATGCATAATTTCTTGACCCCTACAACAACCAAGCAAAACCAGGTCAGGTCCAAATTACGATTCGTATGATACGATCATCAAACATTAAAGCCATCAGCATCATCGAATTCTGCAAATCCTCGAACACGATTAACTCGTAACCCCTAAATACAAACATTACTTAGGCTAGTGTGTGGGGAGATGGAGAGAACAAGCAACACAAACTAGAAGTTAAGCCTCCTATTTTATTTCATAAGGGGGGTAATCAATTATCAACCGATCGGTTTCAAAACTGCATACCGTTAGTCTGACCGAGCAGAAGGCGGGGCTTGGCCGAGGAGGAAGGCGGAGAAGAAGGCAAGGGTTTCGCTGGGCTTGAAGACAGGGACAGCATGGCCAGCACCTCTGAAAGTGGCAAAGGTGAGGCCTTGGTATTCTTGAAACCAACCACTGACTTGCCTTTGGTGGTACCATGGCCTCCATGACTTTGTTATCTTCAGCCCCATTGCACTTATGCTGTATCTTGTCGATAGGACCGGCACCCTCCCGTCCGTGTCCCCACTGGTACAAACACGAAGTGGAAAATTCGGAACAATGTAACTGAAATTCGTGATGTAAAGTGATCGAATCTATGTCAATAATAAGAGATCAAAGAGGATGTGTTAACATCTCTACATCAAGCTCAGGCTCAAGCACGATCCATGTACCAGGCAACAAAATTAGTTACAGATGTGAATAGCTAATCTGAATTAGTCATGTCCCAGTCCGACACAAACCGATTCATGACTCGAAATGGTAAAAAGCCAACAACTTGCGAATCACCCAACTAAAAAATAACACAAACCCACAACCCGAGTTATCTGTGTTAACCTGTAACCCCGATAAACCCACAACCAGATTGACTCGTGACATGTGACTTGATTAGTCCAACCTATAGTGTGTTGTGTTTTCTCAAAATTCGGTGCAGGATCCCTTACGATTAAGGATCGATACCTGTCCAGCCTAACCCTAGTTGAGTACGGAATCGAATCCGGGACCCTACCCAAGTCGAATTCCGCCTCTACTATCTCCATTACTCAGCCAGGTAGGTTAAAGTGTATATATGATAACACCACCATCAATTTCAACAGTAAACAAATGGGAAAGGGGTGTGTAATTTGGGGTACCTGTAGACCCAGATCCTGATTCCAGCTGCAATGAGCTTTGTGTAGATGGGAAGGACTGATGGCTTTGTGTACTTCCACTCATTGAATATCTTCTCACTGCAACAGGAAACCACTCAATCATTACCATGCAAACCCAATCTTACACTTCAACCCAGAAAAGACTGCCACTTGAGTCTTATTTTCACCTTCATAAAGTTGAAAGGGACTGTTGTTTTTTTCCTGTACTGGCTCTACAACTTAGGGCCGTTTGTTTTCTAGGATTTGAAGTCTCATATTTGAGTTTCGATCCCGTTGTCTGTGAAAATCCTATTCCAAATAGGTCATTTTCAAAACCACACTTTTCATCAAACAACCCATAAAACAAACGAACCCTTAGTAACTTTACCTATAGAATATTCTCCAACCAAATAGTAAAAAAAAAGTTACATTTCCAGTTCTTTGCACAAGCTTTTTTTAATAATGATAAAGAATAGAAACTTACTTGCAGATGCTCCAGTTCCTGAGACGGTGGCCATCGCTCACATGGAGGGCCTTTTGAACATCTGCCCTGTTGTAAAAAGCCTTTGCATAGTCATCCAGACAGGGATCATACCCTCCCATTATTCTCGGCATCTGACCACCACAAGAACAATAATAACAACAACAGACAGTTAACATACAATCATTGATTCAGCTTTTATTCAATCTCCTTTTCACATCTGTCAATAATGCTCCCCTTTTCTTCTCCTCACCATTTTCGAACCACGTTTGAACATGACCTGAGTGGACTTCTCATCAGAACTCGCCGAATCCCCAACGCAGACCGACGTGTATAAGCTGTAGATATCGATCTCCTTGTACTGCCTGAGCAACTCGTCGACGGAGTCGCTGCAATCGTTGTTGCTCCAGGTGTCGTCACTGCTGAAGTTGCAGCTCTGGCTGATGATCCTGTGGGTTTCGTCTGATATCACTGCATGGCTCCATGCATAGTCCACCATTCCTCTCCAGTCATCAGCATCGTTAGTTTCAGGATTACCCATCTGAAAAATGAAAAAAATTAAATAACTAAGTTAGTCTCAAAAGCCAGAGTTCCAGATTCTTTAGCTTTATGTTGTGGGATCTATATATACCAGAATTCCCTTGAGGTCAATATGAAGAGAAGGGTCGCTGTTCCTGTCAAGTATGAACTCAGCAAGCTCCGGGATGTATTTTCCTGTGCAGTTGATGTTAGAAATGGACTGGTTGCATTAGAACTTTATGTTGGAAATAAAGATTCCATTTCGGTTGAACCAAACCAAATCCAATTCAATGTTTGATTATCAGACAAACCATCACAGGAACCAAAACCATAAATCAATAAAATCAGCTTCAGTTGTGAACATAAGTGGGTCAAAACCACAACAGAACCAACTACAAACCAAATTTAGACTACGATTTAGGAACCAAAATAGTTTCTAGAAACAGAAACCATTAATAGGTACACAGAAAAGTTGAGTAATTCAGTCTGAGAACAACTTCAATAATTAGGAAAAGGAGGAAAGAAGCTTTGTGGTTAACAAAAGCTAACCTGCATAACTTTCTCCTGCTATGTAGAAAGTCCGAGTTCTGTACGATGGGAACTTGAGAAACCATTTGTGCAGGAAAGCATAGGCATCATTAGCTACAAACAACGGTGCAAAAACACAGTCAGGTGAATGTTTTCTGGTTAGCTTTGGAACTAGTATGTGGTAAGCCAATTCATGACTATTTATTTACCTGTAAACTCATCTCCAAGAATATTATAATCCGTACTAGTATTCGAGTAAGAAAATCCAACTCCAACAGGAGATTCCAGAAATAGCATGTTGGCCTCTGCGTCACATAGCAGGGAAAGGGGAAGTTTAAAATTTATATATTAAGATAATACTATAATGGGGAATTATGGAAATCCAACCGTAGTTGCACATTGGCCTGTGTTTTAAACTTGGGAAATAAAACTAAGTGCGTAGGGGACCCGTAATACCTCTATTCCATGAGAAAGGATTATATTTAATCCCATGTCCATTAGCGTCCACTATGAAAGGACCAATCTCTTGAGTTGCTCCATAACCTACAGAAGAGCATCCTGGACCTGAGGCATCAAGCATCTTGTCACCTTAATTGAGAGCATAGAATATAATAATTTAAAAGAACTTGTTTGGACAAAGTGGAGAATTAAGATTAAGGAAGCTGATGACACCCATTATTCCAAAAAAATAATCTTTATATGCCAGAGAGTAAATGATAACAGACGAGGCAATGCACTAAGAAAATTGTGGTGTATACCAAATGAACCCATGAGATCATTCTGACCGAAAAAAAGCCAAGATCATCATACTTCTCCTACCTAGACGCACTCCGAGTTTATGAATCATAGAGGTTACTCGAGCGTTTTTCTATCCGACATGCACACAAGGAAACACAGCTTAAAGGGGTTGCATTTGCAGGCAACACTAGCTCCATTGTGACCTCATGATCACTAAAGAAAAGGGAAACAAAATGTTGAAGTGGAGTTTGCTTACCTCCATTAAGCCACAGGACTAAAGGTTTTTCATCTGATTGGTTGGTTGCCTCATAGAACCAGTAAAACAGTGCCCTGCCACTTGTTTCATTCACAGGAAGAAAGCCAGAATAGTGCTTGAAGGTAACATCTGGCTGTCCAGGCAAATTGGTTACAAGGTGATCATTGACCAATGTGTTCAATCTCTTCTGAATACTCCATTCCCCTTGTCTGGCACTGGAAACAGGTATCAGATACAATAGAGCAACAATAATTATCGAAGGTAATAGAGGTGTCATTTTTGGTACTAAATCTGGCAACAGAGAGTTATAAACACTATTTGGAAGATGTAGCTTGGAGAAGAGAAGATGATGGATCAACAAAGAGGCGTGCCTATTTATACTAGTTGAAGAGAAAACTACATCTCAAAGGTATGTGGCCGTGTGGGGAAGTGGTCCTATGTGGCATCTGACATGGCACATTGCAAGTTTTCTACAGCCTTCTTGCATGACCCCACAGATGAGTGGGTTGCTAGTACAAAGTTAACATATATAGTTTATTTAGTATATTCATCCATAGTCAGAAAAATCCAACTCTGACATATCAGTTACTTTGTAAACCGGCCTCAGTAAGAAAGTAGGCAAAGGCAAAGACCCTGGTGAATAATTACGCAAGCTCTAGACTCATATTCTAAGGAAGACTGGTCAAACTCCTTTTAGTTTTTGTTTCTAATAAAAAAGGGGAGAATCCATACATGTAGATAGGATAACTCTCACACTAGTGGCTAACAATCTGCATATATTCAAACAGATTTGATATGCCTTGGACTGCTTTCTCATGTGATTTTTTCGTTCACGTGGCTATTACCTCATACTGTTTTCTTCAATCCTTTCCACTACAACCCATCTTCTCCCAGACTGACTTCATCTTAATTCATCAACGTGAAAAAATAAACAGCTCAATTTTAGCATATAATTAGCAAATGATCTCTCCATCAAGCTGTTCAAGTTGTTTAAGGTTACATGTAATATTAGCGCAGAATCCAAGTTGCAGAAGGGACAAACTGTCACATTTTAGTACATGAAACATGTTACAAAAAGGACGAACTGTCATAGGTCGAACTCTATCAGCTATCAAGCCTTATTGGTTATGGTGAAGGAACTGCCCAAGGACAAATAAACGATAGGGACAGATGCTATCAGCCTAAACCGCAAAACATGGGAAGCAGGATATTTGCTCAACGTTGCCTCTCTCCTAAGGACATGTAAAAAATTGTAGCAAATCGATCTGACAGAAGGATAACGACAGCAGAAGCTAAAGAAGTTAGTCCAGACAAAATACCTTGTGAAGCAATAGTATCGGTCATGTTATGGCTAACAGAGTATACATAATTCTTCAAATTGCACCATAACGTTGTCTCGCTGAATAGTTAGTCCTGCAAATATGTGAACAAGAACATGGCACCTGGCATTTACTATACATACAAAGCTGTTTCAAAAAGGTATCCACTTGGTTTATAGGCTTGGTATCTGTTCGTGCACGTAAGAGGGACTAGATAAGTTAATCTTCCATCTTTTTACAGACAAGTGGGTCATGGAAGCAGATTGTATTAGTCTATGGTTATAACAGTGACCTACACTAGAAGAGTAGAGGCAATATTTGGATTGTACTACTGTTAGGAGGTCAGAAAATACAGGGCAAAAAATATTCACGGTTTTGCATGAAAGATTAAACCAGGTCAGAGAGGGTGTTCTATCCATTCTACAGAGCGAGAGCAATTTGTTGCTAACCACACAACACAAGTCACATCACAGAAAGTGTCAAAGTGGAAATGACACAGTGGTATATATTCCCAAATAGGTGGTGTGGGATATTAAAAAAGAAGACTCAATGTATTTAGGAATCTCATCATCACCAGAGTAGAAAAATGGAAATGTTTTGTGGCGAACCTTGTAAGTTTGTGATGACTATTGAATCTGTCGTTGAAAAATGACTTGGATCCAACAATGTAGTTGAATAATGAGATGGAAATCATCTCCTTATATAATATCATTTGCTTCTTCTCTCCTTCTTCTCTTTATTCATCCTTTATCCTGTTTCTGTGTTCCATATGTACATGCATCAAACAATTCCTTTCAGAGATGCTATTCTGATGATTTTTTCAGCACCAAAGGATGTTTCTGTAAAGATATTGGATAACTATTGTGTAAACAGAAAGATCATTCTACACTTTATATATTCACGTCTTATAGGCAGTTAAAAAATAAAACAGCAGTTTTCTTGAGTGCCTGTACTCGCACGATCGTTCTGGATGATGGAACGAGTTATCACAATAAAAATATATTGAGAGAATCAAAGGGGTGTTCTACTGTTCTTCACCTACTATGGCAATGACCTTTTAGCCTAAACGAGGTACTAGAGCAGAATCAGATGAATTCTTTCATATGCATTCAGAACTGAAATGTAAAAACTCTATTTTGTATGCACGAACACTTATCCACCAAATTTCACACATTTTCCACCCCGCTCAGCAGAAAGTGAAGCCACTTTTGATGTTGGCCAATGGATTTCCAATTGGCATTAGTAAATTTGATTAGGTCTTTCTCTTTTAGTCTTTTTGGATGGTTTCAGACTCACTATTCCGGATTTGGCTTACTGTTAAGGAAGAAGAGTACAAATCTGTCCTAATCACATTAGAAAAAATGATTAAATATTGAACTAAGGATGAGTGAATGCACTCATCAAGATGTAGGATTAAACACGTATTAAGTGATGGTGCTCCTACCATTAGCCTTTAGTGACTACTCCTGCATCAGACTCTCAAAGTAAACAGTTCTTTTTGCCAAGAACAGATAATCCAAGAATCTCAGGCTCTAACTTCTACATCTTTTTCTTCTTTAATAGCTAATTCTTTCACTTTGATAGACAAGACTCAAGATTCCTTTTAATCAATCATGTGTTAAAAAATTATGATAAACCGCACTATTAGAGAAGTCACTAGTTCAATATCAACTTTATCACAAATTAGTGTCCCATCTTCAGCATCCACAAATAGTTAGTTGCCATGCAAAAACAAAACATAAGATGACATCTGCAATCTTGCCATACTTCAGAAAACCAAGTTTCGTACATACAATGACCTTACACTAAAAGTGACAAGAAGTCAAGAGGCTAATGTAGGCCAAACCCAAGATAGTTTTATTGTAACACGATGGACTGATTTTAAACCCTGTCACAATGAAGAAACTGCGCCGCACAAAGAATATATAAACTTGGTAACCTCTTCCTAGCTCTCATTCTTGTTTCTGTTGTCTATGTTGAATGTTCTAGTGGGGATCTTAGTAAAGCACATGAGAGAGTTGATTACATATCTCAGAATGATGATCAAACAAATGACCTACAGAGAGGATGCAATGGAAGAAACAAAGTATGCCGACTCAAGTGGATCACGTCAATGACACAGGTCATTCATTTTATTCTATACATGTTGGCAATTGTTAGTGCTAACTATGACTCAACTAGTACAATTCTGGAGTTTCTGAATGAAAGGGGATAAACTTATCTGAGTGGCTGTCACTATTCCCTCACATACTTTCTCTCCTTTGTTTCTTTGTTGCCGATGAACGCCTCACTAACAATCCACCCATCTTTCTATGCTATTTCCATCCTTTCACCATATTCCTTATTACGGCTGCCTCAGTTTAACATGAAACCAGCAGCACCCACTTAAGTGATGACTATCAGTTCTTACAAGAATATGCTTTTTAACTTCCGTGCCTTTTTATCTCATCACATTTACCCTTATTGTCACAAGCATTGTGAACCTCTGTTTCATAAGACATAAAAGGAATAAAAGAATCACTTTTGTAGTTTCACTGTGGAGGAGAGGCTTCTGTTATTGGTACTTCTGCCACCATAGCAAGATAAGGACACCTTTTGCCAAGAGGTGGAGGAATAAAAAGATCATAGGTTGGAGTTGCTTTTTGGGCTGTTAAAGCTTTTATCACTCTAGTGCTTTCGGTTTCTGGTTACCAAGTTTACGACATCAAACATCCTACTAATAGCACCTAAACAATTAATGGTTTTCAAGAACAAAGGGCAGCAACACACATGGCTGGGGTTTAGGTACCATGCATGATATTATCCATCTGAATCAATTCTCTCTATCATGATATCAAGAAAGTCGAGAAGTCAACCCTATACTTAATTCGAATCCAAAGTGATAAACATCATCCATACATGAAGCGTTAGGCTATCTAGTCAAGAACTTCCAACCTCTAATTGAGTCTCAACTCTCACGATGGACAGGTTATAGATAGGATTTGGGTGAGAAAAAAGGCATTAACTAAGGTAGTCAATGGTCTAACACAAGCTACAAAATCAAACTAACATAATTTCATTGTTGAACACTGAGGCAGTGGATCTGTCAATGTTTATCAGCTATTCATAATGATGGTTTTCAATACTAGACCAACAAGTAAAAAGTGCAAGCGCACAACCTTTCATTGGAGGTTGGCTAAAAAGGGGAAATGCTTTCCCACACCACAACAAACAAGCAGTCAAAAGCTAAAACCATTGGATGATTTTTCTAAGAAAGCATAGGTGTAAAAATAACGGTGAGATCAAATCCAAGATGGGATAGTTGTTAGCTTTATCCCTTAACATGGCACGACCTCCACTCCCACATGGGGCTTTGTTAATGGAGTTTCTCTGGAAATGAAAAGCATCTTCCATACTGTAGACAGAGTCAACTAACCCATCTGATCTGATAGATTTTTACTTTCACTAACCTAGCTAAGGCTTGTGTAACGTGCCCATTGGCTGAATATGATGATGCATATGATATGATGATGGATGCTGGATGATGATGGCTAAAGATGGATGATGATGATGGATGGAGTTTGATGATGATGGATGGATGATGGCGTTGATAAGGGAGATGGGAAGAAGAGGAAACGTAGCTATAATAATAATAACATAAATAATTAAATTGGATTTTCTTTAATTCGTGTACATCAAAGGTATTATATAGCCTATAAACTATTAGACTAATTCTCTAACTAGTAACCTAAACAAACTCAACAACTAGTTAAGATAATATTCCACTAACAATAATAATTAAAAACTAATAATTAATTTCTAAAAAATAGACACGTAACAGCTTGATCCATAAAAAGTTGCATAGATGCACCAAACTGGCAACCTCAGATTTTGCTTTTTATATATGAAGGGTATTTGTGAATGTGAAGAACTGACCTCAAAGTTGAAATCTTTAGCTGCAATTTTTTTTCCCCACATCTGATTCCATGGCTCCACCATATTCCTGACACCTGAACAAAACACTAAAGGTTAGACGTTAATCCCAAAGATAATCAGATTTGTTCATTAATTGGAACTGTCGTCACAATCAACAACAGAATCTAATTGGAACCTATTATATTGGATGCGTGTGAAGACGGCAATGGCACTTTAGAAAGAACTGACTTTCAGCTTTTGGATGCAAGTTGGGGAAAACTTTGACAGGCTGTTGTTCTTGCCGACAGAGAAGAAGAAAAAGTTACGAGAGAAATTGACTATCAAACCCTCTATCCACCACACAATCCAATAAACTAGCAATAACATATCAAAACAATCCCCCAAATTCAAATCCAAAAGAGTTCCCCAACAATGCAGGAGCAAGAAGAAGCAGAAGAACTTCACTACTGGGGAGATCTCCCAGAGGAAGAGTACTACAAACAACAGAAGATCAGAGCAGGACATTCTTACTACACATCGCCCAGAGGACTGAAGCTTTTCACCAGATCATGGCTACCGAACTCGTCAAAGCCACCTCGAGCCTTGATCTGTATGGTCCATGGATACGGCAACGACTGCAGCTGGACATTCCAGTCCACGGCCATCTTCCTAGCGAAGAACGGCTTCGCCTGCTTCAGCCTCGACATCGAAGGACACGGCAGATCCCAAGGCCTGAAAGCCTACGTTCCCAACATCGATCTCGTCGTCCATGACTGCTCATCGTACTTCGAAACCGTCAAGCGAGACCCCATGTTCGTCGGCATCCGATCCTTCCTCTATGGCGAATCGATGGGCGGCGCGATGTGCCTCCTCATCCACTTCACAAACCCTAATTCGTTCAACGGCGCCGGTAACGATTTTTTTCAATTTCATTTCCGGATTTCACGATAACAGTCTCGAATTTTGACTGGTATGAGATGGGAACAGTGTTGATGTCTCCAATGTGCAGAATCGCCGACGAGATCAAGCCGAAGTGGCCGATCCCGGAGATCTTGACCTTCGTGGCGAAGTTCCTCCCGACGCTGGCGATCGTCCCCTCGGGAGACGTGCTTAGGAGCTCAGTGAAGGTGAAGGACAAGCTGGAAGTCGCGGAGATGAATCCGATGAGATACAACGGGAAGCCGAGGCTGGGGACTGTCCTGGAGCTAATTAGGGTTACGGATTGTCTAGCGAAGAGGCTGAGCGATGTGAGCTTGCCGTTCTTGGTCTGCCACGGAAGCGCCGACGTGGTGACGGATCCGAACGTGAGCAAGTCGCTGTACAAGGAGGCGAGGAGCGATGACAAGACGGTGAAGATCTACGACGGGATGATGCATTCGCTGCTGTTCGGAGAGACGGACGAGAACATTGAGATTGTTCGCCGCGATATTCTGAATTGGCTGAGCGATAGATGCTGATGTAGTAGATCTCTGATGAACTGGAAATCGATTGGATTGATGAATTGTTGTTTTGTCCATGGATTGTTTCATTGTTCTTGCTTACGAAACTCTGAGGGAGTTGCTTCAATGGCGGAAAAAAAAAGGGCGGGTGGTGGAGGGAAAAAGGTCCCACCGAGATTTGAACTCGGGTTACTGGATTCAGAGTCCAGTGTCCTGACCACTAGACCATGGGACCTTTGTTGTTTCCTTGCTTGAGTTCAAGTTTCCAAAGTTAAAAGGTGTGCTTGTGGATTTTTTTCACTTTCATATCAAAATTCGAAATAGTATTTTCGCATTCACAACAATGAAAGTTCACAAGATTAACTCAATGATCGATACAACTAAAAAGGCGTGTTACTACAATGGTTGTTCTAAATACGAGATATGCATATGAAGATCCTAGAACACCCAAGAATAGATATTTTGATTCAATTAGATTGCAAAAACAATATGTATTCTTAAATATAGTGATTGATCACATCTATTTGTCTGTAAATCGCGTATGAGCGAGAAGGGTAGAGAGATAGAGTTTACTGTACAATAAGAATAAGATTCACTTCTTTCATAATCAACAATTTCATACGAATTGACGATATAAAACAAAATAGAGAGACAATAATCGTTATAAAGAATGTGTCCACATCAAATTTCCCAACATTTTTCCTCTTTCTGGTTTTCCTTTCCCCGTTTCCAAAACAACCACACTATGCACCACTTCTAACTAAAAACGAATACCAGTCATTTATGCAACGGTTAACAAATTTCATGATCGAATGCCACCAGACAAAATTGCTCAATACGAAAGAGTAAGTGTCTCAGTTTTTTTAGGTAAATCCATAGGACGAACCGTGTGCTATAGAACCGAACACAACCAAGCCGAGAAATCAAACAAACCCTACAACCAAAAGGCCCATACGAGCTACACACAAACTGTAATAGCGTGACGAAGACCACGAACAACTAAACCGAGTCAAACCAAAGCTCGAAAAAACCAATTTCCTCTAAAAAATGAGACATTAAAAACCCTCTTCTCATATACAATAGAGGACAATGTTAGGGGGGTGAAGAAAATAACAATGAACTAAAGACCTATGAGAAAAAGAGTTACCTATATTTTTGGTCACCTATCTATCTCTACATCATCTATATGTCCCAAAAGCTATACACTGACTGCACTAAAACTGTGCCGTTTTAGGTACTAAAACCAGACCATGTAAAAGAATCCCTAAACCCATGAATCCGACTCTATATGTTAAGACCGAACGAGTGAACAAGTAAAACCTAGCACCGTGTTGGGATTCGATCAACCCATGAACAGGTATTTCAAGTCCTCCTCGGTTAGCCTGGTCTGCTGGCTTCCATCTCCGTCCTCCCCGAATGCTGACGAGACCATCTGCCTCTTCTTTTGCTGAACGGGGACACGAGCCAATGGTCAAACACAAAGAACCAGTCTTGAGCGAAAGAGAGTAAGAGTTTAACGGTATGTACCTGTAATGCTAAAATGCGATCTTCGACAGTGTCCTTGACAGTTAACCTGAGAACAGTGACAGGGCGTGTCTGCCCGATACGATGAGCTCTGTCGATGGCTTGATCTTCTGTTGTAGGGTTCCACCATAGGTCGAGAAGGATGACATGGCAAGCAGCAACCATGTTTAGTCCGAGACTAGCGGCTTTGAGAGACATGATGATTACGGTCACCTGCCAAAACAATCGAACAAAGAACGAATCAGCAATGAAAGAGACGACAAAGAAAAAAACAGCTCTGTAAATATATACCTCTGGCAATGTATTGAAGTCCTTGACAGCTTTTTCTCTAGCAGCAACTGACATTGTCCCGTCGAGTCTTCGGTACTGGATTGACGAAGTTTTGAGGCAAGCTTCTAGCAGATCTAACATCCTTGTCCACTGGGAGAATACTATGGCTTTCTCTCCAGAGACGACTTTGCCATTGCTGTTACTGATCATTGAGTCTTGGGGCAATGCATGACTGACCGAATTCGGTTCGCATTCTAGAGCAGGCAGTTTCGGGGTCGAAAGTGATTGCAGGACAGAAAGAGCTGCCTTTATTTTTGAAGAATCGTATGGGCCGCCTTCAGGATGGTGGGAGTTGTTGGAGTTGTTGACTTCACGAATGACTCCAGAAGCAGAGAATTCGACAATGCTCTGGTCGGCATAGGAACTGTCCAGAATAGATTTGGAGAACACTGAAGACGCATTTAATCGAGTCTTGCAATTAGGAGTAGGGCATTGACTATCGTCTCCGTTAAGATGCTCGCATATGCATTGGTTGCAGAAAACATGGCCGCAAACAGACACAACTGCATCTTCGGGTGGATCCTGCACAAAAAGATGAAGGGGAGCGAGCATCAGGCCCGAGAAACAAAGCCGGAATCAAGGGAAAGACAGGCCAAGCGGAATAATTCAGATACAGAATTACAGTGACCCTTTAGCAGGAAGCAAAAGTGACCCAGATCTAGCATGAAATCAACTTCGAGAAGAAAGACACTGAAGCAAAGACCTCTAACTGCTACTGCCGATTATCACCAAGTCATTGAGTTGTTATCACCCATTAAATCAACCACTATACAAAAGTGACCCAGATGCCTCATTCAGAGCACTACGGACCGTGTATTAGGAGAATTCACACATTTACAGATGACAGAAGAAAATGTGATAGTGCTGTTGAACAACAAGAGTAAAGAGGGAAAGTGTACATACATTACAGAGGCCGCAGATTGCTAAAGATGCCTCTAAACAATTCAGAAGGCAGACGCGTTTCTCGTGAGGAAGTGTCATAGCCAACTCAATTGAGGATTTCCCCAATGCCACTGATTCATAGCCTCTAACAAGAAGTGGATGATCACATGCTTGACGAAGACGCAGGAGCATCAGCAAGATGTTAACGTAGTTTTGTCTCACTGTTCCTGCCGCAGCATACTCCTGAAGAAGGAAAATAGAGGCTCCCGATAAGCAAGTAATTTATAGATCGCAAAAAGGGTCAAGTAAAGATGAACAACATCACAAATAAAAGATGCACAACAATTCTCCTCCAGATGACTTCACCTTGAATTGTGCACGTGAATCACTCTCGAGTCTGGAATAGAAACAGCGTTCTTCATCTGAAAACTCAACTCTTTTCAGTTCTATGGACTTCGGGGGTAAGTTAATGATTGGCTCTCCATCAAGCAGCGTACCTACGGCAACCATTTTCAACATAATCAGTACAAAATTGAAAGAATGTGCAAGCTATAATCACCAATTTGCATATATTAAGGACATAATCAGATCATGTATAATCAACCAAGCTAATAATCGGCACACTGAGGAAAAATTATGATCAACCATCAGATACGTTTTGGTGAATATTATAAATATAAAATCCTTGTGGAAGCTAGATATGTTGAACATTCTGTTTGCAGGTAATAACCAGTTAGCAATTAGCATAACTCCCCAAGGTCATCAACAAGAAATATTAACTTGTGAACCCCTTGTGGTCTACTAGTTAGTAGTCACCCTTCAACATGTAGGTCATGGTAAAATGCCCCATGCTACAACTGCAACTATAACAGAAACAACGAAATATGAAGTGGACGTTGATGTCAAATGAGTGAGAAAGGCCTGAAAGCTGTTTTCAGGTGATTGGGTCATCAAGCATAAAATAAAAATCCTTTAACCAACATCACAGCAATAATAAGCAGAGCATTAACCAAATTATAGCTACCTTTAGTACGACGAAGCATTATTGTCTTCAACACAGCTTGTAACTTTCTGTAACCTTTAACTGGATTCCTTTGAATTGGGCCTTTTAATCCATTGCAGAAATTATTATAGACTGTGTAAGGTTCATATCTCAGAAACCTGAAGTAGCTATAGAGATCATCAATTGCATTTTGCAGAGGTGTCCCAGACAAGCACCATCTGCGTTTTGCACGAAGACCCCAACATGCCCTTGCTACTTGAGTTTTGTGATTCTTAATGCTCTGTGCTTCATCCAGAACAACCCTAAACCACGCTACCTTTGCCAGCGGCCGAGCAAGGGTCTCAAACAATGCTTTATCGGCCTCCTTTTTCTTACCACTTTTCTTGCCAGAAGCAGAGGGGTACTTTCTTTTCTTACCGGATGGACCTTCATTTTCTGCAATAGTGTTCTCTTCATCACCCTCATCGGCAAGTGGTTTCTTTGGGACTTCCATGCTCACTATAGAGTATGTTGTTAGGACCACATCATACCGTGCAAGCTCATTAGGATCTTTTGTTCGGCTGCTACCATGATATACCATAACTGAGA
Source organism: Linum lewisii (assembly GCA_034768395.1). Lineage (NCBI taxonomy): Eukaryota > Viridiplantae > Streptophyta > Magnoliopsida > Malpighiales > Linaceae > Linum > Linum lewisii. Next base: position 857,018 of record CM068299.1, read on the forward strand.
GATCTGCTTTAGCAGTTACCTTCTTATGCAACTCCTCAGCCCATTGTCGAAGAACACTAGTCGGACAAACAATCAAAGTCCCGGCCGCTGGTCTTCCTTTGGAAGTACCATGAGGATTTACACTCTTCGTTGTATTATTATTGAGCATATCTAGACAACCACCACTCTCTTTTTTTACTTCTTTAACTTCAATATCTTCATCATCTTCATCTAAATCCAAGGTCTCAAACTCTTCTTTCTTAACGACTTTTACATCGACTCCACGGCATGGTGCCCTTTCTTTAAGTATGAGGGCAATGGTTGATATTGTCTTTCCCAAACCCTGCACAACAATGCACACCCATGAACAAGAAAACAATTTAAGGGAAAAAATCCTGGAAAAAGATCCACGAGAAAAATATAACTTATAAAGAACATTACCTGATCATCTGCAAGAATTCCTCCTGAACAATTAAACCCAGATGTTTCCTTTTGAGCCATCCATGACAACGCGATTCGCTGCACAAATGATCTGAAATGTTAGATAAAATGGAAATAAAGGGTATGTATCAATATTTCCGTCAAAATGATAATGCATACTGGAAGCAACCAAGAGCTTTTTCATTATCAGGTGATCTGAAATAGCAAACATTTCAAATGAGTGCTCTAGAGTCCACCCCTGCTGGTTCGTCACCCAAACACTTAACCCTTAACAAGTTGGGGAAGAGCTGAAGAAGGACGTTTGCTAACCTGATGTCTCATAAGAGGTATTGCCATAAAGCCATCAGGTGGAATTGCTTCAGCCTTTGGTTGATTAAGATCCTGGAAATCATCCAATAAATTAAAGCCCTTCAAGCTACATTGAAATTGACATCTCCCCGTGCATAAATCAAAAAGACAACTAAGAATTAGTGCCGATTCTAACCTGCAACGCAACTCGAAATAGGACTCGCTCGTCACAAATCCTATGCCTGCCTCCAGCTCCAGTGTAATGATGCGGATCACTGTAACTAACAGGTAGCAATGCACTAGGGGGCTTCTGAAATGGTTGAGATTGGCTTAAGCGAGGAGGTTGACTGATATCTTCAAGAATACAGAGGTCAGAGTCGTCATCCACGACAGATCTGCTACCAGATGAATTGCTGTGAGTTGATTCTGGACTGACTCGAGAGAACTGAGGAGCAAATGTCTTTTGAGAAATTACTCCATCTTGCCCACTTCGCAAGTGGTTGTTGATTGTTCGATATGACTGTACGCTAGAAAAATGCTGGTCCCGGACACTAAATTTCATGTGTCTAGTATTAGTGGGATAGGGAGCAGCAGGAAGTTCAGAACTGCTTGGTGCAACTCTTGAATAGCCTCGATCTTTCTCCACCTTGATTTTGTCATTATGGCTTATTGTAGGAGTAACAACAGATGTCAACTGCTTTGGATGTACCGAAACTGGTGGTTTTCCCCTTGATCTAGGCTCCAATGTGATAGAACTACAGGGCCGTACTGAATTCTCCAACTTCACAGAACTGCAAGGTTGTATCGATGTTTCCTCGTGCACTCCATCATAAACATACGACCCAAATTTGAAATTGGCATGAGACTCTTGTTTAATACCATGACCTTCAGATTCGAAACCCCTAACACCAGAGCCTTCAAAGCTATCCGTTGAAAACATACCCATTTCACCCATCTCATCAATCGTAATTACTTCACTACCAGGAAATTTATCAGACCCGAACTCACCAGATACCTCATACGGTGGGAAATACGCACCACCCTGATAAAACCCGTCTAAATCGCTACTAAGATCAGAATTATGGGAGAAAGGAGACGTAGAAGGAATTGCACTCTGCAAAGGGACAGATCCATCCACCAGTGTCATATCCATAGACTGTTGTTCAGTTCCATTCTCATACCCCGGACCTCCATTACCATTCTCAACCAATGCCCAACCCGGATTATCCATCCAAGGCTCAGAGAGAACACCTGCATTCAGTTCATAAACATCAATCCAGTAAATTCATTTTACCGCCATAATGCCAAACCAAATAAATTCATCTTAGTATCTTACCGCCAGAATCAGCCTCGTAAGCTGATGGCGAAATGTCACAAGAAGTTGGAAGCTGGCCGTTAACTTGGTTCCCCAAATCAACCATTGATCCACCTTGCAACCCATTATCCTGCAAATTCTGCGCATCCTCCTACAATATTGGAAAACAAATCCGATTTCAAAACTTCACCAGTCCAAAATCCCAACTATCAAACCAAACATGGCGGCAAAATCCAGTCCCCGTAAACTAACTAAAACAGGACCAAGCAAAATCAGTCTTGAGAAATCAAAAGCAACCAACTCACCTGCTGAGATTCAGGACTTGGCTCTTCAAGAATCCCCACAAGCATATCCAGATCAATGGAAAGAAAATCATCGCCCAAGTCAAACTCAGCAGGAACTCCTCCATCCCCTCCTTCTCCTTGCTGACGCATCCCGGAGTTCCCTTCCGCCGCCATCATAACTTTAAACCTTCTCCCTCCTCCAAAATGAAAAAACCTAGAAAATTCCTCGGCGGAAACCCTAATTCAACTGCAGAGCGAATTCCCGATCGGATCCGGAGAACTGAAATCGCATTCTTCAACCGCGACTACCAAGAAGATGAAGAAGAAGAAGAAGATTCGCTGCTTTTCCCTTCGTTCTCCACGACGAGAGGGCTCGAGAAGTCCGTGTGGGGGTTTTTTCTGGTGGTTTCGTGGGAAGGTGGAAGGAGAAAAGGCGGAACTGAAAATCAGAAACCAGAAACTCTGGTTCGGTTTATCGATATGGCTTAAATAGGGTTTGGTTTGAATGGATTTTTTCAGTGCGCAGGAAGCTTGTACTTTGCTTAGGGAAACAAATAAGGGCTTGTTTGGCAGAGACTAAAGAAGGACCAAGAACAAAAAAAATAAGGGGAAATTTGTAAATACCGTCGAAATGATTGAGTGAGTAATCGTAAATGCTTAGATAAAGAATATTATTTAATTACTATTTACATTCTCTATCACGTCGAACGTATTCTTAAGGGCACGAGAGTTTCGTGATGCATGTTGGCAGGATTTTTATAGCATTTATGTATGTGATCTGTTGAGTTAATTTTGCGTTTGAAACTGTAACGTATAGGTAGTTGGAGAGGCGGAGGAAGAGTGAAACTAAGAAAATGATAATATTTACACTGTAGAATGAAGAACGATGTCAAATTAGTGTCATTCATATAGTGTGTATTTTTTTTAAAGCAAATGGCAAATACGGTCTAAATGATCAAGTGAGTAATTGTAAATGCTTGGACAAGAAATATCATTACTATTCACATTCTCTACCGCGTTAAAAATGCTCTCCACAACATGAGAGTTTCGTGATACATGTTGACTCGCTTTTTTTACATTTATATATGTGATTTGTCGTATTAATTTTGCGTTTAAAACATTGACGTATTATATACAGGTAGTTGAAGAGAGACGAAGAAGGAAGTAAACTAAGACTGTTTCATACTAATTACTCATCGATGATTACGCATTGAAATTTACTGTTATAATAAGCCGTAATGCCGTTATATATATCTTCTAATACATTAAAGCATTTTCGCTTTTTTTCAGTTGACACGTCAGCGTTTTGGGGATTTTAGAGCTTCTCCTTCATTCTAGGAATGAGGGTATTTTGGATAAAAATAGATTTTGGCAAACAAATTTTTTTGATTCTTTTCTCACGAACAAGGATCGAACTCTCAACCTCATGTTTAAGAGACAAAGTGAACAACCAACAATGCCACACCTAATGATTGGAGTAGTTTACTATTTAATCAAAGAAAAGTTGCAGTGTTTTCAACGTAACAACATAAAGCATAATTATAATGCTTTTATTTATTATATTCCAATAATTGATAACAAATTTATAATTTTTTACCAACATATGAATTAAATTATTATATATTAAAAAGTAGAAAAAATTCAACCACACTTCTAAGTAATCTAAATAAAAATAAAAATAAATATTTTCGGTAAAATATTAACACAAAAAATCGCCAATGGGCTGTCTACATTATTTTTTTTAATTCTTTGGCAGGTATATCTTTAATTTTTTTAAATATCTTTAGTTTTTTAAATTTCAAATTATATTTTCTATTACATGTCAACAATGACGTGGTAAAATTGCCAAAAAAATACACCGCTGACGTTAGTAGGACTGCTCTGAACCCGTATTAAAGTGATGAGTTCACTTTGTAAAGAATTTAAAATTTAGGAGGTACGAAGACACTCGACTGAGTTTGGAGAGATAGGAAGCCCGTGGCCAACTCGAAGGGGCTGTGTCCAGACGTACTAAATATTTAATGTTTTAAATATTTATCTTATGTTGAAGTCGGCCAACAGGCCGCGACTACTTATTATATATATTATATATTATATATTTAATATTTTATATAAAAAATTAACAAATTAACATCAGTTAATCAAATACAAATAATCTTCACATATGAAATGAAAATTCAAATAATTATCTAACAAAAAATCACGACAAAAAACACACAATTAATCACGCTATAAGAGAACTGGTACCATTAGATAACACAATTTCAACCATGTCACAAGTACATAGTCAAATCCATGGATTTTGTGTGCGTTTACATTTGTTCGATAAAGTCAAAATAATGAAACATATTATTCACAGTCATATTACTATTAGGGAAACATAACATATTGCCCCCTATACTTTATCAACTTAACAAATAACCCCTTATACTATAAATTGCTATTTTTACTACCTCTTCTACTTCGAACATTTGATGTTTGGGTCCTTCCGTTCCAAATATCGTCTGCTTAATATTAAATCTAGACTCATCAGCACACTGACGGTGAGAGATATCAGAGGTAGGAGACGAAGAGTTGGTCAGGGAGGTATTGCGAAGAGTATGGTGAAATACAGAGGATTTTTAAATCACACGTTTTATTCGTCGATTTTCATCTTATCTGATTATATATACTTATATTCTCAATTGAAAAATGGTTATTGAAGCTAACGTGGTGTGCTGAATACGCGACAATTAACGTCATGAAGATGAAATAGAAGTACCCAAAATTCAAAGTGGTTGAAGTAAGAGGGGGTAAAAAGAGCGATCTATAGTGTCGGGAGCCTATTTGTTAAGTTGGCAAAGTAGAGGGAGGAAATTGTTATTTTCACTTATATTATTATTTGATTAATTAGGGTTAGTGGATCGTGATTAGGCTACTATGATGGTGTTTTCCACGCCTGTTTGGGTAGTTATGGGGTTTTGCCAAGTACATAAAAAGAGAGTGAGTTAATGATGACCATAGTTAAAATCGGGTTAATCGAATTCGTGTCTGGTTCGAATTCTCGAGCCGTTCAGGTCCAAAGCTAAGGCTCGTAGTTTGGCCGCATACCTAGTGCTAGAATCAAGTCTTTCATGGTTGGACGACCATGATAAACTTTCAATCGGGTCACCAACTAGTCGATGACATGTGACGACTTGGCTCGGGTCTCGATGAGTTAGAAATACGACATGACACATATAGTCAAGTTTTACACATAGCTAGGCATATACACCAGAAACATTCTTACATGCCCACGGATCAATACCCCTAGTACTTTTTCTGTTTATGATATTGATTCAACGGCTTAGCGCGAAGGGTAATTGATCAGATTCGCGGGCGTTCCTACGAGCAAACACTTATGATACTCGAGCTCATGCCTTATCGAGCATGTTTTCTCATTCTTAAATTGCTTTATTCTGCCTCAGCGAATGGTACCGATAGCACAAACAAATTTCTTTCTTCATCCAAATGTGTAAAATACGTTAGTCGCACTTATGGAAAAAAAAAACCCTAGTTTATTTGTATTCCTCGGAAACCTCCCAAAAAAATGGGTCAAGGCAGTCAATCAATACGGATTGATAATTACACTTACTTGCTTTTTAGTATAAGTAGCTACAGGGTTTGCTATGACTTTTTACTATTGTCCGACCGTTACCCCTCTCATAAAACGTTTACTACTCTTTTCTGATACGCATGGTGAGGCGCTCCAATGAGAACTTCAAGGCTGTAAAAGGCTCGTAATCATTCCGACTTCAAACCTCTTATTGCTCCAATTGGTCCAACTCGGCGGAGCAATTATCAAATCACCGTGAATATCATTAGGTGATACAAGAGGAAGAGTAGGGAATACAGATAGTACGATGATGTTTCATATACTAGCGATTGATGATGTTTCATGTAAGTTGATGATTATGATTCGATAAGTAATAACCCACCCGATTTTATAACTGAAAACATAATAACCGAATTGATCTCGAAATTCTGAACAATCATCTGACTCAATATGGTCATAGAGTACTAGATTGGAAAAAACAAAAAATGATTATTTACTTGGGTATCCATTAACCAGACTGAGGCCTAAGGCCCATGAATCACTATTTAAGCCCACAAAACTAATTCGGCCCAAATAAAAATCATGGCCCAACCCAAGGCAAAAGAGAAAAAATTTCAAAACTCAGTTTCGAAGAAATAGAAATGAAAAAGCATTTCTGGATTATTCGGAGCTGCCCGGAGACAGAGATCGCCGATCTAATCCGCACACTTAATCCCTTCGCAAGCCTCGCCGGCGAATTCATCTTTCCAAATTCAACCGGCGGCAGTTATTCGCCGGAAAGTCGGGACCTAGCTAGCTCCATTTCCGTCGAATTTCTAAACACCGGCTGCCACTAGGGTTTTCGTTGCAGAGTCTTCGGTGAGCTAGCCTTTTTCATTTCTTCTTCTGTGCCGAATTGGAGATTTTTCTCTCGTGACATTATTATTTTGTCGTTTGGTTTGTTACTACAGTGGAGTGGTTAGTCTTTAGTCCCATGGGATTGATGGTGCTCCTCCAGCACTGATGTCACTGTTCTGGATTGTGATTCGTCATCTTGCAGAGATCGAGGCTATGGTAATATTATTCACGGGATTCCTGTTCTCATCTTTAGGGTTTCTTGAATTCATTGGTTCCTATTTGCTGCCAGGTTTTCTTTACTATTGAAGAGTTTTGGATTTGCTGGCAATTGTTTGATTGCTTTCCCTTTATGGCATTGATCATGGGTTTCGATAATTGTATAGCATTGGGAGCTCTTGCTTACCGACTTTCGTAGTTAATTCTTCGTTATAGTTTTCACTTGAAGATCGACAACTTGCCTAGAGGACATAGGATTATAGCTTGAGCTTAGGTTCTTGAACTTTCATTTGTTCATTGCAATGATCAATCTTGACATATCTCATAATGTGCTCTGTGTCATTGAAAAGCCAAGTGACTAAATAGCTATTCAAACGAGCACCAACCAATAGGACTGCTCAGGTGTTGATGAAGTGTGGAGGATATATATGTCGTTTAATATGGAAGAATTTGTCGGTTCCTTGTGAAAAACTACTTACCTGGCTTTGTTAGTGCTATGATAGGGGCTTGAGGGCTTGAAGATGTCAAAATTTGAGGCTTAGCCTGACCACATTACCTATGATTAGACTCAAATTGTTTAAAGGAATGTATCAGTGGTCTATTGTGTTGGTCTCTAACTCTTGCACAGGCTGATTCGAAAAAGGTGATCACAAGGGAAGAGTGGGAGAAGAAGCTCAATGAGATCAAAATTCGGAAAGAAGACATGAATAAGTTGGTGATGAACTTCTTTGTCACGGAGGGTTATGTTGATGCTGCCGAAAAATTCCAGAGGGAGTCTGGAACAGAACGTATCCCTATCTTGTTGATGCCAACTGCTCGTGTTCATTTCTAGTCATTTCTTGTTTTGTGTGTGTTATACATGCAGTTTTATATCAGATGTTGTTTGTTCCTTATCGAGAAACAGCAGGCATTGATCTCAGTACAATCACTGATCGCATGGCTGTTAAGAAAGCAGTGCAGTGTGGAAACGTCGAGGATGCAATCGAGAAAGTCAATGATCTCAATCCCGAGGTATGATTATCTGAATCCTTCTCATGTGCTATCTGTTATTACCTTGTTAACTCATTGAATCAAACCTGCCAAGTTCCTAAGAATATGCAGTTTTCCAGTTCTCCTTGATGCTTACGATCTGGCTTAGTCCAAAGTTTGTCCCCCTGTATTCAGTTTTTTGAATCAGCCTAACTGAAACTTTCGGCGGAATTAGTCATGCATCAGTTTTGCTATACCTGTTGGCCTCTTGTTTGTACTTACTCTGTCATCATCTTTACGGATAGTATAGTTTGTACTTTGTTGGAGATGATGCAAAGCTTACAAATTTCTATTGATCTCTATGTTTCTGTATGTTGATTCTGTGCAGATTCTGGACACCAACCCACAACTGTTCTTCCATCTTCAGCAGCAAAGGCTCATCGAGCTCATCCGAAACGGTAAAATAGAAGAAGCCCTGGAGTTCGCTCAGGAAGAGCTTGCACCAAGAGGGGAAGAAAACGTAATTCCGAAAAACAACCACCACCTCTCCAAACTTGTTACCCTTACAGTTCGAATCTCACAATCTAAACTAACAATTCCTCTTAACAGCAAAGCTTCTTAGAAGAGCTGGAGAGAACCGTTGCTCTACTGGCTTTCGACGACGTGTCAAAGTGCCCCGTAGGCGAACTCCTCGACATCTCACAGCGGCTGAAAACCGCGAGTGAAGTCAATGCAGCCATCCTCACCAGCCAGAGCCACGAAAAGGGTACATTAATCCAACCGATTCGAGCCCATCCTTTGTCCATCTTTTAACAGGTTCTGATCTGTTATATATCCTCCCATTTATAAACAGAACCAAAGCTCCCCATCCTGTTGAAAAGGCTGATATGGACACAGAACAAACTAGACCAGAGAGCAGCTTACCCGAGAATCAACGACTTGTCTACCGCCATGCTCGAAGACCCTGGAGTCTGATCGAGAACACACACCAACAAGCCGTTCAAAACCCTAGTTTCGAAGAAGAAGGGATCTCAGAGCATTGTACTGCTTTTGTTTCTGTGGAATGCTCTTTTCCTTTTTTTTCTCTGTGTACATTAAATGGTTCTTCTTCTTCTTCCACAGAGCTACTATGTCTCATAACTGTATTATTAATGCTGCACTGTTCTTCTGGGTTTTTTTCTTCACTTTATTCCCTGTACTGGCTGAGTTGCTTATTCTGAAACTAGTTGTTTACTACATTTAACTATACCGTTGTGTAGATTCTGAGGAGTTGTTGCGAAAAATACCGGAGATTGAATCGGTGAAGCTGGTAAAGTTCTGCATTTTGCGGTATAAGATTGAGAAATCTGTTATCAAAATGTTTCGATATTATCATCTCGAAACAACTCGCGACAGTGCTAGGAATCATATCTTCTTATGTTTAGTGTCTTATATGCGATTTTACGTATACCATCGCTTGATAAGATCTTCACAAGATACGATTGAGAACTCGAACTCATAACCTTCACGAGAGAATCCTTACCTTCCCATGTCGATGAACGATTAAACCGATCAATCGGGATGGTTAACGATTTAACCATCCCGATTGTCTGGTTATCTGGAAAGAGTTCGTTAGAAGACAAAGAGAGAATCCGACAAAAAGGCTGCAGTAATTAATTAAACAAATAAACCTTCTTCTTCTAACCGACCAGTTAATCATACAACCATAATTTTCCAAAACATAAACCCTAAAATCAAAATCACACCAAAAAAAACCCCTCTTTCGATCTACACAGCGATTTCCCCTCTTTTCAAGAACTAACAATCGATTCAACCCAGACAACATAAACCCAGATCACGGAATTCTTCCCAATCTGCACCGGGTAGCAGTAGCAGTAACATCCTCCGTCGCCGGAGATCCTGCAGTAGCCGCCGCCGTCGTCGAAGTTGAGAGCGTAGCTGGAAGGATCATACTGGAATCTCTTGCTATGATGCTGAGCTGAACGCCATTTCTTGACAGCTCTCTTCACAGAAGCTCTCATCCTCCAGAACAAGCTCCTGCATTGCTTCCTGCTGAAAGACTCGAGCTTCTGGATCAAACCCATTACTCAGAAGCGGAAGCAGAGTGATACCCAGAAGCTGAAAGATCGAAATGTGGAGGAAGAAGGCTGAAGATTGATGGAATTGCGGTCAATGGAGGTGAAAAGATTGAAGCTTTTTGAAAGAGGGGAGGTTAAAGTGAGAGAGAAGAGGACAACGGGAAAGCTGAGAAGGAGAAGAAGAAGAAGAAGGTGTGCTTTTTACAGAGTGTGCTTTTTTTGAGGGTAAGTAGTGTGTACATTGGGATGCTCAAATTCCATCAGTTACCACTTTACCCACCTGCCCCCTTGTAGTAGAAAATGAAAGCACTATGAGGAATTTTGAGCAATAAAATTCGAGATAGTGAATGAAGCGTTCTCGTGCGGGTATGTATCTCGAGCAGGATTGAAATTTAGTTTGGTTTGGAATGTTGAAATGGTAGGTTTGTCTTATGATGTTTTTCTCGTCATGAGAAGTAACATTTTGGGTTCAAGGTTGATTGTGTTTTTGTCGTGTTTCTGATCAGTGACGACATGAGTTTAATTTTGTATCATAAGTCCATCTGATAGTGTTTTACTACCGTTATTGGGTTTGAGGCTTTGTGGGTCCCCCCCTCCTTGCACGTCTAGGGTCAATTGGAGAAGCGAGTAGTGTGGGCCGAAAGGACTATGCCTCGGCCTAAGAGGCTCATCTGACCCCGTAACCATTATTTCCACAAGATATGCAAGGTAATAAAATTTCACGTTCGAATATGCAATCAAATGGTCCATGGGACGACGATTCTCAACATCCACTTGGAAAGGGAACTAGCTAGAAACTGAATGACCGAACTAATCCCGCAATCTAGAACATCCAACACCTGAAATGACAATCAGGTACTAGATGAACAAACAATAATTAAACTCGATGAGATGAACATGTACATGGTTGAGTCCCTATCAGTGTATCAACAACAAACGAGAAGAACATACCTCTCTATGATAGTCACATACCCCGCTAACTAATCACCGTGATATTAACTCGTTAATCTCACCGATTCAACCTCCAACCAAATGAAAATGGGGAAGAGAACCTCTCTATAGTATAGTTAGTAGTAGCTGCTGCTATGGCTGTGCTCTGTATGTGCAGTCACTATCAAATTAGGGTTCATCTTTTTTCATCTCTGTCAAAAGATATTACTGTCGTTTGCTTTTTACCATAGAAAAATTCCTTTTTTAATTATTAATTTTTTTAAATTTTTTTAAATTTTTTTATTATTTAATTTGTCAGTTTGCATTTTTATAGCCTTTTGCCTTCAGCCTTCCAAAGTACAGAGCTTTGGCATAGTGATATTAGTTTGGAGAGGAATCTCATTCCTTTGTGTTGTTTGTATTGTTCTGCTTTTTGGTACCAATTTGACCACTTTGCCCCTCTGTGCTTGATTGTGACCAATGGGATTTTGGACCATAGTAGTAATTATGTGTGTAGAAATGTTGTTAGGTAAAAATTAGTTGGTTAAGATTGAAGTGTGTGAGTTGACCATGGAATGGTATGAAAGATTTTGCGACAAGTTGTTGGTTGTTGCTTGTGTTTCGAGGGTTGAAAATCGTGTTTTGGTGGTTTGAGAGTTGAAAAGTGTCGAAGGTTGTAGTCAAGATATTTCTTTTGTGATAATAAAGTTGCACATTTGTTATCTTTTAGAGTGAATATTGGCCATAGGGACTCAAGGTATGTTTAACTTGTGTTTTATTTTGTTTGGGGTGAACATTTCAAAATTTCTAAACATGTTGAAAAGGTATTCATGTATCTAGTACTGCGACTGGCTGCTTATCAAGAGGTTTGTGAATGAGAAGTGGTTGAAGGTCTCGATTGGATATGGTAATAGAGTGAGAATGCACGTTAGAAACGAGATCAGCACTGCGAAGATTCCATCTGAGGGGCACGCTCAGAGATGTTTCCAACAAATAGCCAAAAGATTATGGAAGAATTGGCTAGTGTATTAAGTATGAGGGAAATGACCAACTCGCATTTATTGCTTTGATTAGACCTCTTGCCATGATTATGTCAATTTTTTGTGTATAAATAGTGATCGAATAAGACCCCAGTTGAAATTCAATAAATGAAATCCACATTTCTTCACAATCCTTACTGAACTCGAGCTAAGTTGGAATTCTCATTGTTCAGTATAAGATCGTTCTAGATACCAACAAACATGATTTACATGCAATCAATAACGACATACCTTAATACGATCCCTATTCAATCTCAATGTACCATAAATCATCGTATCAACTTCCAAAAAGGCAAAACACCCACACATCACCATCGAATTCAACTACATTAGTTCACCGATTCCAAGCCTATTTTTGGAAAAAATCCTGGGATTTTGGACCATAGTAGTAATTATGTGTGGTAGAAATGTTGTTAGGGTTTGAAAAATTATTGGTTAATTGATTTGTGTGAGTTGACCATGGAATAGGTTGAAAGATTTTGACGACAAGGTTGGTTGGTTGTTGCTTGTGTTTCGAGTTGGTTGAGATCGGTGTTTTGGTGGTTTGATGAGTTGAAAAGTGTCGAGGTTGTAGTCAAGATATGTTCTTTTGTGGATACTAAAGTTGCACATTTGATCTTGTTAGGAGGAATATTGGACGATGAGGTACTCAAGGTATGTTTAACATAGTGTTTTATTTTGTTGTGGGGGTGGAACGATTTGAAAATTTCTAAACGATGGTTGGAAAGAGGTGATGGGTCATGATCTAGTAACTGCGACTGGGCTGCTTATCAAGAGGTTTGTGAAGAGAAGTGGGTTGAAGGTCTCGATTGGAGTCTGGTAAAGGTGGGATGCACGGTTGAACGAGATCGCACCTGCTATGATTCCCTCTCGAGGGGCACGCTCAGAGATGTTTCCAACAAATTACCTGCCAAAAGGAGTTATGGAAGAATTGCTAGTGGTCACATAAGGTATGAGGAAATGACCAACTCGCATTTATTGCTTTGATTAGACCTCTTGCCAGATATGTCAATTTGTTTGTGTATAAATAGGATCGATAAGACCCCGTTGAAATTCAATAATGACATCCCATTTTCTTCCACAATCCTTACTGAACTCGAGCTAAGTTGTGAATTCTCATTGTTCAGTATCAAGATCAGTTCTAGATACCAACAAACAGGATTTACAGTGACCACAACAATCAACAACACTACCTTAACTACGATCCCTATACTCAATCCTCAATGTTACCATAAAATCATCTGTATTCAACTTCCAAAAAGGCAAAACACCCCACATCACCATCGAATTCCAACTCATTAGTTTCACCGATTCGATCTCCAACCATGCAAACCTCCACAAACCACTAGTTGAAGGGCCAGAATATGAAGGGTGAAGTCATTATCAAATGGTACCACAATCCATGCATTAGTGGTACTAGTACTAGTACTAGTGCATAAGTAGTCCCCCATTGAAACTGATGTGCTTTATGGAGTGAAGTTAATAAGAGGGGTTTCCTTCATTTGGGCCATTGAAAGCAAAGATGCTCTAAATCAAATTCAATGAAGAAGAAGAGAGAGATAGAATCCAAAATGCACTAAGGACAAGTCAAAATCAAGGCTTTGCCTTCTTCCTTTCTCATGCTCTGTTGTTACTACTTTGTCCCCCACTTTTGGTAAACTTATTTTGTGTGTATGGGAGGGTTGAAAATTACCCTATCTTCACGGTTTTCGAGATCGTATTGACACGTTGAATTGGTGAGTCGTCTAACTGTGTTGAAACGTTATTATATTGTATTGTTTTGAAGATTGGTTCATGTTGTGTCGATAGCAAAATTTGTATGATTCAGCATGTCAGACCGTTCGTACTGGTATGGTTTTGAAAACAATGGATCTTCAGGGTGGGTGACTCAATATTTGTTACTCGTTCCATGTTCGTTTTAGTCATTGTTTTGCTTCTATGATAGTTCTCATCGTAATCTATACCCCCCCACTTTGAAAAAAAAAATCAATTCTCGGCTTTTTGGTCTGTGGTTCGACCTTTTCACTAGCTTTGTATTCAGTTCGCCATTTATTTTTGCGACAATAAAACTTCTATCCATGAATTTTTACTCTGTCATTTTTCGCTCATCATGTTCGACATAGATTGCTTGAGATTATAATACATGGACTAAAATGTTATCTTATTATAGTAGAGGGACCGATTTGCAAATTTTTACTACTTTATATATTTTGTCTTGAGCATTTTGTCTTACTTATTCAAATATGTTCTCTATACAAACCTTCTTTTTGTCTCACATTGTAATGGAGGACTAGATGGGGACCTCTAAAAATTGGATGGATAAGAGATATTCAAGATTGTGTGTTTTTACCCACGAAAATGCGATAATTTTACTTGTTTTTCAACTCGGTGAATTGAGATTACTTGAACGGATTCTTTACTGTCGTGGTTGATAGTGAGTATCTGTACAAGGTATCAGCATTTACATGTAGTCACTATTCATGAGTTAAGAAAACGGATGTTCAATGGACATTCATCTGAGTCAGTGTTCTTGAGTTTTGACATTGCTCATACACGCCGAAAACTCTAACTCATATACTATGGCCTACATGGTTTCAGGTTTAGTTAGGTTTGGCCTGATTTCGGTTGAGATTAGTTCAGCTTTTCAGTGAAGTTTCACTAATGTGACCCTTTGCAAAATGAACTCTCTACGTACGTTTTTACGGTGTGTTCATTAAGCAATAGTATATGGTAGATTGAAAGGTCATCCGAATCTTAAAATGACGACGATATAATTGTCAATTACAAGATGGTTTTTGAAAGTTTTTGAAATCTAACCATAAGCACAAAACCTAAGAGAGGAACTAATAAAATTGCTTATTTTAGTAAATTTTTTTTACTGATTTAACTCAAATGTAACTTTTTACTGTTTGACAAAACAAGCTGACATTATGTGTCAAGACACACAGCAACACATCATGTCTGAGAAACATGGCTAGAAAGAAAGCCTAAAAAGGTGCTATACCTACTTTGAACTTATAACAGTTTACTTACTTATCTTTTACTTTATTTCCATTTAGGTCTTTGGAATTTGGTGAAAAATCACTTTGCTTTTGGTTGATTCTTTCTCTTTGTTTCATGATTGATGCATCTCAATTCAATATCTTGTCATACTAAGAAGAAGTGGGTGTGAAGAAAAAATGAGAGATTTATCGATGTTAAGTGTGGAATTTATGCTTTAAATCTTGATTGGAGTCCGTTTAATCCTCGCTCGAAGACACTCTAAAGGTGGCTACTTTGATATATGGCAAAAAATTGTGTTTGTTTATATTCACTTCAAAGGAAAAATAACGATAATTTTGATTCGATGTTCCTGTATTAACTCGATCGGGGTGGCTAGCAAAGTGTGGTGAGTGTGATAGAGTTTAAATACGTTATTTCATATTATCCAAGTTCAACCAGTTAAAACTATTAAATGCGGCTCAAAGTTGATATAGTTATTCGATTCATCCCCGTACAACTGTCTAGCATTCTCCTCACACGTATAATGAGAAGAGAAATGTGATTCAATCACGGGTACGAGAAGGGTATTGAGTTTGAATCTTACGTTCCTCACTGCTAGTCGGTAAGAAGCGAAGATCTAACTATATTAAACACAGTTTGATCGCCCAAACTCAACTATTCTTAATCTAACCAATACTTTTTACTTATATCAAACCCTTCATCTCAAACGACCCACGAAAGACAACGAACAAAACATCATCGTATGTACGAGTTCCTCCCTCCGAATCCCGACGAATGAGAACAAACTACAAATTTCTCATTATTATTGATGTTTTTTTCCTTCTCATGATGTGATGATTGATTGATGTGAGAGAGTTAGTGATGATGATGATGATGTTTTGATTGATGGATTTTTTTTAAAGTTAAGAATCAAAACAGTATCTTTGACAAATTTGGTTACAAAAAAGGTGACAAAACTAACTTAGATCTTCTTCTTCCTCCCTATATGATGTAATAAACTTAGGCCTTATAGGCTTAGGGTTTGGTCCAAGATTCTCTCAAAGATTCTCTCAAGATTCTCTCTTTCACAGTTGAAATTTATCTCTCTAGTCTCATTCACTTGAATTAGGATCTCAATCTTGTCATCTAAAAGTGTTTTATTCAACCCTAACTTTATGATGGGACATTTTTTTATGTAGATAGCTCCGGGAGGACAATTAAAGTAGTAAGCAGTAAAACAACTATAATCTATTCAGGGAGTGAGGACTATCGGCAACACCCGTGAGAGATATACAAGAGCCATGCGTGCTACAGAATGGGCGGCCCTGTTTGCTGAGCGGCGAACCGAAAGCAGTTGAAGCTTGGACTGGAACCCAATAAACGGATGGCCTCCTAGATCCCACCACGGGCTCTAGAGTCATCCTTGAATTGGACTGGTTTTGTAACCAGTTTCACGTTGCCCTCAAAATTAACCTGGAAAAGGCACGGAGAGAGACACCAAGAAACTGCAACCCTTTATGATGAGACATTTTGATTACAAAATTTGTTCACTTAGTTGTTTTTTTTTTTTTTTTTGGCAAAGATAGCTCCGATGGAGACATCGAGATAGCAAACACACAAAAGAAGGAAAATCAAGTCCCAACCCAGGCAGTCATGTCTACCTCCATGACTCCTGGAGGTTAACCAGGGTCATACGTGCCACGTAATGGGCGACCTTAGTTTTGCATGAAGGTTAAGTGGTTGTCTACAAAGATAAATTTCATAAAATCCTCTGTCGTAATGTCGGAATGCATAGATTTAATTAATTTTATTTTACTTTTTTCGTGTCTTTTAATTTGATTGTTTTGTAGCCAAGATCTTGATCCTTAATCATGATTATCATGTTTGGTTAGTCCCCGACATAACTATCATAATTCAATTGTGCAATTATTATGTTTTGTTTCTCTCTCTTATACTTATCATCTAAGTTACTAGCATAATTTTCGATGGTCATAACTCATGAATCTCTGTAATTTCGATAATTCAAGTTGTTAGATATGTTTATGGTTGAGTTATATAACATTCTTTAACATTTATCGTTAAAATGTCATGCTATTAAGTCTTGAAAATGAGTCCTCGTTTAGTCAATCCACTACGCTAGTGCTTGACCTGAAATGTTGACTGAACTTTAATTTTGTGGTCTAATTTAGAAAGGTAAACAAACTATCTTTGTGTCTAGACTCTTGACCTGCAGCGTTTTCTTGTTAATTTTATCGTGTTTGTTGTCGAAGAGACGAATGGTTTCCTCATCAGAATCGTTTACTCAAGATAGTCTATAATTTACCGCAATATGCAATGACTTGTTTTATACGATACTCGATCACCGTATTAATTATTCTAAATTTAAAAATTAATCCAATAATGACATTTTTAGTTATCTTCGTAGACAAAATGTTATGAATCAAACCGTAATTTATACTCAGCTTGTTCAACAAGCCTAAGGCATATGAACCCTATGGCCCACTTAATTTGTTTATGTGATCGGGTCGGGTCCATAGGCCCACTGGCTTTATTTAGGCTTTGTCGGAGGCCCATTTAGCAAAGGCCGCCTTCCTAATGCTAGGCATCTACTCATGTCAATCACACAAAAGTTGGTCCATAGTGTAAAAAATCAAACAAAATTACATCTTAGTACACAAAGGAGTCGTTCGTCAAGTGGAATTGGGAGAGGGAGAATCGAATTAGCTAGAGTATTCAATTAGATAGAGAATTGGAGAGAATTGTCTGTTTCGAAAGTAGACCGTTCGGAGGAGAGAATGTGAGAGATTGTTGGGTGGAGAATTGATATTAATAAAATAAAATAAAAAAATAAAAAATGAATTGTAAAAACTAAAAATAACCAATTCTCCCAAATTCTCTCCTCTCCATTAGAGAATTGAAACACACCCCAATTCTTTGTGGGTCCCACGATGGAGAATCTGAAATCTCCCCAAATCCCTCCTCAATTCACCTTGCCGAACGGGCTATTTCGACGAATTCTCCAACAGGCCCCAATTCACCTACCCAAATTCTCCCTAACGAACGACCCCGAAGTAAAAATTGAAATTTATCGGTCTGGCTATGATTACGAGAAGATATCCCATATGCTGGAACCGTTAGATGAGCATCTCTAACGTGTCATATTTGTATTACAAATTATAAATAAGTGTCTTTTGGTAATTTTCATTGATGAGTGTTATGATTTTAGGCATGAAAAGCAGAGAAAGCAACGCACCGAAAAAAAAAGGGGCTCACGTTAGCCCTTTTTGCAGACACGAGTTACCAATAATCCAGTGACTCGGTCTGACTCGCTCTCAACTCGGCCCAATTGGCCCACTTCTCTGACAGATTAACACCCCACGCACCTCTACTTTTGCCTTTTGCTTTTTGAGTCAGTCAAATATGAAATAAATACAACAACACACGAAATCTTCCTCCTCACGTGTACGCGTGGGATTCTGCTATTGTTTTTTTTTTTCTTTAGGGAATTACTAGATGCTATATTAGAGATGATTTAATGTAAATTTTTATCTCTGTCGCAGGATGAGAGAGTTACTTACGCATGGATATTATACATAGAAGGATTAGTTCTTAAGGTATAATGGTCTCATATTACACTCGAGTCTCGGGTCTAGATGTTATTTAGAATCATAACTAATCAATCTACTGATTTGCTCGTGTGTTCTTACTCACGATTCGATATTAGTTTTACTGGGATTTTTTCCAGAAGAGACAAAAAAGACTTGCAATGTGTGACCATGTAATCCGTCCCTCGAATTCAGAAGCTAGATGACTGAACTCAGGTCGTCCTCTCCACTCTAATGCAATAGTAGGCCACGTACTGTTTCCCGAATCACGCTTGTTCTTCGTGAGTTGATGTTGAGTCCATGACCCTCTTTTGGTGCTCTGAACTATCAAACTCAAACATGAAATTCCGTCAAGATTCTCTCAAATGACCTCATGTTGATTAGCATATAGTTTGCAGGCTATCGCCTGTTAGCGGATTTCTACCTATCACAGTAGCCTTCCCTGCTCCTTGTACTTATCAAGCCTGAACTTAATCAATTTTCCTGCTTATCTTTGATCGTAGGATTAGTTTGTTATGATTGTCGAGTTTCAAATGACTCTCCGTAACTTCTCAAATTTTGGTCAAAATCGAGTTTATCAGCCACTCGATTGATACCTCAGTCGTTCAACTACATTCAAACCACTCGACACGTTAAACAACTCCCCAAACTCGATTATTCTCAACCGACCGACTCTCATCCCTACCTAGCTACATCACACTTTAAGCAACCAAAGTTGTAGCTAGCAAATCAATGTCCCTACAAACATACTCCAACTATGAACACACACAAACACACGAGTGATGTCTACATAGGCACATAGAGATCATGATGCATAGTTTGACGACCCACTTGCTGTCCTTTTGACTACAGTCCCATCATTTGCTATCATGGGGATGCGATAAGAGATGATCTGAGCCGTTGGATCCCCGGATGCAAAAGCTAAAACAAGATTGGTTTGGTAAGGGACCACTGGCTCTTGGGAACACAAGGACCTGATCAAACGTCAAAAGCCACCCCGACACTCTGAGCCCTCACTTGTCGGTGATGATGTTTTTCTTTTCAATTTTCTAAGGCATAACACGAGGTGGGAAAACATATAGGTCCTCCAACTTTTGAGTTTCACATGTTTGGTCCTTGTTTCATCCGCCCAATGCGCCCTGGTCCGCTCCACGCCTGACAAGAGCAGGTAAGGACGTGGACGTACCTAAACGTCACCTTAGTGACGAGGTTCATGCCCTGTCACTTAGCCACCAGCTCGCCTGAGGCAGTAGGGAGACTCGTCAACAATGAGTTAAAAGACATCCCTTCTGCGTACTATGACAACAACCATCCTCCTGCCATAGTAGGGCTCCATCGAACGACCCAGATGATGCACCATCGATGATCCACTAAGAGCAAGACACGTAGAAGGACGACTCGTGGGCCATATAAATATCAGATATCATCCATTCAGTAAAGGACACGACACACACTGGGCAGGGCGTTGTAGTTTCTTTTATCTCCGTTTCCCTAATAAGATATCTTCTTCTCTCCTTGGTGTAGTCATCACTCCGGTGACGAATCACGTTAATTCTCGTTGTTCTGATGGTGCCACGTGGCAATATAGTGCCCATGACACGTGTCAATAGGTTAAAGAGGGGACCAAGTACCGTAAGATGAGATGAATTAGGATGGAACATGGGGCGCATAAATGGACAACGTGCATGTGAGTTTCGATTAGTTCACTGATTAATTTAATTAGTGAAAATGTGAACATTCTTAATCAAGTTAACCACTTACCCTCCATTTAGGACTCTAGCTAGCTCTAAACTCAAACTCGGTTTCGTCCAGCTGGAATGGTTGATCTAGTGAGTGATTTAACATGATTGGCCTAACCTAGACCACCGCCTAGGAAATCAAATTCCCCCAATGTTTAGCCTTTAAACTTGAAAACCCGCTCAGGGTCTGTAGCCATCTTGGTTCCATTAGTGTTGGTGTATGGCTCACAAGCGTATGATCCATGTCACCATGTATCATCAACTAAATAGTAATCAGGCTTCCACAAGATCCTAATCATTGATGAGCAGACAATTCATACCCCCTCGACTATAACCCTAAGCCATATGGATGGTCTACTGACCTTTAACATGGTCGGAGACTATCAGCTCGATCGCTGAGTAACTCTTCCTAGAAGAGCTTGATGTCGACCCTATTGGTTGGACCCAACCCTAGCTACATTGTAGCCACTCACCAACATTTGAATGATACATTTAACCATACCTAGCTCTTATCATTTTCCAACCCTACCAACCAATCCTCTATAGCTCCCCCAATTGTCTAAGTCTTCTTAATTACTATTTGTTTAAAATAATGACACTTTGTCGCTAGTTCATATATTTCAAGCTAATGGGGATTCGTCTATTATTGGACAAAGCACATAGGAATGAGAGAAGTGATGGACAAGTAGTCATGTTTAGGATCCCCCCTTGTCTCTCTTCGATAAGACATCATGTTCATGTGTGTTCGATTAGGTTCTTTAACTTCATCCTTGGACCATGATCATGTCATGTTTGTTATAACAAAAATACTAATCGTGTAAAACATGGAGGTAAGAGTTTTTTGGAGATACGTATGAATATCGACTGACTCTGTATAGTTCGGTATGAAACACTGGAAGAGAGCGTGAGGTTGAGATAATGTATGAAGTTCTAGAGAGAGAATGTAGTTAGCTAGAGGTACGTAATACATGCCATCACCTTGAATATGCTTATACAGTCATATAGAAACAATACTGTTTCGTTAGAGATTTAATACTCGAGGGAGTTGATTTTCATCACTTGTCTTTCTTCTTATGATAGACAAGCTTTTCGATGGACTTGACCCTATCATCATTCTCCAATACGGGCATCTAACCCTTGTCTAGCCCTTCCTAAACCAGTATCGACCGGTCAAGCTGCTACCCTTAACGTGGGCCCCACAACCAAGCCACAATACGTCTACACACAAAATTCGCTTAACAACATAATGACTTAGAGTTACGTCAGATTAATCTATTTAATGTTCATCATGGTATTATCCAACCAACAAGTAAATAATCGTTAAATTCTGTAAAATGTCACTGTTACAAACCCGACCCAAGATCAATCCCAATAGAGATAAGAACTATAAAGATCAGAATTTTAATCGAGATCGAAGATGATCGAGTATGTTCAGATAGCTTCCCATGTGTTCTTTCTATACTAGTATTGTACACACTTGTCCAATGGACTTTTTGGACACTATGATTTGTATTTAATAAGTTTGATACTCTCTCAAACCTTAGTGGGGGAAGTGGCCAAGAAGGCTCTTATGGCTTAATCCTTTTGCATGTTATGTGTCCTCTTTTCAATTATTATATTTTGCTTACTTTATATTGTATGTCCTTTTTTTAGTATGATCCTTTTTGTATCTTAAATAGTCTAACAATACACTACAAATTTAATCGAGTAGACTCGAACCAAAAATCTTGATCAAATCGATGAGTAGAAAGGATGGTTTTTTTTATAACAAAGAATGGGTTGACTATGTGTCCCACGTGGACAATTCAATCAGAATAAAATTTGATTATGTTCGAGGGACATGCAGTGTGCGATGAGGATTTGTTCACTGACTTTCTAAGTGTCTGTGTGTTGTTGATCCTGTGAGTTGTTTCAAGTTCGGTAGCCTACTACTAGGCACTAGACGCTCCAAATAAGAAGTTGTTCTTATGAAAATTGAACAAAATCAAACTATATGGTACATTATCTTCTCATACTAAAGTCTCCATCACACGCACAAAAAGTTGGAACTCAGTGAGAATCGAACTTGAAACCATGACATAAGTATCCAACATGTATCCAAATATCTCATAACTTAACTCCAGAACCCAAAACAATTACGACTCATATCGTACCTTATCCAATACATTTAGTTCCACCTCCTCAAAATTTAACTCATCACCAATTACAACAACCAATCCTCCCTAAACCACCATGACAAAATCAGCATTGCAAACTCGCACTGGTCTGCAACATTTCAACTCATCAGACCATAAATCGCTCATCAAAATGATAACTCCTCCAATATAACAACAATTCAATCACAACTCATGACGATTTAACCAATCAAACTACACATCGATAAACTCGATTCGATCATCCAACCCAATTACTCACAACCATGAACAAACCAATCCCAATTATAACAACAAAGACCAAAAAAACCCATCCACAAAAAGTCAAGAAAAAAAAATTATTCCAAAACCCCCAAAGCTTCTTCCTTTTTCCCCACTCTGCCTCGTCACTTTCACCTATAAAAAACCAGAGGACCTTCGTCCTTCTTCTTCCTCCTCTCTCCAATTTCTCGCGCTTCCATCCCAAACCCACAACACCAAAAATGGCGGACCAAAATACCCACAACTCACATTCCTCATCTTCTTCCTCCACCGTAGTCTCTCCGTGGCCGCCGGTGGGTTCCCCTGTTTTGTCCGATTACCAGGAGGCAGAGCATTTGGGACACTTCGACAACTCCGTCAATGCGGTGTCGTTTGGGTTCGTGGCGACTGCTATCCTCATCTCCATGTTCTTGGTCATGGCTATCTTCGAGAGATTCCTCAGACCTCCTCATAGAGATTCTAGAAATGGCGGCGGCGGCGATGTTGAGATTGGGTTGCACGGCGGCGGCAAGTTCCGACATCCTTCTCCTAAAGTGAGTATTCTTAATTTTTCGAGTTGGTTTCGTGGCCGACTGATTTAACCGGTTAACTCAATTGATGATACTAACTTTCTTCTGAATTTGTTTGTGAAATTGTTGCGATTTAACCCTTTCAAGTTTGAATCATTTCACGATGTTTCACGTCCTGTTAGACTCATTAGTTTGCCGCATACTCGGTGAAAATAATGGATCAAATCGTATCAATTTAGTCATTGTTATGAAAATTTAGTTGATTATATACTTAATTAGCTGAAATTATATAGATTAACAAAAGCCTAAAAAATCATCCCCTATTTTGGACTCGATCGTGAAACGGATAAGCTCAACCAGTCACCCCTGAATTCTCTACTAATTATAATCACGATTAGACATAATAACAAATAATGTGTTAATTTGCATGTACTCGATGTCTAGTACAACTATGCATGACATGGTCGCATGATATATCAAAACTTATCTCGAAGACAAACAAACACAATTACCATGTTTTAAGTGATAATGTTGGGTTGGGATTGGGTAACATGTAAGTTTTTGTTTAGACTAGTCTCGAGACACGAGAAAGTACCCTATGTTAATTTTTTTTTGTAATTCGATTAAATCAACGATAAATAATTATCGAATTTGTACAATACACCGCATACCATTAACCTCACAAAATTAGTATTATGAAACCTATCATTAAAGGCTAAAGCTTTGTTGGGTGTACTTATTTGCAAAGAAAAATCAAAACTTGGGGCTACCATGTGCAACATAAATAATATAAGTAGTTAAGTACACCTTTAGGAAACATAAGTGGGACCCACATAGCTCCTGATTGTCCAATTAGATTGCTAAGTGGATATTAATACAGTAATTCTTGTCCCTACTTAACAAGGATTTGTCTGTCTGGTCTTTGTTTGATTGTGATGTGACCAATTCCCAATGATGTGTCTTGTTGCTTGGGATCGAATTGACGAGTTTAACGATCTACCTATAGTGAAATATACAGTATACATAAATCGGTTTCTGTATTCGTATATGGTTGACTCGATATAATCGGTTGTATGAATGTTTCTGAGTTGAGACTAGGGTCGAGAGGCAGTACTTGTATGGTTGATTATGGTGTTTTAGATGGTTAAACATAAACAAGCACATTTAGATCATCATAGTCATCATTAATCATCTTATCAAATTAACGTATAATCGTAACGGTTTACTCAACCTTGGTTTCAGATGACGGTGTATGCAAATGGGGTGTCAGTGTTGATGCCCGGAAACAACATCCCTACGTTCATAGCACATCCAGTCCCCGTCCCAGTTGCTGTCCCCGATCCTCCACGGTCGCCACCACCACCGCCTCCTCCGCCCACAAACTCGGATTGAAGATTTCTGAACAAAATCGGCCAAATGGCCTTTTTGTAAATATTCAAAGCTGTAGGGGTGGTTTAGACTTTAGACAGAACTGGAAGATTGCTCATTTTTCTGCAGCTAGTTCACGATAAAATCGATGTTGATACGAGTTTTTATCTCAAATTATTTACCGCTGGGATAAGTAATTGCCGTGATGCAGTCGCCGCCGTGAACGTCAGCCTTCCTGATCGGACTTAACACCTCTGGAATTTTTTTCTCCGACGACAGTCGCGCGCTTCTTCATCATCGATTATTCAAACTGTCCGCTTCCCTCTTGATACAATAGCGGGGTTCTTCTCCTCTAGCCGTCTCCATCGCGGCGATTTGAGCTCTGTTTAGCATTCAATCGGAGCGGCGCAATCCGACGTGGCAGAGAAGAAAGGATTCGCCGGAGCCGGAGAGGTTGAATCGCGGGAAAAAATCCGGCAGATCCAAGCACGGCGCGTGTATTCACACAGGCGCGTTGAAGACCACGCGCAAGTGTATCACACTCGCGCGTGGGGAAATGGCGCGTGGTAATCGTTCCCCACTCGCAAAACTGGCGCGTGTGGTCTACTCGCGCGTGTACGACACGCGTGAAACTTTCCGGGTCGGCGGTTTTTGGCCGGGTCGGGTCAAAGGCAATATAAGGTCTAGGCCTGTTGAGCGAGAGGATGCAGGCCTGGGCCCATTTGTTTTGGGCCAAAACGAAGTCGGGTCGGCGTCTATTTTGAAACCCCTTAAAACCCGGTCGGAGCTCGCCCCTCTCCAAACAACGTCTGAAAATTGCACACTTTGAAAACGACGACGTTTTGTAAACGATAAGGCTTTGGCTCGTTGTGTGGAGCGTTGCGGGCCTGGGTCCATTATATTTGGGCCAAACTCAATTGGGCCGGCCTAAATTTCGGAGCCCCTTAAAACGACGCCGAATTGAACGAAGAAAAATTCCGCCGTGCCTGAATCTCTTCCGCCACACCACCGGAGATACTCCGGCGTACGTGCCGCCGGAACTAATCGATTAGAAAAGATACGTAACACAAACAGCAGATCCGGCATAGGCATCACAATACCATTTTCGCCGTTTCCGGTCTCGGTTACCGTTTCCGCTGTCAGACCCTGTGTCGAGCTCCGTAGAGAAATTCCTGTCGCGGCGGCGCCGGAATCTGACCTCCGGGATCTGTCCAATCGCCGCCGGTTGAGTTATTGGTGGAAGAATGGAGGACGTTTTGGGCGAAATTTCTGTTGTCATATCAAAATCCAAGCTATTTACTTCTTCATAGCTCTAGAATGAATTGAAATTATGAATTTAATTTCCAGTATTCGTTCGGTTATGTAAATGGCATAAATTTAATGTCGATACAGTTTTTATACTTGCTAGATAAATAAGTAGTACAATGTTTATTAGATCTCGATATAAATTTGGATAACAATTATATTGAACACATATATGATTGATGATTTGGTAAGGGTGAGTAGGAAATAGTAGATGGAATTTGTTAAAGTTGGAGATTTAAATTAATTTTTGGTATGTATATTTGGTAAAGAAAATAGGAGAAGAAGACAGTGGGTCCCATTATTCTATTTGGGGGGAAGTCAGAATTTCTGATAAAAGTAGAAATTGTCAGAATACACATTCTGGAGACAATAAGAAACTTTGGGTATCTGAAATACAAAACCCCAACTCCATTAGACAGTAAACAAACAAGGATATCTCAGAATACAGAGTTTCCAAGAAACACAGCTGGATTTCCCCTGTAACAAACGACCGGCTATGTAGAAGAAAGAGCTGTAAACTGTAATTGAAGATCTTAATCATGCGATCTAGTTACATGAACTTAAATCGACATACCCGTAGACATGGTGATCGACAGGGGTCGATGAACAGAAGAGGAACAGCGATGATCCTCCAAAAGCGTGCAAGAGAGGGAACGGATCCGCCGATCTTGATCTTGAACTGGTAGGGTTTCGCCTTCTCTCTCTTTCCTATAAACCTTTAGTGTGTTTTTACAGCTTAACTCTTAGGATGGAATAAGAGTTATATTTATAGGCAGAGAGAGGGGCCAAACCCTAATGATCTTTTAATCTCAACCGTCCATCAATGTTTGAGTTATTAATTAGGGTTAACTTCTAAGTCCAAACTCATAAAGGAAAAAAAAAAAGCTTTATCCAACAGTTTTTCCTAACCAGATCATGTTAAGTTATTTGGGCCACATAAGAAAAGGAAGATATATTAATGTATTAAAATATATCTTACAAGAGCATCATATCACATTTTCCCTCCTTATCCCTTTCCAAATTTCAGCTCTCTCCCAAAAAAGCTAAACAAGACAAAATTTTTGGTGCATTTTCCACTATTCATATGTTTTTCTATATCTTGTTGAAAATTTCATGTAAATTGTAATTTGTTTTCAATTGTGTTTCATATTTAACTTGATCAAGATTTTAACTTTGATAAGCACAACTAGGGTTAGTAAGAGAGTTAAGAAGGATGATTAAGTATGCGAAAAAAGAACCGTTTAGAGAGGTTTCGTATTGGGAAGTTCATGTAGGATGAGTAGAATGTAATAAGTAATAACAGTGTGTATGTGTATTTTTTTCGTTTTTGATTTGTAGAGCTCTCATTGAAAAAGGCATGCTCTAATAGGGTTGGGGACGTCCGATCAACCTTGTTCACGCCAATGAAGGAGTGAGAGTCGTGGAGATGGCTTTGTGTTCCGTGACCCTATGTCCAAATAGATTGGACATTACAGCTCCCATGAAACACCATTCTGTGATGATTGAGACCCACTTTCAGATTTTTGATAATTCGTCCTGGGGTATTGAGATACTCTCTAGAGACATTGTAACTTCTCGTCTTGGATTATCATACGAGACGGTTAGACATATATACTCTCATCATGTATGTTTCATTGACTTTGCCTTAACCATTGGTCACAGATCCTATCCAAGTCGGACTTCAGTGGTGACCCATCACTTATAATCATCAAAATTGTTCGTGATCATATGATCGAGTAGATTTCGAGTATCAACTCACTTACTCAATTCTATGAAAACAATGGTAAAATGAAACGAGAGGATTGCATAAAGAAGAGACAAGCAATTTGAATTATGGTTGGAAGGTAGATTACCTTTTCCTCCCTCAACGTTATTTGACAAAGTTAGGGGCAAAAGGACAATTGCTTTGGCAGAAAAAAAAAATCCCTTTTCTCTCTTTCACCTACCCATAAAGGATTGATCTTTTTTTCTGTTTGGTGTATAGCACAAATAGGATCGTTGGGAATTTGGATTCAAATTGGTTGGGAATTTGGAGAATC
This sequence comes from Linum lewisii, assembly GCA_034768395.1. Taxonomy (NCBI): domain Eukaryota; kingdom Viridiplantae; phylum Streptophyta; class Magnoliopsida; order Malpighiales; family Linaceae; genus Linum; species Linum lewisii. The sequence goes on from CM068299.1 coordinate 884,930, forward strand.
TAACGGTTCTGATCGGTTAGATTTTGAATCATTGAAAAGAACGATAAAAGGTTATTTCTTTATCATCTGAGTGGATCATTTTGATTTTTGTCTTGTTTCGAGATACTGATGGGCATAATGTGATATGGGGGTCGTGCTCAATTATCAAGACTGAATTGAGAGAAACAGTGACAGGTTTATAGATTGCATGGGATAGTTCAAGTGCAACTGGATTCGCGTGTTGTGATGCAGGATAAGTTGAGAAATTGTGCTCAATTACTAACACTATTGTTGAGATCGTCAATTTTCGTGAGACGTTGGATCAAGACTAGTTGGTCAAAACCGAGAATGACAGTTCGGGCAGATTATTTTCTAGCCATGGACATGGTATGTCTGCTCGTGTTCATTCTATTTCTGCTTATGATCCTATGTCGTCTCATAAACTTTCGTACGACTTGTTCGAAATTTTCAAGTCTAATTCGGGTTTGAGTGAAAGATAGACAAGAATCAAGAGAAAAGTCAACTCATCAACTCATTTCATTGATTTCAACCCAAAAGATCCAACCCAAGATCTTCCATTTTGTCTTGACCAACTCATTACAATAATTCCATTCACATCAATGAACCAAAACCAACAAATCCATATAAATTACAATAAGTGAGCTTACAAAATCTCCTCCGGTTAATCGCCGGCGACGGTCGCCGCCGCCGATCACCCCTCAAAGAAATATAAAACATTCAAGTGAAACCAGCGGGTTCTCCAGCGACTCCTTAGCTTGATTAGCGTCTTCCTCCTTCTCACGATGTTCATTTCCCATTTTGCCCTCCGTTTCCTTCTCGGGTCGAGTCGGATCCTTCCTGACCCGACTCGGCGACTGGTTCGTCGTCCTCTTGACCGGCCCGTTCCGACCGCCACCACCAGCTCCCGCCGCCATCGTCGTCGCAGATCTGTGCTTAGCTGGGGACCTCGATCTCCTCCCTGAGCTGTCTCCTGGGTCCCTCCTACTTGGGTCGGGTCTCATCGGTTTCCTCGCACCGGCCGGGTTATGACCCGATTTCACTCCGCCGCCGCCGCCTCCGGCGGCGGCGGCGTAGTTCTTCTTCGCTGGAGACCGGTCAGATCTCCTAGTCGGCGACCTCCCCACGAACCTCTCCCTCCTCGGACCCGAATCCGCCGTCGACCCGACCCGGCTCCTCGCCGACGACTTCGACGCCGGAGACCTCCGATTCACCGGCTGCTTCACTTCGTCGTCGTTAGTCAATGTCGACATCACGCTCTCGCTGATGCTAACACTAACGCTGCACACCTCCGACGGATCTTGCTCCGAGATCTCCATTTTCTCCACCGCCGCCACCTCCGGCGGCGGCGGGTCAACCTCCTTCTTCACCAGGAGATCCGGCTCCGGCTGTGGCGGCGGGGGAGGAGGGGCGAAATGCGGAGGAGGACGAGGAGGCTTGGGGTTAGGGGTTTCGGAGGAGAGAACTTCTTTGACTGTCTCTTCCTCGTAGGACGGCGGCGGAGCTCTGCTCTCGGCGGTTGATTCGAGAGACTTCGCCGGAGGCGGTGGAGGAGGGGAAGGTTTGGCGGTGGTTAAGCAGCAACCCATTTGGTGGAAATTGGAATCAGATAAGGAAATGAAGAGCTTGGGCTGTGATTAGGAATTTAGGATTTACAGATTTGCAGAAGGAAGATGAAGAAGAAGAAGAAGACAAATAAAGATGCAGAGTGTGGAAAGAGGAAAAGAGTGAGCTCTCGAGAAAAGATATGTGGAAAGGTGTAAAAGAAGAAGAGGTTTAAATGCTTGATTGGTCACTTAGGTTTTGGTATGTAGCATATTGGTCATCCTATTTGGGGGGGGGGGATAGTGTCCGGTTTGAGTTTGGGTTATTGGTTAGTCGAGATCGGGGGTCTGGATACGGATTAGAAATCTTGAATTTCCGAACCCTCTTCCTTAGGGTCTGGCTCTATTAATGCTAGAGAGGTACTTATTAAAGTCGATTGTGAAGTTTATAGTGTAGAATGACCGTTATAGTTGGTCATTTGAATTTACAATAGATAGTTACCGTCTTACCGGGACTGTTAGAAAACTGGAAAAGAAATTCATTCACTTACTAACAGAAGTTATGATGATCCACGTGTTAAGGTTGATGAACGTACAAACACTTGCTAAACACTAGATCTTAGGAGTATTAATGGACATTAATCATCCCAGATCTCTATAAATAAGTTTTCTCAACGACGGTAATAAAGATGAGATATTTTCTACTCAAAATACCTACTTGTTAAATTTCTCCGTTTTCTCTTCTCCATCTCATTTCTTAAGCACTTATCTCGTTTCTTCGTTTGTAATTCTGGAGTGAAATGAAGAGAACCAGCTCGGACTAAAGTGACCTAATATGTAACTAGTTCAAAGTTAAGTGATCAATTGAGTATTTGGACCTAAAGAAAATGGAAGCCCATACAGTCAAGGAATTGGATTTATTGCTACTATTCTTCCTAGCTCGGCTTTTCATGACATCTTTTTCAGCTAATTTTTTGTTATTCTATTTCACCAATTCTAGGTGTATGAAATCGGGTAGCCACTCGATATCCGGCCAAATTAGGTGGAGATTACTCGTTGACCGGGTACGGGTGAACTCGGTACCCAGTTAGAGCGATAACGGGTGGGGACGGGTTTCAAGGTATCCGCCTCATACTCAACACTACATGTTACAAATCCAATAGGTTAATGATTACATGTAAACGTTATTGATCCGCCTTGCTGGGTCAGTCAATAAAGAGGTTCAACCAAGATGGTCAAACTAATAAGTCTTGGTGACACCTTGGTCGTGAATGAGTGTGCCTTGCAAGACGAGGAGAGATGTTAGGGTAAGTGAGGGCGTGTATAAATATGGTATGGAGAGAGATGTGGGTAATAGAGAAGTACCGGGCGTGCGCCATAGAATAGGGCGGATGACCACAACCCTTAGCGTGCAGTATCAGGTGTATAGTCTAGGTGTTTCGTGTCGTCCATTGTGTGGGGGACCTCCTATTTATAACTCCTTCATGACCATAGCTATTGTGCTTCATGTCACCATCTTGACGGACCGCAAGTGAGGTGGAAGAGGGGCCCATCCAGCAGCATGGCCGCTGTCAGGGGAGAGTTGTCTCTGCCCAGACAGCGAACGACATCTTTGATTTGACCAGAGGCAGTCGTTGGTGGGGTGTCAGGGCGTGGCGCCCTGACACCGATTGTGACTTCCACGACGGGCGAATGAGGGTCTCAACGCCCGGTCCGGTGAGACTGAGAACTCTTGACCACTATGTTACAAACCTTATACGTTAATGATCAGAATAGCTTGATACTAAGCCCATTCGAGAATTCTCGATATTGAACATTTCGAACCGATTTATAACTAGTTAGCGGTTAAACCCATTTGAACCAAACCCACATTGCTAACCAAACATGACGCTGGCCTACATGCATAGAACAATCAATGCAATGCAACGCTCCCAGACTAGCTGTAAGGCAATCGAGAGCATGATGAGATAATCGTACGGTCGTAACATGAATCATGATGATCAAACGGCGGTGAATATCTGAGATTGGTACACACTGTTTTCATATGTGAAAAAGGAAAGGTAAAAAAATCCACAAGTGTCCTGTGAAAATGATCAAATGATGAAGAAGATCGTCGACGTCACGCAATCACCTGCAAATTTTGACCTAGAGATAACGTGTTAGGGTTTGTTTCAGAGATTTCCCTCGTCACGAATACTCTAACGTTCGAAACTTATCTCAAACCCGAAACCCGTTCGGATTTACGGGCTCCCTAACTTCAAACAGGTTTGGGTTCTTGGACTTTAGACTACCCGAACTCAACTGAGATGTTGGCATTGGAATGAAATATTTTTTGTTTCGAAAAGTAACCATTGGAAGAGTTAGCGACTCGGAGGAGCGACGACGGGAAGGCACGAGCTGATCTTGCTGTTTGCAGTGGCGTAGCCAGAACTTCTGCCAAGTGGGGTTCATTATAAAAAAAAATCAGCAAAATAATCGAAACATAAGAGTCTCGATCAAGTCCAAGTGGGGTCCAGTGTTCAATTATAAGCATTTATGTTACTATTTTACATAAAATTTTTCAAAAAATTATTTGTCTAGTGGGGTTCGGAGCATCCGCTTGAAGCTCCTGGCTCCGCCCCTGGCTGTTTGGAGTCTGACACCGACACCAAGTGATCGACCTGGAGGCGGAAGTTGCCGATATGGACACTTGTCGACGCCTGACTAACTGCGGAGAGGCAACGGCGAATGATGGTAGTTGGAAAGGGTTGGCTAGCAGATGGGAGTGTGTGTAAATCCGTTGTGCCATAAATGTACTGGACCTGGGCACTTGGTGGCCGAATGAATTTGTCTAGTTCAATGAGTGTTCTCTCGCCAATAAAGACACATTCTCGTCGATTAGAGCATAATAATAGCTATCGTTTAAATTCGAGAATAAGCCTTTCCTCGATTCAAGTTTACCGTCTCAACCATATCAAAGCTGCCGCTATCAAAGGAGCCATAGCCACGCTACATGGGCCGCCAATTATAGACATTTAATTATTATTAATATTTTGTTAAAAACTATGATAATGTCGTCCACTAGGATCCATGATTAATTTATTTAAATTAATTAAACCCCAACTTGGCCTAGATTGTCATGATTAAATTAATGAGTGACTGACTAAGATATAGAAGTTCTCTAGATTCTAATGTGGTTGGCTATGTTCATGAATTTATATATTAAGATACCATTTTCTATATGAAATAACAATGAGGAAATAGCACTTTGCCCCCCCTACTTTGCAAACTTAACATATTACCCCCTACACTATAAATCATTTTTTTAACCTCCTCCTACTTTGACCACTTTGCATTCCAACTAGTGTCTTCATGATGTTAATTGGTGCGCATTCAGTACAACACGTTAGCTCCAATAGCCATGTATTGACTTAGTAATTTTTTTTTAATTGAGAATATAAGTATATGTAATTTCATAGGATGAAATCGACGAATGAAACATATGATTCTAAAAACCTTTCGTATATCACCATACTCTTCGCGGTACCTCCTCAATTTATCTCCCTGCCAACTCTTAGTGTCCTACCTCCGATATCTCTCTCCGTCGGTGTGCAGATGTGTCCAGATTTAACGTCATGAAGACGTTAGTTGAATCTTATAAAAAAAAAAGACGTTAGTTGAAATGGAAGGACCCAAAATGCAATGTGGTCAAAGTAGGAGGGGTAAAATGAGTGATTTATAGTATAGGGGGCTATTTGTTAAGTTGGAAAAGTAGAGAGGTTAAAGTGCTATTTTCTCAATAACATTTTAATTTAAGCTAACCATGGTTAAATTTCATGGGCTTAGTCCATCTTAGCCCAATACTAAGTAGCCCATTTGGAAAAGTGAAACCAGGCTTGTTTACCCGGGTCGGCCCAATCAACGTTTTGGGCGGGAAAAAGTTTTCGGGCAAACCAAATTCGCCAAAGGGAAAAATAGCACTTTGCTCCTCTATTGTTTTCAACTTAAAAAAATAGTCCCTTATACTATAAAATCGCTTTTTTTTTTATCCCTTCCTACTTCGACTACTTTGTCGTTTGGGTCATTCTGTTCCAAGTTTTTTGTTGTTCTTAACATCAATTGGGAAGTTCTCAATATGTAATCGTTGCCTTTATTTATCGCTTTTGCTAGTACTTCATTTATCGTTCCTTGTTATGTCAAAGAAGCTGTCCATTTTAGTTAATAAATGTTATTCGATGTCTCTCAAGTTAGAGAATAATAAATCTATCAATTTGGGTGGAGAATTACGATGTTGATAATAGCTATATATCTATTCAGACATATCTCTCAACAAGCGTTACCAGATACAATAAAAAAAGTATAAACCAAAATTCTAAACTTTAAGCACAATTTGTCATAAGTATCTATCTTATCATAATATTATAATTAGTAATCTGGTCTTGGTATAGGGCAGATATGTCCACATTTACTTTCTCAAATTGGATTTCAGGTTGACCAGGGTTTTTCCCGTTCAAAGTAGCCAAATTTCGAGGGAGATTTGTTCCCTTAATTGACTAAATTGCAATTAAACTCAGCCAAATACAAAGATTCTATCTTTTTTTTCAACACACACTTAAGTCGATATAGAATCCAAATGTTCCAAAAACAACAAATATTTCCCATGCTTCCCCCTTTCTTAATTAATCCTAATTAAGCTAATTACTCGTAATTACCAATTTTCAAAAACCAATTAAAAAAGAAAGCTTCGTCCTTTTGCGTTCTGTGGGGTTTATGAAAAGACACGAGTAAACACATCCTAATCATACCGTTGCTTTTCCAGCTTTTTTCCCTTCTTCCTTGTTCAAAACCCTCAAAATTCCCACAAGGGTTTTGCAGAACAATGGCTTCTCTCAACTGGGTCGTCTTCTTCTGCTCTGTTCTTTGCCTCTCTGCTGAGCTCTGCTCCTCTGAAACCGACCCTCGCGACGGTGAGCTTGAAAAGGTTAAAAGCAGAGTTCTTTGTTTTGATTTTTCTTTTGACTGTTTGTTGATGTTTTTTTGTTCTGCAGTTGCTGCTGTGAACAGCTTGCACATCTCGTTCAACTCGCCGCCGTTGAGAGGGTGGAATTCGTATGGTGGAGATCCTTGTGGGGAGCAGTGGGAAGGGGTTAGCTGTGTTTTCTCCAATGTTACTGCTCTGTGAGTTTTTGAGTTCTTAGTTGGCAATGTTGAATTGGATGAGCTGAAGGTTTTAACTTTTGAGGGTTTGGGAGTCTGAGTTGAATCTGTAGGAAAGCTGTTTAATGTTGCTATAGCCTATAAGGGAATCGAATATTGGATAAGTGTCATATATGTTAATATTGCAATTCAACCTTCTTGATTGATCGTTCACTTTTGAGTTGAGTCAATCGACTTGAAGAATCGGTCTGAGCGGGGTTGAGAGCGGTTTTGGAGAGTTTAATAGTTCTGTGGCATCAAACTGATAGGTTTTTTCTCATGAACCATTGCGTCCCAGTAACTCGAGTTTTTAACAATGGGTTGTGAATGAATCAACCAGTTAGTGAACAATTCAAGGTGTTTGAGTTTCGTCCAGTTCGGTTTAAACAACACTGTTGTTTACTGCAGTTTTTGATTCATGGCTCCTTTTGGTTTAGGAAACTGAATGGGATGAACCTTGGTGGTACCTTGGACGATGCTGTTGAACTCTTTGATTCCATTCTCGAAATGTAAGTGATTTTCTTGTTCATCATAAAGAGATTGAATCAATGAAGCTAAGGAGGAAATTTGATTTGATTGGTGTGTTTGAAATCAGTGATCTTAGCAATAATCATATAGAAGGGAACATCCCTGGCAATTTCCCACCTACATTGAGAAACCTGTAAGTGTTCCTTTCTCTATATGAAACTGGGTTGTTTGGAATTATCTGGAATCAAGCTTAAAGATTGTTCCTTTGCTTCATTTGATCAGCTCTCTAGCTGGTAATCAGTTCAACGGAAGCATCCCGGGCACATTATCGACGCTGACTCAGTTACTCGACTTGTAAGTTTCGTAATTGAAATTGAAACCTACTCGATTGTGGATCCATTGATGCATATCTATCTATGGCTATTTGTTCTTTCTTCCTCCTTCAGGTCATTGAGCAACAATGCTCTTACTGGAGGTATCCCGGATTCGTTTCAACTGCTTACTAGCTTAGTAAACTTGTAAGATTATTGCATACTTGTAGTTACGATGATAAATAATGTTCTTTTGATGCTTGTTCTGTTAATGATTTGTTCTTTGTTATGGTTCTGTCTCTGTAGGGACTTGTCTTTCAACAACTTGAGCGATATCCTTTCCCCAATCGGAAGCTTATCGGCCCTTACCTCGCTGTGAGTGTAATGTTATATGAACCGAACAGCTTGAGTTATTGAGATGTAACGATTTTTTTTTGGTTATGCAGGCATTTGCAGAACAATCGACTTATTGGTACACTCGATGTTCTTCAGGATCTTCCTCTTCAGGACCTGTAAAGTTTTCTTCCCTTCATAGCTGAACCACCATTGAATATTATAACTGCCTCTTGACGCAAAATTTCCTGTACAGGAATGTTGAGAACAATCTGTTTTCAGGGCCTGTACCTGCTAAGCTGTTGAGCATTCCGAATTTCAGGTTTTGAAGCCATTCGTGTTCGTGTTAAGTTAACTAATTATGATCCTTTACCAACAGCTCGAGTTATTGGAATTTTTTGATTGCAGGAGAGATGGGAATCCATTCAATACGACGATTCTACCTTCTCCGCCTGCACCGATCCTTCCATCTCCACCTCCGGCTATTCTCCCGCCTTCTGCACAGCCACCTTGGAGTCCTGGTATCGGACCTTCTTCTGCCTCGGAGAGGCATACGCCTGCAGAACAAAGTGAGCCTTCTGTGTTAAAGGAATGTTATTTAAAATCAATTCTGAATCTCTAACTCGAATTATTGGAATGCAATGGTTATTCACAGGTTTCTCGTCTTCTCGTAAGAAGAAGAACACCATCTTGATTGCGGCCTGTGGGACAGCAGCATTTGTCCTGTTAGGACTGTGTGTTACCTTGCCTATATACTACAGGAAGAGAAACTTGGGACCAGACAACGACCCGGAAATGCTCACGGAAAAGCCTTCGAGAATGGTTTCGAGTTCGAATATTTCTACATCCCTACTTCCATTCCCTCCTGGCAAGGTCACCACCCATGTGAATGAAACGTACAATACCGATTCGAGCATGTCCCCCGCTGGAGTGTTGTCCATTGCTACACTCCAGCAGTGTACGAATAGCTTTTCGGAGGAGAACTTTGTTGGGAAAGGCACACTCGGTAGTGTCTACAGGGCTGAGCTTCCTGATAAGAAGGTAATCCCAGTAACTCGAGTAGTTGAGAGAGGTTCATAATTGGTTTATATACACACTAAAGTCCTGTGTCATTTTTCAGCTGTTGGCAGTAAAGAAACTGAACGCCACGACTTCGAGGCAGATCAGCGATGAGCAGTTCCTTGAGCTAGTCTCGACCGTGTCTCGAATCAAGCACCCCAACATCGTGGAGCTCGTGGCACACTGCGTTGAGCATGGACAGCGAATGCTTGTGTACGAGTACTGCGAGGGTGGGACGCTCCACGATGCATTGCATATCGACGAGGAGATACAAAAGAAGCTTTCGTGGAATAAGCGAATCAGGCTGGCACTAGGAGCTGCTAGAGCCCTTCAGTATGTGTTTAGTTATGGCTAGTTTGGATTAGGGTATTGCTTGTTGATGAAACCTGAAATTAGGGTTCTTGTTTTTGTTGTTTGAAGGTATCTCCATGAAGTATGCAAACCTCCATTGGTGCACCAAGATTTCAAGTCTGCAAACATTCTTCTTGATTACCAGTTAGTGGCTAAGGTCTCAGATTGTGGCATTGGGAGGTTAAAGTCATCAATCCAGGTGAGTTTTCCATTCGAGTTTACGAAACAAGTGGCGAATTCTACGATTCTGGTCATGGATGAAACTGGTAGTTACGTTTACTTGCAGCTCCCCGAACGGAATAAATGCTCAAGGGTACGGTGCCCCCGAGCTAGAATCAGGACGAGGGAGCCACAGCATCAAGAGCGATGTGTACAGTTTCGGAATCGTGATGCTCGAACTCCTCACAGGGAGAAAGTCCTATGACAGGTCTTTGTTCTTAATCTTAAGCTTACACTCTTTCAATGATCCTTCCTTCTACTTGATGATTCTAATTAATTTTTCCTCGACCAGCTCACGAGCTCGAGCTGACCAGTATCTGGTACAATGGGCGATCTCAAAGCTCCACGACATTGACTCATTGTCGAGGATGGTCGATCCTTTGTTGGAAGGCTCATACCCTGCCAAGTCATTGTCTCGATTCGCTGATATAATCTCGAGATGCATTCAGGTTAGCCACATTGTTGTGCAAGTAAGTCAACAAAGGAAAGTCAACTCACTAATCGATTCGTTTGTTTTTCGTGTTTGCTTGACTGCAGTCAACGCCCGAGTTCAGGCCGGCCATGTCTGAAGTTGTGCAGGATCTTATGCAGATGATATGAACATATCTAAGAACAGCATGAGATGCAAATTTTGGAAGTAGTAGTAGCAGTTGAAGTGTGTGGCTTTTGTTTGTGTGAATATATATACAATTAGATCTTGAACAAGAAAATCGGTTCGATTTAGGAGGTTTGTGTTGGACCGTGGTTTGGTTATTTGCTCGATCGAAAAATGAATGATAAAGTTTTGGTTGAGTAAAGTAGGCTCGAGTCGTTAAATGTGAAATAAATATAGATATGATGTGCGTTTCGTAAGAGAGTCGCAAGAAAGACCAGATATAACCTATCTATTGTCATTTATGCTACGAAACGAGTGGCTCTGTTTCTCTAATGTCCGTGAGTTAGGCTAGTGCAAAACCGATCTCGACTCCATTGCAAAACTTAAGGGGGAGACGTATTAAGCCATTTAGGATCGAAAATTAGCCACAATCAGATATGAATTGTTATGAAATACCACTAGATCAAATACGTAAAATACACTAAAAACATATAAAGCCAGTTTCAAAGCTCTAAATACGAATGTGGGGACATGGACTGAGTCACCACTCCCAACGCACATGTCTCTTTGCCAACGTTAAGCAACACAATCATCTGTCACAGACCGTTCCCGAAAGCTAAAAGTTAAAAGATAACGAATTCAACAACTAAACACACTCGTACGAAGCTAGTATTAATTTTACGGAGACTCGAACCCTAAATCGAAAAGGGACACGTGGCACACTGTTAAGGTTTAGGGTTTGGCAAATGCATGTGGATCTGGTGATCTTGAGATGTCGGCCGACTTCCTAACAGTCAGAACACCATTGTTTAAGTGTTGTTTAATTTAAGTTTGGGTCAATAGCATAGGTGATCACCTAAGTTTGAGGTTATAACACTGTGATCACCTAAACTTTGTTTTACTACATAACACTCATCTGTATTTAAACAAGGTAACCTCAAAATAACTCGGTTGAATCACAGATGGCAGACCCAAACACAGATGAGTGCTCAAAACACAGATGGCAGACCCAAATACAGATGAGTGTTCAAAAACACAGACAATTCCCTAATAACTCGGTTGAATCCTCAAAATAAATTGAGTCAACTCAAAAAACAAACTAATACCTAAAAAGATGGCAGACCCAAACACAGATGAGTGCTCTGTTACAAAATAAAAATTTGGTGACCACAGTGTTACAATCCCACACTTAGGTGACCGCCAATGTTTTTTATCTTTGTGTTTGAATCTGCTTGACGACAAAAATTCCGAACGTGGACAGCAATTAAACGCCACCTTAATTGTCTTCCACTCAACCACATGCAAACTAAATTAAAATTAAACTAGATTAGTCGCGATCTGTTGGCAGACTTCAACATAAGATAAATATTTAAAACATTAAATATTTAGTACGTCTGGACACAACCCCTTCAAGTTGGCCACGGGGCTTCCTATCCTCTCCAAACTCAGTCGAGTATCTTCGTACCTCCTAAATTTTAAATTCTTTACAAAGTGAACTCATTACTTTAATACGGGTTCAGAGCAGTCCTACTAACGTCAGCGGTGTATTTTTTTGGCAATTTTACCACGTCATTGTTGACATGTAATAGAAAATATAATTTGAAATTTAAAAACTAAAGATATTTAAAAAAATTAAAGATATACCTGCCAAAGAATTAAAAAATAACTGTAGACAGCCCATTGACCGATTTTTTGTGTTAATATTTTACCGAAAAATATTTATTTTTATTTTTATTTAGATTACTTAGAAGTGTGGTTGAATTTTTTCTACTTTTTAATATATAATAATTTAATTCATATGTTGGTAAAAAATTATAAATTTGTTATCAATTGTTGGAATATAATAAATAAAAGCATTATAATTATGCTTTATTGTTGTTACGTTGAAAACACTGCAACTTTTCTTTGATTAAATAGTAAACTACTCCAATCATTAGGTGTGGCATTGTTGGTTGTTCACTTTGTCTCTTAAATATGAGGTTGAGAGTTCGATCCTTGTTCGTGAGAAAATAATCAAAAAATTTTGTTTGCCAAAATCGACTTTTATCCAAAATACCCTCATTCCTAGAATGATGGAGAAGCTCTAAAATTCCCAAAACGCTATTTAATTTAATTAATTGTTATTAATTTAAAAATACGAAACGATTCTTCTGGAAACATCACTTAAAGCTAATTTTGTTTGTTTATGTTGCCGTTATGGAAGGTTTCTTGTCAATTCTCAGTTTCAAAGGCTGAGATGGCTACTGCCCAACCAAAACCCTAAACCGAATCTCGAACATCGGGCAAAATCGTCTGGTTCGGTCAGAATACACGTTAGTAGGGACATCCAAAACGATTTTGAGCTTGACTCACCGGACAGTTCGGGATAACGGGTAGTTATTTTAGTAGGTGTAGAGCTCAAGATAACGGGTATCTTGAGCTCGAATTTAGGATATGGTTTTGAGAATTTTGAGGTTTGGAACATGGATTTTTTTAATGTAATTGATGGAAACTAAATGTCGAGGCTCGAGATCAACCAACCAGGTCCGAGGATAATTCGGCTTCGGGCCTGTGGATTTTGGAGCAATATAGCTAGTTTTCATCTGTTCACGAGTTTGACGGGTAGTGGCGCATTTAATGCTAGTTGGACGGGTGCTTAGAGGTACTAACTATTAAGTGTCTTACTTTGACGAATCTCTTACCTAAGTGTCAGTTCGTTACGTATAAAGATGAAGCCTGTAATACAGTGGCGGAGCCATGAAATACAACGGGCCAAATACACAATTACACCACAACAAAAACTCAAAATATACGTATTTTAGCTACCTGTGTTCGGAGAATCCTGGTTCCAGTCCCAGTATAGACACACCACCAAGCTCCGCCACTATTGAAACATCGTTGGAAGACTCTCAAATCAGTCTCTCCACCCCCACATTCTCACTTAACTCGAACTCAACCGTGAACTCACACACATCGTTCAATATCCGTGTACATGAATACTTTAAAAACCCGATCATCGAATTTTAAACCGTGATTCTGACCCGATCTAGTGTTTTTAAATACAAAGTGGGGAGAGCACAAAGGAACAATGCCCTAAATTTTTTGCCTTGTTCAGAGAATCCGAAATTCTGCTGCTACTGTTCTTGCTTTCTGCAGTTGAGTTTTTTTTTGCAGAGCTTTGATCAGAAGCAGTCCCCACTCTCCACCTACCACCCATTAAACCATGCCAACTCATCGGGTCATTTGATCATACCTAATTATCCGAACACTCGACCGGCTCGCAAACCCGAGTAATGATCAATCCGGTCTTTACTCGGACCACTAAATGTCGTTTCGGGTGTTACTAACTTATGAGATAATGTGGTTTGAGCGGATCATGGGTAGGAGGCTTTTCGATGTGACCCTGGTGGGGATTTGATTGGACATTGTGAATGAATACGTTCTTATATAGGTAGTCTGTTTTTGAGTCGGTTGTATACACAAACATGTCCAATGTGGAGGGACATATAGAATTACCGTTGCTAATCACTCTCGTGCACACGTATGTCAGTATGACAGTGTGGGCTTATACTGTCTATTGCTCGTTTTCTATCGTTACTGAAACCAAAAACTCTTCAACAAGCAGCAAAGATTGTGATCTACTGAATCTTCTCCCTCCTTCTCTATAGAATTGAGAATCTCTCGAGACCTTGTAAGTTCATTTGGATGATCTTATTTGACTAATTACTCGAATGATAATAAATTGTGAAATGACTGAAAAGGACATAAGTGGGCTGGTATAATTACTATAAACAACCATCATAGTCATGCCCTCCACTCCACAATGGTCAATTGATTATATAAATCATATCATATGCTTTCTTTCATAATCATTAGCTCCAAAATGGGATTCTAACAACTATATATTATTATCAATTGGTGCAATTAATCATGTTGTTTGTCACATGAATTATGCCTAGTATGTGCCAAGAGCCGCAGCTAAGCCCAGTCGGACGTACATACATGAAGCCTTGTAGGTCTAAACAAGACATAGTCGTTCGTGGCCTAGCAGAAGTATGGTCGGCAGGCGCTTAGGGTTTCGCCATGGCTCATTTGGGTTGTACGACAGCCAACAACCAAGATCGTCCTACAAGCGGGTGACAAATCAGGTGACACCTCGACCCGGATCCCTGGGTCCTATAAATAGAGACCTGACCCCAACATTGGTGGGACATGACCTAAGACTGAGACGCTACGCCTTAAGCATATTAATACGTCCTTTAGCATGCTTAAGGCTCTCCACTTAAACCCTCAGGGATACCCTTGTACTCTTTGTCTCGCCCATCTCCCTCTTAGTCATACCTTACTATACGCCCACTTACTACTGGTTCTTGTACGCCTTGTGAGGTACGCTCCAGACTCACACTACAAAAAAAGTTGATCTTTAGCTACTCTAAATTACAACGGCATGAAAATGCAGTAGCAAATAGTTGATGTTTGCTACGACAATCACTAATTCATGCATGTAGTGATTTGCTGTAGCAAATACTATTGCGACACCACTATTTTACGACGGGGATACTGAGTAAATTTTATGATACACTATAATAAACTAATCATGAATTTCAACTCATTTAACGATACACTACGATAAACTAATCGTGAATTTAAACAGAATCACTCAACCAACTTAATATAACTACCTAAAATATCATATATAATACTATTTAATTATTTAAATATCATATATAATACTATTTAATTATTTATTTAAAGTAAGATTGAGCTATCAAAAGTTTGGTCCACTTAAAATAACAGAAAAATAAAAAAGATAAATAAATAAAAATTAAAAACCTGAACGTAAAAGAAAAACGAAAGACCACCACATTTTCCACCGACGTCGACGTGACGGTGGTCCCCACCGGCGCGCCCTCCGCCGCTCAGTCGTGTACGTTCGCATAAACCGGTTCGGTTCGAGTTACTATCACCCATACCCGTTTGGGTAATTAATGAAACCCCACAAGCCCATTTCCGTCAATTCCAGAAACAAATGAAGCTAGCGACAAAACGACACCGTCCTCAGAGGAAGAAATATAGCTACCTTCCTTATCGTGTCTGAAAGATCCGAGAATTTTTCCTTTTCTTTCTTCTTCGTCTTCTTCCTCTCTCCTTTTTCTCTCTGTCCACCATTTCTGTGAAAATCACAGTTAAATTGAACGCGTCTCTCGGAAATCGGAACTCCTTCCGACGATTTGACTGCGATTCCGGCGAAATTAGTATCGTCTTCTTCTTCATATTCTTTTACTCCGTCGGTGGCCTCGTTTTCTGTGCTTCGGGAAGCGCGCTGATTCTTCGATCGGAGTGATTTTTTTTGGTTTTAAGGTGTGAGGAAAGCTGGATTGGTGGAGGTTGTAGGAAGAAGAAATGGCGAAACGTGGATACAAGCTGCGTATCCTCAAAACCTCTGTTTCGTGTTGCTTTTCTTTGTTTGTTTGTTTGTGTTTCTGCTTTACTGTGTGCCGAACTGAGCTTCAATTTTGCTCTCGAATGCAGCTGATTTCGTCTAATTTGTGAGATGTAGATTCGTTTATGTTGAGTTATGTGAAATGGAGTTAGATTTATAGTTATCTGAGCTTCATATTCGGTGGCGATTTTGGCGGTGTTGAGATTCTGTTTCTGGGAGTTAGATTTGAGCTATCTGAGCATGGACCAGATTGTTTGAGCATTTATTGTTTTAAGTTACTATTTCAGTGGTTTCTTGAGCTCGTTTGAGTTGGTTGTGCATTTTTAGGAACTTTGTTCTGGCTTCTCTGCAGCTGGAATATCATTTACTGTGTTGCAATATGTGTTATCCTTGACATTGAAATGATATATAGAGGAATTTGTGGCGCATTCCACGAATGTGAATTGCTTGAGCATAGGGAAAAAGGCGGGTAGACTGTTCGTTACAGGTGGTGATGATCATCAAGTGAATCTATGGGCGATTGGGAAACCTACTTCGTTGATGGTTAGTTTCCATTTCTTCACTTTGGATCTTCTTACCTAAGGATTAGTTTCCATATGTGGGGTTTGGTATGGATTTCTTTCCTTATTTGAGAAGGGTGGTCATTTTAATTTGCGTGCTCTAAGATATAGCAGTATGATTATTTTTGGGTATGAAGTTTGAGGTTTTTCTTTGAAATTGCAGAGCTTATGTGGCCATACCAGTCCAGTCGAATCAGTAGCTTTTGATACTGCTGAAGTCTTGGTTCTTGCTGGAGCTTCAGCTGGTGCTATAAAGCTGTGGGATTTAGAAGAGGCCAAGAGTAAGTTGCTTCACTGTTTGAGTTTATTCATGTTTTGTCACCAATTTGTGCGTAATAGAAGATATATTGTATATGGTTTCTTAGCCAGCACATAGTAGAGGATATAGAACGCATTACTTGCAATTAAATTATAAGAACTTGAGTTGTATTTTGTAGTATATCTTATCTGAAACTCTAATAATGTTTCTGATTATTCTTGAAGTGTAGTGGTTCGCACTCTTACTGGACACAAATCCAACTGTAATGCTGTTGAATTTCATCCATTCGGCGAATTCTTTGCATCTGGATCCACGGACACAAATTTGAGGGTCTGGGATATCAGAAAGAAAGGATGCATTCACACATACAAGGGTCATACTCGAGGCATTAGTACCATCAAGTTCTCTCCTGATGGGCGTTGGGTTGTATCTGGTGGATCTGATAATGTTGTAAAGGTGGGAATTGATTTTTCGTTTCCTAAACATACTTTCACGTTTGAACTTGTGTTTGTTTTGTATTGATATTTTTCTTACTATTTGAATAGGTGTGGGATCTTACTGCAGGAAAGCTTCTACATGACTTTAAATACCATGAAGGACCTATCAGATCTTTAGACTTCCATCCGCTAGAGTTTCTCTTAGCTACAGGTGGGTGCTTTTTCTGTCAAGTTTCCTTACATGACTATTTGCCTCCTAGAATGGAAACATAAGCACATGTGAAGTAAATTTCTGCCTAGGTGATCGATTTGTAATTTGATATAACAAAAGGATCTGTGGATAGATTGTTGTTGGGCATCCTCTATTCAGGTTTCTGACGTATGTATTTTTCACCATTTCTCAATGCATATCCTTTTCAAGTAATGAAATATGCCATTTTTGTACAGGTTCTGCTGACCGAACTGTGAAATTCTGGGATTTGGAAACCTTTGAATTAATTGGATCTGCAAGACCCGAGGTATGTGTTATTGGCTTGAGAATCAATTCACCCGATATCTTGTCAATAATTTGTTCTTTTCATCCATTCAAGTCTTTAAGATATATCTTCCTAATTGCAACTGATTGCATTCACTATTCTTTGTTCAATTGTGCCAGTGTTCTTGTGGTGTCCTGTTAAATTCAGTTAAACAACAGCTTATGCTCTTTTATAATGGGATTCAAGTTTCTGACATAGTTAAGTAATCTTTTATTCAGGCAACCGGAGTACGTTCGATAGCCTTCCATCCTGATGGAAGGACCCTTTTTTGTGGACTCGATGAAAGTCTAAAGGTTTGAGAATTCTCCTGCTGATATTTTTCAATTAATCTATTGAGGGACATTAGCTCTAGCTCTATGCTTGCTTTGTAGGTATATTCCTGGGAGCCTGTGATTTGTCATGATACAGTGGACATGGGATGGTCTACACTTGGTGATCTTTGTATTCAAGAAGGAAAGCTTTTGGGGTGCTCATACTATCGTAATTCTGTTGGAGTTTGGGTGGCAGACATTACGGTATTTATTCATCTTCATCTTGTCTCCCTTATTTGTTACTTTCTATACAAGCTTCCAAGTATGACCTCACTATCTGATTCTTTGATCGGCATGAAGGAAATTTTCACGTTCGTTCTCTTTTCAGCTTATTGAGCCATATGGGACCGGTGATGTGCCTGAAGAAGATGACTGCACAGAGCCGATGTTCAATATTTCAAAAACTCATTCCAGGGATGTAAACTCAATTGCCGGTTCGCGCTCTAGGTCTCCTGACATTGACACAAAAGAAATAAAGACCATATATGTTGACTGTGAGTTATTTACTAGTGCCTTCCTACGTGCTCATTATATATGTCCACTTTTTGTTGCTTATATTTTTGTAAACAATGTCCATTTTTTTGGCTGATAAAGAAATGGCACCTTTTATATCATTACGATGTCATTTTACTTGGTAGGGTTAGTTTATTGGATACCAAGACTTCAGCAAACCTTCCTGGATCATCATTCAGGAGTATGTGGTTTACATGAAAACACATTTTGCTTGAGATCTGTAGTGCACGAGTGTCTGATTCTTCTTATTTCTTGTCTCAGCTACTGGTGGAAATCCTGTTCCTGTGCAAAGGGCTGGTTCACTGAACTCTACGGAAGTCGTGTTCCCATCAGACTCGGCCGAAGAATTTCATCCAACAGAAGAGAAGCCAAGTCCTTTTGTGGAACTGAATACAAAATCTGGTGACCAGACACTTCCCAAGTCTCATATTGTACCCGCTGTCGTGCCTCGTGAAGAAAAAGGCTCTGTTGATTCTCGGAAGGAAACTATCACCTTTTCAAGGACTAAACCAGGAATGTTACTTAGACCCGTGAGAAGGGCTTCCAAACATGAAACGGTAGAGCACTCGCCGAATCCCGAACCAGTAAAACTTGGCAACATAACTAGTGTGAAAGAGCATGCCGCTGAGGTTCCCTTGGAGACCAAGATTGTTTATGAAGAGGGAGCTTTGAAGTCTCACGAGGAAAATAATTCTGTTGCCACGAGTGTAGCACAGAAACCTGAGAAAGTTCTTTCACCGGGGAAATCCTCTATTAGTGATAACCGTAAGTTCTAATATCAGATGATGGGTTTTGTACTGATGTTGGATTTGTCTTGTTTGATTGTATGTTGTAACAGTCCCTTAGCATCTTATTTTGGAAATTGTCTTGTTTCTGCAGGTGTTGAACCAGCTAACATTAAAACGGTTGAATCACTGAAGAACATTAATGGAGGTAAAGCATGCAGTTTTCTTGTTGTATTCTAAAGTGCATACAAATTGAAAGAAACTTGAATTTTGTTGTTTTTTTTTTGCTTTTATTTCAATTTCTCCCCTGCTTAAGGCATGCCACATAATCTCCAGATTCAGTTTCCTTTGAGTTGACTGTTGTTGTTCGTGTTTTACTATGCCGTCTGTAAATTGTAATGTTGATTTGGTATGGGAATTTTCCATCTTGCTTTTGCAGGTGATGAACCTGCCAAGTTTAAAAGGATGAACTCAGTGAAGATTGTCAATGGAGGTTAGTAGTTTACTATATACATTTAAAGACCTTGGAAATGGGATCAACATTGAAATTTGTTCCTATTCTTGCAGTAGCTGTGGTTGAAGGCAGAACACGTTCTCTTGTTGAGAGGTTTGAAAGACGAGAAAAACCGAGCAACGAAGTTCAGTCAGCCAGTTTGGATACTTCTGTTCCAGAAACAATTAAGGAGGACACGATAACACCTGATGTTACACCTCAAGTAGCCCCTGAAACAGAGACAACTAAGCCAAGCATTGAAACTCAGTTTGGCAATGGAGATAATTCTGTTCCAGAAACAATTAAAACAGCCACAGTAACACCTGATACCATGACTCCCTGTGAATCTCCTGAAACAGATGGAGATCCAGAAAGGCCGAGTGACGAAGAACAGTCAGCCAATGAAGATAATTCTATCCCAGAAACAATCGAGACGGACACAACTACACCTGATATAACTCCTGATGAATCCCCTGAAGCAGAAGCAGAAGCAGATACAAGTCTACTAACTCCGACAGCACCCATTACACCCTCTCCTGCTGTCCCGGAATCAGATAAAGCTCCAATCCGAATACGCAGGTCTTCTTCTCACGGTAGAAATTTACCTGCCTCTAGTAGCTTAACTGAAATTCATGGAAGACCAATCACACCCATCCCAGAAAGCCTCTTCTGCCGTGCCTGAATCGGATAGAGCTCCAACCCGAGTACGCAGGCCTTCCCCTAGCCAAATAGCTTCTCCTGCTGCACGTGAATCAGATAAAACTGTGCTTCGAGTACGCAGATCTTCATCTCACGGTATGGGCATCCATAGAAATCCGGTGACTCCAACTCCAACTACCTCTCGTGCTGCAACTGAAGTGGCTCGGCCTCATCGTAGAACTTCCAGTGTAGGAACTTTACCGACAGCTGAAAGGAGTAGAACTCGTTACACCTCATCTGCCACAAAGTTCACTCCTGTACCTGAATCAGAAGCTACCCCGCCAGTTTCATCGAATAGGACTTACACCCACGAAAAAGATGCATCACCTTTTGCTACAGTTTTTAAGATACCCCGAGATTTGCCTGCAACGGATAGGGCTACAACACCCATGGTATGCTCTTTGTTCTTCCTTGCAGTAATAGTTTACTAGGGCAGTCGTTTTCTGTTCGTTTTTATGATGCCCCGTTTTCTTATCACTCTGTGCTTAATTTGTGGAAGCAGAAGGATGAGATTCAGATTTATGTGAAGGAGCCGCCAATCTCTTCTGATTGTGAACCTAATGGTACTCCTGAAATTGAAAAATCAGCCGTGACTGCAGTTAACAGGGTTCGTCGCCGTGTACCTGCAATGGATAGAACCACTCCAATCACGGTATTGTCTTAATATGCTAACTGCATGGTGTTGATATAATTAAATGATATATTTCTGTTTCGTTTTCAGTGTTTAGAATGGACTAAATGATACGGTTTATCGTCTCTTGATATATCTAAGACAAGGCTTTGTTGATGTTATTTTCCCTTCACAGAAGAGAGAGCCTAGGGAATCCGTCTCAGCTGAATATGGACACTCTGCAGCATCAAATACTAGCCGCAGTAGTAGCCGTAGTAGTACACCTGAAATGGATAGATCAGCATTTATAACAGTTCAGCTTCCTCGGCGAGTTGACAAAACAGCTCCAGATGCGGTATTTTCTTCATCCTTTTATCTGGAATAGCATATCTTGTGTCAGTTTAATTCTGTGTGGCTTCAGATAATTTAATAATTTGTCATGGTTACAGAACGAAGAGCCTCAGATTTCTGGAAGGGACCCCAGCTCCTCCCCTAATTACGAAGACATGATTGAGGATCTGATGGAGAACCATGATGCCTTTTTAAGTACGCTTAAATCTCGGTTGACGAAGTTGCAGGTAAACTTTCCAGCTTCATGGTTGATTCCTCTTTATCGATGTGAGATGTGTCCAATTGGTCTCGAGTTAGTGAAAGTTGCTGATATTCATGGTTCAATTACCTGCTGTTTTTGTCAGGTCATTCGACATTTTTGGGAACGGAACGATATAAAAGGTGCCATCAACGCCTTGAGGAGACTACCTAATCATTCCGTGGGCATCGATGTAAGGATTCCTTTCCCCCTTTCTTTTGTTCAGATCGTTCGCAGTTGCTCGTGAATAACGATTTATGATGTTATTCCAGGTACAAGCAGATGTGATCAGTGTCCTGATAGACAAAATAGAGATCATCACCTTGGATCTATGTTCATCCTTATTCCCCGTCCTCGTAGGCCTACTCACCAGCAAGATGGAAAGGTATAATTCATTTCTGATATTCTCGCTGCATCGAGAACCCGATTTGTCAATGCAAAATCTAATTGCAGCTTTCTTTTAATTGATTCAGGCATGCAAATGTCTCACTGGAGATGCTGCTGAAGCTCGTAGCAGTCTTTGGCCCAACAATACGTTCAACCGTCTCAGCTCCTCGTCCTGTCGGTGTTAATCTTCACGCAGAGGAAAGGATCGAGTGCTGTAACCAGTGTTTCATTGAGCTACAAAAGATCCAGCAAATCCTTCCATCTCTCGTCAGGTAACTCTTCAAACACACGATAACAAAACACCGAAAACCACCTTTCTGTTTGACCGATCCATTCTTCCGTAAGAACACCATCCAATCATCCCTCGTGATTTTCGCTCTGCAGGAAAGGTGGAGTCCTAGCGAAATCGGCCAGGGAACTGAATCTAGTCCTTCAACGACCTTGATCAATACCTCTCAGTCTCTCGCAGTCATTTGATCCTCCCTTCCTCACCTGACAAATTTTGTCTCACATCGATATCGACATCGGCTTCTCATTGACAGTACCAGATTACGACGGGTCGAAAGTCACTAAGGTATTAGCAGACCCCGGCAGCTCTCCCTTGAAGTCGATACCTCGTGGTATATTTTGCCTTGTAGACATAATACGTAACAAATCTGTAATTTTTTCTTCTCTTGGCTTTGAGGGTAGAAAGTTTCAAAATGTTGTCCCCGTTTTCCAATTTAACATTTGTAATATTAATATAATGGTAGTTCCCAAGGCCAATCGTGCGTTGGCCACGTGTCAGGCCGTCAATCTATCTACAGCATGCAAACCCTAATAATTACAGTAAGCAGTCTATCAGACTTGCTGCTGTATAGTGTATACAACACTGTAATAAGATGATCCAATTTTGAAGCTTTTTAACTGCATTAAGTGCAGTACATTGGAAGAAACAAGAGTGCTCCCCTGTGTTGTTTCTTTTCAATTTCCCCATTCTAATTCGACGTTGGAAGATCCGTTCTTCAATTAATGCTAAGAAACTAACCCAGAACCTCCAAATTTCAATATTCTGTCGTTTGAATTTCCCAACCATCTGGAAACTCTCAATCGATTCAATCATCTGCTTCATCAGTTCGTCTCCCTCTCAGTATAAAACTAAAAATCCATCTGCGTTGTTTCCACACCTCAACAAGCAACCAATCAAGCAAAAATGGCAACCCCATCATCTTCAGCCAAAGTAACCTTGAAGCTGCTCATCGACAAGAAAACCAGCAGACTAGTATACTGCGAAGCGGGCAAGGACTTTGTCGATTTCCTCTTCACCATCCTCACATTGCCACTAGGAACTGTGACCAAGCTACTATCCAAGGACAACAACATGGTTGGCACCCTCGGAAACCTGTACCGTAGCATCGAAGAACTCAGCGACACTTGCATTCAGCCGAAGCAGCGCAAGAACAGAGTCCTCAATCCTGGTCTCCTGTACTTCCCCAAAAGGGCTGCCCATCTGCTCTCTGACGAAAGACTACCATACCACCAAGCATGGAGTTCTACACGTGTTATTCGTCCTCCTGCAATACAGTAAATCATGAATACTTTGCTGCTGATTGTCCAAACTGCAAGTCTCGAATAGGGAGTAAACTCGAGTTTGTTGATATGGCTTCTACGAATCGAAGGGAGAAGAAGGTGGATATGTGAAGGGTGGTGGGCCTTACATGGTCATGGACAACCTTGAGGTGAAGTCCATATCGACCATGTCCATCATGGCTCTGTTCTACAAGTTGAACATCAAGGACGTTGGCTCCATTGAAGAGAAGTTGATTACACTTGGCATGGCTGAGGTAACAATATCTTAACTTGATTCTGAATTTCTGATCACTTCTACTTAGAATCTTATGTAAATGTCTGGATATGGTTAGTTTAATCTGTTTTTTTTTTTTTTCTTCCTGTAATTGTTGGGTTTTGGTTTGTGGTTGTAGGGATTGGGTCTGCTGAAGGCTTCTATGCAGACTGAGTCTGTGCTGACTACTGTGTTCCTCGGAGAAGGAAGGATTGGTCTGAGCAAATCAGCAGTTAATTAGGGTTTCGAATTTTTGGTTGGGGGTTTTTGAAATTGTTGAAGCTATGTAAGGGGTATGAATGTTCTTCAATGTTAGATGGTTGAACTTCTATTCTCATAATTGAGTATGATTTCGAACTTGTAAGATTTCTAATTTGACAGATTCTTGAGAACAACCGTATTAGATACTTGTTTTCTTTACTGATGACAAAGGGTGTGGTCTTGGAGTCGTACTTGACTAGTTTACTATTGACTTCAACCAATTTGGAGAAGAACCATTAACGAATCGTGTGTCGAGAGAAGTTGTGACAAAAATGGTGTCTCATGATTCTACTTGAATAAAAGTCTTCATATGTACATCAATTATCTTGTGTCACCAATCTTTGATCAAATAACCCGTAAGTCACCAACCTTAAAAAATTTACACTTCCATTACTGAGTTTTGACCGATTATGCTAGAGGTCATCACCGTTTACGGACATCCAATTTTCCGTCCATCAATTATGTGTAGATGACAAGTCAATTGAAAATATCCAAAACTCTACGTTTTTCTTGTTAATAATAAAAAAAATTATAAATGAAAAAAGAAATTAGAAGAAAAAGCGGGGGATAAGAATGTCATTTTCAAACAACATCAATTGCAAACACCAGAGAGAGAAAGGATAAAGGCAAATCCACTCTCCCGAAAGAAAAAGAAAAATAAAAAAAAAAAGTCAATATCATGAAATCAACCTAAACCCGAAAACGTTGAAATCAAACCTAACCCCCAAACCCGAACCAAAATCTGCCATAGATACTCTGCTCCTCCTCCTCCATTCTTCGTTTCCCTCCTATTCCGCCTCTCCTTCATTCATCCCCACCGGAAAACAATCAAATCCGCCACCGGAGGCGTATTCTTTCTTCTCCCCGCGCGTTCCTCTCCAGGTTGAGAGATCTCGCGCTTTCGGCAGATAAGGAGTCAATCAGTGGGAAATTCTAGGGTTTTTTTTTAATCGACGGCGGCGTATGGGAGCTGCGACGGCGACAGCGGCGGCGGGGTGGGGGACGTGGGAGGAATTGCTGCTCGGCGGAGCGGTGCTCCGGCACGGGACCCGAGATTGGGACGTCGTGGCTGCGGAGCTCCGGACCCGATTCGCTTGTCCCTATGATTGCACGGCTGAGGTGATTAATTAATTAAATTTGATTTGATTAATTTTCGTTAATTTAATTTAATTTCCTAATTGTGCATGTTTTCCTAATTTCCTTCTTTTTTCTTTTAATTTTTTTAATTAATTTCTGGGGGCAAATTGGTAATTTCCTCGAGGTGTGTTCGTGGATTCCACGCTAGCGTTTGATATTCTGCTTTGGTTTTAATGGCAGGAAAGGTCGACAATGCCCTCCAATTTTTTTAAAATGACGTTTTAATCGAGTGAATAATATATAAATTTAAGATGTAGTCAACTCTAATTAAAAACTTGCTTAATTGGTTAGTGATTGAAGTCAAAGCTAGTAGCTATGCTTGGTCGAGTCTGGATGGTCAAAGTTTCAGTTTCGAGGTTCGTTAACTCATCTCGAGTTTGTGACAATGTGTAAAACCCGTGTCGTTGCTGGCCGGTTCAACCAGTTGAATTTGCGAACTTGTAATTGGTCGAGTATGGTAAAATCGTGCTTACATTGGTTGAACCACCATCTCAGAATCGTACCAACTGATAATATGCTAACCGGTTTGAGAAAATGATAAACTCAATCAATCATTTTAGTTGGAGTTATGAAATTCGTCGATTCTAAAGTTTCAATCTTTTTCCATTTCTAATTTCTTGTTTTCATATATTGACCGGTTTTTTAATCAGCTTTGATTGAACCTCTGAAATCTGAATCTGGGCAGCTCTTACTTATTCGGTTCGATTTGATTCGGACAACATTGTTTATAATAAACCTTAATAACTTAACTAATGATTCAGCATTGTGTACTATAATCTTTTGCAGGTGTGCAGAGCCAAGTATGAGGATTTGCAGCAACGTTACTCTGGTTGCAAGTAAGTAACCCCCTAAACCTCCTTTCGAAAAAAAGCCTTTGATCTACGACGAGTAGAGTATCTCGGATCCTCTATTCGTTGATCATCATTTGTTCGGTGTTGTGGACTTGCTCAGAGCCTTGTTCGAAGAGCTACGAAAGCAACGAATGGCGGAGCTGAAGCGAGCTCTAGAGGCCTCGGATGGCTCTATCGGGTAAAGTGATCGAAATTGATATTGTGATTCAGACTTCAACGTTGTGTGAGCATGAGATTTCGCTTGAATATGATTTCGTGTTGCAGGTCACTCGAAACGAAGATAGAGACACTCAAGGCGGAGAAGAAGGAAGAGTCTCTAGCAAGCCATGACATGAACAAGACCGAGTCATCGCCATTACCTTCCGTGAAATCAGAGAGAATGGTGGAAGAATCTTTGAGCAAGGATCCATCGAAAGATGGACTATCTGCAGGAAGCTTCACTCAGGAGACCATGACGAACTGGTCTCCCGAGTGCCGCCTTCCTGCATCAACCGAGATCAAGCAAGAACCCTCAACTTCTCCGAAAACAGAGAAGGCTTCTGGACTGCCATTAGGGCTCTTGAAAGGCAGGAGGGGGAAGAGGAAGAGGAAAGTCTGTGGGAAAGAAGAAGGTAGCATGGAAGAGAGCGATGTTTTAGGCTCATCGGATGTCGTGATGTCCGGTGACGGTCAATGCAGTGATCGAGTTCCAGACCTTGTCTCGATTTTCGACTCCATTTCTGAGCACAAATGCGCCACTGTGTTTCGACGAAGGCTTGATAGCCAGGTATGTGTTGACTGCACTCACTATACACGTCTGGAAATGGTAATTTGGTAGCCAGTTATCGATTTATCGTATATGACAGGTCGAATTATCATAAGAAATGATGATGAAAATTCGATCATAATACACTCAAAATTCGATCTAACAAACTGTTTCATGTCGAAATCTATCCATACTTGTTCTGTTGTGCTTTACAGAAAAGAGGAAGATACAAGAGAATGATCCTAAGACATGTAGATGTGGACACAATAAGAAGCAGAATCTCAAGCCTTTCCCTTACAACAACTAAAGAACTATTCAGAGACTTGCTGCTACTAGCCAACAATTCACTAGTCTTCTACTCGAGAACCACCCGCGAGTACAAGTCCGCAATGCAGCTACGAGAAATCGTCACAACAAGCTTACACCAGCATCTAAAGGACTACTACGTCGCCAAGACCACTCCGGTCCTTACTCCTCTTGCAACGCAACGAAAGAAGGTGCCACCAAAAGGGTCCAAAGCCAATGATGCTGTTAAGAAGACGGGGGACTCGTGTCCTCCAAAGCGGAAAATGACCGAGGAATCGGAAACCCTTCTGGCAA
Source organism: Linum lewisii (assembly GCA_034768395.1). Taxonomy (NCBI): domain Eukaryota; kingdom Viridiplantae; phylum Streptophyta; class Magnoliopsida; order Malpighiales; family Linaceae; genus Linum; species Linum lewisii. Next base: position 911,939 of record CM068299.1, read on the forward strand.
TGAAGCGGAAAGGGCCTGGCCGACAGAAGAAGAGTGTGGTGATGGCGGTTGGTGATCGAGGATCGGAGGGTGTGGCGGCGAGAGGAGGGAGGAAGAGGGCTAGGGTGAAGTGAGGATGGTAATGTGTGTGTATAGTGTTTGTTGTGTTATATAGTGGAAATGAATTTGTGACTTTGATGAGAATGTATAGAAGCTAATGGCTAACTGTTTATTGAACAAATCTTTCATGTGAAGTTATCTATAAGCATTTAGTTAGTTAGTCATTCCATATATCGTGTCGGTGTCGGTATCAGTATGTAGTTCAATTGCTTAAACCGTTATTGAGTTGGTCGGTATCTGTATATAGTTCAATTGCTTAAACCGTTATTGAATCGGTCGATATCTGTATGTAATTTAATTGCTTAAATGGTTATGAATCGGTCGATTTCTGTATGTAGTTCAATTTCTTAAACCGTTATTGAATCGGTTTTGTAATGTACGTGTTTCGAATTGGCTTGAAGGTCGGTTTACGGTTGAAGCTTCACGATTGGGTGAGTTTGGGCCGAACTTGGTCATCATGGGCTAGTGTTCAAACTTGGACCCAATGCTGATAAGATGTTGGGCCTTTCATGCTTATGGGCTGATGAATGGCCCATATCTAGAGGAAATGTTCAATTCACACATTTTGCTCGTGGATCGATAGTTCGATATTCATTTAATGAAAGTGATTAGCTAACTATTTCGGTTTAAGCATGTTTAAGTTCGAAATTCTTGTGATGACTTATCTTAAATTGAACTTGAAAATCACTTCAAATGTTATAGTTAGTATATATTATTACAAGGTTCATGTCCGATATGACTACTTTAGTTTGAGCGCAACACATAGTTGCGCCAAAAAGATTGTTAGATATTAGATAGATAAAAAGAAGTATAGAGAATTCAAATTGGTATGTTATTAATGAATCATCATCGAAAATTCTATCGACCCTATTAATACATAAGCAGACTAACAGATAACAAGATATAACATCATCTCATCGCCCGGGATGTTGACACTTCCCTCACACTTGATAAAACATCTGGCAGGTCCCTAGCCCTGTCATGAACAAGACATCATAGCGGGCGTCACAATGCTTTCGGCGTACCAAGCACAGATAAACGATCACTAAAATCACCTCAAATCTCGAATATTGTGCACACCCATTAGGCCATTACAGAGATCAGCTTTCTTAAACTCGAGACTAGAGATAATCCTTCAACGGTAACCAATTATAAATAATGAAATTAGGGTTCCTTGCCCACACACTTCTTATCCAAACCTAAATTTGGGATTATCCCATAATCCAATTTTGTTTAAAATTATATCCAAGTTGTCATTCAAATCCCTACCAAAAGCATTTGTAAATGGTCCCTTTTCTTTCCACTCAAACAGGACAAAACGGCTGTCGTTTTGGATATTCCCTAAGTTAGTCGACATTAGCTAATTAATAAGGGGTGAAAAGCATTTACGGTCACTTACGTTTGGGGTTGTAACACTGTGGTCACCTAACTTCGTTTTGTCAACCGCCAATCGAACCAAATGGTCATTAACTCTTTAGATTTTGTTTTCCTAATCCAATTAGGAGTGGTAGCTTACATTTACATTTGTTAGGAACACAATAAATGAGATTGGGAAATACTAGTTAGGGTTTATGATTATGTTGCATTTGCATTGTACGAGGTGGTTGTGGTCAAACTAGGTTTATGAAAATTATAAACTAGAGTTGTAGATAATTGGGTGGCTCGATAATGGTTCGAGATTTGATGTCATGTGTAAGTGAGTTCGTCTGTTAGCAAAGCGTAATGGGAGAATGGTAAGTATATGAAAAGGGAATGCTGAGACAAGCGTGATTACGAGATCAATGGTTAGGAAATAGAGAAGTATTGATGGTAAGCGTGCTTTGGAGAATGACTACTGCGAAGTATCGATGTAGCATGATTAGGGAACAGTAAAATGTTAATTGTGTGCTCTTTAGCTTACTTTTGGTGTGATGCTTCATCGTACATCGAGGTAGCCAATGGCTCAATGCCCTGCAAGAGAATCACTCATTTCCTTCCTAGGGGTCGGTGTTGAGTTGTTACATGTTGACACTCAGACTGGTGACCTTAGTATACGAATGAATCTCCACCGTCGTGGATCAATAATTCTAATGTGCACCTCATAAATCCTGGACTCGCATAACTCTAGTCCTAGACCTTTCAAGTACAACTTAACTGCTCGACATTGCGTAATTTGGGCCAATCAAAAGTGATTAAGCTATTTTTTCCACAACAACATCTTATAATAAACTTGTCACGTATCCATCAAACTCATCACCGAAAATCCAAAATATTTCACATTTATTAAAAATTTACAAAATTACAAATTTTATTATTCAAATTTAATGGACCCAAACTCCGATGAAAAAAAAAATTGTTTGCATGGAGGGCACGTGTTGCTGTCGGAGAAAAAACCCCGTTCGAGTTCACCGTAATAATGAGGTTCCCTTATTTACCGTTACTGACACGTCACCGTTAACCCGTTTAGATGGAGTGTTTTGTTAATTTGATAAAGTAGAAGGAGTAAAATGCTATTTATATTATTATTAGTGAGTGAAAAGTTAAGTGGAATAGTGAATCACTAGCCTATTATTCCGCCATGTGTTACGCATTAATCCCTTCCCCGCTCCATGTATTTATATTTTATTTATTTATGGTCCCCGTAAAAAAAAATTTATTTAATTTAAGCTTAGTTGAGTTTACTCCTAGTTGACCAATGTCATGGGATATAAATTATATAATATATAGTTTACAATTTCTAATTCTTATTTATATATGAGTCACCATGATATTCACCATTTCAATATTAATTATATAATATAGTTTAGGAAAATAAATATAATTAACAAGTCAAACAAACAAGCCAATTGGCTTGGGGTTTCATTTAATTACTTCAAAGATGTACAAACAAGTTAATTAATGCATGATCAATGGTGCATTTTGGGGGTAAACAATTGTGCAACCCTTTCCATGTCAGCTCATACATGAGACAATGAGTCAGAGAACGATTCAGTGCATGAAACAAATATAAACCAACATTATAAGAATGACCAAAATTAGCTAAGTAATTTGCTGCACAATTGGCTTCACTGAGAGATAGAAGCTCCCAATCTCCCGAACTCAACTCGTGAAACTCTGCCACAATGGCTGCATGCTTGCTAGCTGACTCCTCCACCTTCTGCAAAATGGAAACCGTGAGAATCGGTCTGAATGGAAACTTTTATGTTGCGAGAGACCAAGCCAATTTCAACCCTTGCACAAGCAATCACTGACATTAGCACAAAAAGCATGCACAAAGTCCCCCCTCCTCATCTCACTACAAAAAGAATTGTCTTTAGCTACTCTAAATTACAACATGTAGTAGTAAAATAATGTTTTTTTTGTAACGGCAATCACTAGTTTATGTGTGATTTGCTTGCAAACACCACCACTATTCACAACGGGGATGCTGAGTGTCGCAAATACTATTTGCTACAGCAAATCACAACATAAAATAGTGATCATCGTTACAAAAAATCACTATTTGCTACTACATTTTCATGCTGTCGTAATTTTCAGTAACTAAAATAAATTCTGTTATAGTATCTGTTGAACTATTATGGGTAAGCCGAGACCCATCCCACATTGAGCGTAGACCAACCCTCATCTCCCTCGATCATTTGAACAATTTGATCTTTAAATATAAAAAATCGTAATAAAATTCTAGTTGTCCAAGTGGCAAAACACTTAGCTTATAGCTCAAGTAAGGGATAAAATAGGAATATCCCCACTTTTCCTCACTCACAAGCGTCCACGCTATTGCTTCAAACGAGTTCTTCACAAGTGGAATCCTTTCCCCATCAGGATTTCAATTGAAAACGTTAGTTAGTTTAGACGAAGAAGGAAACATGGGAACAAAAGAACATGTTTTTTTCATTCTTCTTCGGCAGTACGAATGACGATTTCGACCGAGCTATCAATTCACAGGATGGCCGTGATTTGCACACGAAAAGACTCGTGCATGTGTGTTTGCCTGCATTTATTTCGGTTACGGGTGCTGGTTACGAGTTAATGGTACGTTGTGAGTGAATTGAATTATGAATTATCAGGATTTTGGGCGTTGGTGAATGTTACGTAAACTAAATATGAATATTAAATTCTCGAGCTGTTATTGGGAGGAGATGGTTATTCCACCTGGTATCCGAGTCTTTGATTAAGAGATTGTGCAAAAATGTGAATTCAGAGTGATCCAATGCACCAAACCGAGCCAAAATTGTGTAAAGAACGATGTAAGCGTACTAGGCAACCTTAAAATATAAAGAAAATTACATAACTATCAAATTTATGGACTAAGAAATGGTATTGGGTTGTGACCCGTGGAAGCTCCCCTTTTACGTGCTGATGTCAAGAACTGTTGCATCCCAATAGTCCGAGTTCTCAGGAGAGGGTTCTGAATGAATCTTATACTGTTTATTAACATGTCCCCTAACAGAATGGCTCATGAAAGAGTATGAAATTTGCTCAGTTTCAGTAAGACTTATGCAATGACTGGGGGCCACAAAGGCTTCGATAAACTGGTAGTTACCGAGATTCAAAATCTTGACCCCTTGTTGGTCAAAGGCTCTTATATCATGACAATAACCGTTAATTTGAACGGATAAACTATGCTGATAGTAATTATTTAGTAGTTGGTAATTTTGGGGATGAAATTGAAATTATATCAATTGGAAGGGACGAAAGAGCAATTAGTCAAAAGTATCGACAAAAAAGTTGCTCAACCTCTACGACCGACGTGTTGATTAGTTGACGCAGTCGGTGACCAAGCAAACCTGACTCACTAACAAGCTCTTGACTTATTTGCCCAGACAGTCACCCAACTTTTCTGTCCCTACATGGAAAATCACAAACAAATTTGAATCAACCGGTTTGCCTGAATCACACCGTCTCAAGATCAATGTCGATGGAGCTACACCGTCATGTGTGAGAGGGGCAGTCGGCTTAGTCGTCACAGACTCCACCGCCATTCTTCTCGCAATAGATATTTCTGACTGCATTGTATTGGAACTTCTGACTTTCAGGGATGCATACTCCATCTGTTATCACTATGAGTTGTACTTTGTAATCAATGGACATTGAAGGAGCCACAATGGCTGTCGTGTCTCTGGTCCAAAGATGAGTTTTCCTCTCAATCCCCGGAGGATTGCTGGTCTCAGATAACTGCTCCTACTTAAGCCTGCGACTCCAAGCGGTCCCGAGATCGGTTAACAAAGCTGCCCACTATGTGACACGTCTCTCGATGTTTTCAAATTCAGAGTGTGGTAAGCCTTACGGCTTGGATGGATACGTGGATTGAATAAATGATTATCTTTCGGTCTCCTACGAGAGTTGCCTTCTGGTAAAAAAATTGTCACGGGACTCTCTAACCTCAAATATTAATCGAAACAAAACCAAAAACCAAAACCGAAAACTCAAACGGTCAAACCCCTTTTAAACCCCCCGAACATTCACTATAAAAAAAAGAAGAAAATATTCCACAAATCAAAACGAAAAAAAAAATCTTCCCTCTAATTTCTCCGCCTTAAAACGTGGCGATTGCGCCACTTTCTTCTTCACGCTCTTCCGTTGATCTCGCCGCCGCCGACTGCCGACGAGCTAAGTTTCCTTATCCTTCTCCTCCCGGTTTCATCGCTTCGGCTGCAATCCATACTTCCTTCTCGCTCGTCGACTGTGCTGCTTGCTTTTCTTCTTCCGCGTATCAACGCCGCTACTCGAGCAGGAAGAAGAGAGATGGTTCAGTAAGGTCAGTAAGCTACTAAGCTTTAAGTTCCGATTCATGTGATTCAATTTGTAGCTTCTAATTTCGCTAGAGGAAGAAAGATCCAGAGCTGTTTGGCATATTTGTTTCTACTCTGCCGACTAATTTGTGTCTCGTTACGTTTCGATTTTGCTGCTGCTATTGCGTATCGGTTCCTGGTTCTGGATCTTTTCATGTACTGAGATTCCCGGTTATTTACTTCTTCGTGCTGTTATTCTACTTTCTCTTCCATGTTGTTTGCCGATTTTTTCTCAATTTTTTTTTAACAATTATTAACTGCTCCACTACTTCTACTGGAACTAGATTTCTTTCGTAATCTGGATTTTATCGAATTAAATATATAGAAATAGGAGTGGACGGCGGTTGATTACAGATTAGTTGTTTCTGGAGAATGAATGAATGATCTGATTGCTTACAGCTTTGTGATGAGAACGCCATAAGAGAGAACTCAACCAACCTGGAGAGTGAGGCTGGCTGTCAATGACGTCTCTCAGGCCATGGAAATCACTCAAGCGGAATGCAATTTTTGACGGGGTAATGATTAATGAAGTCTAATTAGTATACAGGCAATGCATGGCTTTGGAAGAGTAATGTTTCCTGCAATTCTCTTGCTCATTCCGTGCAATTTGTGCAGGGGAAATGTGGATTCAAGGCGACACAGCTGCCCATGATGTTAGCTCTGTGTACAACTATGTTGTTTGTTGTGTATAGGACCACGCGTTATCAGTATCAGCAAACGGAGGTGCGTGCCTTCTTTTTTCCTGCTTCTGATTTTAGGGTATTTGAGGTGTTCGCTGATGAGTAGCGAGTTAATCCGACGAGTTTTGTTTTGGTTTCTGTTGGTTGCTTTGCACGAAAGTGATTGATTGTTGTGGAGACGGGGAGACTTGCTTTTGACGTTAGTAACTGAACTTTATTACCAGTTATGGTGGGTTGCATTAAATTTTCAAATGGTCATCTTTTGTATTGAGGGAATTGTAGTATTTGTGGACTGGTAGTTGTAAGAGTCTTTGCTATGTCTGCAACATTTTCAGTATTGGTTCTCCTTTTACGAAATCCTGTTACTTGTTGTTAAGGGTTTTCTAACAACTTTCTTGATTTGGCCAGATGGAGGGGAAGTTGCATCCGTTTGATACAATAAAGGTATGCTCCCGGCTTGTTTGTTTCCGTCTACTGTCTATTGAGCTTGTTAGACTTGGAATTTACCATTTTAAGGATGACCCATTGTCCACTTCATTCATCATGCGGCTTCCTAAGATGTTCCTGATAATTTGGTTCAGGAATCAGCTTTTGCTTCTGGATTGCTGAATAATCTGCCTCGTGGTATAGTAACGGCCCACTCAGATATGGAGTTGAAGCCTTTATGGTCAACAAGTAATTCGAGATCAAAGGTTGGTTTTCAAGTTATCTTGTCACTTTAGGTTTGATTGCACCTCGATCTGCCATCCGTGGTTCTAAAATTTTGAGGAGCTATGGTTGGGTGAGAGATTGGTGCTTCAAATTGCATGCCATTTTACTTGAACTGTTTCCCCCCCTTTCTCTTTCTGTTCAGACCAATGTTGCTGCTTCTAGTCATCGCTATCTATTGGCAATGGCTGTTGGCATTACACAGAAGAGAAATGTTGACATAGTTGTTCGAAAGGTATTGAAATATTTTGGGTTTTAGTAGTCAACTATATTTCCTCTTGGCGAATTTAATTTCTAACATTGTTGTATTCAGTTTCTTCCAGCGAATTTTTCAGTTATGCTATTCCATTATGATGGTAATCTGGATGGATGGTGGGATCTGGAATGGAGTAGCAAGGCTGTACATATAGTTGCTCATAATCAAACGAAATGGTACGTTCACAGTAGTGAAATCAATAGCAACATTGACGATTCTTTGAAAAGGGTACCACTATGCATGTTATGTGATATTCAATCAGTCAACAATAGGAAGCATGGAGCATTACTTGTATTCTGCTACCTGTAGAGAATTGTTGGAAACCAGAATCACTTGCATTGTAGTCATAAAGCTTGAAATTCATAGATTGTTAGAAGACTTTTGCTTAAACAAGAAGCATCAATGTCTTTGCTAGGATTGCCACATTTTCAGTATAATGTTTGAACTTGATTTGGAACCTTTACAGGTGGTTTGCCAAGCGGTTTCTGCATCCAGCTGTGGTATCCATATACGATTATATATTCCTTTGGGATGAAGACCTTGGCGTGCAGCATTTTCGTCCAACAAGGTAAGTTACTGGCTTGTTTCCATGCAGAGGACATTCTACCATCCGCTACCTTCACTTGGTCTTTTCGAAAATTTTACTCATAAATGTTTACAGTGAGGGTCCTAGTTCATATAGGAAAGAATTCAACTGATATATCCATTTATTCTTGATATTTCAATAGGTACTTGAATATTGTGAGATCAGAAGGGCTGGAGATATCTCAGCCCGCCCTGGACCCAAATTCTACAGAGATACACCATAGGATTACAATCCGAGCCAGAATGAAGAAGTTCCATAGGTGAGTGGCTGGCCTCTTGAAACAGCTCACTAGAACTGCACTTATTCTCGATTTTCACATCTATTATCTTATTTTGCAGAAGAGTCTATGATGTTCGAGGCAAAGTTAAGTGCTCGGATGCCAGCGATGGGCCACCTTGCACCGGGTAGGTTATGCCGTTAGAACAGTAAATACGATAGTTGTTTCAGAAACCATTAGCTCACAATTTAGGCAACAACTAGTCCGTTAATCGTTATGCTACATCTGCAGATTCGTAGAAGGGATGGCTCCAGTCTTTTCAAGGTCCGCCTGGTATTGTGCATGGCATCTCATACAGGTAACTTTTAGTCGGTATAAACTGCAAGCATAAGAACGATTGGTATGACGCCTTACTAATAAATTTCTCTCCTGTCTTGGTCCAGAATGATCTTGTCCATGGATGGGGGATGGATATGAAACTGGGATATTGTGCACAGGTAAGATGCATTCTCTAATCGTTCAGTCTTTTCATTCGTATTTAGTGCTTCTCGCTGTTTTTTACTAAGACATTCAATTCTGAGAACCAATCAGTCAGATAGACGTTTCCTCGTTGTAATGTTGATTAGGTAGACAAACTCGATAACACCTTAGTCAGTTAGTAGGCCTGATAACAGTATCAATTACGGGTTTGAAGACCGACTTATTATCATCCATAATCATCGTACAGGGCGATCGAACAAAGAAGGTGGGAGTAGTTGATAGCGAATATGTTGTACACAAAGGAATACAATCATTAGGTGGAGGAACCGGACCACCCGGGAAGAAGGTCAGTCTCGTTCCGATTCCTTCCATCGAATTCACGATTCCTCTATTGTACTATTAACTGATCTATTTGGTGTGCATTTCGTATTTTCAGGCTCTAAGTACTGACGAATCTACCAAGGTAAAAGACTTAACTACTGAGATGTAGCTTCTTCTCCCTATGAACATTTCGATCCAAACTCGAAATGTACTTACCTCTGTTTCCATTTCGATCTATTCGTTTTGCAGAAACACAGTGGAGGTTTGGATCCTCGGATGGAGGTATAAGAGACTACTACTACTCATCTCGTAATCTTCCCGTCACATATCTCGATCATAGTATCCACGAACGGACGTATCTTCTCGGTTAAACTAACAGTGTTCGTTTACGAGTTTCGATCATACAGATCAGGAGGCAATCAACATGGGAGTTGCAAATATTTAAGGACCGTTGGAACAGAGCCATAAGACAAGACAATCACTGGATAGATCCATTTCGAGGCATTCAAAGACGCAAAACTATCGAAAAACGCGAGAACACGAAACAACAACGACTCCACCGTCACTAACCGTTCCCCATTACCGATCTTAACTAGAGTCTCGAACCACACTTGTGTATTTTAGTAATGTGCAGAGTTTCGTTCATCGTTCCCTTTATCCTCCATGATTAATTCATTGTTTGCACGTTCATACCATCCTTCATAGCTTTTGCCCCTTCGTCGTAGCGGTTCATAGGATTTTCGATCTTTTGTATCTATCTGTAGCAAATTGGCCCTCTTTTCGATCGTTTGTCAGTGACCTAGCCAATCATACTTAATCTGTCTCGATGTTCATTTCGGCGCGAGTTAGGTGAATCTGAATCGATGGATCTCTACTATCGTAAATTCGAGCGAATGATTCTAAATGACTACCATGCATATCGAGCCTTGCATCAGCCTTTCTAGGGTGGTTTCTTAGTCCGTTTCGCCCCGACATTGCCTTGGTTCGATCTTCTACATGTCGTTCGACAAAATGGAACTTGGTCTCAGTTCACACCCCGAAAACATAGTATCGATCGTGGCTTATCCAAGTCTTGTAAGCTATCTGACCCGACCCATACCTCGAGTTGATTCTCCTACTACGGTAGTGATGACAATCAAACTCATACCCACGATTATTAGGCCTTCACGGATTCAATCAACATGGTAAATGCCTCTATTGACCGTGTTACAGAGATACGAGAAATACTCTATTAATTTTTTGCGTGTAATTTGCCGGTATTGACAACTAATCACTATCCATAGCATCCCAATCCCAATAATTTGAGTTGTAGTAGGAAGAAGATTCAGATTGGTTAATATACTAGTCATTAACACGCTTCCACAAACAAAAGCTCTTAAAACAGTTGAGGTTTGCACAACTACGGTAAATTACATGCACGATTTGGGACCTATCGAGACTCAAAACGAGGACCTCTTGATCATTAAATACTCTGACATTAGCTGTTTGAACATTATTCGATTAGGACAAACCCTAAAGTTTGCGCCTTGTCTCGCCGTAGTTGTTGATACCGAACATCATCGATTTCGTCACACCAACTTTTACCAATGTCCGTTTAAAAGGGCACATCATCGGGCCGATTCGTTCATAATTCCTGCTTGTTAGTAAACAATATAAGATCCATTCAGAACCCTCTCCCAACAACTCGAGTTATTGGGATGCAACGGTTCTTGACAATTCCAACTTCGAATCTTGGAATTTCTTGATTTACGATTCTTGTTACAATTGTGTTTGTCACTGGTCATGGCGAAACCGGAATGATTCATATACTATGAACGAATTTTCAACTTTAGAGGTTAATAAACATTGGACATGAAATTCAATTTCGAGAATTTTACATACGATCTTGTTGTTTTAAAGATGGGAGACCTTGAGCGGTCGCCTAAGGTTAACTAACCCCCAACCCCAATTTTCGCCGCTAACTAGTCATCTAATTTGACAATTCACTCACTGAGAACAACAGTAGATTCATGATGGTATAAGTCACAAAAGCCAAAATGTACCAAATTTGAAATGGACAGGTCATGTGAAACACATACATAATGACCTCTAAGTCTAACGAAAAAACACATCGATGTATGAACTAGATCATCTAATAATACAAAGAAAGACCCAAATGATCACTCGTGTATTATTTTTCACACCAGACCCTAACTCACCCCTCTATCAGTTCATCAATTTCACGCTAAACCAAGTGTTTGATCAACTTAAATTACGAGCCGAAATAGCATTCTACCTTATCTAATTACTAAAAAAAAATTAACTTTTATCTAGCTAAGGAAAATCCAAATTTAAGTTCTTTTGTCTTTAAAATACTAATTTTAGTAATTTCTATTTCCATTCTCTCTAGAAATTTGAATTTCTCACGACAATTCAAATTCTCATCTCACATTAGTCTACGCTTCCTTTTAAAAAAAAAATCAAATTAATTTATCATTTTTTTCCGCTTCCTTCACAAGCTTTTTGAATTTTTTTTCTTCTTCTCAATTTCTATCTTTTAACCATTTCGTTCGTCTTCTTCTCCTCGTACCTCTCGATTCTCTCCATTTCTGGTTCTTCACTTCGCGCCATGGCTGGCCGCTTCGATCCCAATCCTTTCGACGAAGAGGAAGTCAATCCTTTCTCAGTAAGTCTTCTCTCTTGATCTTCAAAAAAATTCACTCCTCGTCGGTTACTGAACTGATCGGCATCGCTGCCTCCGCCAGTAGAGAGCATTTGCTCACTTGCTCTAGGGTTTTAGCGGCTTCAGTTCTCGGTAGGTTAGTTGTTGCGGTCGTTGCGAGTTCGTTGTAGTGTGAATCTGGTTTATTCAGTGGTTTGACTTGCAAGTCGTCGGAGTTGACTACGGTGTAGTTATTGAAGATCTTGAGCTCCGTTCCGTTGCCTGATTGCTTTCGATTTTTCCGATCTGTTGAATTCGTGATTTCGTTTAGTTTGTTCCTTGGAATGTACGGCGGTTTTGCTAGCTGGCGGATGATAGTTTCCATTTTTTTTCTCTGGTTTCCGAATCTGGATCCGGTTAGCTGGAGTTCTTAGGTTTCTGGTGAAGCTGTTTGTGTGAGAGTGAAAGCGATTTGTTGTCTCGTATCGTGCATTAATGATATAGCTCTGTTTGAATAAACCTTGGATACAATTTCTGATACTGATGTTTACAGAAGGCTCCTGCGTCGAAATCAAGGCTTTCGTCACTGCCTCCTGAACCGGCAGGTTTCGGCTATAATCATGGTGCAACAGTTGACATTCCCATTGATTCATCAACGGTAATTTTCGAGTTCTTGGTTGATTAAACTACTTTGAGCTGTTGTGTATAGGTTCTTATTGTTGAAGGGTTTGTGCTGTAGGATTTGAGAAAGAAAGAGATTGAACTGCAGAATAAGGAGGCTGAACTTCGGAGGAGGGAACAGGTACGGTTAGTGGACATTCGATATATAAATGTCGTGACGAAGAATCAGTCATTGTTCTTATTGAGGTTCTCTGGTTTATGGTGTTATGTAGGATGTAAAAAGACGGGAAGAAGCTGCTTCGAATGGTAATATGATGTCCATGATTTGTTTATGAAGTATCTTTCCATTGCAAATTTGATTTATATGCTGTAGCCAGTTTATTGTTCTTCAATGAGATTCAGTTTGCTTCATAATTTGTGTATGATAATCCATTTGTTATTAGATTGATTCGTTGGTTTAGCTGAGATTGACATCACAAAATTCTGTTTTCAGCTGGAATACAACTGGAGCAGAAGAATTGGCCACCGTTCTTTCCAATCATCCACCATGACATTGCAAATGAGATTCCGATTCACTTGCAAAGGATTCAGTATGTTGCTTTCTCGACATTTTTAGGTATGAGATATATATATTTCTTTTCCATATGTTTGTTGCAGTTTGTGACAAGTATGAGTGATAACCAAAATCGCCAACCCTTTTCTCGTATATCCAGGATTGACTCTCTGCCTTCTGTGGAATATCATTGCCGTAACAACCGCATGGATTAAGCACGAAGGTTCGTTTCGTAATCGTTGAACATCTTTCCACAGACCGAAACCTGATTTGTTCTTACCATTTTTACTTGCTTGTGTAGGGGTAAAGATATGGTTTCTTGCCATTATCTACTTCATATCAGGAGTTCCAGGAGGATACTTCTTGTGGTATCGCCCACTGTATCGTGCGTTCCGGTACGTTATTCCCATCTTTTGCCCCGATTCATATACGAATATGCAAGTGCTTCTGTTTAGTAAAGCCTTTGCTCATTTCATCAAACTCAAACATGTCAATAGAGCTGACTTAAATCGTGTCTGCATTCATCTTTTTAGGACTGACAGCGCTCTCAAATTTGGATGGTTCTTCTTCTTCTATCTGGTAAAAACTCGTCATTAAATTCACCATCCCAAATTAATCATTCTCCCTTCAAAAATCGAAAGATTGACACTTTCCAGGCTTATAATCCCTCCCCCTTCCTTGCAGATCCATATCGGCTTCTGCATCGTTGCTGCAGTTGCTCCCCCGATATTCTTCAAAGGCAAATCCCTCACGTACGTTACATCTCTCTCTTTCTGTCAGCATTCTCATCAACAGACTCGAACTTCCTGTTTCTTACTAACGACATCTTTCTCCTTCTCGAAAACAGAGGTGTTCTCGCTGCAATTGATGTCATAGGAGACAGCCTCCTAGTCGGGGTAAGTTCCCCCCCAACTCGACCGAAATCTCCAATCTCCCCTTACGAATACTGAAACCCAATATTCCATTGAAATGTGCAGATCTTCTACTTTGTCGGGTTCGGTCTCTTCTGCGTCGAAATCATCCTCAGCATATGGGTTCTCCAGGTTCCTTCTTACTTCCCTCTACTCTTTACTCTTTACTCTTCCCCACCTGTGTAACTAACATCATCAGAGCCATCTAAACACGGTTTTTTCGCTACCGATACAATGCAGCAAGTATACATGTACTTCCGGGGGAGTGGTAAGGCTGCCGAGGTCAGTCGAGACGCAGCAAGAGGAGCAGTAAGGGCAGCCATTTGAGAACAGTGATGAGAAGTTGCGCCATTTGTGTGTGGATGATTTGTAGTAGGTTTGTATACAAGTGTTTCCATTTCACCCTGTAAAACTGTATTTTCCTTGTGTTGGACAGTTTGGCCGAGCCTTTTTTGTATATCGATTGTGCGCAGAAATTTCGAGAGATTGTTGTTGTTTTCGCTTACGAGCAAGGGACCTTCTCGTTTCATTGGGATTCGATGCGAGCTACACTGAATAGGTGTTCTCACAGTAGTAAATGTCAGCTCACTAAGGATCTTTTAAGTCTTGTCGTGCTTGAAAATTTTTGGGTAAGATTTGTCAGTGAACTATTTTTGTCACCTTTTAAAAATTTTGGGATAGATTTGTCAGTTAAATATTATGTCAACTTTCAAGAACTCCTAGATTTGTTAGTGAACTATTTTGTCAACTTCCAAAAATACTGCGTAGATTTGTTAGTGATGTATTTTGTTAACTTTCAAAATATAAGCCTGCCAGCATGTAGGCCTTGAAATTTCTAGAAAATTCAATTATTTAAGCCAAATAATCGCACTTTTCCTTTTTAGGGACTTTCGGTGATGGTTAGCCTATGAAAAAATGTAAAAACTGAAAAATGGATAATTATTTCTTGGATGTACAAAATTGAGTGTAATATAATCTCTTCCATGTTAGGCCTCAAAACTTCAAGAAAATCCAATTATTTAAGCCAAACTACCGAACTTTTCAGTTTTTGGCGCTTTAGGTGATGATTAGCCTATGAAAATTTGGAAAAAAAATTGTAAAATTACCAATTATTTCCTGGATGGTATGAAATTGCGTGTAATATAATTCCTTCCACATTAGGCCTAGAAATTTCTAGATAATCCATCATTTAAACTAAATTACCGCACTTTTCCATTTTTATGCGCTTTCAGTGATGGTTACGCTATGAAAAATTAGAAAAATGTCTAATTATTTCCTGGATGGTACGGAGTTGTGTGTAATATAAGCACTGCCACGTTAGGCCTCGAAATTTCAGGAAAAGACGATCATTTAAGCCTAATCTAGCGCATTTTTCGTTTTACGCTTTTTCGGTGATGGTTACCCTATGAAAAATTGTAAAAATTAAAATGATAATTATTTCATGGATGGTACGAAACTGCGTGTAATATAATCCCTGCCACGTTAGGCCTGGAAATTTCAGAAAAAGTAATCATTTAAGGCAAAATACCAAACTTTTCAGTTTTTTGCGCTTTCACTAATGGTTAGTCTATGAAAAATTGGGGAAAAAAGTAGATCAGTAATTATTTCCTGGATGGTACAAAACTATGTTTAATATAAGCCCTGCGGCTTTAGACCTAGAAATTTTATGAAAATCCAACCATTTAAGCCAAATAATCACATTTTCCATTTTTAGGCGCTTTCGGTGATGGTTAGCTTATAAAAGACTGAAAAATAGAAAATTGCTAATTATTTCATGGATGGTACGAAACTACGTGTAATATAAGCCCAGCCACGTTAAGCCTCAAAATTTCAGGAAAATCGAATCATTTAAGCCAAACTACCACACATTTCCATTTTAGGCGCTTTGGGTGATGGTTAGACTATGAAAAATTGGGGAAAATTGAAAATGGATATTTTGTTACTAGATGGTACGAAACTGCGTGTAATATAATCTCTGCCACGTTAGGCCTCAGAATTTCAAAAAAATCAATCATTTAAGTCAAATAACCGCACTTTCCTTTTTTTAGTTGCTTTCGCTGATGGTTAGCCTGTGGAAAATTGTAAAAGATAAAAAATAATAATAATTTCATGGATGGTACAAAACTGGTGTAATATAATCCCTTTCATGTTAGGCCTCAAAATTTCAAGAAAATTCAATCATTAAATCCAAACTATCGAACTTTTTTGTTTTTAGGCCCTTTCGGTGATGGTTAGCATATGAAAAATTGGAAAAAATAAAAAATGGATAATCATTTTCTGTATGGTATAAAACTGCGTGTAGTATAATCTCTACCACCTTAGGCCTCCAAATTTTAGGAAACTCGAATTATTTAAGCCAAATTACCGTAATTTTTTATTTTTGGCATTTATTTGATTGTATGCCTATGCAAAATTGGAAAAACGGAAAACGCTAATATTTTCATGGATGGTAGCAAACCTATTGTAATATAATCCATGCAACGTTAGGGTTTGAAATTTCAGGAAAATCTGGTCATTTAAGAAATAATACTTTTTTTTAAAATCTAACACATTTTGAGATAAATCCGGTGCATTTTTTTGGAAAAGATTTTGACAAATCTAGTCCATTTTTATATAAATCTATTCCAGAATTTTTTAAATTTAGTCCACAATTTTGACAAATCTAGTCCAGATTTTGACAAATCTAGTCTAGAATTTTGACAAATCTAGTCCAAAATTTTGACAAATTTAGTCCAAATTTTACAAATCTAGTCGAAAAATTTGAAAAATCTAGTCTAGTTTTTGACAGATATAGTGCAGAATTTTGACAAATCTAGTACAAAATTTTGGAAAACTTAGTCTAGAATTTTGCAAATCAAGTCCATAATTTTGACATATCTAGTCCAGATTTTAACAAATCTATTCTAGAATTTTGACAAATCTAGTCCAGTTTTTTTACAAATCTAGTCCAAATTTTGACAAATCTAGTCTAGAATTTTGACAAATCTAGTCCAGAATTTTGACAAATCTAGTCCAGAATTTTGACAAATCTAGTCCAAATTTGACAAATCTAGTCCAGAATTTTGACAAATCTAGTCCAGAATTTTGACAAATATAGTCCAATTTTCTACAAATCTAGTCCAAATTTTTACAAATCTAGTCCAGTTTTCGAAAAATCTAGTCCAGAATTTTCAGAAAACTAGTCCAATTTTACAATCTTGTCTAGAATTTTGACAAATCTAGTCCAAATTTTTGACAAATCTAGTCCAGAATTTTGAAAAATCTAGTCCAGATTTTGACAATTCTAGTCTAGAATTTTGACAAATCTAGCCTAGAATTTTGACAAATCTAGTCCAGTTTTTTACAAATCTAGTCTAGTTTTTTACAAATCTAGTCCAGATTTTGACAATTATAGTCTAGAATTTTGACAAATCTAGTCCAGTTTTATACAAATCTAGTGCAAAAATTTGACAAATCTAGTCTAGAATTTTTACAAATCTAGTCCAAATTTTGACAAATTTTTTGGGACAAATCTTGCGCATTTTGGGACAAATCTAGTACATTTGGGGGACAAATCTAGCTCAATTTTGGGACAAATCTAACGCATTTTGGGACAAATCTACAGTATTTGGGACAATCTAGCACATTTTGGGACAGATCTAGCTCATTTTTGGGACAAATCTAGCACATTTTGGGTCAAATCTAGCGCATTTTGGGGACAAATCTAGCGCATTCTGGGACAAATCTAGCGCATTTTTGGTACAAATCTTGCGATTTTTGGTCAAATGTAGCGCATTTTTGGGTCAAATGTAGCGCATTTTGGGGTCAAATCTAGCTCATTTTGGATCAAATCTAGCGCATTTTTGGGTCAAATCTAGCGCATTTTGAGGACAAATCTAGCGCATTTTGTGTCAAATCTAGCGCATTTTGGGCCAAATCTAGCGCAATTTTGGGTCAAATCTAGCACATTTTGGGGACAAATGTAGCGCATTTTGGGTCAAATCTAGCGCATTTTGGTACAAATCTAGCCATTTTTGGGACAAATCTAGCACATTTTGGGACAGATCTAGCGTCATTTTGGGACAAATCTACGCTTTTGGGTCAAATCTAGCGCATTTTGGGTCAAATCTAGCCATTTTGGGTACAAATTGATAGGCGCATTTTTGGTCAAATCTAGCGCATTTTGGGTACAAATCTAGCGCATTTTTGGGTCAAATCTAGCGCATTTTGGGACAAATCTAGCAGCATTTGGGGATCAAATCTAGCGCATTTTGGTCAAATCTAGCGCATTTTTGGGTCAAATCTAGCGCATTTTGGGTCAAATCTAGCGCATTTTGGGCAAATCTAGCGCATTTTTGGGTACAAAATCTAGCGCATTTTGGGTCAAATCTAGCGCATTTTGGTCAAATCTAGCGCATTTTGGGTCAAATCTAGCCATTTTGGGTCAAATCTAGCGCATTTTGGGTCAAATCTAGCGCATTTTGGGTCAAATCTAGCGCATTTTGGGCAAATCTAGCGCATTTTGGGTACAAATCTAGCGCATTTTGAGGACAAATCTAGCGCATTTTGGGTCAAATCTAGCGCATTTTGGGCAATGCTAGCGCATTTTTTTGGTCAAATTAGCGCATTTTGGGTCAAATCTAGCGCATTTTGGTCAAATCTAGCGCATTTTTGGGTAAAATCTAGCGCATTTTGGTAAATCTAGCGACATTTTGGGTCAAATCTAGCGCATTTTGGGTCAAATCTAGCGCATTTTGGTACAAATCTAGCTCATTTTGGGACAATCTAGCCATTTTGGGACAAATCTAGCGTCATTTTGGGGACAAATCTAGCACCTTTTGGGTCAATCTAGCGCATTTTGGGGCAAATCTAGCGCATTTTGGGTCAAATCTAGCGCATTTTGGGGTCAAATCTAGCGCATTTTGGGACAAATGAAGCGCATTTTGGGTCAAATCTAGCGCATTTTGGTCAAATCTAGCGCATTTTGGGACAAATCTAGCATTTTGGGGCAAATCAGCGCATTTTGGGACAAATCTAGCGCTTTTTGGTCAAATCTAGCGCATTTTGGGTCAAATCTAGGCATTTTAGGTCAAATCTAGGCATTTTGAGGTCAAATCTAGCGCATTTTGGGACAATCTAGCGCATTATTGGTCAAATCTAGCGCATTTTGGGTCAAATCTAGCGCATTTTGAGGACAAATCTAGCGCATTTTGGGGACAAATCTAGGCATTTTGGGACAAATACTAGCGCATTTTGGACAAATCTAGCGCATTTTGGGTAAATCTAGTGCATTTTTGAGACAAATCTAGCGCATTTTAGGTCAAATCTAGCGCATTTTGGGACAAATCTAGCGCATTTTGGGCAATCTAGCATTTGGGACAAATCTAGGCGCATTTTGGGACAAATTTAGCGCATTTTTTGGTCAAATCTAACATTTTGGTACAAATTAGCCATTTTGGGATAAATCTAGCGCATTTTGGGCACAAATCTAGCACATTTTTGGACAAATGCTAGCGCATTTTGGGACAAATCTTGCGCATTTGGGACAAATCTGCCTTGGTAACTATTGGCATGGGACAAATCTAGCGCATTTTGAGGACAAATCTAGCCATTTGGGTCAAATCTAACGCATTTTTGGTACAAATCTAGCGCATTTTGGATAAATCTAGCGCATTTTGGCAAAATCTAGCACATTTTTGAGACAAATCTAGCCATTTGGCAAATCAGCGCATTGGGACAAATCTAGCGCATTTGGGACAAATCTAGCGCATTTTAGGACAAATCTGAGTTTGGGACAAATCAACCATTTTGGCAAATCTAGCGCATTGATATTTGCCTTGGACAAATCTACCAATTTAGGGACAAATCTACCATTAGGGACAAATCTACCAATTTGGACAAATCAAACGCATTTAGGACAAATCTAACCCATATTTGGGACAAATCAAACCCAGACATTGGACAAATCTAACCCAGAATTTGGAACATATCTACCAATATTTGGGACAAATCTAACCAAAATTTGGGACAAATCTAACCAGAGTTTGGGACAAATCTAACCAGAATTTGGGACAAATCTAACCCAGAATTTGGGACAAATCTAACCCATAATTTTGGACAAATCTAACCAGACTTTGGGACAAACCTAACCCAGACTTTGGGACAAATCTAACACAGAATTTGAGACAAATCTAACCATAATTTGTGACAAATCTAACCTAGAGTTTGGGACAAATCTAACCCAGAGTTTGGGACAAATCTAACCAGAATTTGGGATCTAACATAGTGTTTGGAGAAATCAAACATAGTTTGGGACAAATCTAACCCAAAGTTTGGGACAAATCTAACCGAATTCTGGACAAATCTAACCAGAGTTTTAGGACAAATCTACATATTGGACAAATCTACCAGAGTTTGGGACAAATCTAACCAAAGTTTGAGACAAATCTAACCCAGAGTTTGGGACAAATCTAACCCAGAATTTGTGACAAATCTAACCCATAATTTGGGACAAATCTAACTAAGAGTTTGGGACAAATCAACTCAATAACCCAGAGTTTGGGACAAATCTAACCCAGAATTTGGACAAATAACAGAATTTGGAAATCATGGATTGGACAAATCTAACCCAGATTTGGGAAAATCTAACCCAGATTTGGACAAATAACCAAAATTGGACAAATAACCCAGAATTTGGGACAAATTAACCCAGAATTGGGACAAATCTAACTCAGAATTTGGGACAAATCAAACTCGGAGTTTGGGACAAATCTAACCCAGAGTTTGGGACAAATCTAACCCAGAGTTTTGGACAAATCTAACCCAGAGTTTTTGGACAAATATAACCCAGAAATTGGGACAAATCTAACCCAGAGTTTGGGACAAATCTAACACAGAGTTTGAGACAAATCTAACCCAAAATTTGGGACAAATCTAACCCGGTGTTTGGGACAAATCAAACAATAATTTGGGACAAATCTAACCCAGAATTCGGGACAAATCAAACCCAGAGTTCGAGACAAATCTAACCCAAAATTTGGGACAAATCTAACCCAAAGTTTGGGACAAATCTAACCCATAATTTGGGACATATCTAACCAAGAGTTTGGGACAAATCTAACCCAGAGTTTGAGACAAATCTAACCCAGAGTTTGGGACAAATCTAACCCAGAATTTGGGACAAATCTAACCCAAAATTTGGGGCAAATCTAACTAAGAGTTTGAGACAAATCTAACCCAGAGTTTGAGACAAATCAAACCCAGAGTTTGGGACAAATTTAACCCAGAATTTGGGACAAATCAAACCCAAAGTTTGGGACACATCAAACCCAGAATTTGGAACAAATCTAAAACAGAATTTGGGACAAATCTAACCTATAATTTGTGACAAATCTAACCCAGAATTTGGGACAAATCTAACCCAGACTGTGGGACAAATCTAATCCAGAATTTGGGACAAATCTAACCCCGAATTTGGGACAAATCTAACCCAAAATTTGGAACAAATCTAACCCAGAATTTGGGACAAATCTAACCCAAGATTTTGGACAAGTCTAACCTAGAGTTTGGGACAAATATAACCCAGAGTTTGGGAAAAATCTAACCCAGAATTTTGGACAAATCTAAACCAGAGTTTGGGACAAATCTAACCCAGAGTTTGGGACAAATCTAACCCTGAATTTGGGACAAATCTAACCGGGAATTTGGGACAAATCTAAAATTTGGGACAAATCTCACCCGGTATTTGTGAGAAATCTAACCCGGAATTTGTGACAAATCTAACCTGGAATTTGGGACAAATCTAACCCGGAGTTTGGGATAAATCTAACCCGAAATTTGGGACAAATCTAATCTAGAATTTGAGATAAATCTAACCTAGAGTTTGGGACAAATCTAACCCAGAATTTGGGCAATTTTAAGTTTGGCATTTAGTTTTGGCCATTTTGGGTGATAGTTAGCCTATGAAAAATTATAAATAAAACTTAAAATGGTTAATATTATCTTGGATGGTAGTAAACTATCTGTAATATCTTCCCAATCACGTTTGATCTCGAAATTTGGAGAGAATCTACGCAATTAAGTCATAATACCGTAATTTTAAGTTTTTTTGCCATTTCAGGATGGTTTGCCTATAAAATTGCAAAAAAAACTCAAAATGACTAATATTCTCCTAGATGTTAGAAAAATGAATGAAATATATTCTCTATCACGTATGCCCTCAAAATTTGGAGAAAATCTAGACATTTCAGTCATAATACCGCAATTTTAAGTTTTTGGCCATTTTGGTGATGGTTAGCCTATGAAAAAATGGAAAAAATTCAAAATTTCTAATAATCTCCAGGATGGTAGGAAACTGACTAAAATATATGCCCAGGCATGTTCAGTCTCAAAATTTAGATAAAATCTAAACATTTAAGCCATAATACCACAATTTTAAGTTTTTGCCATTTCGGTGATGAAAGCCTATAAAATTGGAATAGACTCAAAATGACTAATAATCTTCTAGACGGTATGAATCTGCTGAAATATATGTCCAATCATGCTTGGCCTCAAAATTTGGAAAAATTAGGCATTTTAAACCATATACCGCAATTTTAATATTTGGCCATTTCGGTGATGGCATGAAAAATTATAAAAAAAAAAACTCAAAATGGCTAATAAGCTCTTGGATGGTATGAAACTGGCTGAAATATATGCCCAGACATGCTCGGCCTCAAAATTTAGAGAAAATCTAGGCATTTAAGCCATAATACCGCAATTTAAGTTTTTGGTCATTTCTATAAAAATGGAAATATCTCCAAATGGCTAATAATCTCCTATATGGTAGGAAACTACATGAATATATGTTCAGTCACGTCTGGCCTTGAAATTTTGAAAATTCTACCATTTAAATCATAATACCACAATTTTAATTTTTTGCTGTTTGGTGATGGTTAGCCTATGAAAAATGGGAAAAAACTCAAAATGACTAATAATCTCCTCGTTGGTAGTAAATTATCTATAATATCTGCCCAACCAAGTTCAACCTCAAAATATGTCGAAAATTTTGGCATTTAAGCCACATTACAACAATTTTTAGTTTTGGGCTTTTTAGTGATGATTAGTTTATAAAATTGGAAAAAAACTCAAATGGCTAATATTCTCCAAGATGGTAGGAAACTGCCTGAAATATATTCTCAATCATGTTTGGCCTCGAAATTTGATAAAATCTAGGCATTTTAACCATAATACCACAATTTTAAGTTTTTGGCCATTTCGGTGATGGTTAGCCTATGAAAAATTAGAAAAAAACTCAAAATTTCTAATAATATCCTAGGTGGTAGAAAACTGTCTGAAATATATGCACCGGCATGTTTGGCCTCAAAATTTGGAGAAAATATAGGCATTTAAACCATAATATTACAATTTTCAGTTTTTTGCCATTTCGGTGATGGTTAGCCTATAAAATTGGAAAAAACTATTCAGTTTTTTTCCCATTTCGGTGATGTAACGCCTATAAAATTGGAAAAAAAAAACTAAAAATGGCTAATATTCTCCTGGATGGTAGGAAACTGCATGAAATATATGCCCAATCACGCTTGGCCTCGAAATTTAGAAAAAATCTACCATTTAAGTTATAATACCGCAATTTTAATTTTTAGCCATTTCGGTGATGGTTAGTCTATAAAAAATTGGATAAAACTCAAAATGGCTAAGAATTTCATGGATGGTAGAAAACTGTCTATAATATCTGCCCAACCACGTTGGGCCTCAAAATTTGGCGAAAATTTAGGCATTTAAACCATAATACCGCAATTTTAAGTTTTTTGCCGTTTCGGTGATGGTTTGTTTTTTTTGAACGAGGTAACTATTATATTACCAAGAGCTTCCAATATGCTCAAAAAAGTTGTTCATAACAGACAACCTGGCCAACAAAACACCTGTACACTACACAGGGAACAAAGCTTCGACCCAACCCGAAGCTAATAAATCACTGCTGACTTTCTTTGCGACAGCATCAGCTTCCAAAGTTGTAGCCCGACCACAATGGCGTACCGTCACACGATCAACCATCCCCATCATTCGGACAATATCGGCAATGATCGGAGCACATTCCCATGGCCAGTCATCCACTTTTGAATGCAAAGCCTTAACAATTTCAAGACAATCAGTAAGAATAAGTGAACTACCTTTAGGGCTGGCTAATGGCATAACGGGTAATGGGTACCCGTGATTCCGACCCGTACCCATTCGGGTAGTGGGTACCCATTACCCGAACGGGTTCGGGCTACGGGATGGCTTTGGAGGCTTATGGGTACCCACTACCCGAATGAATAATACTCGTGGGTACCCATTAAGCTCGATTAGCCCGATTAATATAAATAATAAATAAATAAATTCCTAAACCTAATTAGTAATTACCTAAATCCCTATCTAAACTAAACCGATTACAATGTATCAATCTCATATTTTCATTCTCCACTCACGACTCTCACTCATTATGTACAACTCTCATCCATTCCTTTTCCTTATTTCCTTTCCTATTTCCTAAACAGCCTAAACCTAATTTCCTAAACCGCTGCTCTGCTAAACGAATCTTCAATTCATCTCATTCATTGCCCATTAGCCTTCTCACTCATGTTCTGGAAGTCGAAGGAGTAAGTTGTAAAGACGAACAATTGACTCACAAATGTTACGGCATTAGCATTATTAACGTATTATACTATTATGACTTAAGACATTCATATTCATTATTTATGCAATTAATAAATTCAATTAGCAAATTTTAAATATATAATATTTTTGTTATTAGTGGGTTTAGTGGCCCGATCCCATTTTCGTTAATGGGTACCCACTACCGAACGGGTTCGGGCTACGGGATGAGTTCGGAGGGATATGGGTACCCACTACCCGTTTCTTAATGGGTACGGGTAGCCGTGCCCGTCCCATTAGCCAGCCCTAACTACCTTGGAAGCTAATCGCTTCGGAGACAGCCACCTGAAGTGCTTTCGCTTCGGCCACAATCGGAGCTCGACAACAGAATTTTCCAGCCCTTCCATTGACGACATGCCCATGGTGGTCTTTGATGATGACCCTATATCCCGCCTGTTGGACGTCGTAGCGAAACGACCGTCACATAGAAACACCCTCTGGTGACTTCTCGGCGGAGGAACATTGTTGCGATTGAGATCCCGGGGGCTAGAAGGTTCGGTGATGGTTAGCCTATGAAAAATTGGGGAAAAATAAAAATAGCTAATAATCTCCTGGATGGTAGAAAACTGCTTGAATATATGTTCGACCATATACAACCTCAAAATTTGTAGAGAATCTAGGCATTTAAGCCATAATACTGCAATTTCAAGTTTTTGGTTATTTCGGTGATGGTTAGCCTATGAAAAATTGGAGAAAAAACTTAAAATAGTTAATATTCTTTTGGATGGTAGTAAACTGTCTTTAATATCTTCGCAACCACGTTCGGCCTCGAAATTTGGAGAAAATCTATGCATTTAAGTCATAATACGATAATTTTTTCAGTTTTTGGCCATTTCGGTGATGGTTAGCCTTAGAAAAATGAAAAAAAAAACTCAAAATGGATAATAATTTCTAGGATGGTAGGAAACTCCCTGAAATATATACTCAAACATGTTTGGTCTCGAAATTTGGAGAAAATCTAGACATTTAAGCCATAATACCACAATTTTAAGTTTTTGGTCATTTCGGTGATGACACCTATGAAATATTGGAAAAAAGTGGATAATATGGCTTAAATGGATAATAATCTCATAGATGCCGGTAGGAAAGTGCCTGAAATATCGCACTTTTCAGTTTTTTACGATTTCAGTGATGGTATGCCATTGAAAAAAATGGAAAATGACTAATTATTTTCTAGATGGTATGAAAATGCATGTAATATAAGCCTTGCCACTTTAGGCCTCGAAATTTTAGGAAAATCCAATCATTTTCACCAAATTACCACACTTTTGTATTTTTAGGTGCTTTTGGTGATGGTTAGCCTATGAAAAATTGGGGAAAATGAAAAATGGCTAATTCTTCTTGGATGGTACAAATTTGCGAAATTTCAGAAAAATCCAATCATTTAAGCCAAATTACCGCACATTTTAGTTTTAGTCTCTTTGTGTGATGGTTAGGCTATGAAAAATTTGGAAAAAATGAAAACTGACTAATTCTTTCCTGGATGGTACGAAACTACGTGTAATATAAGACCTTGTCACGATAGGCCTCGAAGTTTTCGGAAAATTCAATAATTTAAGCCAGATTACCTCACTTTTCAGTTTTAACGATTTTTGTGATGGTATGCCTATGAAAAAATAGAAAAATACAGAAACTGGCTAATTCTTTTTTGGATGGTACGAAACCACGTGTAATATAAGTCCTCCCACGTTAAGTCTCGAAATTTCAGGAAAATCCAATCAGTTAAGCCAAATTACCTCACTTTTTGGTTTTTGGTGATTTCGCTGATGGTATGCCTATGAAAAAAAAATTGATTATTCTTTCTTGGATGGTACGAAATCATGTTATGGCATGACACACTTATCTATTTTTAATATTTTATGATTCACATTTAAGTTAATTTAATTATAAGCACAATTGATTGGTTTAGTGCTATCCTATAGTTCAAGAACATTAACAACCAGATAATGTTAAAGAAAATTACTCTGAAAATTGAATAATGTAATTTTATGATTAATTTTTTTCTATTTCATGATTATTATTAGATCAAACAAATCTATCACGATTTAAATGTTTCCTATTATAAAATTGTGATTTTGATATATGTGTGAGTTTTAAATTATTGCCACTGATTTGAAATTTTATAAGTTTAGATATTCTATAAATAAATAAAATACCATCCTTATCTAAATAATTAGCTCGAGTATTAATCATATAATTTCAGTTTTTTACCTTGCTACATAGCTATATTCGATATGGAACAACTTATAGTGCTGAAACTTTAGCACCAAAATGGTGTTGAAGCCGCCTACGTCTAGATTCATTTAAACGTAGCGATCCTATGTTTGAATGAATCTAGACGTAGGCGGCTTCATCACTCTAATATTTTCCGATCATCCACCTCGTCAAACATAATATCTTGTGTACCTATGATGCTGACCCCATAACATAAGCTTGTCGGGGCATTCTGGAGGTCTTATAGATAGGTAAGTTGTTCATATACATGCCCCAATTCGGATTCTTCTCCAATGTAACAACCTCCCGGGAATGACACTGCGTGCAAAGAAGGGATGAATGAATGCTCAATAGCAGGCTTCAAATCGACGACTGGGCTTGAAAAAACTTAATTTCCTACACAGATATTACAACTTAAACAAATCTAAGCTCTGGGTTCGAGACTATTGGTCAGAAATGCTTTGGAGTATAGTCAAATAAAATTTCAATCGACTTAGCGAAGTACAAATTGTATGAATACTCTCCCAACAACCCGCCATAAAATTTCAAACTTTGCAAATTGTCAAATTTCCACCCTCCTAGGAAATTGAAGCACACAAATAAATATTCTCAATAACCAACAATAAATTTCGAACAATATTCTAATCGAATCGGATAAACAAGATAATCAACCAACCATAGATAACCAAAACCCAATTATTTTATTATTTATATAGAGTAAAGGCAAAGACCAAAATTCATATACTCATATAATATAATATATATAAATATATTAATATATTATCATAAGCTCATATTAAAATTACACAATCGCACTACCAAACAACCCCTTCTCGATCATGATTCAACAGTAAGCAACACACTTCTTCTTACAATCCATAGTACACCCGCCGCCACCGCCGCCGCCGCCATACCCTTTCCCCGACCGGCTGTACGAGGTAAAGCACTTGGCCGGACACTTCAGCTTCTTGTTCAAGCACGGGCCTTTCTCCTTGCACACCACGGTGGGCCTATACACACCGCTCTTCGAGTGGCCACCTTTCGGGCCTCCGAACCCGGACCCGTACCCGCCGCCTAGGTCCCAACCCTTCCCGAACCCGGGTATATCGAACCCGGTGCCCGGCCCGAAGAAGCCTTCGGGGGCCGGTGGTGAGGTGGGTTCGGGTCGGGTTGCCGTGGAGAGTGAGATTAGGAGGAGGAAGAAGATGCAAAAGGAAGAGAATTTGGATTGGGAATTCATTTTTGGAGAGATGGGTTTTGTTGGGAATTTGATTTTGAGAAATGGGTTGTGATTGGTTTTTATATAAAAAGAATTGGAAGATTTGTTTTTATTGATTTTGATGAGTGGAGAGGACAGTTGGGGATGAATGAATGGGTGTAGGGTTAGGTTGAGTGCAATTATGGCACTTGTTGTTCTCCACTTTGATTTTGGGTTTTTCTTTGTGGATATGGATTGGATGCACTTCTATTTGTGATTTGTTATTGAATGAGTTAACAAAGTTATTAGGATGTAAAGGTTGTTTATACGGGATCAAAGATTTTTATCGACAAGAGGTTAAGGTAGTTTATTGAAGTCTTTGTAGGCTCCAGTAAGCTGTTGAGGTATGCAAACTTCTGGATCTTTCGTGAGTTATTCGTTTGAGAGAGTGTGTTGATAAACAAGATATAAGAGTCATTCAAAATCTTCTCTCAATGACTCGAGTTATGAGATGTAATGCAATGATTTATGACTGTTGTAGATTCTAGCTAGTTAATTATGTATGAGTTGGTTGAGTCGGTTAAAGTTTAATTGATTTCAATTGGGTAATCGGGTAAGAAATTTTGAAAATATGGAGTTTCTTAACGTGATTGTCTACTAAAGTGAAACTAGTCGATTTTGAACAAAATATGGAGAGAGCCGACTCAAAATTGATTTTAGTAATAAAAAATTTCAAGCCCTCAACTATTTATCGACCGAAGTTGGGTTTGGCTTAGACATTGACTAGGCGAAACCAACAAGTTAGTTAATTTTAACCTATAACCGAAACCGTTTTCCCATCGGATAATTATTGTGATGATGTTTGATTCATGTGTATGAACAATCAC
Organism: Linum lewisii; assembly: GCA_034768395.1. Taxonomy (NCBI): domain Eukaryota; kingdom Viridiplantae; phylum Streptophyta; class Magnoliopsida; order Malpighiales; family Linaceae; genus Linum; species Linum lewisii. The sequence goes on from CM068299.1 coordinate 940,753, forward strand.
GAGCTTAATTAGATCAAATTCTCATGTCGACTGATGAACAAGTGACTAATTCATTTCATAGTGACAAATATTTGGATAGATAGGGACTACTATAGCAAATAGGGAAATGTGCACTAATAATTAATACGTACCCATAAATATCTTTATGTACATTTTTGGGAATCAATTTAATTAATTGTGCAAAAGGTACACACCTGTCCTCCCTCAGGGACTCAGGGTGCAATTATGGAAAGTTCCTACCTACCCATTGCTCTCATTTAAGTCTTTAATTTGGGATATTTTTGAGTGATTTTGTGTAAATTTCAACATTGAACGGGTGAGTTTAAGTATATGTGGTTTAATCTTAGCTAAAAGATGATCAGAACGATAATAAGTGTAATCGTAGTCATTTAGTCGAGTTTTGAAGATGATAAACAGGGACAACCACACTCCTAGGGGTATAAGGAGAATAATCTTGGTCATTTTTATGACAATGGTTAAGATCTCAGTACAATCAAATCACTAATAAGCTAATAACACGTGTCAACTTAGCCTGAACTTCAGAATACTATAAATGGCAAAGGATTCCGACATTGATTAGACATGGTTCAAGCCTCATCTACTACACACGTCTAGGCTATACGTGCTTACGAGAAATACGACCAGATTTTCACATAATCTACCTACGGGCAACTCCTTATTGTCCTCTCTCTCCCATCTTCTCTCATATGTCTTATGCTCTCTTACCCTTTTCAACACTAAACATTTACTACTTTCTTATCTATACGCTTTACAGAGAACCGTCCAGATACACTCTAAAATGGCTCCGCAACAGAAACTGTCTCACACATCAACTCGATCGATGTTTTAGATCAAACCATCTATTGAACCAACCAATCTAACAGTACGAAAAATCGTTTATAAAAGTTAAAATGAAATAATTATTAGCAAAGTAATTAATTTAATTAATGCATGCTATGTTTGAAAAATATTAATGATGAAAATGATATCATTGAAGATATTGAGTATCGTTTTGAAATTAATTATTTTCCCATTTTGTTTCTCAAAGTGGAACATTATTATTAGTTGGATGTATTGACTTTGTTGCAATATTTAGAAGTCATATCACTATGACTATAGTGCAATATGGTCATGTTTTGATGGGCCATGGGCCCAGCAATTGTTGGGCTTGGCCATGGCCCGGGTTGTTAAGACCGGGCCATCCAAGTGCGTCTAAATTTTGTTAAAATATTCGAGTTTTCGGCCCAACAATGGAGCTTCTGTGAGTCTAAACCAACATGGGTCTAAGATGGCATGTAGCATTTGGGACCTGATCTTGAGGCGCTATAAAAAAAGTAAGGATTGTACTATTGCAAAATTGACGATGATACTACCTACCTAGATGCTTTACACATATGCTTCAGAGGGGCATCTCATCGTTCTTCTTTGTTTCTCACGGGTCTGTATTCTTATACCGTCTTCCCCTTCTTTTTTCTTCATCCCCACTTACTACTATGTTTCATGCACCATACTCAATACGGTCTCTCATGCAACCCAATGAGTCAGACGGGTCCATCCAGTTTTTTAAGACCAAATCTTTATTGCTTCACCCTCGAAACAAAACATCTTTATGCTCTGAAAACTTGATGATTTTCCGAATCACTTTCGATTCATAATCCATAATCACAAGTCAACAAGGTTAGTAGATTATTTGACTTTTGTCATTGAAAAATTCAAACTTAAAATTAATTTTAATGACCATTTTGTCAAAGTAACATAAATTGGGCTGTTTTATTTTTATGGCTTTCAAGCATTCAATGAGCTCATTAATTGGCTGTGAGCCAAAGTCTTACTTTGAACCAATAATTAGTTACCGTCCTCTTTAAAATGTATCGAAAATCGTGTATTCTCGAAATCGTATTGATTAAACATTTTCGCCCAATTAGTCTGACTGGTTCAATGAGTAGGTTCAATCTGGAGGGTCGTGTGATCTAAGTTTGATGGAAAGATTCTCTTGTTCGAGGCGCCTTGGGGTCATTGGAGATTTGGAATACCTCACGGGTGTATCTAAGACAATAGTAAGTGCTTTTTGTTTGTAGTCCAGTATTAGGTCATGCCTGTATTTACAAGTCATCGAGACTCGAGTTGGATCACCACGTGTCATCTGAAGAGAATCCAAGCCGTTAATCATGATTTGATCAAGTGACTGTAAATCATCCACTGGACTTGCGTTCTTGTCTCCTTAGTGTTAATGATCATTACGATAGAACAAAATCCTCTACAGTTTTGATCATCATGAGACAATCATAACCGTTAATCAGCTATAATCAAGTAGCTCTTAACCATTAATCACGCTCCAATCAAGTAGCCATTATTCACCACCAGACTTGAGTTCCCGTCTTCTTCGTGCTAAAGGGTACAGAGGTTAGAGGTACGATCCTATAGAACAAATCAGGTTCACGTAAGATCATGATATGATACCGTTTTGAACACAAACTGATCAATGCGATATTTACGATACGATTTCACAAACACTATAAGCTAAAAGCTGAAAGCTTTCTTATGCTTCTTATTCATAGGCTTCAAAACCATAAGCTTTATATATATTCACACTTCTTTCTTAATCACAAGCTGGAAGAGTTCCAGCTAGCATCAACAGCTTCAATGATCTTGCCATGGAGCTCAGCTCCAGATGAGGCAATGATCCCTCTGTCAAGCCCTTCTAAGTAGGCACCCCCACCGGAGAAGTCCAGTGGCCGGCCACCGGCATCAGTCACCACGCCGCCGGCCTCCTGTACTATCACTACTCCGGCTGCGTGGTCCCATATCTTCTCCTTGTAACCGGTCCTCGCGAACTTCATGAACACCTCTGCGTGTCCTCGAGCTATGGTCGCGTACTTCACCATGCTGTACACTCTCAATGGCTCCTTCCTGCAGAAAAACCATGGTACAAATCATGGGATGAAGTTCGATCCGAGCTTTTGTTTGAGCTCGAGCTTGAATAAAGACTATGCAGCTAGGGTGGGCTCAGTTCGAAATCAGCATTAACGATTTCGGCTTGATAATCATAACAAGCTTGGTCTAATAACTACTGCAAACAAGTTCGACTCAAGCTAAGTAAAAAACCAATCTTATAAGCTAAGTATCATAATTGTAAAACATATCCACATACCACATATAATGAATAAGATAAAGTCGTAATCTAGACTATTAAGCTCGTAACTGAGCCCTTATCGAGCTGGCTCGTGAGCTATATAATTGAGCCGACTTATGAATTGCTCTGCTCACGAGCGGCTTAGCTTGTTAACAAACCTCAACAATGTACATAGATATAAAAGATGAAGAACTTTTATATGTGTTCATGATATTGGGTACGATAAGAAATGGGTTAATGACGGTTCTTCCAAAGCCAGCCTTTCTGTCTTATATGAGCTAGCAAGGTACCAATGAAGGGTGGCAAAAAAGACTCTGTCTTTCTTTCTTGTCTTGTATAGTTTTAATCTAAGTTATGGAACATAGTAAGTGTAAGAGTAATATTACCTAAGACCAACGCTTTGAGCAAGTCCAGCAGTGAAGGAATGACTCGAATTCGCCTTCTCAACAGGCTCACAGAACGTGGCCAGCTCGGGATTATCGACAGTCGAGACCCTAACTCGCTTTGCGAAATTAGGCCACACCAAGCTCTTCTGATCCTGCACCAATGGCTGCATCCAAGCCTCCCCACTTCCCCTCTTAGCATAAACCACACACCCTTTGTCCCAAGACTGGGAATCACCTCCACCCGGTGGAGCCAGCCTCGACACGATCCTGTGGTAACGGTGGTGGTACCCGAGCCACTCTTTCCTCATCGGGTAGTTAGGGCATCCGAGAACTCCAACCACAACTTCCCCGTCTTGTATCAGTGACAAGGCAACTGCATACTGATCCCCACGTACGAACCCGAGTGTTCCATCAACAGGGTCGAGCGCCCAGAACGTTGAGGATCGAGGCGATCTGGTTGATGTGCAATGGCTGATCGAATCGAGGACTTGTAAAGCATCTAGAGGAGATTCCGGTGGTTGAAACCCGAACCTTGATGCTTCGGATAGAGATTCGTTCACAGTCTGAACTACACTCTCTAGTAGCCCAGCTGCTCTTGTCTTTGATAAGGATTGAACATCTTCTTCTGCTATGATTGATACGTTACTACTCCCTAATGCTGAGCATAGAATCCAGCTCACAGTAGCTTGAACACTCCAATCTGTATCAAAAAAGGAAAGTCCAAAACTTCTTTCAGGACTTTCATCAAACAGTTGGCATGCTTCAACAGGGTATGCTAAATCGACTGAATCGACCACGAATTTCAATTCAAATGCAACGAATCAAGAAGTTCTATCAGGAATTTGATCAAACAGTTGGCAAGCTCAACAGGGTAAGTGAAATTTTACTCTCTATAAGCTAACTCATTACCCACCAATCAATCACGAATTCAATTCACACGTTACGAAAAGGCGGGAGTACTGTCTACACAAAAGGAAAGTCCAAAAGTTCTTTCAGGACTTTAATCGAACAGTTGGCATGCTCAACAGAGTATCCGAAAACACTGAATTAACTGAACCAATCACGAACTCCAACTTACCTGCAACCGTAACAGGAGAATTATCATCCTTGGACTGAACCTGATCCTGCGCTTTCGTGATCAAATCATGCTGCACTTTCTGACAAAGTGAGCAAGCCATCTGCACAGCTCGAACAGCAATCTCCAGCTCCTTCGAGAACTTGTCCTGCTCCATAGTCTTCGACCCCAATTTGATAGGAGACGATGACACAGAGTAGTGTAGAGAACAGTAGGCTGGGTCGAGCTTCACTCGACGAGGATTGAACTGGGTTTTATGAAGTGGGTATCTCGTTCGTCGTAGTCCGATTAAGGATGGTACTGGGAAATGGAAACGTGGGAGTCTGGAAGCCAAGCTCCAGCAATTTAAAGGCATGGTGATGAACAATTAATTTGTGAGGTTGATTGTCGATGATGATGTGATGATGGTGGATTATAAAGCGGAGGAAAAGCGGCGATTGGATGAAAATTGGAAATGGTGGGGAATGGTGATGACAAGGAATTCTTTGTTGATGCTGCTGCTGCTGCTTCGAATCTGCGATCCATGGCGGATTGATATTATCCACTGATTATGACTTTTTTTTTCTTCACCAGTTTTAACTGTGTTTTTTTTTTTTTAATTTTATTTTCAGTTCTGTCCAATAAAGGTCCGTTTGGTAGATGGAATTGGAAATTGGCCAAATAATTGCACTGTAATTCTTAGCGGGCCGAAAATTGAAATCCAATTCCTATGCCCAATTCCATCAATCAAATCGAAGACTTGAGGATAATTGATGGGTCATGAATTGGGTCACAACTCAGTAAATGATCGAACTAGTGGTTTGTTTAGATTGAATTACTAAACTAGGGTCTTGCGGCCAAACTAAGAAAGTTGGACATATGTCTAGGATTCTCTCAAGACGATCTAAACTTTTTACCGATGGGTGGGCAAGATTGACCTACAGGTCTTTAATCAGTTGATGAAATGTGGTGACCCGACCCGACCAGAATCTCAAGACACTATAAATGACAAAATGACTCTATTATTGATGGGGCGTAACTGAATTCACGTGTTACAATCTCATTGGGTACGTACGCTTATACGCTATAAGCCCAAATGTCTCACTTATTCACCTATAGGGGAAACCTTGTCTTCTTAACTAAGGAAGTTGGATACATCCATAGGGTTCCCTCAGGGCGATCTAAGCCATGTTGGACGACCAAGATTGATTCGCAAGTTGGGTTCCCAATTATTCGATGACACGTGATGATTCAGCTTGCATCCTGAATCACTATAAATGGCAAAGTGACCATGTTTGTATGAGACATGACCTAATTCACGCATTACATACGCTTTGGTCTCATACGTTTATACGCCACACGCCCACATCCTCACTTATTCACCTACGGACAACTCCCAAAACTTCTCGTCTTTTTCTTAAATACGCCCTTCTCTCTTCGTATAGCCGATTACTCCTCTTTAAATGCAAGGAAAAGGAAGTGTCTCAATTCAACCCGACGCAACACAACTCGACCCGACCCAACTCAAAGACATTTGAACCTACTATTCGAATTTGCTCGATGGTATTCAAATATGGCCGATTTACGGTTGAACCGAAAACCACTAGGTAGGGTTAGATGGTATCAATTAGATCCACCTTTAGTTTCTTCCACTACAAGGCACATGTTATAGGGAAAGGTTCCGTGGGGGTGACGCTTCAGTGACACTAGCTATAATAAGACAAAATTTGTGCCCTAATTAGGCTTAGTGGAAACCTTATACATTCAAATTAAGATGGCGGCTTCTTTTGTATAACTAATGACATTGATTGTTCATCATTGCTTTCAAGAAATTCAAAATTAGCCCTAATGAAATTCAATTTGTGATGATATGATCTTTCAACTTGACTTCGGTTCGATTTGATTATGCGTTCAGAATGATACGATTAATTCCTTTGTATGATTACTTGTACGCAAGTATTATATCATTTAATTCGTTTTGCAATTTTGTAGTGGCATGTGTATAACAACCCGTGATATCAATTTGGTAACAATATAGAAAGTCTCGATTGTTTAATCTTGTAATATCATGGAATACCAAGTATAGCACGTCATTTTCACTTTTCATAACTGTACCGAAGATCGAATTGATGAGGCTAACAATGCAAGCTTCAGTTGATTAAATTAGTGTAGAATCAAATCGTTATCATATCGTGGATATCTTTGCAAACGATGGTTGATATTGAAGGAAATGCGACACGGGTTTTTCCCAAGGTAGCAAAAAGAGAGATATTTGCAAGGATGGTGGTCAAATAATTACGGATATACCTGCCACTGCCTAGAAGTCTCCCGAGTCTTCGTCTTTAAGTTATCCCACACGCAACGAATACAACATCTCAAGTAAAGTCGTGGTTAACCTTTCAGCTTGGACTGATCATACTTCATTTTTACTATGTACTCCTATCTCTCGATCTACTACAAGACGAACAACAACAACAAAAATAGAAATTAAAATCCTAGAAGGATAAACATTCATGAAATGTTACATCAAATCCCACATTAATTTTTTTAACCCTATTTCAATTCAAATCCAAATCTTAGAACTATAATTTTCCTCAATTTTGGACTTATAAGGCCAAAATGACATTGCTAGGACATCATTTGTGGCTTAGGCATGATGCCACAAGGATGTCATGTTGCTATGTTTGGTTTATGCCCAACCCATTTCGAGTCAAATCAGAGTCGAAGTAATGGGTCATTACGTACCCCCATGCGTACCATTGGTAGATCCGAAATGAATATCAAAAGTGAAAATCGAGTAGTGTGCTCAATTCAAAACATCACTAGAGCTAAATCACTTATATATATAAAAATACATATAGTTTAGGCGTGGGGTGGGTGTCGCAGCTAGGGAAACCCCACCCGCAGACCCCCCTATGGTCACTACCGAACAATAAAGATACAACCAAAATCTATATGATGTATACAAATTTGAGAAATGAACTCATACTTACCCTGAATTCACCAAGAACGAATACAAGACGTGTGAAAATCTCTATCTTTACCCCAAACTCATCGCGAGTCGAGTGACACCCGCACCGAAACGTGTCTGACCGGATCGACCCTAGTCGGTCACACTATTATGCAATAAGCTTGTGGGAGTGACGATTTAGTGACAAGTGCAATAATAGGACAAAAAATTTCATTGTTCAATGATGAAGAGCCGACTTTTGCCCCCTAGCTAGTTGATTGTTTCCACACTCAAAATATCGAATTGTTCATCATTGCTTTGTTAGAAGAAATTAGGGCTCAAAATCAAATTAGACCCACAAAAATTGACTCAAGGATCATGCATTTGAAATGGTTCGGTATCGGTTAAGTTGCGGATCGATATGGTTTTGGTTCGGTTATGAACATAGGTGGTAGACTGGTTTTTATCTATTATAGTGGTAAAGTCGATCTCTTTTACGCGAGGTTTGGATGAAAACATAAACGAAGAGTTATGAATGGTATAACTAATCGTTTTAATGTTTGGACTGTATCAAGCCCACCCGACACCCTAGTCCTCTACAGTTCCAAGTCAAGAAACTTATGGAGAACCACCGATTCTAGCCTCACCGTTTTTGTTGTCAAGAAATTGTGAGTCACCCGTTTGTCATTAGATAAAAATCGTTAGATTTATTCATACGCAAATCAAGTGCTTCGTCCGAGTCAGACTTCGTGGTTCAAATCAACATAAATCAGAGTGTGATGCGAGCCACTTTGCTTGGGTATGGACCTTTAGGAGATGGACCAGGAGAAATTGGGCCGGCTGGCCCAGCCCAAAGTTACTGCTCCAACGGCCCAAAAGTGTATAAATACCGAAAACAAATAATATACCTAAAATAATTTAAATTAACTAAATCTAAAAATACCGAAACAAAATATCCTCCTACCAAACGACCCCATTAGAGTTCATCGTCACTACCTCCTCGCAAACGTCGAAAAACGACTCTGTACCTTTCGATCGACGTGGATCCACCTTCGGCGAAACCACGAGCCGCTTCTCGTAAACTCCACGTCATCACCCTCTCGAGCTCTTTCGCACCCTCCACCGACTCAGCGTCCCGAGGAGTCCCGTACTCCGCGTTCCTGGTCCACCGGTGCAAGATGTACCGAGACGGAAGCTCCTGAATCCCTACCAAATTCCACACTCTCAGAGCGTGGCGACACAACATTCCTTCGAATTCGAACATCCTGCAGCTGCAGCTAATCTCGATACTCGACCTATCGAGTCGTACCATGAATTTCTCGTTCTCGTTCGCGACGTATCTGCATCTCTGCACCGAGAATATGCTCACCGTGTTGCTTTCCTCGATCGTCTTGATCGCGGAGTAATCGCAGGATTCCATGAGCTCTTTCTGAAACACATTGAACAATGTAGGAGTGTAAAGCCTTCTGAATTGCTCTTCTACTGGAAATTCTGGATACTGAGCATCTGGAAGACCACTGTGGCGGCTGAAACGGCTGAAAGAGTCATCTTTCGACTCCTCTTCCCTTAGATGCTCGACAACCTCCTCGAGCCGCGGAATGAAATCGAGGATCGAATCCGAAGGGGAGGATGGTGATGGTTGTACTAATATCAGATCCGCGGTGAAGAACGGTCTCCGAATGTACAACGGAATCCAATGCTCGCGATTCGCGTAATCCGGCTTGAGCCGGGCATTTTCGTCCAAGCCATGCTTGGCAATGAGAGCATTCCAGGCAGTTTCGAACTCGGCGGTTGTGGAGCTCCGGAATATACACACTTCGTACTCGTCTATGAAGTCAGCGGACTTTGACCTCAAATCCTCTCTACTCGGGGTACAGAATCGATAATGCGACCCGGGGAAGACACGAGCGACTGCTTGTTGGATCCCCGGGTCCTGATCCCCTGTAACTGATTTAGGGGATCTGCCAGACATGGCTTTCAGCCATGTCTGGAACAGCCAGGTGAATCGTTGCTCCGATTTGTTCCCCAGTAGGGCACATCCGAGGATCAGTGGATTCCTGTGGTGGTTAACTCCGAAAATCACCACGAAAGGCGGGATTGATGTGGTGTTGAGTACGATGTCATCCCCGAATTGGGATCCAGAAAATCTAGACCTTCCGTCTGCCCAGAACACACTCCGGCAAACGCCGTTATCATTGACTTCGACACTGTAGAAGAACCCTGTGTCCTCCGCTTGCTTGTTCCGCAAGTAATCAAGAAGAACAGAGTACCACTCGCGCCTGATTTCGATTCCGATTCCATTTCCTCGAACTACATTCTTCTTCGCACGAGTTCCCGAAGGAGACTCATCGGATTCTGGCACCGTTTCGTGGTTATGTTCCGTTCTAAGATAATCTACTATCCAGGTTCCGTCTTTCTTCATCTTGATCCTCATAAACGCCCGACATCCGATTCTCGACGGATGATCAGATCCTTCCCTGGAGCACACGAATATCCGGGAGGTAACCGTTCCGTCCAGCAATCCGTCGTGCTTCGACCGGAACAGCTGCCCCATCCGGATTTTAAACCCGGTCTTCTCTGCATAAGAGTCGTAAAACTGATAACCTTCTTCAGCCGACCCGAACACTAACCCCAGACGCGGCTCCTCGAATTCCCACTCGCCGAATTCAAAATCGAAAGGCGGAACGAACAATCATCGACTTTCCGCCTCACCTTTCGACTCGGAGGCACACGGCCGACCGCCTAGCGGAAACCTGCCGCATCCTTACTCGATCATCATCATCAATAACTTCAAATTCATGGTTATGATCCAAATCCAATTGATCGATCACCCACTTCCCGGAATCGAGACTCTGCACCCTTATGAATGCCGGACATCCTGTGCTCGATCTCAGCTGAGTCCCTTCCTTCTTGCAAACGTACCTCCTCGAAGCGACGGAACCGTCGCTTCGATTGCGGTAAAGCTGGCCGATTCTGGTTCGAAACCCTACACGAGCAGCGTACGCTGCGTAGAAGTCTCGAACATCTTCGGTGGAATCGAATTCCAGCCCAATGTCTGGTTCGATTATCGCTTCACTGTCAACAGAGTCGCCGGAGCTGCTGCATATCAAGTCAATTTCACATTCAATCAGAAGAACCCTAAAGCCACAACTTTTCAATCGAAATTAGGGGTTTTTGTTACCTTGATGAACTGGTGGAGGAACTGGAACTCGAATTGAACGCCATGAATCCGAAGAGATGATTACAGAATTTTCTTTCGGCCGGAAGTAAACCCTAATTGCAGGAGCAAGCAGCGAATTAATATAGGTTTCCCCGGGAGCATTGTGTTTAAAAATTTAAAAAAGGTAAATGTCCGTTCTAGTCACTCATCTATTAGGATTCTGACTGTCTAATCACTCTCTATTAAAAAGTACTATCCCGGGAGCATTAATATGGGCTCATAATTCATAACAAAGAAGTCCAATAAGCTCAGGCCCAATAATCAGAAATTCAGAATCTGAGGCCCAATAAGCTTATTACAAGTTGACTATAAAATAGTTGACTTTTGATTAATAGCATATATGCACTAAATTCACGTTATAATGTGTACTTAAGAGTTCTATGTAGTGAAATTCTAAATCTTTATTATCTAATAAAATTACTAATCTATAATTTTATCACTATCCGTTCAGTTAGACTGGTTGGTCCAATAAAGATTCGATTTGGATAATCGAATGGATTAAGCGCTTAGGTGAAGAGGAGGATTAAGGCGTGTTAGAGAATAGGAGACAAAGAAGTATCATGGGTTGCCCACCAAAAAATAGGTGAGGCCTTGGGCGTATAGCATATCATCGTAGGAATCCAAGACACAGTGGCAGAGCTAGAATTCAAGTAAAGTCTGGGCTCTCTGTACATCAAATACAATGAGCCGAAAATGCAATTACGCGCACTAAACTATCTTAAGAAAATATACGCTCTACCACTGCCAAAACGTAAGTCGTCAGTGAAAATATCACAAAGAAACCTTAGACATGCACCCAGTTAGACCTTTTTGAGTCTGATTGAACGAGCGATATTGATCATTTGTTTGTTTGTCGTTTTGCCCATCTAATTAAGTAAATTTTAATTATTTTTTTAGTAGCCGTTGATAATGTGGAGATGGGGCCCACAATGTCTCTTTAAAGATTGCGGCTTAGCTGTCTCGTTGCTGGCTGGCTGTCTTCCTTCAGTCCCACCATCCAACCAACCAATTATGATCCTTAAAATATCTTAATACTTGTAATTTCTTGATTAGCTTTAATCTAATCAATATGACCATACATGTAGGTTGTTCACTAGTCAAGTCGCAAGCTCGACTCGTAAAACTGTTAAAAAGTATACGTTGAGGCTGAGCTAATCATGGTGATGGTTTGGATCGACAGGATCGCGAGCTGGCTCGGCTCGTGGGCTTACTGAGTCAGTTTATTTATGACTTGATAAAGGCTTGATTGGTAGCTCGTGAGTAGAGTTTTAGATAAAAATTGTAAATTTTGGGAACTCAAATTGTACTCGTCAGGACTTTTTGAATTAGTAAAGTTCGAGTTAAGCACAAACTCAAATCGTCAAGAATAATTAACGAGTCAGGCTTGAGTTGGCTCGAGTTCTCCGCAAACTTCAAATTTATAGCTCGAATTCGAGTTCGTAGTGAAGTTCTACTCGATTCAGCTAATGAACAACCCTACACGCAAGAATCGGATTATGTTGATTTACAATGAAAAACAAACCACTAACAAAATGGAATCAATCAAATCAAACCAAACCCAACAACCAAACCATGGTTAAAAATCAATAGATCCATTAATCAACCCCAAATCGATTCAATCTAGTCTAAACTATCATGCAAGAAAGGCAAAAACAACTCCAAACACATGTACTCATGTGCTTATGGGAAATGCATAAACATGTTCTTAAGTTTGCATTAGTGACAAATCCTCATCACTACTATGACTATACCAATGTTAAATTAATTTCATCGCCATGTTAGTAAACAATATAAGATTCATTCGAAACCCTCTCCTAACAACTCGAGTTATTGGGATGCAACGATTCTTTACATGGTATCGGAGTCTTCGACCAACATGAGGTCAAGATTTCGAATCCCGGTAACCACCAACTCGTGTATAAAGACTTATTGAAGCGCCCTGTGGTCCCCATTTCGTCGCACAAGTCTTACCAAAACTGTGCAAACCTTAGCTCTTCTGAGGGCTTCCGTTTGAGAGGGGCATGTTAGTAAACAATATAAGATCCATTCAGAGCCCTCTCCCCGGCGTGTTAGTAAATAATATAAGATCCATACAGAACCCCCTCTCCCAACAACTCGAGTTATTGAGATGCAACGATTCTTGACATAAGCAACACTAATTCAGCTCAATCTACTCCAAACTTAACCATTCCCGCCCGAAATTACTTCCAACTTGATTAATCAATTTTAACCGATAACCATAACAATTTGACCAACCTAAAAGATTTCAGTTTTTATCCAAATAAGACAAATAACCATAAACATATGTACTCATTTGGTTATGAGAAAATGCATAAGCATGCTCCTAGTAATAATTCAATTCAGTAGTGGGATTAGCAATCAATCACTACCACCATTAATTAATTAATTAATAATTATATTAATAATTAATTAATTAATCCCCCCCTAAAGATCTCAACAGACTAAGAACAGAAGAAACAAAGGAAAAAGTCAGACAAACCCAAAACCAAAGCCACCACAATTATGGCTTAATAATTAATATCCGTTTTGGTCATCAACTTATTGAGTTTATGGCATTATGATCATTATTCTTTCAAAAATAACTTATATACCTCATACCACTAATCTATTTCATTTGTAGCACGCTAGTTATTTCATTAACTTTCCATCCATAACCTAGTTAAGTTGATGAATCAATATATCAATTCATCAATCCTCGTATATGTCCACATCTTCTCAGTCGTGTCATTTAGTTTTATTTTTAACTCAACTCATTCAATCGATCCAACCAAATCGATCGAAGAAAGCTTTCATCTTGAGTAAGTTTGGACTCATCATATATGTTCACATCACATCTACCATGTCATCTAGTGTATCTTAAAGTCAACTCATTCTATCTCCCCAACCAAATCGACCCACAAAAGCTTTCATCTTGGGTCGATTTGGTTGGAATGGTTAAATGGGTTGAGTTTAAGATAGAATAGATAACATGACAATAAGGGTGAAAGTTTCAGTTCAGTTTTTTGGTCAAACCAAAAAGCAGACCAATTCGTTCATGGCCTATCGATTTCTACTTCATCCAATTCTAAATCGGTAACGGTCATCACTTTGTAGCCCAATTCGGTTTTTGGTCATTGACCGAAAACCAATTATTAGTAAAAAAAAAATGTAAACTAAATGTCCAAACCAACGAATTAAATGTCTATACTCATGATTAAATGTTCAAACCCATGATTTAAATGTTCAAAATTGTACGAAATAGCTTGAATTCAGTCATGGTCACAATGTGGATTCGATCACTACCACAGTCAGTGGTTTTCAACCAAATTCGGTCTGGTTCGTCCAAAACCAACCGATTTCCAACCCTACATAATAGAGTGATGTGGACATATATGACGAATTGACATAATGATTCATCATCTTAGGGGATTTTTTAGATGAAAAATTAACGATATGACCAACCTAAGGTTAACGGTGTGTTGCAAACCCAATAGATTGATGACCAAAATGGATATTAACCACCACCATCATATACCATCGAATCATGTCGATCCATGTGCTGAATCACCGTCATCTTCTTCTCTTTCTCTTTCATTCCAGTTCATCTTCAGCTAGCTCATCACACCACAGTATTCATCAAACAAACACACTCCCCACGTTACTCCCACCCAATAAAGCTCTCTCTCTTCTTTCTATCTTCTTCCTCACCTTTGCTTGTGAATCAAATTATTCCCCCACCCAATTAAAGAAAAAACCCCACCACTCTGTTTTCCTCCTTCACACAGGGCTGGCTCGCTGTCAATCTAATCGTTCCCAGCCATGGATTACTCTGTTGTTCTTGACTACGCTCTGTTCCAGCTCACCCCGACTCGAACCAGGTAAAATGGGTCTTTGAAATTTTCTGGATCGAACACTCTGTTCTTACTCTGTTTTGGGTTTGTTCTGCCCAGATGTGATCTGATCGTGTTCAAAGGAGGGAAGCATGAGAAGCTGGCTTCTGGGTTGTTTGAGCCGTTCGTTTCTCATCTTAATTTCGCTAGAGATGAGAATTCGAAAGGTGGGTACTCGATCAAGCTCTGCCCTCCTTCTCGGTTTGCTCCCTGGTTCACCAAATCCACTTTCCACAGGTAATGATGAACCCTAATTTTGTTTGCTTGTTAGGCTTTTTTTCAATCCGGATTTCTGGGAATTTTGATTGGATTCGGGTTTTCACGGTTGTTGAATTTTGCTGCAGATTTGTCCGGTTTGTTAGTACCCCTGCTGTTCTTGAGAGATTTGTTAGCCTAGATTACGAAATTCTGCAGATTGAAGAGAGCTCTGCTCAAGCCTATGAAGGTACGATCCGTAAATGAATGGTGAATTTACTAAATATGATTCAGTTCTTGAGATGCTGTGATTCAAAATTGGCAATGTTCAGATTTGTAGAATGTTTGAAATTTTTTTGTTTATCCAATTCTGATGATTCATTTCCTACGATTAGGATCTAAAGAAAGCAAGAAAGACGAAGCAGCTACTCCCAACAAAGAGAATTCCAAGTAAGCTGCTTCAGATATCAATCTCTAGCATTAGTTTTCGATTTTTTACAGTAGTTATAACTGAACTGTGGAATACTGATACAGGGTTCAGTTCCAGCGGCTACTTGAAACCCGGAAATCGATGCTTCGTAAAGAGCAAGCGATGGCGTATGCTCGAGGAATAGTTGCTGGGTTCGAGCCTGACAGGCTCGATGATCTGATTTCGTTCGCTGAAGCATTCGGGGCGTCCAGGCTAAGACAGGCTTGCATTAACTTCAAGGAGCTGTGCCTGAAGAAGAGTGGTGATGGTTTATGGATGAAGGAATTGGCAGCAATGGAGATGTCTGCAGCTGAGCTTACGATGTCGCCAGCATCAGGGATTGTGATTACTAATGACGCAATTGATTCCGATTCGCAGGCTACACAAGGTATTGTGAATTTGTGATTACTAATGAGGCATTTGATCTTGTTTGTTGAGGAATTTGAATGAGATTGGACTGTTGCAGACGAAGAAACATCTGCGCCGAAAGTTCAAATGGGAACGCCATGGAAGCAGAATCAGATGCCACCTTACATGTACAATTTCCAGCAGATGCATCATCCGTATCAAGGATACCCGTATCCTCATCCGATGCAGCCTTATCCTCATCTGATGAACATGCAGTGGTCTACGGGGCGGAGGGAATCGAGCCCTGGAAAGCACCGTAGCAGGAAAGGAAGAGGGTATTCGAGTGAGGATTATGATGATGATGATGTTGATGAGTCGAGCGGTTCTGAATCGGGAAACGATTCGAAATCCGAGACTGCTTCTGGAGATGCTGTTCCAGTGAAGAAGCATCACAGGAGGAGGAAGTCGTCATCATCCAAAGCATCCAAAACCGTGGTGATCCGGAATATAAACTACATTACTTCCAAGAGAAGGAATGATGGATCGGAAGAGGAAGACGAGAGCGGATTCGTGGATGAAGTGGTTGGGTCGTTAGGGAAGATGAACGTGTCGAAGTCTAAGAAAGGATCGAAGACGAGTGAGGAGAAAACAGATGGAGAGGAGAGTGATGCCTTGTATTCCAAGGCATCGTCTGAGAAGGTGAAGAAGAATGAGAATTGGGAGTCTTTTCAGAATCTCCTGATGAGGGATGAGGAGCCGGTCGTCGTTAATGGAGTTGATACTTTCGAATCTGAGAAGGCACCACCGAAACGGAAGGTTGATGCTGCCAACGGTGCAAATGATGATGCCTTCCTTTACAAAGAAGGTGAGTTGAATGGAGATGGAAGACGGTCCGAAGAAGACTTTATGAATTCGGAGAATCAACGATCCGTCATCAAGAGATTGGATCATCACACAGACGAAGATCTCGTCATTTCTCGAGGTTTCGATGGATCGAGAAGTGGATTAGGATTCGATGTTCTATCTTCTAGTGAGAGTCTATCATCATCCAGAGTGAAGCCTGGAAAGGGAGGAGAAGACTGGTTTGTAGCCAGTAATCATTCAGTGGTGAATGAAGAAGCAATGTTCAATGGAGTAGAAGCAGCCATTGTTGGAGAGAAGATTCCAAGAGACCGATTAGTCGACGATTCGTTCATGTTAGACGCTGCTCGACCAGCTGCTACCGATCAATACGACTCATCATGGAGAACCGACATAGCCATGGCTGCTGATCTTTCACTGTCCTCACCAACTCCGCTCGAAAATGGAAACCGACATAGCCATGGTGGATCCGAGCCGGTTGATCTATGCATGGTACTCGAAAGGGATTCTTCGGTTAGGGAATCCTGGTCTACAGATCATGGCATGGACATATCATTCATGGAAGCTGAACCTAGGAAACCAATCATTGCTGCCATTGTTAAGGAAGAAGAGATTCAACCAAGCTCAGCAAAGGCCCCCAAGAAGGGCGAGACTAACCCGAAAAGGGTTCTAGGCAGATCGAGAACTTCGATCATCAGCTCCGCACCAAAGCGAGCACCTCCCCCGAAGCGGTCTGTGGTTCATAAGAGCAAGTTCGAGATCGTAAGTCGATGAACCATTTTCGAATGCTAACCATATTACTCAACCCTTTTATATGAAACTTACTATAGGAATGTGATTTCGAAACAGGAGGAAGAGGCGAGGAAGAAGGCGGAAGAAATTGCGATTCAGCGACAGAAGAGGATCGCCGAAAGAACAGCAGCAGCATCAGCATCTACAGGAGGAGGAGCTAAGAAAGTCCAAGGAAGAAGCAGTTCTGTCAAAATCAGAGCGGCTTGAGATCGAATTCGTGTTCGAGTTTACAACATTGGTGTCTATATATATCTACAGATTGATTCTTGTTGAAAGAAACTAATAAGTGCAGAATGTAGAGAGTGTTCACAGGTGAAAGATTCATGTAATTTATCATCGACTACGATTTAATTCTTTTGATATAAATCCACATTTTCAAGCTATGATTCGTTGTCGCCGTCGGAATCCAGCCGCTGATCGGAATCATCATCTGCTCCGCCGTGAATTCGCCGCCATACACACCATAACAGCAATGTTGTAAGCAGAAGAGCTGTGCCCATGATTAGCTGCATTGTGATGATGAACACTTCGTTGAAATGCAGAAAGAACGAAATTGAGGATGGAACATAAGACCTCTGCAATTTTGGCTCGGCGATTTGAATGGCGAGAAGCACGAATGGCAATAGAATTGCTTCCAGGATTGATTTTAAGATATCCCCGCCGTGTTTCTTCACTTTCCTGAGAAAATTATCGACGGCGGCGGCGGCGCGTTCTTTCGCCGTCTGTTCCTTCTCCGGCCGCCGGCCGCCCACCATTTCAATCAATTTGCTACACTTGAACAATTCCTCTCTGCGAGATCCGGATTGCTTCAGCCATTGCCACCACCACCATATCGGAAACCTTTCCAATCTGGAATCGCCACCGTCGAACCTCCCACCTCCGCCTTCTCCGCCGCCACCGCCGGTTCCTCCGTTGTTCTCTTTTCCTCCACCGCCGCCATCTCTGTACGAAAGGGATGGAAATGGTAAAGAGTTCCGATCTGGAGATTTAAGCTTCTAACTAGACGGTAACAGTCTTACCCGTCCAGATCGGGATCGAAATCTTCCAGCTGATTCGATCCAATGTCACCGGCGGCCGCCGCCGGGAACCACTGTCTCCCGAAATACAGCCGGAAAAATCTATTGAACACCTTCCGGCGGCTACTGCATATACTAGGAATGGGTTTCCGTCCATCGGAAAATAGGCCGAGACCAAAACCAGCGCCTTTTCCGCCGTGGCTGTATCTCCGGCGGTTAAGAAAGTTGAGAGAGGGGGAAATGGGTTGCTTTATTCGGTGGAGGAAGTAAGTGATCGGAAGTAGTTGACGGCGAAAGAATCAACCTTCCTAGAGCAGCAGACATTGCAAGATTTCGATTTTTTTTCCGATGAGAGGAATCAAAGGATTAGTTTAAGAAGATGATTAGCTGGTTAGCAACTCTTTGATTAGTGGTCAAAGCAACGCTAATAGTATATTGGGATAATATCACTTTTGCCCCCTCTACTTTTCCAAATTAATAAATAGCTCCTTATACTATAAATTGCTCTTTTTACCTCTCCTACTTTGACCGCTTTGCATTTTGGGTCCTTCCGTTCTAACTATCGTCTTCATGACGTTAATTGGTGCACATTTTGTAGATCACATTAGCTCCAGTAGCCATGTATTAGCTTACTAAGCGTTTTTTAATTGAGAATGTAAGTTATATAATTACATAGGATGGAATCAACGAATAAAACCATGATTTTAAAACCCTTCGTATGTCACCGTACTCTTCGCGATACCTCCTCAATTTATCTCCCTGACCAACTCTTAGTGTCCTACCTCCGATATCTCTCTCCGTTGGTGTGGCAAGTGTGTCCAGACGTAACGTAATGAAGACAATAGTTGAAATGGAAGGACTCGAAATGCAAAGTAGACAAAATAAGAGGGGTAAAAAGAGTAATTTATAGTATAAGGGGTTATGTGTTAAGTTGGCAAAATAGAGGGGGCAAAATGATATTTTCTCTAATTACAATTACTTAAAGACACATGTCCCTATGTGGCTAATTATCTATACAAACTACGATTCGTCGTCACCATTGCCGTCGTCGGAATCCACCCTTGATCGGAATCATCATCTTCTCCGCCGTGAAGCCGCCGCCATACCCAGCATAGCAACAATGTTGTAAGCAGAATCGTTGTGCCCATGAGCAGATGGATCGTGATGTAGAACACTAAGCTGAAATTCAGAAAGAACGCAATCGGGGATGGAACGTACGGCCGCCGCAATTTTGGTCCGGCGATCGTAATGGCGAGATACATAACGGCATTAGAATCGCTAACAGGATTGATGTTAAGATATTCTTGCCGTGTTTCTTCACTTTCCCCAGAAAATGCTGCCACCATCGATCGCCGCCGCCGTCAATGTCCGTCTGTTCCTCCGGCGGCCACACCATTGCGAGATCCCCGTCGCGAGATTTGGATTGTTTCAGCCATTGCCACAACCACCATATCGGAAACCCTACCAATCTCGAATCGCCGTCGGCGGACGTCCCACCTCCGCCTTCTCCGCCGCCATGGGATGCTCCGCCGCTTGCCCTCTTTTCCTCCGTCGCTGCCATCTCTGTACGAAAATGGTAAATGTTAGTATCGGTGTATACCTTATTCATGAGATTAGCGGTTAGAACGAAATCGTGAAAATATAACATGAAATCGAATGCATAGACAAATGTATGAAATTTGAGTTAGCCAAATTTACGATTTCTCATTATGAAATTTTATTCCCCCTCTCAGTACCCAAGGTTACGGAATAATTTCTCACAAGATAGAACGGATTTACCTCATTGGTGTAGCGATGAAACTCCAACGAACGACGAACACAACAACGCGGTACGGATCATACAACTCGACAATTTTGGCCTTCAGAAAAACAAGGCACACTCCTCCGTTTGAATTGAATCAGAAAAACCAACTCGATTTAACAACTGATTCTGGTTAATTCAAAATCAAATCAAACCAATTAGACTTTTTACTCATTTTCCTACCTACCTTCGTTCTCGTTCACACCACTCAACCCCAACAGTAAAGATTACAGTAAAGAGTTCCGATCGGGGGATTTAAGCTTCAGAGTCTTACCCGTCCAGATCGGAATCGAAATCTTCCAGCTGATTCGACCCAATGTCACCGGCGGCCACCTCCCAGAACCTCTGCCTCCCGAAATACAACCGGGAAAATCTCTTAAACACCTTCGGTGAGCTGCTACGAGTAATCAGAATGGGTTTCCGTCCATCGGAAGATAGGCTGAGACGGACACCGGCGTCTTTTCCGCCGTGGCTGTTATTTCTCCGGCGGTTAAGAAATTTGAGAGAGGGGAAATGGGTTGGGTTATTCGGCGGAGGAAGTAAGTGATCGGAAGTTGTTGACGGCGAGAGAATCAACCTTCCTAAAGCAAAAGACATTGCAAGATTTCGAATTTTTTTTTCCGATGAAAGGAATCAAAGGATTAGTTTAAGAGGATAATTAGCTGGTTAGCAATTCCTGATTAATAGTATATTAATGATGGTTTTATGATTACTTTATAACTCTTTGCTTTTGAGGTTAAAAAATTGGCAAATATTTTAGTTAGGATGGTGTACGATTTATGATTCTCCATTTTTGGAGCTTTTACGATAAAAAAAAATAAAAAATGACAAGTTTAGGGGTTTTTTATGCAAATATTATATGGGGTCGTTTGGTTGGATAATATCTACATATCATGATATGTGAGATATATTGATATATTAGTATATTGATATTGGTAAAAGTGATTCTTTGATATCACTGTTTGGGGTAGTGATATTTAAATGAGTGGTGAATTATGAGTGCAAGGATGAATGTACCAAAATACCCTCATTTGCTTGAACAAAGTATAAAAGTAGTCCTAACATTTAATTAAAAAACATGTGTGTTTATAAAATAAAATTTGTAATCTCTCTTTTTTAATTCGTGAATATATTTATAAATTAATTACTCGAGTTAACTATACTTTTATAATAATAAATGTTCATTCATTAAGAAAATAATTAGTATTATATTTACCGCTAACACATCTCCCTCTTCTAGCAAAAATAAAATAAAAAGTTAAAATAATTTTCATGGTGAATTCTAATTCTAACTAAAAAAAAATTCTAATTAAGTAATTAAAAACTAAATCACAATTATTTATCTTAATTAATAAATAAATATAAAAATACATAAACACAAAACAATATAAAATGAGAAAAAATAAATTGGGGTAATGAGGTTGATGACATTATAATTGTGAAGGTTGAGTGAGGATAAAATTGTCCAAAAACTGTGATATCAATATCACTCTGAAAATATTCACCTCCCACATGAATATCTGTTGAGTGATATTGATATCACTTTGGCCCCAGATATCATGATATTCAGGACAGAAAAAATGATGATATCCTGAATATCATTGATAATACATGATTAGATATCATATATCAAATTAATGAAATTTTCATGCAATTCATTCATCCAAATCAGTACCCACATGATATATCATCTTGTTGATGGAAATAGATATTGAATAAATTCCAATTCGATTATATGTAAAGATTGACTTTAACAATGGGGGAATATTTTTTTGGGTCAGTGCTATAATTCAGTTGAACATGGATAAATGATAATGAATTTTGTGATATCTAAGGTGCTATGTTTAATATCCCATGATATTGCCAGTTATTTCGAAAGTAGTATGGGTGCTATTAATATCAATAGCACCCATACCAAACAACCCATTATGCAGTTATCAATACAATATCAATATCATGCACAACAACCCTTATTCATTGTGTGGAAATGGGCTCGATGGGTATCGAGATTATTCGTGTTCGTCTCAAATTGAACAATAGTGGGTATTTTCCTTACTCATTTGGGTACGTGTATGAACTTGTGGGCAATTGAACTGGAATTAATGTAATGTTGTTGCTCATTTTGAGCTTGTGTGTACTGATTGAATTGATTTTTCCCAATGTGGTATTAATGGGTAGCCAATCCCGAGATTGTTCAGGTTAATGAAGACCCACTACTCAAACAGATTCAAAGTTAGGAATGGATAATTCGTTCATAACGGGGTTCGAATTTCCCATTGAATTCGAGTGCGGCCTTATGGGTCCCATTATCGAAGCTTTATTAACTAAATCTCGCCCAAAATCGATCGTATTGAACCATGAATGCAACAACAAAGAGAGAATGACTATGAAAGATAGACGCTAATGCGCCGACAGACTTAAAAAAAAAGACTAGATAAACAAAAAAAATGCAAAATCAAACATAATTCTACCTATTTTTTTTAATTAAAAAGCTAAAAATGAATATAAAAGACATAATGTAGCATGTCGAATTAGATTTTTTACAAAAATTATATCAATTAAATATAGTCATAATTAATAAAAATTAATGTAGCCATTGTTGAGGAAAAAAAAACAATCAAAACATTTTGCGCAGAATACAAATTGGTTTTGGGGAAAATTAGCTCGCGAATGAGCTCTCTCCCCCAAAACCTTTCTCCCTTTTCTCTTTCTTTCTCACCCGACGGAGAGAAAAAAAAAGAGAGGAACAATCAAAATTTCAGAATTAGTCGGAAGGAATGAACAGGCAACGAAGGAAGAAGAAGAAGAAAAGAATCGCTAGGGGAGAGAGCTACATTGTTGAATGTCGAATACCTTCCAATTGGAAGAAGAAATTAAAAGAGGAGACCAACAAGACGACGACGAAGAAGAAGGAGAGGACAACGACGACGACGACATTGTCGTTGAGACGCCAGAATCAAACGACCACTTCTGCAATTGGAGCGCTTTCCACATAAGAAAGGCCGCTCTGCACCTCCGTGACTTTCTGGGCAACCTCGCCAAAAAAAGGCCGCAGGCTTCAAGTAATTCTTAATTCTTACTATTTATCGTCATCAAATTTCGAATTCTCGACAAATTATTTTCAATTTTATTATTTTTCATTTGTTCTTTCTTTTTAAACAAGCAATGCCAACTGGGACCTTATGTGGGTTGAAGCCATTTCTCTTGGGACGCAAGGCTTATAGAGATGAGGTAACCCTACCTTGTCAAAGAAGATTCTTTCCCCTCCAAAACGACGTCGTTTTAGTCAAAACGGCGTCGTTTAGTCATTTTCTTCTCTGCAAACATTCCCGCAATAAGAACTGTTAGTAGTATGTATTAGCTTACAGAAACATCTGCACGCAGGGAGGAAGAGAGAGATCAAGTAGCAAGAGGGAAAAGTACCCGGTACCGAGGCCGAAACAGATGGGTCGGTCTCGGGGCGGATCAACCGAGTTGTTCATCCTCATGATGGACCTAAGAAAGAAGATCATAATCTTCAGGGATGTGTTTGACTTGCCTCCTTGTGATTTCTCTGCTTCCATTAATGAAGTAAGTTCATAACTCTTGTACGATTTTCGATGTTCTTGTGACGGAGACCATGAACGATCACCATCGATTTTTTTTGTAGTTGGTGACGGAAACCATGACCGATCTCCACAATCTACACCCCGAAATCATGCCCATGAAAGAGTTATCAGATATCAAGGAGGAAGCATCTATTCATGAGGTAGAATTTGAACTTTTAACTAATGATTCTAGAGTGTTTTCGACACATCTTTCGAAACCCGTCTTGAGAACCAGACATAATGAATTTCGGTTGCGACACGGATTCCTCGAAATACCATGTTTTCTAAATCACATTAACCCCGGCAGGTTTTGATATACTTGTGTGGAGCACTGAGATCGGTCGGGGATTCATGGGTGAAGAGCCATGAATGGATGGACAAGACTACACTGTACAGACAGGACAACAAGGACGAACTGAACTCCGAACAACTAGGTATACTAGTCGAGTCGAGTCGAGTCTAGTTACCTAAACATTTATGGCTTGAAATCGAACACTCATTTCGTCTTTTTATGGTAGTTGAGCTTGCATTGGCAACACTCAATTGCTTGATCAAGGTAGCAAAGGAGAAGTCAGACGTGACTGAAGAAGATGATGAAGATGAAGACGACGACGATGAAGCAGAGGAAGAGGAAGAATATATGAAACACGGTGTAGAAAAGGCAAAGTTTTTGGTGAGGTCTTACTCAGAGAGCAATGCCACACCGTTTAGTACTTCACCGGAGACACCAACGTCGGTTCTCCCCGGTTTGAAGTGCCCTGCTTCACCCAAGGCCGAGGAGTTTACCAACTTGTATTGCTCGTCGCCGCTTTTGAGGTTTTTGAGCGTCGAAGCGGTAGGGAAGCTGAACCGCATTGATATAAAGCGTCTTTCTTTTCACTTGTTTCCGCATCACCATGGGAATCAGAATAGCAATGTAGTTAATGAGGATAAAATGGAGGAGAGCAATAAAGATGAGGATGATAGAGATGATAAGAAGGACAATGAAGCTACATCGTTAGTTCCGCCTCCGCCTCCACCTCCACCACCATCGACGGCGAGGATGCAAATGAAGGTAGGTTCCCAATCACTGATACTTTCACCATTACTTCTGTCATGAACAGTTGCATCCCAATAACTCGAGTATTTAGGAGAGAGTTCATATTGTTTGTTTTTATATCAGTTATTAACAACCTCCGTCATTGCAACAACAGGCGACACCGGGGGAGAATGTGGCTTCACCACCACCCCCGCCAGTTTTGAAGACCGAAGAGGCTACGATTAGTTTATCGGTGCTGCTTTCACCGCCAAAAACGCTGCTAAGTGAGATACCATCAGCTTCACCACCACCACCACCAATGCCGCCACCACCGCGAAATGTATCTCAAGGAAAGGAACAACCTTCATCATCAATGACTACACCAAAAACAGCAAAGCAGGCAACACCACCATCCCTAGTTTCATCTTCAAATGGATCGGCCGCTCCGCCACCTCCACCACCAGCTCCATCTTCAAATGGACCTACTCCGCCACCTCCACCGCCAGGTTTGTCTTCCAATAGGCATGCTCCATCTATCAAGAACCGTTCCATACCAATAATTTGAGTTATTGGGAGAGAGTTTTGAATGGATCTTATATTGTTCACTAACACACCCTCTCAAACAAATGACTCATGAAACACTACAAAAAAATTGACCTTTAGCTACTGCAAAATTACAACGACATGAAAATCCAGTAGCAAATAGTTAGTATTTGCTACGACAATCACTATTTCATGTAGTAATTTGCAGTAGCAAATACTATTTGCCACACCACTATTTGCGACGGGATGCTAGGTGTAGCAAATAGTGGTGTGGCAAATAGTATTTGCTACTGTAAATTACTACATGAAATAGTGATTGCCGTAGCAAATACTAACTATTTGCTACTGCATTTTCATGCCGTTGTAATTTTGCAGTAGCTAAAGGTCAATTTTTTTTGTAGTGAAAGAGCTTGGAGTTTACACAGTTTCGGTGAGGCGTGTGCAAGAAACTGGGGGAGCATCGAGTGCTTTAATAAGACTTTATACACAAATTGATAGTTTATCAGGATTCAAAATCTCGACCTCTTGTTAGTCAAAGGCTATGATACCATGTCAAGAACCATTGCATCCCAATAACTCGAATTCTTAGGAGAGAATTTTGAATACATCTTATATTGTTTACTAACACCGCCTCCTTCATCACCAGGTTCAACTTCAAAAGAATCAACTCCGCCACCTCCACCACCAGTTCCATCTTCAAATGGACCAGCCCCACCACCTCCACCGTCAGGCTCATCCTCAAAAGGATCGGCTCCGCCACCTCCACCACCTGGCTCATCCTCAAAAGGACCACCTCCACCACCTCCGCCAGGCTCATCCTCAAAAGGACCACCGCCGCCACCTCCGCCAGGCTCAGCCTCAAAAGGACCAGCGCCGCCACCTCCACCAGGCTCAGCATCAAAAGGACCACCTCCTCCACCCGGTGTAGGAAAGATGCTCTGGCCTAGGAAAGGCCAGAGCAAACTAAAGAGGTCAAGCCAAATGGGGAATCTATACAGGGCATTGAAGGGCAAAGTAGAAGGAGGTAACCCGACACGAGCGAAGAACGGAAGAGCCAGCCCGAATTCCGGAAACAACAATGGTGGGAAGCAAGGAATGGCTGATGCACTTGCAGAGATAACAAAAGGTAAACAAAATTTTCAAACATATGTGAGTTGTTTTCTATGCATCTCCTCACTTGAGTGTTGTACATATCTTAGATCAGCATACTTCCAACAAATTGAAGAGGATGTCACAACCTATGCAGAAGACATAGCAAAGCTAAAGACTGAAATCAGCAGTTTCAAAACAAAGGACATGGCAGAGCTGGTCAAGTTCTACCACCACGTCGAGTCGATTCTCGAGAATCTCACGGATGAAACTCAGGTTGGTTTATATAACATTCCTTAACACATACCCTCAAACAAAAGCCCATGAAATGAGGACTCAAAAAGCCTTATGCAAGATAAATTGTCAAATGTTTGAACTAGTCGAGTTACACAGTAGTCTAGTAGCCTTACCGTGTCACCGGTGACATGTCATCAAAAATATAATTTAAAATTCAACAATGCAGGTCCTTGCAAGATTCGAAGGTTTCCCGCAGAAGAAGTTGGAAGCAGTAAGGGCATCAGCATCACTCTACTGCAAGTTGAAAGGTATAGTCACCGACCTACAGACATGGAAGATCGAGCCCCCGACGGATGCGCTCCTCGACAGGACCGAACGATACGTCAACAAGGTACATAATATCCAATGCCTCTCATAATAACTAATATAAAGATCAATTTGAACCCCTCTCCCAACAACTCGAGTTATTGGGATGCAATAGTTCATGACCAGCATCAATGCCAACATATTAACAAACATAAGAAAAGCATTCCAGATGAAGGGAGATTTGGACGCGTTCGAGAGGACCAAAGACGAGGAGTGCAAGAAATTCAAGGGCCACAACATCGAGTTCGATCTGCAGGTTTTGGTACAGATCAAGGAAGCAGTGGTGGATCTTTCCTCCAATTGTATGGAAATGGCTCTCAAGGTAAAATGATCATGCATTTTGGATTCTGGATTCGACTTTTCTTATGCGTCTAACACGACGGAGATTCCACCACCATTTGTTGTTCTCCTGTATTTCTTTCGCGTGGTTATAACTTAACTAAGAAACCCGCATCTAAGAAGATTCATCTACTGCTATAATTCTCCATCATATTTGACAAGTGAAATCTTTCCTGTTGTACATTCAGGAAAGGAAAGAAGCTGCGAAGAACGGAACGCAACCGAGCAAGTCATGTTGCAAGACACTATGGAGAGCCTTCCAGTTCGCGTTCAGAGTATACACCTTCGCCGGCGGACACGACGATCGTGCAGATAAACTGACGAGAGAATTGGCGCAACAGATAGAGGAAGATCATCGTCTAATGCAGGAAAATACTCAGTAGAATCATTATTCTTCTTCTTCTTCCTTCCCCCCAATCTTTTCTAGGCAAAACAATTTGTAGATCTGATCAACTCACGGATTTCTGCGTTCTCTGTTCTCAGTTAGGGTTTCGTACAGATCCTCTGGAATTAGCCATTTTTGTTTCTTTCTCCATAACCCGCGTTCATTACACCTGTAAATTGCGGAATCACCAGCCGATTTCTTACTTCTATAGTTACTATCATGCACATTTGATTCGTTCTAACAATGATCTACTAGTTTGAGAGAATTCTTTGAAAACAGAGTGTTGCATAAGAACTGGAATAGGTAGATTGCGAAGATGAAAATCCGCCATATCTAAGAACTTATCGCAGATTAGAGTTGCAATTCCAAGAAAGAGAATGAGATGGATGCAGTGGCGTAGCAAGAAATTTTGTCCATAATATAAAATAAGGCAAAATGATTGAATAACAAGAGTTTTGATTAAATTCAAGTGGGGTCCAATATTCAATTATAAACATTTATATTACAATTTTACATACATTTTTGCAAAATATCATTTGTCAAGTGGAGTCTGGGGACACCGCCCCTGACTCCGTCCCTGGATCGATGGTAGTTAGGAGTGCTTAGATCCTAGCAACGAAATTTGTCATTGGCCTTGAAGCTTTAGCCATTGCCGATTCGCTGCTGTGAGTTAATTCCTGCTTGGCCAACAATAAAGTTGGGAATTTGTAGTTTTTTAGTCAAAATTACGTAACAATGTACTGTCGATGACACATTGTTCACTTATAGCCGTAAATAGACAATAGTGACACAACGTTGATTGGTTGGGCAGCTTCTCGCCACCCATCTCCATTAATCACCTTGTCATAATTTTAATTATAATAAACATGTGTCAGGATGGCCGAGTGGTCTAAGGCGCCAGACTCAAGTTCTGGTCTTCGAAAGAGGGCGTGGGTTCAAATCCCACTTCTGACATTTTTTCCCATCAAGATCATGGAGCAAATTAAGTTATTTGAAGCATAAATCAAACTTATACATGTGATTAATTTTAACATATAGTTATTGTACATTGATCATGTCATTATGTAACTTAATAGTTATTGTACATTGATCATGTCATTATGTAACTTAATATTCTTGTACATTGTTCCAAATCATAACTGAATTTTGTTCCTCCTCACATTATACATGTGATTATTTAACAGAATATTATCATATACATTGATCCAAAGCAAGACCGAATCTCGTTGCTCCTCGTACAACCAATCACTCACAGAGAAACTCGATCTTAACACCGTCAACGCTAGCAACCCCGAACCTAGGAACCAGGCTCACGGTGATACTATCATCACCATCGACACCCAAGTCATCCAACATGTCTGTTATCCCAAACCTCACATTGGTCCTTAACGTCCCTCCCCCACCCCTGCACCCATGTGGCACGTTCACATAGCACCCTGCGCATTTTGCGCTAGCTGGTCCAAGGGGTGTCACGTCAGCTTCACTGTTCACGTACAAGTCAAACTTCACAAACTTCTCGACGTCGATCACCACTCCTTCCACCACTAGAACCTCCTCCTCTGCCTCCTTCTCCTCCTTGCTCCTAGACTTTTTCGTCCTGTTGACGGTCACACTCACCTTCTCACCATCCAGCGTCACGGGAAACGAGGTCGCTTCACCATTAGCAGACCTCTTCCCAGGCGACCTGGTGAAAACATTCGCTGCCACGTTCTTGGTCAACCTTTTGGGTGTTGGCGGACGTGGTTTTGCCTCTATCCAGGGCAAATCCACGTCCTGGTACACGTACCCCAATTGCTTCCCACTATCCAGGCAATCCCTAACCCTAACCCTAACAGGCTCCGCGTTCTCATCATAGAACAAGAACGCGGAGTCCAACCAATCCACACTATCGAAATCAACCCTCATCTTCCCTCCCAGCGTCCTCCACACGTTCCACAACCGGTCAATGTTCCCGTGATGGGCGAAAAAGATCGGGTCCCTAGCCGCAGAGTAGAAATTACCCATGTCCTCTCCATCCGGCTGACGACTGTCCCCAGTCCAAACATGGACATGATCGTGCGGGGTCGTTTCCAACGAACCAGACCCAGGGCTCGGCTGGTCCCCCGCTCTGTAGGGGCTACCTAGGAACAGGGTTGCGGTCTTGCCATTCGACACCATTGTTCTATACATGATGATGAGATTGTTCGCGATTTGGTCCTCGGGCGATATTGGAACGTCTTCCCCACTCCAGTCCAAGTCAACCAGGGTCGGAGGCTGGTGGTTCGGGTTTCGAAACGGGTCGTAGAGTGGTGAGTTCGGGTTCGTGTAGATGGATGGGATCTGCATTCCGGCCGGTGCATCCCAATTCCAAAACGGCAGCGTAAAGGTTGGATCGTCGATTAGCTTTGCTAATATCCTCTCATGGAAGTAGAGATAAAACCTACAAATAATATTAATTATTCATTAATAAGAGAAATAAATTAAGATTACAAAATTAATCCACATATTTGAGTTATTAAATACGTGGATTAATGTTCTTTAGTATCAAAGCGATATAAGGGACCGTTTGGTTGATGAATTTGGGTTCCGATTCCCGGTCCACTGGGAATTGACCCAAATAATTGCACTAGAATTTTCAGTAGGCCGAGAATTGAAACTCAATTCCCAGACCCAATTCCTTTAACCAAACCACCCCTAAATTCATTTGAGGAGTTGTTTTTTAATTTGTCATGGATTTTGAAATCCAGCATAATTGGTCTCACACTCGGAATTCAATTTTAGGGGAATTGATAATTCTACCAGAGTTATATTTCTTGTTTTCGCTATGGAATTGATAAAATCCGGAATCAATTGCCAATTCCTTCCCATTTGAATTCCGACTAAATGGTGAAATTAGACTCCAAACAGAACTGAATTTCAGTCAAATTTCGATCTCAAACCATTAGACAGAAAACACGAAATTAGTCATAAAAAGATCGGTATTTCTCCCAATTTTACAAATTTCGACTCCCAAATCATGCGTGAAAAACAACCTCAAAATTTCTTGGGATGAAAATTCATCTAAACAAATTTTTTAAACCGTTGACTTTTAGGTTTGACCAAGGCAAAAAAATAAAAAAATTCATAATTTTACCTATGCCAAGGGAAGAAGAGCCAGGAATCATGAACTTGAACTTCGACGTCGGGAAACCCGACCTGCGGATAAGCGCCGCCGCAGTAAGCACAATGAACGTCGGCCTGCTGCGTGAAGCTCCTCGGATCATCGTCCGGCAAACCCTTCATCAGCTCTACCGCCCTCTCGTACTTCTCCATGTAAGCGTCGTCGACCAAGTGAGCCGCCGGCCTGACACGTGGCGGTCCGTCGGAGGTCGGCGGCGGGGTGAAGTCCTTGATGACCGTGGCCGGAGGCGGGCAGCAGTCTGTGGGGGCGGCTCCTTCGGGCAGGTCGGCGGGCCCACATTGGGCAGGGTCAGGGGCAGGGATTGGGTCCGAGAGGGTTTTGGGTGGGGATCGGGTGAGGGCGGTTGCACCGTAGAGTCCTGCGCTTAGGGATAGGATGATTCCACGTCTGGTTGATGAGTTGGCGTGGTCGGTGGATTTGCAGGAGATTGTGGTGAGGTGGCGGCGGCGGGAGGAGGAGGCGGCGGCGGAGAATGGGGATAATTTGACGGTGGAAGTTAGGGAGATCATTGCCGCCGGCGGGTGGTTGGGTTGGTGTTTAGAGGGTGAAGAAAAGAAGAGGAAGAGTTAGGGTTTATATATAATGTAGTGGTGTTAAGAAGCTAACCCGATTCGGCTCGATTTAATCCAACCAAAAATCAACATTTCAAAGTTGGCCCGGTTTTAATATCTCAAAAACTTTCGAATTAAGCAAATTGTGATATATTTTATCCTAATATGATGAATAAATGACGCGACGAATCCACCTGCCCAATCTGACTCGTGACCTGTCTAATTCACTCGTTTGACAGCCCCACGAACAAGTTTATCAAATTTGTATATTTATACTATTTACTAGAGATCCAATTGATATATCTCGTAGGGTTTTTGCAATTTTGTGGACAAGAATGTAACAATGTATCGTCAGTGACACATTATTCACTTATGTATGAAGATAGGCAATGGTGACACGTGGTAGATCAGCGTCTCACCACCCACCTCCCTTAATTTTGCTGACATAATTACAATAATGGCCACCAAGCCGTGCAACATATGCCATGGCGAGGCGCTGTCTAGTCAGCGCCCACGTGTAATCATTGCCTATTTTCATACATAAGTGAGTAATGTATCGTGTATCGCCGACGATACATTATTACGTAATTTTGACTACAAAACTCAATACGATAGCAACTTTGTGGTTGAATAGTAAATTTTAACAGAGCGACTTGATAACTAATTTATAGTATAGTTGGTTATCTGACCCGAAACCGGTCAGCATCATGCACATCGGTTCGGTTAATTTCATGGTCATGACACCAACATGAGATGAAACTGTTTCTTCAAGGTAACAAATTTTCTTCTAAAGGATATTAAACAAAAATTTATAATAACAAATTAAAAATAGTAAAAAATAACCATTTAATTACATATTGGTGTATTTGGAAGATTGAATTGAACTTATCTCTTCACATCTTCAATTTTAGTAACGGTTACTTTAATTTCTGACCGTTGATATTTTCCATGGATAAATTTAAGAAATTAAGAAATTAATATTTTACTCTTTTTTTTTCGTAGATTCGATGGAGACATTTAGATAGCAATAGTAAATACGATCATAATCAACTATCTAGAGAAGTCGAGTTCATTGGAACTATTCTTGAGAGATATGTAAGAGTCTTTCTTAGCCACCATGAATGGTTAGCTTTTTTAGCATATCATCGAATCGTACGAAGTATAGGCGCGCGGAAGTAAAGAGATCGAGCAAGTAGAGTAACTTGATTAACACAAATTATTAACATGTGTCAGGATGGCCGAGTGGTCTAAGGCGCCAGACTCAAGTTCTGGTCTTCGAAAGAGGGTGTGGTTCAAATCCCACTTCTGACAACTCTTTTACATCATTTTTCGTATCATACATGTGATTATCGTACATTGATCCAAGATATATTTAACGGAAACTACTACTGTGAGGACCCCTATAAAAGTTCTTATTTAAGGGCACTATTTACAGCCGTTGGATGAGGATCCTAATCTATAGTACATGGGAGTTCGTTTTTTGAGGATTTTAGAGCTCCTCCCTCGTATTTCATCATACTCTTCGCTATACCTCCCCAATTGACCTCCCTGACCAACTCTTCGTCTCCTAACTCCGATCTCTCTGTTGGTGTGCGGATGCGTTCATATATAATATCAAGAAGACGATAGTTGGAACTGAAGGACCTAAACAACAAAATGGTTGAAGTAGGAGGGTTAAATGAGTGATTTATAGTATAGGGAGCTATTTGTTAAGTTGGCAAAGTAGGAGGAGGCAAAGTTATATTTTTCCTTTATAATTAATTAGTTTAACTTGGTTTTAACGTTGACCTAATCAACCAACCAAGTTATCCATATCTCTTGACCTTATAAACTTATTAGTTGATCTACATCTTGCTTGGTTGTTAGGGCAAGAAAGTTATAGTTATCCGATAACAACTCAAGTCCCACATCGTTAAAAACGTAATACGATGTCATTTACAAGGAAGTTAAAATCAAATTTCTGCTAATTTCGCCTAAAGCAGACGAACACAATACTAGTGTTGTGATGCGGGTAATGGCGCGATGATAACAAGTGACATCAAAGTCTGATTGACAGTTTGAGAGATAGAAGTTAGACATATGAGATGCCCTCTAGTTTTGAAAGGACGGTTATTTGGTAGTTTTTATGCGGAAATCTTCTTGGCAGATTAAGGTCAAACTGAGTGCCACGTAAGCTGCGCTTTTTTTGTAAACTTATTGATTTAACGTTTAAACATATTACAAATAGCTATTAGTTTCTTCTAGTGTTTTCAAAACCGCATATACAGACGGTTCGACCGACAGAATCACGAACCACCCACCAAAACGGTACGATACAATATTTGACATAATAACAATCAATCACGGTTCAACTACAGTGTTATCGGTTGAACCACATCCGTTAAATTCACCGATTCAACGCATCAAGGCCAAGTACAAAGCTTAACTTTATCCTCGAATCAATTGGTCCAATCCATCAATATATATCTTAACCCCTAAGTTTGATTCTCGAATCCTTTCATTTTCCACCATAGTTAATCCGTCACGCTCACGAACCTTCCTTTTTAACAAGTTAACCAATAAGCCATCTTTATTAATCTCATTAGCACTTTGGCCCATCTACTTTGCCAACTTAACAAATAGTCCCCCTATACTATAACTCGCTATTTTTACCCCTCCTACTTTGACTATTTTTCCGCTTTGGTCCTTCCCTTCCAACTTTTATCTTCTTAACATTAAATCTGGATGCATCCACACACTGACAAAGAGAGGTACCAGAGGTAGAGACGAAGAGTTGGTTAGGGGTAATTTTGGGAGGTATAAGAGTATGATGAAATATGAAGGATTTTAAAATCACACGTTTTATTCGTCGATTTCATCCTATTTAACTAATTATATATATATTTATATTCCAAATTAAAACACGCTTTGGAGAGCTAGCGTGGTGTACTGAACACGCATCGATTAACATCACGAAGATGAAAGTTGTAATGGAATGTCCCAAACGGAAAAGTGGTCGAAGTAGGAGGGGTAAAATGAGCGATTTATAGCGTAGGTGACTATTTGTTAAGTTGATGGAGAATAGAGGGGCTAAAGTGTTATTTCCCATCTAATTGCTATAAAGCTTCAACTATTGCAGTTTCCTGACACACGAAAAAAAAAAACTCTTCAATTTTCCTCTGTTTTTCTTCTCAGCAGAATTTGAAGATTCTCTGTCATTTCAATGGCGTCGACGCTGGTAATCCTAGTGGTGTTCATCCTCGATCTGATCGCTTTCTCCCTAGCCGTCGCCGCCGAACAGAGGAGAAACACCGTAAGTCAAAGTCACGATTCAGATTCCAGCTCAATCTTAATTTGAATTCTGTTTTCTGAATCTGTTTGAATTGAAACAGGGATCGTTGCAGGCGGATGTGAACAACGAAGGGTTCTGTATGTATGACTCGGATATAGCGACTGGGTTAGGAGTCGGATCGTTGGTGAGTCTGCTGGTGAGTCAACTCGTGATCATGGGGGTGACTCGGTGCTTGTGCTGTGGTAGAGCTATGCGTCCTAATGGAGCTAGGTCGTGGGCTATCGTCTTGTTCATCACCACCTGGTAATTGTACAATTTTTTCCTGTGTTATTTCTGAATTATGTTGTCATGGTTAATTACTTGATTATGCATTTGATTTTGTGTGCCAAATGGTGCACCAATTCAAGTAGTTTTGTCATGAGGATTTCAAAGGGTTTAAATCGGTGTTTTCAAAATCGTACCAGCATGTCGAATTGGTGAGTCTAACAGTATTGAATGGTCACTATATCGGTGTTGAACAATACCATTTTGATGTGTTGTCAATGGCGGAGATAGGGGAGCTAGCGGGAGCGACAGCGCCCCCCTCCTCTTGTATCGAATGTAATATTTGATATTTTCAGAGTTTGGCGCCAGGGTATTTGAAGTTCAGCTCCCCCACTACGATGTTTCGGTGAAATGTTGTCTTA
Source organism: Linum lewisii (assembly GCA_034768395.1). Lineage (NCBI taxonomy): Eukaryota > Viridiplantae > Streptophyta > Magnoliopsida > Malpighiales > Linaceae > Linum > Linum lewisii. Next base: position 976,100 of record CM068299.1, read on the forward strand.
AATTTTACGAAATAGTTACTCAGAATCAACTTATTATATGTAATAATTACAATATTTGATTATAAATCATCCATAATCCTTTTTTACTAATTAAGTAACTTATAATCAAATAATTTATTGTGTATTTTTACGCAGTATTAGATTCGTGAATTTTTTCTATTACTATCCAAATCTGAAGAAAATTTTTTGTCGGTGGCATCCATTTTCAGTTATAATTTGGCTCCCCATATATCAATCCTGGTTCCGTCATTGTGTGTTGTTCGAGGTCTAATAGGTCGGACCAACTGTACTGTACGATTTTGAAAACACTGGTTTTATATATATTGTTGCTTACAATTGATGAATTTGTGCAGGGTGTTCTTCTTCATTGCTGAAGTATGCCTGTTAGCCGGTTCAATCCGAAACGCCAAGCACACGGCGTACCTGCCGGAGAACAGTTTCTCTTGCAAGGCGATGAGGAAGGGAGTATTCGCGGCAGGTGCTGCCTTCGTAGTGTTCACCGGGATCGCGTCGGAGTTCTACTACATTAACCATTCCAGGGCCAATGACGGCCAGCCTTCGCTCGTCAGAGATGCTGGGGTCACCATGGGACGGCTCTAGATTCGTTTTGGGATATGGTTAGGATTTGTAAATGTGGTTGGTTGAAAAGAGTAGTTCGGTTTGGTTTGCTGTTAAATTGTACTACTTTTTATCAAAACTGATGGTCAACCTTTGACCAAGGTTTGGACGCTGAAACTTCAAAATATTATAGAATGATTCCAAAACTTTGAATCATGTTACGATACAGTCCTACCGTCAACAGTGATAGCATATTCCGGTCATTTTCCACGTCATCAATAATTTAATATTTTATTATTTTTTATGACAACTGCTTACTCATCTCCGAGACAAGTGATTAACTATCAGAAGATTAGCGATAAACGTACTTAGTAGGTAGAAGACACATATTCTCGGTTCACCAGAAGAAGAAAAGCAAACGACAGTGAATACGTTCAGTCGAATTCCTTCGTAAATCTCTTCTACAACACAAATGCCGTATGACGAAACACGAGCGAGCGAAATCTCTACCTTTGGTGTCGACGATTTTACACAGAACAAAGCATGAATCAAATAGTAGCCTCCGTTTAAGTAGGCACACTACTCCCTAACAACTGCTTTTGTCGTCGATATAAACTCGGTAGCTCTCAGATCGGCAACTATCTCGAAATTTAGTACGTAGTAACCAGAATTATGATACTTGTAGCAGATCGAAACCTAGTTTATCCACCTCAGAACTTGAAGTCTTTCTTCTTCGACTTCCCTTCCTTGTCCTGCATCTTGCGCTTTCGTTTCTTCTCGTTCTGTAACGTCAACAAACAGTGTTACATTCGACAGTTTTTACCGAATGAAGTTGTAAAAGAATGGGTGAATAAACGAAAACAGACCTCTGCAACCATGTCGGAGAAGTCCTCGCGTTGGCTTCGCAATTTCTCCTCTTCTCTTGCTTCCTCGTACCTAACCCATGTCCCAACCCAGGTTAAGAAAGTCCAGAAACCAGTAGAGTTAGAGAATGAAGCACAAAAGGGAAAGGAATCTTACTTTGCGGGAAGGACGTTGTCCATAGCTTCAAGTTCTTCGGGTTGTAAGCTGACATCCACTCTATCCGCTTTGTGGCCCTTAAGCAGATCCACCTGCGCATCGAATAACACTCATATTAGCACTCCGACATTAGAAACTCGGTTTTAGTTGCCGATTTTAGATATTCAGTGAACACGACTAAGATGCATGAAACACGCACAAACAATACTCACCCTTTTAGCGCCTGGCTTGTCTTGGGGAGCACCGGCAATTGCATACCTGCACATCATATATACAAAACACAAAACAAGAGAATCAGAAATCGTGAAGAAATCAACAGAGTTGCCACAAAAAAAGAAGGGGAAAGAGAAGGCAACGACATACGTATGAGTTGTTCCGAGTAAAGTCCCAGCAGCAATACTCTCTTCCTTCTGTTCAAGAACCTGTGGACAACGAAATAAGCAAAAGATAAATCAACCACAGAAAGTAACAGCGATGCCACATACAAGTTAGCAAGTGAAACTATACTTACTTGGTATAGAGGTCTATCAGGCTCCTTCCTCTGCTGTTTACGGAGGTCGATAACATCAGGCGTCTCAACGCCAGTCGGAGTACTGCAATACAGAAAGCCAAACTATCAGATTTAACCAGAGACCTGGTAAGAGGCGTAAACTAACAATAAAACAAAAACAACTTGTAATACCTTGAAAGACTGTCGACGGACTCGATTCCATCTTCAAGCTCCTCCTCTTCCATCTGTTCATCCTCTTCCTCCTCCTCTTCTTCTTCTTCCTCCTCTTCTTCCAAATCACCCCAATGCTTACTCTTATCAACCGGTTCCTCCTAAAAAAAGAAAAAAGTTAAAAACGTTAGTGAGCCGACAACAGAAATTTCAAGATGGAAACTCGTGTAAAATGGATCCAAATAGTCAGACAAAAATGGAAATTACCTCATAGTTTGGTTGTTCTTGTTGTTGAACTCCAAAGACATCTCCATACAACGGCCGTCCATACTACAAAGGAACATAAAAGTAAACAAGTTACTAGATGAGAAAAAAGACGAGAACATGAATACAATGGAACTTTGCTAAAAGAAACAAACTCACTTCATCAACGGGAGGCTTGCCCCAGCCACCAGGATGATAGCCAAAGCTGGCTCCAGGAGGAATCGGAGCATTAAGTCCAGGAATCTTCAAATGAGGGTAAGATGGTGGAGGGCCATATCTCTACAAAAAAAAAAATAATAGTTACATAAGAATTAACGGGGATAGCAAAGGATTAAACTTGAGCTGTCGAAATCTGGCGGAAGATTTTACCTGCATGTTAATAAGCCATGGAGGAGGGGCACCTTCAGGCATACCGAGTGCTTCTTTTAGTTCTTGTGAAAGAGTGCCGGGTTTCATCTCCCTAAGTTTCACCTACAATGAATGAAGAAACCATTAAGACTGTACATGTAAATTTTCAAGTTTTCAATGCGAGAACCAGAGCTTTGAATTGAAGAAAGAAGAAAAATAGGATTTATACCTCAAACTCCTTCCCTTCGTGGTACAAGTCTCCAAGACTTGATAACTTTGGTTTTGTTTGGTACTTGAAAAAGGCATCATGAAGAACCTACCACACAAAGCAATGGAAGAAAGTAGGAATCAATACAAAGCAGACATGAAACAAACAAAAACATCTCAGTTATAAACTACCAAACCTGATAATCAATGTCCATCTTGCCCATCTTAGGCTGCATCCGCTCACGTTGCTTCTGCTTCAGTTTCTTACTGTCCTCTTTCTCAATATATGCCTACACAAAATCAAGAAGGCAATTATTATTCTCCCAACAATTATCCCATGAACTTTTATATAACAGTTTAAGAGATGAACACAGAGGTAAGATTGTGCACAGGGAATCAGGTGACAAATATATCTCAACAACAGAAATGGGCATTAAGAGCTGCAACCACTAATTACCTGACGGATCTTTTCAATTCCTGTTGCAGCAATGAAATCAGGGAGCTGAAAAGGTTGTTTCTCAATACCACGCTTACCCTGCACACAAAGTGACACCCAGATAAGGTACCAGTAAAGCAGTAAATATCCATCTACGTCTAGACCTTTAGTTACTTATCCAGTAACTTTGGCCCCAGCACTAAGCATAGAAAGGCATCTGAAAATTCAAAGCAGATGAATTAGCAAGTGTGTGGTGGAAAATGCAGAATACAAATAACTCTTCAGACTAACTATGATCTCGACCAAGAATACGTGATCCAAAGCAAGCACCATATTATTATTCATATTTGCATCCCCAAATTAACACATTAGAACATATTCAAAGACAAATTAATTAAGAGGAACCCTGAGCCAAACACATACAAGTCCGGGATCCACCACTGTTACAGCCGCCCCCCCTGCAAGAACCACATGTATATACATATAAGAGAAACCTTATCGGCGTTATCTACCCTAATCCCTATCACTTAAATTCAACTCCCATGATGCACCATGCCCATCAACAATGCATATTTCAGCCATATTTTAGTAACTACTAGCTAACCTGAAGATATTTTCGTTTCTGACACCAGTGCCTTGGTACAGGAACAGAATTTCTGTAGGCCTTCAAGAATACAAGCAACTTTGGATCTGAAGCAGTAGCATCCCACACCTGGTAAATGAAGACAAATCGGTTAGATATGCTATACATTATCTTAAACAGCAACATATACCAAAAAATTAACAGGCAACTACCTCAACCACATCCGGTCTTGAGCATTTCTGTTTCAGTTCAGCAATTTTCATTCTTCGTAGAAGCTGTTAACAACAACCTTGTTAATGTTAGAACGTGTAATACTGTATTCAGAACAAAAGTTTCACCATAATCAATGATCAAAAGCCCACATACCTTTTTCTTCTTGTTTGACATCCCTCCTTTATCCTTCTGCTGGTTATCTTGTTCTTCCTCTTCGGAATCTGAGTCATCCTTCTTCTTAGACTCGACAGTTTGTGCTGCTTCATCTTTATTTTCAGCATCCTTTGAAATCAAAACCACGAAAGGAGTAAATATCAACTGAATAGAACATTGACATTCAAATTCGAGAAACATCTAACCACATACCTCAGCTGCTGAGCCTTCAACAAACTTAAACCTCTCAAAGATCTTTCTGAATTCCTCATCCATGCCTTCTTCCAACTCAGGCTTCTCAGGAACATATTCCACTTCCACTTTCTCTAGATCCTAACGACTCAGAACATCAGAAAACACACGGTGAGTAGTTGATCATTTGAAAAGTTAAACACAAGTATCAAAATGAAGCAGAAACGAGATCAAGGATATCAACTGCATTCCAACTATCTCATCATCCTAATCAAACGAGGAAGCTCCAATCGGCCGATAATAAGAGCAAAACACACGGTGACAAGAAAAACTGATAACGATCAAGGACATCAACTAGGAGCTAACAAAATCGCATCACAACTACTGCAGCAGCCTAATCGAGCAAGCTAGCTCCTATCGGCCGATAATAAGAGCAAAACACACAGTGACAAGAAAAACTGATAACGATCAAGGACATCAATTAGGAACTAGCAAAATCGCATCACAACTATTGCAGCAGCCTAATCGAGCAAGCTATCCACCATTCATCCTCTCCACATGAACAATTCGTAGAAACGAAACGAAAACCCTAGGATTCTCAAGTTCAACACGTACAATACCTTATGAGGATCGGCGTTCTCCTTAGCCTCATCGGCGTCGCTATCGTCATCATTGACGACCTTAGAAGCAGACTTGTTCTTCTTCTGCTTGCGCCTACGTCGGCGACGCTCGGTCTCCCTCGCCTTCCTGCCGGAAGCAGTTGAGCTAGGGTTTGCGGTGCTCAGATCTCCATTGGCGGCCACGCCGTTGGACATGCCGCCGTTCTGGTGCGGCAGAACCTCCGCCACCATGGCGCGGTCGAGAGTTTGAAAATCGATCGGAGGGAAGGGGATTCGGGAAGTGAGTGAGCGTGAAGAAGAGAGAAAAAGGCAAACAGCTAAACGAGAGGGAACCGCAAATATTTCCCGAGGGATTGGTTTATGTATTCGCGCAACTTTGCACACGCTTCTGCGACCTCTGGCACGTGCGAGTGGTTGAATTGGACTGTATTTTACCGGTTCGAGTCATTGGTTCGAATCAATTTCAAATATGGTGATAATCAAAGATCCAGGCCCACTATGCTCTTGATCAACTCAAAAAGCCCAATGGGTCTTCACAGAATGGGCCCATTATGTTCTTTTTTTAAACCAGGCCCATTATGTGATTTTCAATATTCATCTGCAAAGAGGATTGAAAACACGATTATCGAATTGATCTGAGAATTTAGAATATTCGACACCCAGTATGATAATTCAATACTAGATAAATAAATCAAATGAAAATATTGAATGTTTAATGGATCATTTGGGTGGTTGTATTGCCTCCCAATTTCCACCCCTATGTTTAATGAATCATTTGGGTGGTTGTATTGATTGAAAGATAATTGAATTAGTAGGTGAAAGTACATTTATAATACACTCATTTGGAATAGCGAATTTGTGTAATTGTTGCACTCGTAGTTAAAACATTAATGTACAAAAATATATCATTAGTTTGCTCTTATATAATAATAATAATAAACTCGTTTAAAAAAAATCATTTGTAAGTGACCGATTCAAATCTATAACAAAGAAATTTTGATTCACCCACATCAGATGACTCCCAATGCGCCCATCATTATTTTGACGTCAGACGATATATAACTACTCACTTTCATCCGAAACGAGAGTGTTGATTCTCTCAATCACTAAGTTGTGGATCAAATGATCTAACCAACTCCACGAGAATCAAAACTGTATGAGAGAGATGAGAGATCAATCATTCAAATTTCATGACAAGAGTCACAAAACATCTCCACCATATTAAAAGGCTGATGTTTAGCAAAACGTGTAATTTAGTTTTACCTGTTTCATTATTAATCACGTGCTTAAATACCACTATCAAAACTGGGAAATAATCATTATTCAATAAGAATATAAAAAGAAAGATTTTCTTCCTTTTTTTTCCTTTTCTTCTTCTATCAACACTTGTAGTAAATTAAACAACAACACTAACAACACCCATTTACCAATCCAAAATGAAGAAAAATAAAATAAAAAAGAATTAAACTATTTTTTCTTCCTTTTAACTCTCAAATAAGAAGAAGAATTAGAGGACAAATTACAACAACAGTCACCCAACAAAGACTAATAACACTCCCATCCTCAATCTCCACATCTCTACTCTGCCTATTCCACAAATGAACGGCGTAACTCTCCTTCTTAATCCGCTCAAATTTCCCTCTTATCCATTTCGAGTGGGTCCCATTTCTCGGTCCTTTAAACAACCCGTGGATCCTGCTCCAGTCCACCGGGTAAAACGCCGACGGAGGTAAAACCGTAAACTTACCCCCACCCGCCCCTCTATCGCCAACCCTCTTCACCACTCTGGAAACCATGTATGGACCATTATGCCCCCACTTGTTCCCGTCAAATGTTAACGTGAACTCCTCTATGAACTTTAACAGTAACGGATGTTTTCGGTCGAAAACCAGAACCGCGTTGTTTAACCGGCTCCAATTACCCGACCCGAGATCGACGGTTTGGGCCCCGATCGAGTTTCGGAGCCCCGAGAAGCTCCTCAAAACGACGACGTCCGTGTCCACGTAGATTCCGCCGAATTTGTAGAGCAGAGCTAATCTGAGCAGGTTCGACAAGTTCTGCCCTAGCGACACTTCCCCTGGCCGGACGTTTCCTTTCTTCAGCTCCTTGAACCAGGCCTCCGCCGGCGTGTCCTTGAACGCTGCGGCGAAATCCGGCTTCACCGCCGTGATTCGGAGCTTCCGGTCGGTGAACCGCTTCAGGATCCGTTTCCCCTGTTTTGTACTGTCCATTGAGTTGGAGACGATGACTAGGCAGGCGTTCCTGTGAGATCTGAATATGCTCTCGACGGCGAACGATTCCCGATCGCCGAACGGAGTCGCCGCCGCCCTGGCGGCGGAAGAGGAAGAGATCACTGTCATGAAGAATCGCGGCTTGCAGTCGGAGCTCCGGAAGAAGTCCCGGATCCGGGTCGAGAACGAGAACGTCCGTGCTCTGTTTCCGGGTCGTGGACTCGGGTCGTAGCTCCGAACCAGCTCCTTCGCCGAGCGGCCTTTTCGGGTCGGCCTGGCTACCGTGGGACCCACCGGATCAGGGATGCGCGTGATGCCACGCGCCGTTTCCGTAGACCTAATTTTCTCCGGCGATTTTGTTTCCAAATGAGGTTCAACGGCGACGACGGAGTTGTCGGCGATGGAGAAATTGGCGGGAGTGATGACCGGAGGATTGGCGAGGGAAAAGGGAACAGGAACGTAGAAAACTGAGGAGCCATTGTAGACGAGTAACAAGAGGAGGAAGAAGAGGAAGAAGAATCTTTTCAAACTGTGGAAATGGCGGTGAAGAAAATCGAAACTCCGGCGAGAAACCGTCATGGTACAGTCTTACGAATTCATAGGAGGAAAAAGAAAACAATGCGAAAGAGGAGCTTCTCCTACTTGGCTGTTTTAATTTCGTTTTTTTTTTTGTAATTAATTTTGCATTTACGAACTATATAAGCGTTTGATGAGTTTTTGTGACAATTAAAGAGAAATTAATGGTTAAAAATAGTGTGATTAATTTTAATTAAATTAAAAACCGGATAATTAATTAAGAAAGACATTAGGTAATCGTGACAGTTAGTGGACTTTTGTTATGGCTTGTGTGAAGTGGTCAAGCAAAGCTGAGGATTTCTTGCAATATTTGAAGGATTGAGTTTTTATTTTTATTTTCCACTATTTTATTTTGGTTTGATTTTAATTGATATTTGTTTATAAAAGAAGATAATTACCTACCAAAAAAAAAATATTAATTAATAATGGATAGGGGGATTTTGACTTTTTTATTTTCAATAATTAGGAGAATTTTTATTATTATTTTCGAAAACTTATATTATAATATCTTCAACTGAATGGTTTAGTTAATTTAGAAACAGAAATCAACACATGAGTTGTGTTTCGTATTATACTCGGGCAAAGTTAAAAACAGTTGTCACAAGTTTTCTAATAGGTTAAGAGAAAGGATACCAGAGAGTAAAAGTGCAGCTCATAGCTTATATTCCGTGAGGAGGATGACGTCAACTAGCACTCTGCTGTTGTGGACCAAATACATGAGGTAATGGAGGAGGACGTAGGAAGTCGAGTTAATTCATATCTATAGAGAAAGAAGGCAATAATGTGACTGATTATCTTGCTAGCATTTCGCACGAGATGCCCATGTGCATTATTATCCTATTTTTTTGTCCATTTGTTGAATCACATTATGATGTAACTAGTGTTTCCGAGAATCGTCGAATTAAGTTAGAAAGTTCATTCATAATAATACAGCAAGCAATCCCTAGATGGCAAAGTTCATTACCTTAGACAGCAAGCAATCCCTAGCTCCTAATATAAACCAATCACAGTTACCATTTCCTAATATAGACCAACCAAATCACAGTTTACCATTTCACAGCTGAGATAGAAGCCTTACAGAAGCCCTCTTCTTCTCTTGTAGTCACTAACAGTCAACGTTAGAGCATGCCGTCTACCATCATCCTCCGGAACTCGAGCCCCGATGCTCGCTTCGATCCTCTGCTTCCTCGCCAAGAACCCGGCTTGAGCACCTTTCGCACCACCCCAATACTCGAGCATGTCCAATGATATCGGCAGCTCGAAATCATGTAATGTATTCGTCTCAGTCCCTTGATCGACCGGAGCAATTGTATCAACCAGCTTCCCTGCTCCTGCAGCGGCCTGCAAGGCCGCTGCAGTAGCAGCAGTTCCACTGCCATTTACGGCAGCAGCTGATGATGTTGTGGTGCCATTAGCATCACCGGTTGTGGTTCCGTTGCCATTAGCAGCGTAATAGTTTCTCGATCGAGTCCACCTCCTCGAAAACGGATCGTACCCGGCCTCTCCAGCTTTCAAGCCCGTGTTGATCGCCTTCTGCCCAGATGCATTCCGGAAATTCTCAACCCTGTTCTTCCTGTTCATCTCTGCAAGTTTAAGCGCCTTTTTATCGACTTCCTGAGCCTGTCGAGACGCTTCGAGTTCTTTAATCCTGGCCTTGATCCTCTCCACCTCGGCCGAGTTGTTCCTGCTTAAAGCGATTTCCATCTCGTTCCTTAACCGGTCCTTCTCGGCCGCGACGTTTAAAGGTCTCGTCGATGCCGATTTCTTCTCCTGAAGCATCTGTTTTACAGTCGCTGCTGAGTACACGTACGTGTTCGTCTTCTTAATGGCTTCCTTCTTCTCGTTTATCTCTTGCCTGCTCGGCATCCGGCCGTTTGATTTCTCGACTTCCTTCTTCCACAGCCTGTACTCTTCCTCCGTGGGCACTGAATCAGAAACCATAGCCATCTGCCATCGTGCAGCTGAGCTCTCATTACCCCAGAAGCAGTTCAGGTACTTGTAAGTCGTCTTGTGCTCAAGCTTGTAAGGTCGATCCGGGTCAGCAGCATCGACGTTTTTCACCAACGAGAGTCTGTATATCGGTCCAGACCTCGACATCCCGATCCCAACCCTCACGAAGCAACCCACTATCAGCTCATCGAACCATGGCTCCATTAACCATTTCACGAGCTTCGACCTCGGGATAGTGATCTCCCTAATGTCCTCGTAGGATGGCCCTTGTGAAGGCTCGTCGTCGCTGTCTGCCATTCTTCCATCGTTCGAATCATCCTCGTCATCATCGCTCTCGCTGTCGCTCTGGCTGGAGTTGCTCAAGCTTGCGGAAGTGAAGCTCTTTCGCTTCACCGGAGTAATACCACTACCTGAAGAAGCTCCTCTAGGTGCATCTTTTAGCTTCTGGTGAGCCTCTGGATCTTTGTGCTTCAGTCGCTTAGCTCTCAGCTCCTTCAAGGCATCGTCTTTCGCAGCTGCCCTGTCGGCAGACCTAGTCGAAGAACGGACAATACGAGACGATGGCAGAGGTGGCGGAGGAGTCTCCTTCATCTCCTTCATCGATCGAGGAGGCGCCGCCTTCTCATTGTCCCGTTTCAACCGAATCCTCTCAGTCAAATCCTTATCACCCTTCTTATCTGCCCTTTCTGTCAGTATCATCTCCCTCTCAAGCTCAGACATTTGCTCCAAGTTCCTCCTATCATCCTCATCCTTGTAAAGATCCGAACCAACCTCAGATTCATCGCTGCTCCCACGTTCCTGATCAGATCCACCATCATCATCGTCGTAATCGCCTTCCTCCTGGCTGCCCTGTCCGTCATCCTTTTCACCAGCATCCAGCCTCTTCTTCAGTGGCACCTGAGACCCAGATGGCTTTCTGCTAGCGTATCCATCGTCCGAATCATCGTCCCTGGAATCACTTCCACCATCCGAATCCGAACCCTCGTCTCTCCTCCTGGAAGGTGGACGTGAATTCCTGCTTCTTCCTCCATTGCCAGTTCTTCCAGCTGCTTCCAGCAGCAAATTTTCCAAGTCCGCCATGGGATTCCAATCAAAAAAGTAATCACTACCTACAGAGCATAGCATCCATGTTAATTAACCAATCAAACCAGAAGCACAGATTATCAACTCAAACCCTAATTTCAATATACGCAATAGAATCCAGCAAAGCACCCACCAATCACGAGCTGCTAAATTACTGTCAGAACCTAAAATAACGAACTCAGGAGAAGAGTGCAGCAGTTTGTAATCAATCGCAAAAGCTTATTGTTACCAAAACCCTAACTCGCTACTTTTTGCTTGCGAACGAAAATCAATACGTAAAAGAGTAATTAACTGATCTATTTTGTTAAACAATGGAGATCGGAATGAAAAATACAAACCCTAGCAGATGAATGAGACCTTCAAGCAGAAGCAGCAGCTGCCTTGTGGCTACGATTAGTCGCGATTCTCTGCGTAAGCTTACTGATAACAGAGAGCTGCGAAGGAACTGAAGACGAAAGGGACGAAAAACCTACTGATGAATTTACGGTTCTGCCCCCGGGTCGCAATGTCTACCACACGACGCCGTTTTGGGTGTTATGCGATAATGGGAACAATTGAGCTCTTTATTTTAGAAAATTATATAAAAATAAGGGGAAATAACACTTTGGCTCCTTCTACTTTACCAGCTTAACAGAAATTTACGTTTTTTGTACGATTTGGTAAGCCAATTTTCATGGTTTGGCAAATTAGTCACTTAACTAGACGAGTTCTGCGTTTTCAGTGTGTAGTTGTGGGAAAAGATTTTGGAGGCAGAGTAGCATATCTCTTCACTTTGAAACACCCGGAGAAAGTGGCCGGAGTTGTGACACTCGGGACTCCGTTCATGCCTCCCGGGGCAATCAAGTTAGGCAACTACATTCGAGAAGGAACTTACATTTCGAGATGGCAGGTAACTAACTAGTCGTCACGTCTCAACTTTTTTCTGACAAGGTATTGAATTAATGATCATTATCTTCCTGAGTTGTGCTGGTAGAAACCTGAAAGAGCTGAAGTTGACTTCGACCGGTTCGACGCGAAAATGGTGGTTAAAAAAATATACATTTTGTTCTCTGGACACGAAGTCCCAGTTGCGAATGATGACCAGGAGAATATGGACTTGGTGGATTCGTCGGCTCCTCTTCCTCTTTGGTTTAGCGAGGGAGATCTTGCAGTGTACGAGGTTTCGTACCAGAAGTCCGGATTTCGTACCGCTATGCAGGTCAATATGGGAAGACATTGGGATCAAGAAGATGATAGTTAGAGTTCCAGCACTAAGACCCTAATGCCAAAACTCGATTCGAATCGTAGTCGAGAGATGGTAGAGTTGTTGAACTGTTGAGACTATGAGTATTTGATGTATTGTATTGATGAGATATGACCTAATAATCTATCTATGAGTACCCTCGACCCGTACCCCTCGATACAGTCTATACACCTTGCGGAAAACGCTCAAGAAGACTGTAAGGCGCACTTACAGAAGCACACGCTCTCGACTCAACCCCTTCGATCATCCAGACTATGAAGTAAAATAGTCAACTTGTAAACATATGTTTAACCAATCTATTCAAAATGCACAGATGCTAACTAACTTGAGTTGACTAGCTGAGAGATGGAAACTCGAGTTGGAGAGAAAATACGAGCCTCGAACGGGAATCCCGTGCCTTCAATTTCAATATGCTCGTAGAGAGGTTGATCACTATTCGCAATATCGAAAATATTCATACCAAGGTACTGTCCATACATAGCATGGTTTCCACAAATATACGCGCCGCCCTTCCAGACCTCTAGTTCGTGAGCGGCGTGACCAAGCTGCGACCAAGTGAACAATCTCGTCCAAGATTCAGCAACTCCACATTTCAACATCGCCCATATCTCAAAACCTCCTTCGAGGTTAAAGAAAGACACCACAATCACATCCTTCTTCAACATGAAACAAGATTCCGCCTTCGAATCGAAAACGCACTCATCCCACTCAGCCGAGCAAAGCTCACCATCTTTGCCATGATGCCTAAGGGCGGTGGGGTAGGAGATGGTGACTAATTCAAACACTTCAGTACTCATGTCGAATGATATCACAGCACAAGTTCCAGGGCTTTCGTCCTCGCGGCGAAACCAGTAGCATTTTTTCATTTCGCAATGTGGTGATGTCCCACTGCTGATTGAGATATATGAGTTTGTATGCCCTCGCATCATAGACGGCTCTATCGTCCAATGAATGTGAAGCCGCGTCATTCAGCGTCTTCCATGAATCATTCCTCAAGCTATAAACCTGTAACAAGTTTCGTAGTCCTCCATGAAAATCGATAAACCAATTGAAACAGAGACAGAGAGAGATCTGCAAGTTATTACCTCTGTGAAAATAAGAGGAAGAGGACCATTGTAGAACTCGGCAGGATCAAAATCATAATTGTCTTCATCCGCCGAAAGATATTCTTCGAACTCCATAACCCTTACAACTTTGTAGTCATCGGTTTCGGGATCGTATCCGAAACCGATCCGCTCTGAACGAAGGTACAGAGCGAAACTGGAAGCGTGACAAGGGTGATGAGGACCCGGAGGGACTATTTTGGTTTCGCCGGTGGTCGGATTCCACAGAACCATGTTCTGAACGTAGTTCCCGTCGGCCTTTCTCGTCGTGGTGTTCAAACAGAATATGCCGTCACAGCACCCTACGATTGAATTATCGTCACCGATAAACTCCATGGGCAATTGATCTGTACTACTAATTGGGCGGAGGGATTCATACTAGTACACCGAGTACAATTTGGGGGAAATTAAAAACTTGCCCGTACCTCCGGAGATAAGGATCTGCAAGGTCTTCAGATCATATGATTTTTGGGGAGAAAATGATTCTGCGGATGAAATCTGGATCTGAGAGGAGAATCCGCCATGATCGGCAGACGCATCGGAATCGGGCTATACATGAAGCGATCGGAAGCCACAGAAGGATGTTAATCACTATATCTTCGGAGAAATAAGTAGAACTGCCGCCGCCGGCCATTGCTCGTCGGAGAAGATGGAATATTGGGGGAGCGCCGAAAGAAAGAAGAAGGAAAATGTATCTCTTCTAGGATTTTTTTCCCAACAAGGGTGGTTTCAAAATTCAATTTTAAATTTTGGGTACTCCGAAATTCAATTCTCAATCTAGGCAATTCTTGCTTACTGTGTATATATATCGCCAGAATTGGTGGCGATCTATGCACTTACCATTAAAACGCCAATATGTTTGGCGATATTCTAACTCCTATCCTTAACTTTAAATAGTTGGCAGACATACATTTATCCTTTTCTTTTTAGTCACTAATATTTAAACTATTATTTTTTTACTTTTTAGTCACTCTCAAATCATGATTGAACCCAAATTTTTTTAGTTACATGTTTTATTGATTCATAATAGCGTGATATAATTTTGATATAAAGTTCATTCAATCACTTAACTATGGTTTATAATAATTTAAGAGGTTGATCCTTATAACGCTAATTAGACGCACAAATTCGACCCCTGAAAGATTAATTATGTAAATCGTACCGATAATTAATTGTTGATTTCAAACGTAATTAATGTATCAGATGGTCGAATTTGCATGATGCACGCAAGAGTCTTTGTTTGTCGTTGATTTCAAACGTAGTTTAACTTCGATTTGACGAGGGTCAAAATATTCCACTTACGATGATTTAGTCGCACTTCCTCACATGCAAATCCCATTATCATACTTTATTTATCGCGGTATAATCTCACGTGTGACTTGACTTGATTTCAAACAAAGTAATTTGTTACGTATGATCAAAGACTATTATGTAAGATGTTCGTAATCAACGGTTAGTTATCAGTATGGTTTACATAATTAATGTATCATGTGGTCGAATTTGTGCGTCTAATTAACGTTATATGGTTCAACCTCCTAAATTATTATAAACCACAGTTAAGTGATTGAATGACCTTTATATCAAAATTATATCACGCGATTATGAATCAAGTAAAACATGTAACTAAAAAAATTTGGGTTGAATCATGATTTGAGAGTGACTAAAAAGTAAAAAAAGAAATAGTTTAAATATTAGTGACTAAAAGGAAAAGGATGAAATGTATGTCTGCCGACTATTTAAAGTTAAGGATAGGGGTGTCAGAATATCGCCAAACATATTGGCGTTTTAATAGTAAGCGCATAAATCGCCACCCATTCTGGCGATATATATACACAGTCAGCAAGAATTGCCCTAGATTGAGAATTGAATTTCGGAGTACCCATATTTGGAATTGAATTTTGAAACAACCCTTGTTTGGGAAAAAATCCTCTTCTACGACTTTTATATATTATCTTATTCATTGGGGTCAATTACCTAATACGTCATGATAGTATAGCCGAGTTACAAACGGATCCTAAAAGTTTTTCCGGTAACAGAGTAGTCTCGATAGAACGCGAGGGAAGCACTGTTCACATTGGAGATTACCTTTTCCGGTCGTTTTGACAGCTCAGCTATGCCACGTCAGATCGAAAATGTTAAAATATGCACTTTCAAATCAACCCAAACTGAACCCTCTTCTCAACGTTGTTGCATTGCGGTGGATTTGGTGTTACTTATTTCGTAAGATAGTTGTATGTTACGTATAGGGTGGTAGGGGAAATCTACCATTAGGACACCCCAAAGTGTCCTCATATGAGGACACCTCTTAGAGCCGTAGGATTTAATCTTAAAGATGGAAGGCCCATATTAATTGGACATAAGGGTAATTTCAATATTTTATTTATTGCAGATTTTTAATTATTGTTTATTAATTTTCGGATTTGCAGTTACATTGTTGATTTTTTATTCCTTTTTCTGCTCCATTTAATTTATGATTAAATTAATTACATTTTTTTAATTACTTCTTCATCTTCTTCTCTATGCTCGCCGATTTTTGTTGTGTATCTCCGGTGGTTTTTATTTTAGATTAGTTTCTAACACTTTTTGTGGAAATTGTTTCGAAACTGTTCCTCTTTTATCATTTCGGAACAGTTCCTATTTTATTTGTTCCGGAACAGTGATCCATTTCAAAAGTAATGGAACGTGTTGAAAATCGATTTTGTTTCTTATTACCAAATCGGAACACGGAAAATCATAAAACCTTGAATCAAATTGAAAATGGAACAATAATATCGAATACATGTTCCATAATTAACTATATGGAACACTACAAACATGTTCCATAATCAACAAATCTGCAAAAATGGATCAAAATCAACAACTTTGTTCCAATTCAGTTGAAAAGGAAACATGAATCAAAATCAACAACTTTGTTTCAGTTCAATTGAAAAGGAACCATAATCTATGTTACGAGTTCTAAAATTCTATTACAATACACACAACCTGGTACCAAATTAAAATTTTGGAACACGCATTGAAGAAGAAGAAAATTCAGAATCCAGTACCAAAATACATGTTCCTAAATCGTCAACTGGAACAACTTATTACCAAATAACAGGTCTAGATCCCAACCCCATCCAAACACTATTTAATCTCCATTCACGCTACAAAACAATGAGATAAGTTTAGTCATGGACTACGTGTAACAACAAGTAAGTAACATGGATTATTAAAATTGACCAAGGTCATCCAAGGCCTTGTCTTGTTTGTAGATCCCAGCAGCACCAAATATCATAATCGGTTGATTCTTGTTCCGATCAAGGGAATCTTGGCCAAGGGAATTATGAACACCCCGAAGACCTAAATCACACAGAAAAGGCAATGCGGCGGATTAGAAATATCTCACCTCTTCGACTCCTCCTTCAACGCCACTATCACCACCACCAACGAGGACGTACGATGCCAAGTTGACGAGTGACGCATCGACGCGGGTCGACCAGGGATGCCGTGACGGTGGGTCAACAAGAGTTGCCTCGACGGTAGTTCGACGAGGGACACCGCGACGAGATGGGAATCGCGATTTGGAGACCCTTGAGCGCTCAGACGATGAAGGTGCGATGAGCCCAGGAACAAGGGAGGCTGACGTGCAAGTGTGGGGAGGTTGACCTGCAAGTGTAAATTGCCGGACGATTGAGACACGATTTACGCCGACTGGGAGAAAGAGGGGATTTTCGGCGGCTATTTGTGTAGAATGGGAGTTGATTAGGATTTGTGTTGAAACCCTAATTTTGTAACTATTTATATTGAGTTCAGAATGACTATTTTGCCCATTTTATTATAATCCATTGGATCTAATTTTTAATCTAATGGTCCCTAATAGTGTCCTAATATGAGGACACTAATAGGTGTCCTAACGGTAGTAGATCCCGGGGTGGTAGTCCCAACCTGAAACCCGAAAACCTACCCGTAATCGACCCGCTCAACCGGTTTTATAACCAAATTACGAAACACACTGCTAATATAGGTCAGTCTGGGACGACATTGGGATCAAGGAGATGATGGTCAGTGTTCCAGCACTACCTAATCTATCTACTACATATTTCTTGAACTCGTACGGTTATATGTTATAGCCACAAGGTCTCAACTAAGTACCCCTCGATACGTCTCTGTCTTTCTTTCTCTAAACCACTCTTTACCCCTCTTAATCCAGACGCTTACTACCCTTCGTTTATACACACCTTGCAGAACACGCTCAAAAAGACTATAAGGCGCATTCAGAGAAGCACACGATGAACTTTACTACCCCAAATTTGTATTTCGGGCAGTAAAGTTAATATCGGTCGGTTGTAGGCAAATTTTGGTTATAACCATAACCAAAAAAAATTAAAGAAAAAAATACATACACATGAATTACTAATAAAACACTGTCAAATTACATAACACAAATAATTTATTAATTTAATAAATAGATGCTAACTAACTTGAGTTGACTTGCTGAGAGATGGAAACTCGAGTTGGAGTGAAAATACGAGCTTCGAACGAGCAGATCGTGCCTTCGATTTCGATATGTTTGTAGATAGGTTGATCACTATTCGCAATATCATAAACGTTCATCATATCATAAAAGTCTCCACAAATATACGCGCCGTCTTTCCAGACTTCTAGTGGGTGAATGTGACTAAGCTGCGAACAGACTTCAAGTTCGTGATCGTGACCAAGCTGCGAACAAGTGAACAATCTCGTCCAAGATTCAGCGACTCCACGTTTCAACATTACCCATATCTCGCAACCTCGGACACACGCAAAAGTCACCACGATCACATCCTTCTTCAACATGAAACAAGTTTCCCGCCACCCAAGCGAAATCGCACTCATCCACCTCAGTCGAGCACGTGTTGCAAAGCTCGCCATCTTTGCCATGATGGGTAAGGGCGGTAGGGAAGGGGATGGTGACTAATTCAAACACTTCGGTACTCATGTCGAACGATATTACAGCACAAGTTATGGGGCTTTCGTCCTCACGGCGAAACCAGTAGCATTTTTCGTTTCGCGATGTGGTGATGTCCCACTGCTGATTGAGATGTATGAGTTTGTGAGCCGTGTAGTCATAGACGGGTCTATCGTCTAATGAATGTGAAACCACGTCATTCAGCGTCTTCCATGAATCATTCCTCAAGCTATAAACCTGTAACAAGTTTCGTAGTCATCTATAAAAATCGATAAACCAATTGAAACAGAGACAAAGAGAGATCTATAAGTTGTTGTTTTTTACTTAGATAGCTTCGCGATGAGAATCAAGGTAGTAAGCAGTAAATTAACTACAATCTACCCAGAACGTGAGGACTACCGGCAACAGCCCTGAGAGATATCTAAGAGCCAAACGGAGCCACAAAATCGAGACGATCTGTAAGTTGTTACCTCTTGAAGATAAGAGGAAGAGGACCATTGTAGAACTCAGCAGGATCATAAAACATAAACACCTTCATTCATCTGTGAAAAATTCATCGAACTCCATAACCCTAACGACTTTGTAGTCTCGGTTTCGGGATCGTATCCGAAACCGATCCGCTCAGAACGAAGGCACAGCCCGACATTGAAAGAGTGACAAGGGTGATGAGGACCTGGGGGACTATTTTGGTTTCGCGGTGGTCGGATTCCACAGAACCATCTTCTGAACGTAGTTTCCGTCGGCCTTCCTCGTCGTGCTGTTTAAACAGAATATCCCGTCGCCAGCACCCTACGATTGAATTATCGTCACCGATAAACTCCATGGGCAATTGATCTGTACTACTAATTGGGCGGAGGGATTCATACGAGTACACCGAGTACAATCTGGGGGAAACTAAAAACTTGTCCGTACCTCCGGAGATAAGGATCTGCAAGGTCTTGAGATCATCTGATTTTTGGGAGAAAATGATTTTGCGGATGAAATCTGGATCTGAGAGGAGAATCCTCCATGACCGGCAGACGCATCGGAATCGGGCTATGCAAGAAGCGATCGGAAGCCACTGGAGGATGTTAATGAGTATATCTTCCGAGAAGTAAGTAGAACCGCCGCTGTTATTGTTGTCGCCGCCGCCGGTCATTGCTGGTCGATTGGAGAAGATAGAAATTTGCCTTTAATTTTGTTTTTCTCTTATTTATTAGGGTTATGGATATTTATGTCTACAAATTATTCTTTTAGTACATAAATCTTATTTGTATTGCATTTTAACACTCCTACTATTTTATTTTTTATTCGTTACCCCGGTTTAAACTCCGTTTGGCTTGCTATCTCCGACCGCTGATGGCTGAGTGATTCAAATAACATGGATAATTCCCCAATTAAGTAACAGTTTAACTTTATTTGACAAAAAAAAAAAAAAATTGGTGTTGATTTCAATAATATTGGTGACTTTTTCACAGATTTAAAAAAGCAGTAATACTTATTAGAAATTAAAATTATTATTTATATTAAATCAATTACACGCTACAAACGTGACTGCGCGTAACTGGTTACACGCATCACCGTAGTATTGACCTTATATTTATATATAACCAGTTAATCACACATCGCACTACATTTTTGTACTAAAAGTAGAATTAAAATTTATTTTAGGGCTTTTATATAACATAAGCCTATTCTAATATAGGGTCTAGGGTTGGAGAAACTTGATATTTCCAGTTATGCCCCCGCAAGTCATAATATCAGATAGACGGCATGCGATCACTGCAGGTGTGCGAAGCCAGTGTCAAAAGCAAAGGTCTTATCTCGAGGAGGAGTAGTAATTTGTGGCCAATGGATTCCGGTAAACACCTGATGAAGGGTTTCCTACCCAGTCCTAGTTGAAGTTTCTAGTGTTGTAAGGTCATGAATTCTGAACGTGGCTTGTACAAGTCTAGTTGTACTTCTAGGAGCGCAAGGGCGTTGGTGACACACACCCGCTGGCCACTGGAGTGCAAACACGTGGTAGTCATAGCTCCAACCGAGTTCCGGAAGCATCATCATCATCACGGAGAGCAGTAGAACGGTAGGGATCATCATTCTTGTTTTCCTTTGTGTTTGAAAGTGTTTTTTAGATGAATGGTTGCATGGCAAACAGAGGCTTTAACTTGTATTTATAGTACTACTAGCTTATTTGCCCATGTAATTTTTGTATATTTTTTTAGTTAGGAATATATAATGATGTTGAAATATAGTGAAACTAACAAATCAATTAATGAATTACATGAGTTGTCATCGAAAAGAAGACAAAATATTATCCTATTTCGCTATTAAGTTCATGGTAGAGACTATACAAAGAAACCAAATGAAAATATGTCCACCTATGACGGAGATAATGAAACAAACTCACAACAAAAAAAACACAAACATTTATGTTATCTGGAGGGGATATCTATGGAAATAAAAGATATAAACTTTTCTTACATTTTTTGTGTGACAAAAGAAATATTTTAGATGTTAGGATAACGTGTTCTAAAGCCCGATAAATTAGCCATTATTTTTCATTAAGTTGATTATAGTTTATAGAGATGATCGTAAGGGATGTGAGAAGTTCAAAGAAATAATAGAAAAATAAATACTAAATTAATAATAAGTTTTAATTATTTAAATAATATAAAATTTTAGAAATGAAAAGTTTTAATTATTTAAATAACATAAAATTTTAGAAATGAAAATATATGTAAGAAGAAGAAAAAGAAAGAGGGTTAACGTGGGGTGGTTACCAAATATTTTAGTATTTTTTTATTAATTATTTAGAAAATTAATCTTAATTGGTTAATTTCCTAAAATTAAGGTATGAAGAGGATTAGCTTAGGTGGCAATTGCAAAAAGTTGAAATCCTATTATATATAGATAGACAAGTGAGAATTGATAATAATTACAGTATATGGCGTCTTAACGGTCCGAATCACCTAGTACGATAAGAATGAGGTATAGTAGTGAGTTCACGGACGATAAACGGGATAGCTGTAACGAAAAATGGAAGGGTCAATTGTAGTACCGAGAAAATATTTTCTCTCCAAAGTGGTACTCCGTATTCTGTGATGGAACACGAGTCATATTTATAGTTGGTAGTTATCCGCAATTGGCCATGTATTGCTTTAGAGTTCAAGCGATTGAGATCCCATGGTCTAGATAGGCACCCGACCCATAACATCATCCTCTCTTGGGTATAGGGTGACGCGAACGTTTATCGGGTGAGCCAAATGGCTCCTGTTAGGCCAAACTAGTTACCTGACCCAGACCCGTTGGATCGCACGCACATGGCCTATCAAGAAGAGATGAATTTTGACTTGATCCGACATGCATGAGAGCTCGTCTCGTTCATTTTGTAATTCTTCACATCAAGCTTTAGAAATCAAGCTCGAGTTCGACTTGTTTGAAGTTTGAACAAATATTGGGCTCATGCTTGATTGATTTGCTTGCCCGGGGGCTGGTCCGGGGCTCTCGACTCTGTGACTTGGGCCGATATCCGGGGCTGGTAAAGTTCTTAAGGCGCTCAAGCTCGATTCGTTTGAAGTTCTTGGGGATCAAGTTAAAGGACAATAAGAGTGCTGCTTTTGTCGTCCGCGTTTTACTAACGCAATACGGTTTTTAATAACGCAACCCGGTTTTTACTAACGCAGTACGGTTTTTACTAACGCGGTCCAGTTTTTACTAACACGGTCCAAGTACCCAACCGGGGTAATTAGGTCGTGTAACATCCCAACCTTTTTTTGACAAGATATTGTCCGCTTTGGGCCTAGGTCCTCACGGATTTGTTTTTGGGTGTTGGTGGGATTCAAACCCATGACCTCCTCCTCTCAAGATCAAACTCCCACCACTACGCCCAAAACGCGTCATGTCAGTTAAGGTTGAACTATTCCACATAGGCCATAAATCTCCCCATACTTTGTCGATGTGGGATTTGCCTAGGATATCACTGGTCGGTTATATGAGTTTGAGTTTGGTAGGTTTAGGTGATGTGTGGTTTAGTACAAGATTCATGTGGGTTGTTTTTTTTGGTTAAGATTAATGTGGGTTGTTTTTTTGGTTAAGTTCATGTGGGTTGTTTTTTTGGTTAAGTTCATGTGGGTTGTTTTTTTGGTTAAGTTCATGTGGGTTGTCACGTGATTGGCATTGAGACCAAATTACTGGGCTGGGCCCATTGAATATCAGAAGATAAAGAAACGTATATCCTAATTACTGGGCTGAGACCAAATTACTGGGCTGGACCAAATTACTGGGCTGGGGTCGTTTGGTATGTGCTATCTCAAATACCATGATATTCGAGATAGCTAGTTATTAAGGGGTTAATGACATTTAGGGTCAAAATGTACAATATCCTTGTTTGTTTGGGGTGCTATTTGGTAAGGGGTTTATTAATAGCTAATTACCACCTTGCCCCCATTTTTTCTAACCTGAATATATAAGCACTCCATCATATTTGTTAGCTAATGAGTGTTTCATCAGAGGGTAATTGTGATAAACCGTTCTGGGTTATATGAATGATTTGCTCAAACGTTTGAATAGACTATTGATCTCCCATCAATAACCCCCAATTGTTACTCACCCTTCCAATGAACTGATCTGTTTGTCTTCTGAACTATGACCTCTTGTTTATCAGAATCCTGAAGTTAAGCACGTACATGTATTCCTCTAGCTTAGTTGCATATTATTCAGTGCACACACATTTCTTCCCCATTTGACAAGGATTCACCTGAGTCAAGGATTCACCTTTCCTTCCCCATTTGACAGAACAGATCTATGGCCTCTTATGGGCTACTATGCTAGCGATTCACCTTTATATGTTTTTGCACTTAACCAATAGCCACACAAGTACCTGCCTAAGAAGAAACAAATCACCTGAGGTCAGTGGGAGTAACAAGTAAGACTAACAAACTTCAAACCCAAAGCTACTCTCTGCACAAGTAAAATGATTCAGAAATTGCAGCAGCAAACAAACACCTGCAAGTAACAAGTAACAAGCTACTAAAAACAAGACACCATTAAAATATGGGGAATTCAAACTTCCCAGTAAATCATCACAAGAAAACTCAAGCTTGGAAACTCAATGCAGCAGTACAATAAGAACCCACCAATAAGAAAACTTGAACTTTTACATGATTAGTACAACAATAATGCAACAGTTTCAGAACAATACAAAACACAAATGGTATTACATTTCGCAGAATGATGATTCATTAATCCTTTGAAATACAAGAGAAGAGTTTCAGTACGCAATGGTGCATTGAAGGAGTACTCGCGTACATGATATTACCCTAATTAAAGCCGTATTCTAAAACCCACCAGCACTAAACCGTAGACGAACAAGCAAACCCAGTCATGAACAATGGCGATAAGACAATAGCACGCACATGAGTAGAGAAAACCGTTATAGCTACTAATAAACAGTACTGGGTTGGCATGGTCCGAATGATGCAAAACAATAAAAGACCATCTCAGACATGGCAAACAGATGACTAAACTCCTGAATTGTGCAAGAAAACCAATCGACAACCTAAAAATTGCCTTACAGTTCCTAATTAGTAAAGGAAGCCGAACAATAAAAATGATGAAGACAAGGAGGACAACTGAAACTGGAAGTAGCTCCTTATGGGAATCACAACTCACAACCTTCGATTGGTGAATGGCCGTTAAGGGTTCAAAACCATTTTAGGAACAGAAGCCCTGGTCATCGAAATCAACCGAGCAGCGGAGGAAGAAGAAGAGAGAAAATGAGAACCTACCTCTGATGCGGCGTCGTCGAAGCTTCGTTCCTGGTCGGCGATTCTGAGGCGGACAGAGGTGGCTGTTGGAGTCGTAGTCGGGAGAAGTGCAAGTGCAACCAGCAGAAGAGCTAGGGAACGATGGAAGGTAGTTGGGGGAAAGAGAAAGCCACTCATTAATGGCATGTAATAAGAGAAAGTAAGCAGGGGCAATTTTGTCCACAAAACCCAATAGCCATCTAGCATTTGAGAAATCCACCTCTTGAGGTGGATATTAAACACACCCTAACTTATCACTCATTAGCTAGCTAATTAGGACAAGAAAAACAAGGTTATTGGTGATTAGCATGGTATTGGGTGCTATTAATATCAATAGCACCCTTACCAAACAACCCGTACAGAATTACAATTTATTAAAAAAAGGAAAAGAAAAGGAAAATGTAATAAATAAGGGAAACAAAATTAAAGGCAAACATTCATCCAAAAAAAAAAAAATTATAGGCAAACGCGTCAAGAAAGCAAAATTCTATCTCCGATCGACCAGCAATGGCCGGCGGCGGCGACAACAGTAACAGCGGCGGTTCTACTTACTTCTCGGAAGATATATTCATAAACATCCTCCAGTGGCTTCCGATCGCTTCTTGCATAGCCCGATTCCGATGCGTCTGCCGGTCATGGAGGATTCTCCTCTCAGATCCAGATTTCATCCGCAAAATCATTTTCTCCCAAAAATCAGATGATCTCAAGACCTTGCAGATCCTTATCTCCGGAGGTACGGACAAGTTTTTAGTTTCCCCCAGATTGTACTCGGTGTACTCGTATGAATCCCTCCGCCCAATTAGTAGTACAGATCAATTGCCCATGGAGTTTATCGGTGACGATAATTCAATCGTAGGGTGCTGTGACGGCATATTCTGTTTGAACACCACGACGAGAAAGGCCGACGGGAACTACGTTCAGAACATGGTTCTGTGGAATCCGACCACCAGCGAAACCAAAATAGTCCCTCCGGGTCCTCATCACCCTTGTCACGCTTCCAGTTTCGCTCTGTACCTTCGTTCAGAGCGGATCGGTTTCGGATACGATCCCGAAACCGATGACTACAAAGTTGTAAGGGTTATGGAGTTCGAAGAATATCTTTCGGCGGATGAAGACAATTATGATTTTGATCCTGCCGAGTTCTACAATGGTCCTCTTCCTCTTATTTTCACAGAGGTAATAACTTGCAGATCTCTCTCTGTCTCGAGTTAAATGCTAGCTAGCTCGAGTTTTAGCTTGATTGATGGAAATGGTGACTGACAGGTTTATAGCTTGAGGAATGATTCATGGAAGACGCTGAATGACGTCACTTCACATTCATTAGACGATAGGCCCGTCTATGATGTCATGGCGCACAAACTCATATATCTCAATCAACAGTGGGACATCACCACATCGCGAAACGAAAAATGCTACTGGTTTCGCCGTGAGGACGAAAGCCCCATAACTTGTGCTGTAATATCGTTCGACATGAGTACCGAAGTGTTTGAATTAGTCACCATCCCCTTCCCTACCGCCCTTACCCATCATGGCAAAGATGGCGAGCTTTGCAACACGTGCTCGACTGAGGTGGATGAGTGCGATTTCGCTTGGGTGGCGGAATCTTGTTTCATGTTGAAGAAGGATGTGATCGTGGTGACTTTTGCGTGTGTCCGAGGTTGCGAGATATGGGTAATGTTGAAACGTGGAGTCGCTGAATCTTGGACGAGATTGTTCACTTGTTCGCAGCTTGGTCACGATCACGAACTTGAAGTCTGTTCGCAGCTTAGTCACATTCACCCACTAGAAGTCTGGAAAGATGGCGCGTATATTTGTGGAGACTTTTATGATATGATGAACGTTTATGATATTGCGAATAGTGATCAACCTATCTACAAACATATCGAAATCGAAGGCACGATCTGCTCGTTCGAAGCTCGTATTTTCACTCCAACTCGAGTTTCCATCTCTCAGCAAGTCAACTCAAGTTAGTTAGCATCTATTTATTAAATTAATAAATTATTTGTGTTATGTAATTTGACAGTGTTTTATTAGTAATTCATGTGTATGTATTTTTTTCTTTAATTTTTTTTGGTTATGGTTATAACCAAAATTTGCCTACAACCGACCGATATTAACTTTACTGCCCGAAATACAAATTTGGGGTAGTAAAGTTCATCGTGTGCTTCTCTGAATGCGCCTTATAGTCTTTTTGAGCGTGTTCTGCAAGGTGTGTATAAACGAAGGGTAGTAAGCGTCTGGATTAAGAGGGGTAAAGAGTGGTTTAGAGAAAGAAAGACAGAGACGTATCGAGGGGTACTTAGTTGAGACCTTGTGGCTATAACATATAACCGTACGAGTTCAAGAAATATGTAGTAGATAGATTAGGTAGTGCTGGAACACTGACCATCATCTCCTTGATCCCAATGTCGTCCCAGACTGACCATCATCTCCTGCCATGTTCTACAATGGTCCTCTTCCTCTTATTTTCACAGAGGTAATAACTTGCAGATCTCTCTCTGTCTCGAGTTAAATGCTAGCTAGCTCGAGTTTTAGCTTGATTGATGGAAATGGTGACTGACAGGTTTATAGCTTGAGGAATGATTCATGGAAGACGCTGAATGACGTCACTTCACATTCATTAGACGATAGGCCCGTCTATGATGTCATGGCGCACAAACTCATATATCTCAATCAACAGTGGGACATCACCACATCGCGAAACGAAAAATGTTACTGGTTTCGCCGCGAGGACGAAAGCCCTGGAACTTGTGCTGTAATATCGTTTGACATGAGTACAGAAGTGTTTGAATTAGACACAATCTCCTACCCTACCGCCCTTATGCATCATGGCAAAGATGGCGAGATCTGCAGTACATGCTCGATTACGTCGTATGAGTGCGATTTCGCTTGGGGCGTGGAATCTTGTATCATGTTGAAGAAGGATGTGATCGTGGCGACTTTCGTGAGCGGCCGAGGAGGTTGTGAGACATGGGCGATGTTGAAATGTGGAGTTGCTGAATCTTGGACGAGATTGTTCACATGGTTGCAGGCTGGTCGGAGTAACCAACTCGAAGTCTGGAAAGACGGCGCGTATATTTGTGATGATATGAACGTATATGATATTGCGAATAGTGATCAACCTATCTACAAACATATTGAAATCGAAGGCACCGTCTCGTTAGAAGCTCGTATTTTCACTCCAACTCAAGTTTCCATCTCGCGGCGAGAGTGAGCTATATAGATGACAAACCAACATATAGAGTTTGTGTATTTTTGTCTTCAATTTTTATTTTGTTTATGATTATAACTGAAAATTGCCCAAAAACCAACAGGTATGAAGTTTACTACACTAAAGACAAATTTGGGTGATAAAGTTCATCAGTAGCAAATACAACAGCGATCACTATTTTATGCAAAAAAGTTTGTCTTTAGCTACTCTAAACCAACAGGTATGAAGTTTACTACACCAAAAACAAATTTGGGTAATAAAGTTCATCAGTAGCAAATACAACAACGATCACTATTTTATGCAAAAAAAAGTTTGTCTTTAGCTACTCTAAACCAACAGCTATAAAGTTTACTACACCAAAGACAAATTTGGGTAATAAAGTTCATCAGTAGCAAATACAACATCGATCACTATTTTATGCAAAAAAATTTGTCTTTAGCTACTCTAAACCAACATGTATGAAGTTTACTACACCAAAAACAAATTTGGGTAATAAAGTTCATCAGTAGCAAATACAACAACAATCACTATTTTATGCAAAAAAAGTTTGTCTTTACCTACTCTAAACCAACAGCTATGAAGTTTACTACACCAAAGACAAATTTGGGTAATAAAGTTCATCAGTAGCAAATACAACAACGATCACTATTTTATGCAAAAAAATTTGTCTTTAGCTACTCTAAACCAACATGTATGAAGTTTACTACACCAAAGACAAATTTGGGTAATAAAGTTCATCAGTAGCAAATACAACAACGATCACTATTTTATGCAAAAAAGTTTGTCTTTAGCTACTCTAAACCAACAGGTATGAAGTTTACTACACTAAAGACAAATTTGGGTGATAAAGTTCATCAGTAGCAAATACAACAGCGATCACTATTTTATGCAAAAAAGTTTGTCTTTAGCTACTCTAAACCAACAGCTGTGAGGTTTACTACACCAAAGACAAATTTGGGTAATAAAGTTCATCAGTAGCAAATACAACAGCGATCACTATTTTATGCAAAAAAGTTTGTCTTTAGCTACTCTAAACCAACAGGTATGAAGTTTACTACACCAAAAACAAATTTGGGTAATAAAGTTCATCAGTAGCAAATACAACAACGATCACTATTTTATGCAAAAAAAAGTTTGTCTTTAGCTACTCTAAACCAACAGCTATAAAGTTTACTACACCAAAGACAAATTTGGGTAATAAAGTTCATCAGTAGCAAATACAACATCGATCACTATTTTATGCAAAAAATTTGTCTTTAGCTACTCTAAACCAACATGTATGAAGTTTACTACACCAAAAACAAATTTGGGTAATAAAGTTCATCAGTAGCAAATACAACAACGATCACTATTTTATGCAAAAAAATTTGTCTTTAGCTACTCTAAACCAACATGTATGAAGTTTACTACACCAAAGACAAATTTGGGTAATAAAGTTCATCAGTAGCAAATACAACAACGATCACTATTTTATGCAAAAAAGTTTGTCTTTAGCTACTCTAAACCAACAGGTATGAAGTTTACTACACCAAAGACAAATTTGGGTAATAAAGTTCATCATTAGCAAATACAACAGCGATCACTATTTTATGCAAAAAAGTTTGTCTTTAGCTACTCTAAACCAACAGGTATGAAGTTTACTACACCAAAGACAAACTTTCTATATATTAAAATAATGTCCGACAAACGAAAATTGAAAAGATATCTAATTCAATATGTAAAAATAGAATAACGTGAGAAGAAAAAACATCATACAATTCATTATTATTTATTAATAAACATCAAAATAGAAAAGATAAAATTGTGCAATACATTGGACAACAAAACTACAATGAAATGAAGGGAGAAAGTGGGTTAGGATTAGTTGAAAACTAACCAACTAATCTCAAAAGTTAAACAATGAAAAGATAGAATATGGTAAAGAAAATAGTATGAATAGTAAAACACCTCCTTGCTTTCTATATCTTATATCTTAATAAGTTAGGATAAAATAAAATTAGAATAAGATGGTGAAAAACTCCTTAATGAATTAAATGGAAAATTGTCCTCCTTGTCCTCCTGCTCCTTCCTTCCTAATTTCTTGTTAACGTAGTCAATCAGGTCCTGACGCACTAATGCATCCTGCTCATCCACATACGATGCAAGGTAATCCATTTTGGATTTCAGATCCTACACAAACACATAATAAATTAACAAGAAATCAACATTTCTTGTTAATTTAATTACAATACAATTCCTTACCTTTAGTTCATCATTAGCCTCTTTCACTTCCTTAGCCCTAGATTTATCTAGTTCTATCCTGTAGTAGGCGATTCCACATCCAACCTGCGAATTGTAATGGTTAGTAAAATAAATTTTAAAAAAATTTAAAAATTAAAAAAAGATAACTTACCAATCCTGCAACCAACCCTGTTGATCGCTTCGCCCAATTACTGACGATCCTCTCATCGTCAGGGGGCAACAAACGAAAGCTGGGTTGGAATTTGCTTCCAATGTCTGAGGCACCACGGTAAACCCTGTGTGTCAGGGCTATCGTGTTGCGGCGGAACGCCGTGTTGTTGAACAGTTGTTCACTAACATGAGATTGAAGGCCATCGCTGAGGACCTTCAACGCTGTCAGATATGGCATTTTCTGCATAATAAGAATTAAAAAGTAAGTGTTGCAGGGACTTAGACAAATTTTTCGGTCACCTGCTTGTTTATTAGTCAAACTATTTATGTGTGTATGCCTGTTTACATCTTACTTCCACCATTTCAGATAATCTGACTAATAAACAAGAAGGTGACGGAAAATGTTAGGAATATTTTGTTTTTGTTGTAAAATTTTCAAAAAACATGGTGTAAGAGGTCAATTGGCAAATGAAGTTTTTAATGATTGGTCACATGTTATCGGTAGGCTTAAAGAGCAAGAAACAAGTTTAGAACATGTTAGGAATATGACTATTTGGTTTGATTTGCGTTTGGGGCTCCAAAAGAACCAAACAATAGATAAAGTAGCTGAAAAACAATTTGAGAAAGAGAAGGATCATTGGAAGAAAGTCTTGTTGAGAATTATTTCAATTGTGAAATTTCTTGCTACACATAATCTTGCATTTCGTGGTAGTAATGAAAAATTGTATGAAGGTGGAAATGAAAAATTCTTAGGCTTGGTTGAAATGTTGGCTGAGTTTGATCCGAGTATTCAAGAGCATGTTCATCGCATTACAAATGATGAGATTCATTATCATTATCTTGGTCATAAAATTCAAAATGAAATTATACTTTTGCTTGCCTCTTCTATTAAATCTCGAATTATTGGAAAAATAAAGCAAGCTAAGTATTTTTCCTGTCATTCTTGATTGTACTCCCGACATTAGTCATCAAGAGCAAATGTCTATGATATTAAGATATGTGGATGTCTCTTCAAACTCTATCTCTATTGAGGAATCATTTTTGGGATTTTTGGATGTGGATGATACTATCGGTCTAGGATTGTTTGATGTTTTCAAAAGTGAATTGAGTTCTCTTGATCTTGACATTGATAATATTAGAGGGCAATCTTATGATAATGGATCAAACATGAAAGGAGTACATAGTGGTGTACAAAGAAGGCTATTAGATATAAATCCTAGGGCATTTCATACATCATGTGCATCTTTCATAGTCTTAATTTGACACTATGTGATATGGCCAATTCTTGTGGTAAAGCTAGAGATTTTTTTGGAATTGTTCAATGAATTTATACAATATTTGCAAATTCCAATAAGAGATGGTTGATTTTGAAAAATAATGTGAAAGATTTTACTTTAAAACCATTATCATCTACTCGTTGGGAGAGTCGTGTTGAAAGTGTTAAGGCGATTAGATTTCAAATTTTTGAAGTAAGAGAAGCTTTACTTCAAGTGGCGGATCTTGATAATGATTCAAAAATTAGAAGTGAAGCTAAATCTTTGGCACAAAATGAACTTGGTGATTTTGAGTTTATTGTTTCATTAGTTGTTTGGTATAAAGTATTGCATGCAACAAATTTGGTAAGTAAATATTTACAATCACAGGATATGCATATTGATGATGCCATTTTAAAAATAGAAGGGTTGATTTCTTTCTTTAAGAGATATAGAGAAAATGGTTTTCAAAATGCCTTAGAAGAAGCAAAATAAATTTCCACAAAAATGTATGTTGATCCAGTTTTTCCTCAAAGACGTGAGATTAGAAGAAAAAGACATTTTGATGAGGTTGTTGATAATGCGTCTAATAATGCATCTTTATCTAGAGATGAATCATTTAGGGTTAGTTTTTTCTTGTATGTAGTGGATCAAGCAATTTCTTCACTTAGTAAAAGATTTGAGCAATATGAGGATTTTCAATCTAATTTTGGTTTCTTGTTAAGCTCTAAGAAGTTGTATTCTTTGGATGATGCATGTTTAAAGTCTTCTTGTATGCATATTGAGACAATACTTAAGAATAATGATCATTCTGATATTGATGGTATTGATTTATATGGTGAGCTTAAGTTATTACAAGATTTTTTGCCGAAGGAAATTCTTCATCCGCTTGAAATTTTAAACTATTTGAAGCGTGTTGATTGTTTTCCTAATGCATTTATAGTATATAGAATCTTATTAACTATCCCTGTAACTGTTGCTACTGCAGAGAGAAATTTTTCCAAGCTCAAGTTGTTGAAGTCTTATATGCGTTCTACAATGACACAAGAAAGACTTAATGGATTAGCTATGGTGGCTATTTGGGTAATAAAGTTCATCATTAGCAAATACAACAACGATCACTATTTTATGCAAAAAAGTTTGTCTTTAGCTACTCTAAACCAACAGGTATGAAGTTTACTACACCAAAGACAAATTTGGGTAATAAAGTTCATCAGTAGCAAATACAACAGCGATCACTATTTTATGCAAAAAATTTTGTCTTTAGCTACTCTAAATTACAAGAGTATAACATGCAGTAGGACCTAATTGATCTGTTGCAACAACGATCACTATTTTATGCAGTGATTTGCTGTAACAAATACTATTTACGACATCACTATTCAGTGTGTACTTTTCAATCCATTACAAAGTCATCCTAATGTTACAAATTAGCCATAATTTACGCACGTGTGTTTTACAAGTTAGTGTGATTAAGACCTCCATTATCATCTTAATCTCATAGCCGGCCTTTGAAATTAAAGACAACACAGAAAAGGTTAAGTCCAGATAAGTTGAATCACAACCCTCTAATTACAAATGGGAAAATAGCACTTTTGCTCACTCTACTTTGCTAACTTAACAAATAGCTCCTCTAATACTATGAATCGCTCTTTTTTACCTTTTTACTTTGGCCACTTTTCCTTTTGGGTCATTTCGTTTCAACTCCGTCTTCATAACATTAATTGGTGCGCATTTAGTATACTACGTTAGCTTCAATAGCCATGTATTATCTCACTAAGCATTTTTTTAATTGAGAATATAAGTGTGTGTATAATCAGATAAGATGAAATCGACCAATAAAACGTGTGATTTCAGAACTCTTCGTATTTCACCATACTCTTCGCAATACCTCCCCAATTTACTTCTCTAGCCAATTGCTCGTCTCTCATCGCCGTTGGTGTGTTGATGTGTCCAGATTTAATATTAAGAAGACGATAGTTGGAACAGAATGACCCAAAAGGCAAAGTGGCCAAAGTAAAAAGAGTAAAAAGAGCAATTTATAGTATAGAGGACTATTTGTTAAGTTAGCAAAGTAAAGGAGCCAAAGTGCTATTTTCCCGTTACTAATTAATTTTTAATTACTTTTTCATTTAATCCGCCGGCTATCTGTCTTTCTCAACCAAAACTTCTGAAAATTTTCAAAAATAAAAAATAAAAAAAATTGAAAATCCTTTATAAAAACAGACCTATCCTTTCCAAGCATTGCAAAAAAAAATGGATCAAATCAAGCACAAGTTCGTCGAGGTCAACGGTTCGAATCTCCACCTGGCCGAAATCGGAGCAGGTGATAAAGTGGTGGTGTGCCTCCATGGTTTCCCGGAGATATGGTACTCGTGGCGACACCAGATGATCGCTCTCGCATCAGCCGGGTTTAGGGTCATCGCCCCTGACCACCGTGGGTATGGGTTATCTGACCCAAGTCTCGAACCGGAGAAGACCAAGTTCGCTGACTTGATCGCCGATCTCCGTTCCATCCTAGACTTCCTCAATATCCCCAAGGTAGCTCTGTTTTCCGTCGCTAAAAGTTACTAGTTTCTTGAGTTTCCCGTCTCTAAAGTTACTGAGAACCGTCGCTATTACAGAAAACCTTCTCTAATGTTGTAGAAACCGTCGCTAAAAATATATATACCGTCGCAAAAGGTTATAGTTTCTTTATTTCTTTTCTGTCGCTATAAGTTTCAGGTTCTTTTATTTTGCACCCGTTGCTAATAGTTATTTGTAACGACAGGTGGCGGTCGTCGCAAAAGATTTCGGTGTGCTTTCCGGTTACTATTTTGCGCTTCTTTACCCGAAGAGAGTATTGGTGTGGTTACTCTTGGCGTACCGTTCGTCCCACCCGGTTCGATTCAATACCATAAACATCTACCCGAAGGGTTTTACTTCACCCGATGGAAGGTAAAAATATCGAGTTTCTACCCATAATTCGAGCCGAGTTGGAATGTCCGAGTCATGAAACTTGACCGAGAAGGACCTTTATGATTAATCAATGAGTCATCAAACGTGATTATGCGGGTCGGGTCAATGATTTATCCATTATTCTATTTAACCAGGAGCCCGGTCGAGCGGAAGCCGATTTCAGCCGATTCGACTCGAAGACCGTGATCAGGAAAATTTACACGATGTTCTCCAAATCAGAGGTCCCGATAGCTTCACATGAACAAGAGGTCCTAGATTTGGTTGACACATCGACAACTCCTTTACCCGCTTGGTTTACCGAAGAAGATCTGGAGACGTACGGATCCCTGTACGAGAAATCAGGGTTCCGCACGGCTCTACAAGTACCCTATAGGTCGTTTGACGAGGAGTACGAGATGGAGAGCCTAGAAGTGAAGGTTCCGGCGATGCTGATCTCCGGCGAGAAGGACTACGTGCTGAACTTCCCGGAATGGAGGATTACATACGGAGCGGGAAGGTGAAGGATTTCGTACCGGAATTGGCGACGGAGTTTCTGCCGGAAGGGACTCATTTCGTTCAGGAGCAGCTGCCGGAGCAAGTGAACCAGCTGATTTTGAAATTCCTTGACACCAAAATAGTTTGGTCCTGATAAAACCCTAATTACGGGTCAAATACATTTGTGATCACTCAAGTTTGGGAGTAGTAATAGTATGGTCATTGAAGTTTAAACTTTAATTTCGTAGTCACTTTTGTTTGAACTTTGTAAGTGGTAACCTAAGGAATTTTAATAAATATATTAGGCTTCTGCTATAAAAGTTTAAAAGACGTGAATAAATTTTAGGAAAAATAGGACTTTTGACCCCTCTACTTTGACAACTTAACAAATAGTCACTTATACTATAAATCGTTCTTTTACTCTTCCAACTTTGATTACTTTGCTATTTTGTTTCAACTTTCGTATTCGTAACATTAAATTTGGACACATCCGCACCCGACAAAAAGAGATATCGGATGTAGGAGATGAAGAGTTGGTCGGGGAGATAAATTGGAGAGGGTATCATGAAAAGTATAGTGAAATACGAAAGGTTTTAAAAGTACACATCACTACAAAAAATTTGTACATTTAGCTACTGAAAAATTACAACTGCATGAAAATGCAGTAATAAATAGTTGATATTTGCTACCGCAATCACTATATCATGTAGTAGTAATTTGCAGTAGTAAATACTATTTGTCACACCACTAAATAGTGATTACCGTAGCAAATATCAATTTTCTGCTACTGTATTTTCATGTCGTTGTAATTTTGCAGTAGCTAAAGACAAACTTTTTTGTGGTGCAGTTTGTTTGTCGGTTTTATCCTATATATATTTATGGTGAACACTCCGGTGCACCCACTAAAAGTGGGTGCACCGGGTACACCCACTAATGTTGTAATAGGTAAACATGTTTTTAATATATTTTTTTTTAGTATAAGAATCTACATGTTGTTAAATGATATATAGGACGATTTGAACAAAAAACTAATTTAGTAGAGATGATAATCTATCATATTGAGAAAAAATGCAGCTGTAGAAAGAAACCTTAAGAAAATTAGGTATAATCTTATACTATGATGACTAAAAATTGTAATTAAGCTCAATTTAGACTTATTAAGATTAAATCTATTGATATAAACGATTAGTTCAATAGAAATATCACTCTAGATAGCACAAACGTCAGTGGGTGTACTCGGTACTCCCACTTTTAGTGGGTGCACCGAAGCGTTTACCATTTATTTATATTCCCAACCAGAAAATGCTTAACAAGCTAATACGTGACTATTGAAGCTAATATGATGTACCAAATGCGTATATTTTCGTCTTAGCTCGATTATCCTCCATAGTCACCTTGGTAGAACTTGTACTCTTCATAAAACACAGCCACAACTTCCTTCCCAGCAAATTTCCTACCGTTGATTCCAGCTCTAGCCTTCGCAGCGCCGTCGATATCCGCATACTCGAAGAACACCTTACCAACTCCTCCTCCTCCTCCGACGTCGCGATTCGGCCGCGGGATAACGACGTTAGCGAGATCGCCGAATTTCCGGCCTTCGATCCTCATGTCTTGGAGGATGTCCTCGTACTCTTGATCATCTCTCAGTTCTGCTTCTGTGATTGCTTGAGTTAGGCAGATGATTTTGGTAGGTGAAGTCATTTGTTTTGTGTAATGGATTGTACCAAGTGGAGCTATATATAGGGTTGGGTAATGGGTCGGGTTGATTTTCGGATTAGATCAAATCGATTTGGTTAGATTTGAAGTGGATGGTTTTCTTTTTCTTTTAACGGAAATCACCTGACCAGACATGTTTATCTTTATAGTTTGATTAGGTTAAATTTCGATTTTCTGACCATCATAGTGGAGTTAGGGTTGCCAAATTAATCGTAACATCATCGTGAAATCCCAAATTAATCTCTCGTTTGAGTTAGAGAATGAGGTTGAGCTTCAATTTTTCGAGTTTAATTTCATGATCGGTTTGTGATCGAAAATAACTCAGTGACCAAATGTGAATATGTGAGTGGATTTAAGACTTTTTCTACTTTAATACTTATTTCATTTTAGGCATTGAATTCAAACGAATATGCACAAAAGTCATCAAGACTTTTCGTTGTGGACTTTTCTTTCAGCAGATTATCTTTATCACATTTTGACTCATAAATTCATTATATAATCCTATTTGGTCCAAAATATGGACTAATAGAGTAATTAATTCATTAATAATCTAATATTCCTTTTCCAATAAAATTAAAAACAAACGTCAAATCCTCCAATGGACTTAGGTAGTAAAAAGAAGACAAAATAGCATTTTGCCCCGTTTACTTTGTCAACTTAACAAATAGTCCCTATACTATGATTCGCTCTTTCCACCCTTATTAATTCGACCACTTTGTCGTTTGCCGTTTGGGTCTTTCTGTTATAATTTTCGTCTTCGTGACGTTAATTTAATTGATACGCATTCAGTACACCATGTTAGCTCAAATAGTCATGTATTATCTTACTAAGCGTTTTAATTGAGAATATAACTATATATAATTAAATGGGACGAAATCGACGAATAAAATGTCCGATTTTAAAACCCTACAGATTTCACCATAGTTTTCGTGACACCTCCCCAATTTACCTCCCTAACCAACTCTTCATCTCCTACCTCCGATATCTCTTTCTGTGGGTGTATGTGTCCAAATTTAATGTTAAGAAGACGAAAGTTGAACGAAAGGACCAAAATGGCAAAAGTAATAGAAATGATTTACAGTATAGGGGCTATTTATTAAAATTGACAAAGTAGAGGGACCAAAAATGCTATTTTTTCTGATGATAATTACAAAGTCGATCGGCTCTCTTTGTCTCTTTACATGTCCAGTCCTAATCATCGTAACCTAATTTCAACCGATCATTTCCAATCCAACGAAATAAATCTCTCACTCTGATCATTGAATTCCAAAGCAAGCAAACTTCAATCAATTGCCGCCGACGGCGACGAGCTCTGTTCAAGCATAAGCAAAAAACAGAGCACGAAAAATGGATCAGATTGAGCACAAGTTCGTCAAAGTTGAAGGAGGATTGAAGCTCCACGTAGCTGAAATCGGATCAGGTAAACCCCCAAATCACCTCATAAGTCTCCAACACTCAGATCTTGATTCTGGGTCGTCGTTGCCTTGCCAATTTTTTCAGGGGAGAAAGCAATCTTGTTCCTCCATGGATTCCCCGAAATCTGGTACTCGTGGCGGCACCAGATGATCGCGCTTTCTCAATCTGGGTTCCGCTGCATCGCCGTCGATTACCGTGGCTACGGGCTTTCCGATCCGCCGCCGAATCCCGAAGTCGACGCCACGTACGCTAACATCGTGGCGGACCTCGTCGCCATACTAGACTTCCTCTCCATTCCCAAGGTCAATTACTCGATTTCGTACCTTTTTTCCAAAAAGAAAAAGGGAAATTATCTTTTGCACCCTGTACTTTTCTAATTTTCTAACTTAACAAACAGCTCCCTATACTATAAATTGCTCATTTTACCCTTCTATTTTGTCGAGTTTGCCGTTTGGGTCCTTCCGTTCCAACTTTAGTCTTCGTGACATTAATTGATACGCATTCAGGACACAACATTAGCTCCAATAGGCACGCATTAGCTTGCTAAGTGTGTTTTAATTGGTAATATAAGTATATATAATTAGGTAGAATGAAATCTACGTGTGGTTTTAAAATCCTTCAGATTTCACTATACTCTTCGTGATATCTCCCCAATTTACCTCCCTAACCAACTATTCATCTTTTACCTCCGATATTTCTGTTTTTCGGTGCGTGGATGTGTCCAGATTTACTGTTAAGAAGACGAAAGTTAACCAAAACGGCAAAGTTGACAAAGTAGGAGGGATAAAATGAGCAATTTATTGTACAGTTAGGCTATTTGTTGAGTTGGAAAAGTAGAGGTGTCAAAATGTTATTTTCCCAAAAAATGGTGATTACTGATTACTAATTAGTTCTGGTTGAGACATTTCGTCGAACAGGTGGTGCTCATCGGAAAAGACTTCGGCAGCTTCGTCGCTTCCTGGTTCGAGGTTCTCCATCCCAAAAGGGTATTAGGTCTAATAACCTTGGGGATTCCGTTTAGTGTTCCAATCAAAGGTGCTTCCTTGGCGAATCAGCCGCGCCCTGAAGGATTCTACGTTTCACGGTGGCGGGAACCGGGCCGAGCGGAAGCCGATTTCGGCCGGCTGGACGCGAAGACGGTGGTGAGGAATGTGTACATTCTGTTCTCCGGGAGTGAATTGCCGACTGCAGCTGAGAATCAGGAGATTATGGATTTGGTTGACCAGTCAACTCCTCTGCCGCCATGGTTGTCTGAGGAAGATCTTGATGTGTATGGAGCTTTGTATCAGAAATCTGGGTTTCGAACTGCTCTCAAGATGCCCTACAGGTAAATTTGTTAACACTTGGTTTACTCAATGTGTGACCGGTCGGGTGGATACGGTTTCGGTTTGGTTAGATGTGTGTCGGTATTGAGTCGAGTTAGGGATTGGACTTGGTTTTCGAGATGGGTTAGCTTTTTGACAGCTCTACGAGATTAGGGTGGGGTGTAAAAATGACCCATAATAACCTTGACTCGAGGGAACGGTGCATCGCGCCCCTAAGAGTAGGTCTGAGAATCGGTCGGTTTTGGTCAAACTGGACCAAATTTGGTCGGAACCATTGACCGTGGTCGATGCGAATTCGATCAGACAGTGTTTGTAGCCAAAATAATTTTGGATATTTAAATCACAAGTTTGAGCATTTAATCATGGGTATAGACGTTTAATTCATTGATTTGGACATTTTTAAATCACTTATTTCTCTTTGATTTGCACATTTAATCCACGTGTTTAGACTAATAATAGGTTCTCGGTCAAACTAACCGAAAACTGAAGTGAACACCAAAGTCATGACGTGTCCGGTTTCAAATTGGGCATGAGAGTCCTGACCGTGACCGATTTCGAATTGGATGAAATCGAGCTTAGTCTGTAATGCTCGACTGAATTCGGTCAATTTTTTGGTTTGCCACCCCTACCTAAGAGTCTAAACCGACCCATAATCTCGTATATTTAACAAACCAGACTCAATTTTTCGCCTTTTAGTAGTAGTCGAGCCCACTATGATCCTATATTACATGAACATCGAGATACCCGTCACATTTCTCCGTCTCTGTACAGATCATTCGACGAATACATCGACGTACCAGCATCAGAAGTCAAAGTCAACGTTCCGGCGCTACTAATCATGGGAAGCAAAGATTACGCATTGAAGTTTCCAACAATGGAGGACTACGCGAAGAACACGGTGAAGCAGTTCGTCCCAGAGCTGAAGACGGTGTTCATGGCGGAAGGAACTCATTTCGTTCAGGAGCAGTTACCTGAAGAGGTGAACCAGCTGATACTTGATTTCCTTCGAGCTCGAATCTGGCCATGAAAAAACTACTTCAATTTCAGCTTCCAGATTCTCTGTGTTTCGAAATTTGAATAATGTTTCTGCTCTGTCTGTGGATTAGGAAAACAATCAACACGCTTCAAATAGTTTAAAATTTCAAGCGGATGAAGAATTTCCTTCGACAAAAAATCTTGTAATAACTTAAGCTCACCATATAAATCAATACCATCAATATCAAAATGATCATTATTCTTAAGTATTGTCTCAATATGCATACAAGAAGACTTTAAACATGCATCATCCAAAGAATACAACTTCTTAGAGCTAAACAAGAAACCAAAATTAGATTGAAAATCCTCATATTGCTCAAATCTTTTACTAAGTGAAGAAATAACTTGATCCACTACATACAAGAAAAAACTAACCCTAAATGATTCATCTCTAGATAAAGATGCATTATTAGACGCATTATCAACAACCTCATCAAAATGTCTTTTTCTTCTAATCTCACGTCTTTGAGGAAAAACTGGATCAACATCTATTTTTGTGGAAATTTCTTTTGCTTCTTCTAAGGCATTTTGAAAATCATTTTCTCTATATCTCTTAAAGAAAAAACCGACTTAAATACACCGGATACCACTAAATTTTTTTAAATCAGTCACTCTGATCACTTAACTATTTTTTCTTCACCGGGTACCATTTAACTCAAATTAATGTTCACCACATACCATTCTGTCTTAAAAACGATGTAAAACTGACATGGCTATTAACGGTGTTAGCCTAATCAACATATACTGTTGACATGGCTGCTGGCAACAATTTCACCGACGACATCACGCCGTCGATCGGAAACCTAACTGACCTGCGCACACTTTACCTCTACCAGAACCAGTTCAATGAAACTTTCCCTAAGGAGATAGGGAACTTGAAGAACCTTGAAACGCTGGGATGGTGAACAATGAGTTTGGGGCTATTTTGAAGGTGGAGGGATTTCCCAGATTGATTGCTTTCGCTGCCGAATAGACGTTCTTTTCCAAGTCAATTTCTTCCTTCCTTGCTTGCTGCTTGCCATTGCTAGGCTATAGTTGGTTCTGTTAGTCAATTAATTGACTTTTGTGATGTTGTGAATCTAGATACAAGGGATGCACTCTAATGTTGCAACTTTGAGGAAGGCCAGCAAATGGCATGAGGCTTCCCATATTATGAGGGAGGAGGGAATCAGAGCTTTTTGGAAAGGGAACCTTGTCACAATTGCTCATCGTTTGCTTTAATTTTTATGCATATAAGCACTGCAAGGAGGTACACGCTCTCATGTTCTAATTTTCATTTGATCCCATTCTTCATCCCATCGTTTGTTATTAAGATTTGGTTGATGGAGTTTGTGTTTGGTTTGCAGTTGCCGCATAAAGATACATGGACTAGAAAGTCGCAAGGAAAGCAGAGATGGATATGTCTTTCTTCACTTCTTAGGTGGTGGTATGGCTGGAGATGTATTTTGTTCATTTCATTCCTCATCGTCTAATTTTTTTTTTTTAACTTAAGTTTCTGTACAGTCAGTAGCCACGTCAGCAGTATATGCTGATTAGACTAACGCCGTTAACAGCCACGTTAGTTTTCTATCCGTTTTAGGACAGAGTGGTACATGGTGAACATTAATTTGAGTTAAGTGACACCCGGTGAACAAAAAATAGTTAAGTGGTCAGAGTGACTGATTTTAAAAAAATTCAGTGGTATCCGGTGTATTTAACTCGAAAAAAACCAACCCTTCTATTTTTAAAATGGCATCATCAATATGCATATCATGGGATTGTAAATATTTACTTACCAAATTTGTTGCATGCAATACTTTATACCAAATAACTAATGAAACAATAAACTCAAAATCACCAAGTTCATTTTGTGCCAAAGATTTAGCTTCACTTCTAATTTTTGAATCATTATCAAGATCCGCCACTTGAAGTAAAGCTTCTCTTACTTCAAAAATTTGAAATCTAATCACCTTAACACTTTCAACACGACTCCCAACGAGTAGATGATAATGGTTTTAAAGTAAAATCTTTCACATTATTTTTCAAAATCAACCATTTCTTATTGGAATTTGCAAATATTGTATAAATTCGTTGAACAATTCCAAAAAAAATCTCTAGCTTTACCACAAGAATTGGCCATATCACATAGTGTCAAATTAAGACTATGAAAGATGCACATGATGTATGAAATGCCCTAGGATTTATATCTAATAGCCTTCTTTGTACACCACTATGTACTCCTTTCATGTTTGATACATTATCATAAGATTGCCCTCTAATATTATCAATGTCAAGATCAAGAGAACTCAATTCACTTTTGAAAACATCAAACAATCCTAGACCGATAGTATCATCCACATCCAAAAATCCCAAAAATGATTCCTCAATAGAGATAGAGTTTGAAGAGACATCCACATACCTTAATATCATAGACATTTGCTCTTGATGACTTATGTCGGGAGTACAATCAAGAATGACAGGAAAAATACTTAGCTTGCTTTATTTTTCCAATAATTCGAGATTTAATAGAAGAGGCAAGCAAAAATATAATTTCATTTTGAAATTTATGACCAAGATAATAATAATGAATCTCATCATTTGTAATGCGATGAACATGCTCTTGAATACTCGGATCAAACTCAGCCAACATTTCAACCAAGCCAAAGAATTTTCCATTTCCACCTTCATACAATTTTTCATTACTACCACGAAATGCAAGATTATGTGTAGCAAGAAATTTCACAATTGAAATAATTCTCAACAAGACTTTCTTCCAATGATCCTTCTCTTTCTCAAATTGTTTTTGAGCTACTTTATCTATTGTTTGGTTCTTTTGGAGCCCCAAACGCAAATCAAACCAAATAGTCATATTCCTAACATGTTCTAAACTTGTTTCATGCTCTTTAAGCCTACCGATAACATGTGACCAATCATTAAAACTTTCATTTGCCGATTGACCTCTTACCACCATGTTTTTTGAAAATTTTACAACAAAAACAAAATATTCCTAACATTTTCCGTCACCTTCTTGTTTATTAGTCAGATTATCTGAAATGGTGGAAGTAAGATGTAAACAGGCATACACACATAAATAGTTTGACTAATAAACAAGCAGGTGACCGAAAAAATTTGTCTAAGTCCCTGCAACACTTACTTTTTAATTCTTATTATGCAGAAAATGCCATATCTGACAGCGTTGAAGGTCCTCAGCGATGGCCTTCAATCTCATGTTAGTGAACAACTATTCAACAACGCGGCGTTCCGCCGCAACACGGTAGCCCTGACACACAGGGTCTACCGTGGTGCCTCAGACATTGGAAGCAAATTCCAACCCAGCTTTCGTTTGTTGCCCCTGACGATGAGAGGATCGTCAGTAATTGGGCGAAGCGATCAACAGGGTTGGTTGCAGGATTGGTAAGTTATTTTTTTTAATTTTTTATTTATTTTTTTAAATTTATTTTACTAACCATTACAATTCGCAGGTTGGATGTGGCATCGCATACTACATGATGGAACTAGATAAATCTAGGGCTAAGGAAGTGAAAGAGGCTAATGATGAACTAAAGGTAAGGAATTGTATTGTAATTAAATTAACAAGAAATGTTGATTTCTTGTTAATTTATTATGTGTTTATGTAGGATCTGAAATCCAAAATGGATTACCTTGCATCGTATGTGGATGAGCAGGATGCATTAGTGCGTCAGGACCTGATTGACTACGTTAACAAGAAATTAGGCGAGAATGAGCAGGAGGACAAGAAGCATAGATGAGCAGAAATTAGGCGAGAAGGAGCAGCGATCACTATTTTATGCAAAAAAGTTTGTCTTTAGCTACTCTAAACCAACAGGTATGAAGTTTACTACACCAAAAACAAATTTGGGTAATAAAGTTCATCAGTAGCAAATACAACAGCGATCACTATTTTATGCAAAAAAAGTTTGTCTTTAGCTACTCTAAACCAACAGGTATGAAGTTTACTACACCAAAGACAAATTTGGGTAATAAAGTTCATCAGTAGCAAATACAACAGCGATCACTATTTTATGCAAAAAAGTTTGTCTTTAGCTACTCTAAACCAACATGTATGAAGTTTACTACACCAAAGACAAATTTGGGTAATAAAGTTCATCATTAGCAAATACAACATCGATCACTATTTTATGCAAAAAAGTTTGTCTTTAGCTACTCTAAACCAACAGGTATGAAGTTTACTACACCAAAGACAAATTTGGGTAATAAAGTTCATCAGTAGCAAATACAACAGCGATCACTATTTTATGCAAAAAAAGTTTGTCTTTAGCTACTCTAAACCAACAGGTATGAAGTTTACTACACCAAAGACAAATTTAGGTAATAAAGTTCATCAGTAGCAAATACAACAACGATCACCATTCTATGCAAAAAAGTTTGTTTTTAGCTACTCTAAATTACAAGAGTATAACATGCAGTAGCACCTAATTGATCTGTTGCAACAGCGATCACTATTTTATGCAGTGATTTACTGTA
Source organism: Linum lewisii (assembly GCA_034768395.1). Taxonomy (NCBI): domain Eukaryota; kingdom Viridiplantae; phylum Streptophyta; class Magnoliopsida; order Malpighiales; family Linaceae; genus Linum; species Linum lewisii. The sequence goes on from CM068299.1 coordinate 1,020,515, forward strand.
ACAAATACTATTTACTTGAATAGTGTATACTTTTCAATCCATTACAAAGTCATCCTAATGTTACAAATTAGCCATAATTTACGCACGTGTGTTTTACAAGTTAGTGTGATTAAGACCTCCATTATCATCTTAATCTCATAGCCGGCCTTTGAAATTAAAGACAACACAGAAAAGGTTAAGTCCAGATAAGTTGAATCACAACCCTCTAATTACAAATGGGAAAATATCACTTTTGCTCCCTCTACTTCGCTAACTTAACAAATAGCCCCTCTAATACTATGAATCGCTCTTTTTACCCCTCTTACTTTGGCCACTTTTCCTTTTTGGGTTCCTTTCGTTTCAACTCCATCTTCATAACAGTAATTGGTGCGCATTTAGTATACTACGTCATCTTCATTAGCCATGTATTATCTCACTAAGCATTTTTTCATTGAGAATATAAGTGTGAGTATAATCAGATAAGAAGAAATTGACGAATAAAACGTGTGATTTTAGAACTCTTCGTATTTCACCATACTCTTCGCAATACCTCCCCAATTTACCTCTCTAGCCAATTGTTCGTCTCTCATCGCCGTTGATGTGTCCAGATTTAATATTAAGAAGACGATAGTTGGAACAGAAGGACCAAAATGCTATTTTTTCTGATGATAATTACAAAGTCGATCGGCTCTCTTTGTCTCTTTGCATGTCCAGTCCTAATCATCGTAACCTAATTTCAACCGATCATTTCCAATCCAACGAAATAAATCTCTCACTCTGATCACTGAATTCCACAGCAAGCAAAAACATCAATCAATCGCCGCCGAGCTCTGTTCTAGCATAAGCAAAAAACAGAGCACGAAAAATGGATCAGATTGAGCACGAAAAATGGATCATTTTGGTCCCTCTATTTTGTCATCAGAAAAAATAAAGCAAGCTAAGTATTTTTCTGTCATTCTTGATTGTACTCCCGGCATAAGTCATCAAGAGCAAATGTCTATGATATTAAGGTATGTGGATGTCTCTTCAAACTCTATCTCTATTGAGGAATCATTTTTGGGATTTTTGGATGTGGATGATACTACCGGTCTAGGATTGTTTGATGTTTTCAAAAGTGAATTGAGTTCTCTTGATCTTGACATTGATAATATTAGAGGGCAATCTTATGATAATGGATCAAACATGAAAGGAGTACATAGTGGTGTACAAAGAAGGTTATTAGATATAAATCCTAGGGCATTTCATACATCATGTGCATCTCATAGTCTTAATTTGACACTATGTGATATGGCCAATTCTTGTGGTAAAGCTAGAGATTTTTTTTGGAATTGTTCAACGAATTTATACAATATTTGCAAATTCCAATAAGAAATGGTTGATTTTGAAAAATAATGTGAAAGATTTTACTTTAAAACCATTATCATCTACTCGTTGGGAGTCGTGTTGAAAGTGTTAAGGTGATTAGATTTCAAATTTTTGAAGTAAGAGAAGCTTTACTTCAAGTGGCGGATCTTGATAATGATTCAAAATTTAGAAGTGAAGCTAAATCTTTGGCACAAAATGAACTTGGTGATTTTGAGTTTATTGTTTCATTAGTTATTTGGTATAAAGTATTGCATGCAACAAATTTGGTAAGTAAATATTTACAATCCCATGATATGCATATTGATGATGCCATTTTAAAAATAGAAGGGTTGGTTTTTTCTTTAAGAGATATAGAGAAAATGGTTATCAAAATGCCTTAGAAGAAGCAAAAGAAATTTCCACAAAAATAGATGTTGATTCAGTTTTTCCTCAAAGACGTGAGATTACAAGAAAAATACATTTTGATGAGGTTGTTGAATGCGTCTAATAATGCATCTTTATCTAGAGATTAATCATTTAGGGTTAGTTTTTTCTTGTATGTAGTGGATCAAGCAATTTCTTCACTTAGTAAAAGATTTGAGCAATATGAGGATTTTCAATCTAATTTTGGTTTCTTGTTTAGCTCTAAGAAGTTGTATTCTTTGGATGATGCATGTTTAAAGTCTTCTTGTATGCATATTGAGACAATACTTAAGAATAATGATCATTTTGATATTGGTGGTATTGATTTATATGGTGAGCTTAAGTTATTACAAGATTTTTTGCCGAAGGAAATTCTTCATCCGCTTGAAATTTTAAACTATTTGAAGCGTGTTGATTGTTTTCCTAATGCATTTATAGTATATAAAATCTTATTAACTATCCCTGTAACTGTTGCTACTGCAGAGAGAAGTTTTTCCAAGCTCAAGTTGTTGAAGTCTTATATGCGTTCTACAATGACACAAGAAAGACTTAATGGATTAGCTATGGTTGCGATTGAGAATAATTACTTGGAGGATATTAAGATTGAAGAGCTCATAGAAGATTTCATTTCGAAGAATACTAGAAGGATGTCACTTTTTGCTTAGCTATAAAAAAATATGTTACTTTTTTGTACGCATTTATGAAAAATTTATATTTTAATAATAATTTTTTTGCTTAATTAAATTTGAATTAAATAAAGGGTTATTATTTCTAAAAAGCTCCAGACAGATATATTGTGTCTAGGATCGAGTAATCTAAGCTTTGCTTCTTCTAGTCGTGGGATGAACCCGAGGCTCTGACCGCATGCCTGTTGAAGAATGAGTTGGCGGAGTGGATGGAGGAAACATTGTGTTGCCCGGGTCTTAATTAATGATCATGTAAGTTGTTAAATTCAATGTTTAGAATTAATCAGTGAACTTTAATATGTGTATAGGACCGGAGTAGGAAACAACTATCTCACACAATGAAGAGAGGCCATTCCTATATTTAGGAAAAGATAAGGGAGAGAGGCAATTCCTTTTGGAATGACTACACAAAGGTCACAAAGTAAAGATATTGAAAATATGCATTACAAGACATGTGAAAGCAAGAGTTGATGTAAAATAGAGAGACAAATGAATATGATCAAATGGGTCCAACCAAAGAGAGTGATGAGTATATTGCCATTATGCCTCACTATCATGGATCACAATTAGTGTTGCCTTCTTAGGGAGAACAATATGTTAAGTCCTTAATTACATCAACTTTGGACCTCACCATCACCTTTGTTTTGGATAGTCATCTGGTCCAATAGATGAAGAGTTGACTTGCCGCCTGGCTGATTTCACGTTATCCCGTGTATAAGACAATGGAGGTAAATATCAGTGCTTAAGCGATAGTGAGGGATAATTTAGTAAAAGTGTGTATGGAATAATGTACCAAGAGAAGGTTACCTGCTAAAAAGGGTTTGTTCACTTTGCAGTGGGTTTGCCAGGTATTTATAGTTTAAGCGATATCGTCAGTAACCTACTCTTATAAGGTGTTGGTACGGAGATGTCGTCCATCGCCGATATGAGAAGTACCACTTCCAGGATGATTCCACGTTATAATCATAGGGTTGTTTGGGCCGCCAGCCGCTCAGGCTCACTGGTGGGCTTTCCATTCCCGACCATACTAAGGCTTTGACGAATCCACTAGATACAAGCCGTCAAGCGAACAACATGCTTGCGACTTGTGAGGCTATTGGTGGGCCATGAAGGCCCAACCCACTTCGACATAGGCCATTCCATGGCGCCACCCCCGGTCCTTCCTCAGTCTATTAGATACTTCTAGGCAATCCTAGCTGGTTCATTAAAATTGTTGGTTTTTAGTTTCTGGCAAATTTAGGTGTCATTCAGTTAATGAAATTTCCAATTCCCAGACCTTCAATTCCTGGACCCAATTGAATCAACCAAACCACTCCTTACTACTTTTCGATGAATGAAAAAGCAAGAAAGAAACATGAGGGGGGTAAATTAGGCTAAGTAGCCATACTTAGCTATGAGTTGAAAGAAGAGAGGAAGAATCGGTCCGATATGTTGGAGTATAGGAATCAGCAAACAGTGTGAAGCAATATATAGGAACCCACGATCGAGTTCAAACAGAAAACTTAGTAGCTATGAGTCAAGCATGATCATATGCCTTAAAAGATAAACACATTGAGGTACCCTTTGTCGGGTTCTCATCTCTATATTTGCATCTCATTGTCTTTCAAATATTCTTTCATAGGCTATAGATTTTGAGCTCTAGAAGATTAATTAGAGAATTTGAAATTCTTGTATATGGGCTGGGATAACGACTCAAGGATCATATTGGTAAATTGGAGGAGATTTATCTAGTTTAGAAGAGTCCACAAATTGCAATAGTAAATGGCTTTTGGGAAGGAACCAAAAATATATCAGTGTAGGTTTGGTCCAAAGTGGACAATATAAGACTAGTGTTAGGTAGTTGGTGGCGGTGTGATACAACAAGTGGTATTAGAGCCAGGTTGACAGGCAGAAAGATGGATTGTGGAAGCTGGTGATGTGAAGACTCTCAAGGTGTGCTCGAGAAAGATTGTGTGGTGGTTTCTTGTATCGAAAGTCTTCTTGGCGGGTGGGTCAGGAAACGTGCCCCGTTGGAGTTAATGACGGTCCAAAATGTCTACAGAAATGTATAACGTTGAAGCAACAGACCTTGGATTTGGTGATCCTTGATTTGAGGGAGTTTATTATTAGGATGATAACGGGTTTTTCACTAAAATAAATATATAAAATAAACTATATACCTAAATAAATATCATTCAAAACTATTGACATTTCTAGGTTAAAACGCCCAGGGCCCAGGCGAGATAGCCCAGGCCCCTGTAAAAACCACCCGTGCTCTGAAACGATTCCCCTGTAAGAAGTATGGACGTTTTCCAAGAGGATGTGACAAAATAGATTTCTTCTCCTTCACTTATAATATAATGAGAGTTGATAATGGAATATTATTTGTAATTTTTTAGAATTCCAGTTCTTATAAGAAGTGGTTTGAACATGGGTATGAAACTTAACGAATGAAACTGACGAATGAAACATGGGTATGGGTTTTTGCACCTAAATGACGATGATATTAAGGCATCAAACAACTAGTTTCATGATGCTATGTTCACTATGGGTGTTACTAGGACAAGGAGGCATGTTGCATATACATGGCCTTGTCTTATGGTGAAGAAGTCGATTAGATGGGCACATACGAGGAGGTGGTGTTTGATGATTTGTGGGAGAAGACCGTGTAGGCCCACACTTTGAGGCCCAACCCGAGGAAGGCCAACACATGAATATGAACCAGGTTAATCCAAGACGAATCAGAGTCAATTTCTGAGTACCTAGGTGATGATAAGAATATAGATGGTGATGAGTCCAAGTCCAACTACCATGGTTCGTAGGACTCTGACCATCTAAGAGGCAATGTCTCAGATGGCGAAAACTTGGATAACATTTATGAGTGGCCATCCATGCTCTACTATATGATCCAAACTTGTACTATCAATTACTATCAGTTAATATTTGCTTAGTTGTCCGCACTGTGGGACATTGATATAGTGATCATAATTTTTTAATCTTCACGGTAGAACAAGACGATTGTAATTCTTGACTCGCAAGAACTGTACCGCATAAAACGAGTTTGTAATGTTCTTGACATGGATTCGTAATCTCCTCTCTCGCAACATCTAGAGATGACACTTTAGTGTATCATACACAAAATCATGCTCCAAAATGTTGACGATAATTAAATTCTCTAACTTGATTAAACCTTAATCCTGCCTCCGACATGACCATCTTGCTCCCTGAGAATGCCTTTTGTAAGGCCTTTGAAACTGCAAATTATGTTGAGTCAACTTCTTAGTCAAAACTTCAGATCGTTCTAGGTCATTTGTCGTCCAAGGGAATAGCAAAATCCTAATGGCGTATGAGCACACTTGCAAGGAATTGAAGAAGCTGGAGGGACAAACAATATCCCTAGCTTATGCATACCCCATGATAAACCTCGCAGATTTTATTGTCTCTTTCGTGACAATGATATCTGTGGAAGATGAGGTTTTATATATGCTCTAAAAATTTCCAACAATGGAGGACTATGCGAAGAACACGGTGAAGCAGTTCGTCCCAGATCTGAAGACGGTGTTCATGGCGGAAGGAACTCATTTCGTTCAGGAACAGTTACCTGAAGAGGTGAACCAGCTGATAATCGATTTCCTTCGAGCTCGAATCTGGCCATGACAGAACTACTTCAATTTCAGCTTTCAGATTCTGTGTTTTTGAAATTTGAATAATGTTTCTGCTCTGTCTGTGGATTTGGATTCTGTTTCGATCGAGAATAAACGAAAACTTGAATTAAGGGCAGTTCTTTCTTGTTCTGTGACAGCAAAAAATGGATTGAACAATCTGGAAATTTTGAAATTAAGAACACTAAGAACACGAAGAACAGAAGAATGGAGACTGTAACTAACTAACTAACTAGCTGTACACAGAGAGAAAAAACCCAGAAAGAATTCTTCATGGCAGCCTACAAGATTCGATCACTGCATTCACTGCTGCGTGAGTCTCCGACGAGATCATGTTCAACGTCAAATGGAACGCCTGCAACGAATCGAATCAAGAACAACAGTGTTCATCTATGCTCCTGAATCCATCTGAATCAATGCTAATGGCAGATTTTGTATAAGGAGCTTACCACGAATCTTTCCAGGACGGGAACGAGACATGAAAGACTACGATCCGGGAGGCAATCAGCAATTGACTCCCGAGTTCTCTTGCTGCGGAGTCCGAATCAAAGCATTGAGATTCAAATGATCGAGATATCGAGATCGAGATACAGAGAGAGAGAAAAAACAAACCTTTCAGTAGAGAGAAATGCAAGCAGCAGTGCTGCATAAGCCTCTACGATCGTTTTCTCCGCTTCTTTCTCACCTTCAAGCATGGCTGCCTCGTCGTCCTAATACACACATTTTTCGGAGTAACGTCAAGCAATACCAATAATAAAATCGGCGAAACTGTACATCAGGACGATGAGCTCACCCATTGTATGAGTTCAGATTGGTCATCATCATCTTTGCTTCGGTGCGCTAGAAAGATCGAACACAGTACAGGGATTACATCCTTTTGACTCTTGTCTTCCGAGTTAGCTAACGAGATGCTAGCTGATGCAAGCCTCGACCTGCCAAAAACACGATACGCTACATCGAACACTCATTACCTCGAAAAACGTAATGTAAAAACCAAACAGAAACTAACCTGTTTTGTCCATCTTTCTCTACTAAGTTGACAAGGAGCCCCAATATCGCCACGAGAAAATCCAACTCTTGATCAGTCAGCCGACCATCTTTCATCCCATTGCAGAGAGACGAGGATGAATCGAATGACGGGAAGTGATCAGCAATCAGTGAAGACATAGCCTCCAGCCCTCTGCATGCACCCACTTGCCGACATCCGACAGGATTCTCGTTCGTTGAATTCATCAGAACCTGTCAAAGATAGAACCTTGAAGATCCAAGAAACGAGATAACTTGAAGATCAAGAAAAATGGAATAATGAAATTACCTTCACAGCTGTAAGAAGACACTCAGATACAAGAGTAGACAATTCTTCATCTGAAACACTGGAATTGGAGGAGTCCTTCTGCGAAGAATCAGAACTATCGGGATTGCTCAATTCTCCTCGAGCCGTTACTGCATAAGATACCTCGGGTTCGCATTGTTTTGCAGGTTTCCTCACAGCCCGAGAACGAGACTTCTTTGGTTTAACATAGAATGAATCCCACTTTGACGGCTCCAAGTCCTCCTCATCAAATGCAAATGGATCTTGGCTATCGAAAAGCTCGCACATAGAATCATTTCCGGAATCATCTCTGTAGCCACCATTGCAAACACTCCTCGATGTTTCGCCACTGCTTGAACTGAGCATTGATGAGCGAACCCTCATCTTCAGCAGGTGATTGTCTTCTCTAGAAGCAGAAAGAACGAGTCTTGCAGTCGATTTACACAAAGTCTGAGAGCCTCCTTCTGCAGTACAGATATCCGATTCTGATGAACTGACGGATATTATTACTCCATCAGACCCATGAGCGATGTCGTTCGAGGCAGCACTGCTTCTAAGATAGAGACCTATAATAAGATCAATGGAAATACGGACCATGGTAAATGATCTCTAAGCAACAAAAAAAAAGATGCTAAAAGAACCAAAAAATCGGAAAGATAAATACCTGATAGAATCTTGATGACACTTATGATAAGCTTGGTAAACGATATTCGGCAACCATGAGAAGTAGAATTTTTCCTCATTGCAAGAAAATGATCCTGGTTCTCTTTACTCATGAATGTGGCGTTTTCCATGATCTTCAGGCATTTCAAAAGCATGACGAGGCTTGACATGTCCACGATGTCTCGTTGGTTCTCCGGAATCTGGATAAGCATTTAGGTCAACAAAAGGTTACATATAGAACAGAACTATGTCAAATGCTGCATCAGGCAACACCTAGGGCAAGTTTTAACCCACGATTGAGTCTAGAAAACTAGCCATAAAAATTTAATTCCATATCGAAAGAAGTTGCTTCCATGATATGATACATTGATTCAAGACTTATATACACAAACTCACCTCAATAGCAGAGTAGCAGTTCATAGCAACTTCGAAGACAGCATCAAGTCCCCCGAGTTGTCGCAACTTCTCCTTAGAGTTGCCATCCATCTTCCTTACCACCCCCATCGTATCTGAATGTACGAAAGACGAACACAAAAACAGGCATTCAGACAGATTTTAGTAACGTCTCGAAACACAATCACTGCCAGTTTTCTCCAACTCACATACCTTCAGGAGAGATCTTAGACAAACAAGCTTTCTCCATAGTCAACAAAGCTACAAACTTCGACATCGATTCAGGCTTCTCAATTCCCTTGATGAACCCACACTGGGACTTAATCTCCTTACAACTCATAAGAATTTCCTCAACTTTGGCTATAATGGCAGAAGAACCTGAATCCGCCACCAGCTTGCCTGTATCACGCGATACATTCAAATTTCTGCGTATCCCCAGAAGCTTACTGCCTAAATTTCGAGTCTTGTCCTCAGTTGCCACAGAAAGTACTGGTTTCAACAGCTTGAGCAGAAAACGAATGCAACTTGGTGATTCCAACATCCGATCATCGTGTTCCTGAAAGAAAGAACGAATCACAGATCCCTGTAAACCAAACTCAAGGAAGCTAATCCTGCATTTCACAACCCTGTTCATCTCCCTTCTAAGTAACCAGCCAGCATCTCGACTCGACCTAATGTAAAGCAAACTATTCGATCATACAGAAGCACTTACATCACTGGTTAGAACATATACAAGAGTTGCAGCTGCCAGATTGCTGGGTGCATCATCAAAGCTAAGACCCAATACAGCATCCAATATAGCTTTCACCGTCCTGCAAAAACATAGCAAAGGTGACTTCTTTCCATCAAAATTCATAACTCCCATGGATTGCACAGCATAGAAGTTCGAATCACTTAGAACATCAGCACAGAGCAAGAGTTCAAACTGCGAAATTACTGAACTTTAAGCTATTCACTGACCATTACCTAGTAGGGATTCAAGTTCAAAGCAATTGGCATCAAATTTAAACCAAAAGCAAGATGAAAACCTACTTACCCTTGAGCCCTGAGATTTCGACGCTGCTGAGCCGAGCCGCAAATCGACAAGAGAGACAACAAGCTCGCTCTCCTGATTCTAACTCCTCCGCCGCCGCCGCCTCCCTTTCTCAGCCCATCGACGGCGAAGTTTACCTCGTCGTCGTGCTCCATCATCTCCCCAAACTCCTGCGCCTCCATCAGCGACGGCGGAACCCACGGCCTCAAACCGCCGTCGCTCTGCCCACTTCTCTGCTTCTTAGACTTCCTCTGTGGCAAATTTTCCTGCGAAGAGGACGAATTGAACGCGTACGGATCTGGATCGAACGAAGAGGAGGAAGAAGAAGAAGGCCAGAAAGAAGAGGATTCTTGAGAGGAGAAGTGGAAATCGTGGAAACCCGTAGATGGGTTCTCTTGCGAGAGTGATAAAGAGTCGTCGCCGTCGCAGTCTCTGCTTCGTCGGCCGTATGTCCTGACGAACATCGCTTTTGAAATTTTGACTCTTTCTGTAGTTCTTTTATTACCTTTTCTGAAAAGCTGTGAAGGGTAGTTTGGGAAACGGAGTGAAAAAAAGAAGAGGGTTTTTCAATTTCAAAATGCCTTTCTCCTCCGGAGAGCTCTGAACGGAGATTTGGCGAGCGAATGAAGATGAAGACGAAGAAGGAGGAGTAGCCGGATTTCGGGTCGGATTTTCCGGTCGGAGCTTCGAGATCGCCGGTTTGTTTTTGTTGTATCTGGTAGTTTGTGGGGAAATGTAAGGGTAATAGGGTAATTTGGTCATGGGCGGCCCGAGCTTGTAGTTTATCAGTTGCAACGGCGTCGTATTAGGTGGTGAATATATATTAATCTAAATTAGGCTTAGGGATTTATATTATGTTAGATTATTTGAGTTATTATTAAATAAAATATATATTAGTTGAATTAATATGCCTCATCATTGTTACGGTCTAACGAGAACTTATCGTTGTTAGAAAATTCCAGCTATCGTTAGACGGGAAAAAAATAATAAATTCATGTTTATGATATATCCAGTTTCTACTTTGACTGCAATGTCTAGTACTCTTCTTATGTACACACGTGAACATTTGACAATCTCGTCACTTTGTGTCCTTTTTACTGTTAGACGACACTAACCCACTACAAGAAAACAATTTTTTTGTCACGGTTTTTAGGCCCTTTTAGTCAAGGTTTTAACCGTGACAAAAGAAATTAGTCACGGTTTCATTGAGAACCGTGACTATAAGTGATTTCTGTCACGGTTTATTAGAAAACCGTGACTAACGTTAGTCACGGTTTATTACCAAACCGTGACAGAAACCTTAGTCACGGTTCCTCACTAAACCGTGACTAAGTTTCTGTCACGGTTTATTACAAACCCGTGACTAACGTTGGTCACGGTCACACATTAAACCGTGATTAAGTTGTGTCCGAAATATTTTGTCACGGTTTAAACCGTGACTAATTGTTTGTAAATGGAAAAAAAAAATCTACAAATTTACACCCAAACGTCCCCTAAAAGGGCACCTGCATTTGTTTTCCACAAAATATAACAATCCAAAATCTTACACATCCACAACTATAACATAGTTCCAAATTCTAACATCCACCTCCAACAGAATTCTAAAGATACCTATTACAATCATCTAAGATTTACTATTGCGTACTACAATCATGATCTGGACTAAATCGGCGTCTTTGTGTGGGAGGAGGCTCAGGCACATAGCAATCCTGCAAAATAATACACTCGTTGATGAGAGAACTCAAGGAAACTTATTGTTTTTTATCAAATAAAGTTGATGAGAGAACTCACCATAAACATGGCTTGAGGAAACTCGAGGGGATTATTTATCTCAATATTACCTCGAACATTCAAATCGATTTGCTCTTGGTTTCTCGGAGACGCAACTGGCGCACTAGAACTATTTGTTCCTAGTTGTGACATCAGAAACTGTATTTGTGCCTCCATTTGCTTCTGCTTCTCTTGGGTTTGTTGGAGTTGGTCCTTCATTGCTGCAACCTCTGCATCATTATACCTAGAGCGCTTCTTTATACAAGCTGATCCACCGAACACCTACAAATACAAAGACAAAATCATAATTATATGTTATTCGTATAAATAGAATTTTATAAGTGTCATATATACTTGCCTTCTAAGGGACAACTCCGTTAAGCGAACCAGAAACAAAACATTGATGACAGGAACAAAACATTGATGTGATCTATCTTTCAAGATGTGATATAGCAACCTGCAAAGTGAACCAGAAACAAAACATTGATGACATTTACAAGAACTGATTCTGCATTCCGGAGCCACATACCAACAGAGGAAACATCTACTATCAGCTAAGCAATGCCAATTGATGTTGTAGAATTGTTTAGTACATTTACTATAGGCTATTATTAAACCATTGCGATTTTCTCAATACCTATTTGTTAAACTTAAAAGCTGAACTGAACAACTTGCTGGTACTTTGTTAAACCATTAAGTCAATCTCAATCTTTTTCCTAGACAAACACCAATGCCATAAAACACAAGGATCCAGATCCAGCATTCACGCAGTCAATCAGTTCACCTCCATGCATAACATTATTGGTAAAGCGAATTAGAACATGACAATTTTTTGTAAAAGGAACAAGTCATTTCACTGAGAAGATAACTCTTCTAACTGGCATAGGCTTGTAAGTGGAGACAAAAAGAATGCATCAAGTTGAATCAATCAAACAATTCATTTCATAAAGATTCAAAGCAAGCACTTGAATCAATTTGTCATACACATAAACCATTTGACCCAAAGATACATAAAACCAATGTAGGTTCAGATGCAGGCATATGTCAATTAATTAGCTTGTGGAATAAATCAACGAGTTAACACAAGATGAAGCTAAGTGAAGATCTCCGTGTCTTACCTTTGATTAAGAAGGTTTCATCAGATAATGTCGAGTTGTTGACGGAATGTAGACCCAGATATACCTACAGCCAGATAACAACCACAAACGTAGGATTTCAGTGTCATTATGAAAGTTGAGATCATAGCAGAATTATAATGTACGAACAAAGTAATTGAGATATACCTGTGGTGTTGGTGACAAAGGAGCTGCAGTAATAACTTAGAGCTGCTTTGGTTGCCAACTTCTCCCAGCTCAAGAAGTTCGAACAGAGAATCCAATCCTGTTGTAGTGGAGCACACGAGAACAAACCAAGATTTTCATATTCCAGCAGTTCATATTCAAAGTTCATCAATCAATTGCAATCCGAAGTTGGAGAAAATGAAGAACTGAATCGGACGATGAATACGAAACACGAACAGCAGAGGATAAGGACCTTACCTCAACGGCGGCTGGGCTGAGGTCTCCGATAAGGAGCTTCCGTTTGCTACGCTGGGAAAGGGGACGCGGCGGAGCGGGGGATCGATTCTCGATGGGAACCAGGGGACGCGGCGGAGCGGGGGATCGATTCTCGATGGGAACCGAGGGACGCGGAGGAGCTGGGGGCCGATTCCCGATACGAACGCCGCCGGTGGGATGAGCGGGGCACGAGCGGTGGAGCGGGGACCGGCGGAGCGGGGGACGCTTCGATTGGAGACGGAGACGATCGGAGTTGGGACGGAGGACGCGTAGTCGAGGAACCCAACTGTTGGGACGGAGGTCGCGGACGCGGAGACGATCGGGTTAGGGATTGGGATGGTTTTGAGGTTGATTTGTCACGGTTTAAAGTATAAACCGTGACTGGTTTGTCACGGTTCAGGTTGAACCGTGACTGAGTTGTAAAGGTGGTGGTTTGGGCTTGTTTGTCACGGTTCAATCTATTAACTGTGACTGAATTGTCACGGTTCATAAAGAATCGTGACAAACCAGTCACGGTTAATAGATTAAACCGTGACTGAGTATTAAACGTGATGGTTTGGCGATGGTTTTGAGTTTTTTTTTGTCACGGTTTACTGTATAAATCGTGACTAAATATACAATGGTCACGGTTTATTTGTCACGGTTCAGTGAACCGTGACAAATTAGTCACGGTTCATAATAAACCGTGACGAAATAGTCACGGTTGATCCTGAACCGTGACGAATTTGTCACGGTTACTATGAACCGTGACAAATTAGTCACGGTTCATGGAACCGTGACTAATGAACCGTGACCATTGTGCTATTTTCTTGTAGTGACCATATGTACATTGATCACCCTTCATAAACTTATGCAACTCTGAACACTCTTTTATATTATATATCTCTATAGAGCGAACAGCTCGTAGTGAACTTGTTTTGAAACCAATAGCCTCCCTCTGAGTTGGTATAACACTCACTAATGCGTGGTTTAGCATCTCTCGTATCGTAGATTTGATCTCCGTGAGGAGCAACTTCTAGTGTAGAGAAAAGTTGAGAGTTTTGGTGCGAGGAAATAGCAGATACGAGTCATGATCTTGTACTTGTACGACAAGTGGATTACCATTTACCAATCAGAATGACCTCGTTGAAGTAGGTGAATGAAGTGTTTGTTTAGGTAATAAGAAATACTACTAAAAATAGTTATTAAGTAGAAAAGTAAATGAATAATCTTCGAAATAATTGTTTGTGAATATCAAGACTTATAGGTAAATGGACTGCTGATTTATTCTTCGAGATGATGAACAACTAACTTCAAGACCAGCTATAGATCCGATAAAAAAATTTAATAGACAATTTTCAAACGAAATTTTACTCGATGAAATTAGGTCAAACATAAATTTGGTAGGGCGTTTTTAATAAAATTACATATTTACCAAATATGTGTAGATTGTGAGATAATTAGTTGGCAAAAAATAAATGCCGTAATGGACACGTCAAAACGGTGTCGTTTACTGCTCAACTAGCTTGCGTATAATCCTGTCCAACTACACGATTAATTATGCCATAATTTGGCATCAAGAAAGAATATAATTAGTTGGATTTAAATGGCAAAAAGGCTTAGGTTTGAGTTACAAGAAAAATAATTAACCCACTTTATTATACATGTTTAAAATTTATACATCACAAATCTATAATCTATAAATGATGGGGGTGTAGTTATCTCGGAGGCTCGATCGTTGTCGACATTTGCTGGTTCAATGTAATGGAGCATATTGTTGATTTATAGTATAATAATTGCGGGTTATGTGCACTTGTACAAGGATAATAATTGTTACTTTCTAGTACAATTTCAGTAACGTGAATGTGCGCGTGACTACCTGGTTCGTACCAATTGATATTTTATAGTACCAATTTAGTGAGGAATGACGTGACTAGAAATTCTATCAAGAGGTGTCAATATAATATGTATATATTAAAACAATAATAATATGTTGAAACTATTGTATCAACAAATATTAAAATTAATCTCTTACTGATTATTCCACGAACATTTAAAGTGTTAAATTCGGTGTAAACCAAATAGTATTGACGTACAAATTATACATATTTTTTTATGAAATATTATTTTTTCAAGCAGTGTAAAGAGACACCAAATTAGGGTTTTGTCTCCGTCGCTGCTAATATGTAGAAGATGAGAGTGATTAATGTAAAAAGTGACGGGGAATAAAGAATAGAAGTCAAATGACGATAACGAGGAGTGATGAAAAGGAGGAGGAATAGGGTAACCGGAAGAGGAAGATGAAAACAATGGGCGGTGGAACGGGGGCAAAGGAGAGAGAACAAGGGAGGGGGGAAAACGTGACAAACGTTACGAAAATTCAAAAAACTAAAATGACAATATAATTTTATAAATCGATACCATCATATCGTCTTATCTTAAAACAAACAATTCAGCTATAAGACTCAATGTTCTTATAGTAAGAACGTAAATATATTATCACCATAACAACCGTTCAACTTAAGTATATTAAAACAGAAGCACGATCGTATTTTATATGTTAAGATAGAAAGTTGTAAGAATCAACGTTCTTATGGCAAGAACGCAAAGATATTCTCATTCTAACAACTGGTTCGACTTAAGTATAATTTATCAGTTTGAAACACGATCATATTCTTTTACATGTTAAGAAAAGAAAATAAACAATCTAGATATAAGACTCAATGTTCTTACAGTAAGAACGTAAGGATATTCTCACCATAATAACCGTCCACCTTAAGTATAGTCTACTCAAACTGAAGCACGATCGTATTTTATATCTTAAGATAAAAAGTTGTAAGAATCAACGTTCTTATGGCAAGAACGTAATATTATTCTCACTCTAACAATTGTTCCGTTGTTCGACTTAAGCATAGTTTATCAGTTTGAAACACGATCGTATTCTTTTACATGTTAAGAAAGAAAATAAATAATCTACCTATAAGACTCAATGTTCTTATAGTAAGAACGTAAAGATATTCTCGTCATAACAACCGTCCAACTTAAGTATAGTCTAATCAAACTGAAGCACGATCGTATTTTATATCTTAAGATAGAAAATTGTAAGAATCAACGTTCTTGTGGCAAGAACGTAATATTATTCTCACTCTAACCACTGTTCCGCTGTTCGACTTAAGTATAGTTTATCAGTTCGAAACACGATCGTATTCTTTTATAATAAGAAAGAAAATTACACCCTCCACCCTAAATAGAAGTAACCATTTAAAAAAAAGTATTGTTTTTAATTTTGACCAAGTCATTTATGAGTCACTCACAATCACACAAATAAAAAAGGAAAAAAAATTAACAAAAAAAAGAAATTTAGTTAATAAAAAAAATCTTTTTATTTTCCCGCAAGAGGACGGTTAAGATTTTGGGGCTTATTTAAATCCCTAATTTGTTTTCTTTTTATTTTTCATTTATTTCCCACACAGATAATCTTTTGTTCTCCGCAGCTCTGGATCTAGGGTTTCCAGTTTCCCTCCTCCGTCCGCCACCGTCTCCGATCAAACAAAGCTTGAAACAAAATTCAAAAGCTAAAAAGAAACAAACAGAACAAAAAACTACCTAGATCCAGAGCTTCCACCACCACCTCCGCCGCCGTCTATATTATGTTTTGACCGGTAAATCTTAAAGGCAAATCGGAGATCTGATTCGAGCAATTTGATTCGATTTTGGTGCGTGTGTGTGTTTTTCTTTGTACGTTGATCGTCTTAAATTTGATCCAAGACACATAAACCGAAGATATTCCCTCCCTTCTTTCTTCTCGAACTTCCGATTTTTCGTTGTTTTCTTTTGGTTTGGCCGCCGGGAAAACTTTATAGATCGCGGGACGAGGACGATGAGACTCGGATTTGTCTGGATCTGAAACGAAAAAACGAGCTGAAAAAAACCTTAAGGTTTTTAAACGAGATTTGTGAACCTGAGTTTTTTACTCCGATGTCGAAATCGGCGGTGGTTTATAGAGGGGACGAGTTGTTGGGAGAGGTGGAGATTTACGCGCAGGATGAAGTTGTGGTTGAAGGAGAGACGAAGAACAGCAACAGCTTCAACTTGAGGAACAACAAGAACAGAGTGTTAATAGATGAGACGTTGGTCTCGGGGAAGGAAATCAGAATAACGAACTTCTCGCCGACGAGCGAGAGGTGCCCGCCGCTGGCGGTGTTGCATACGATTAGTTCGACTGGGATTCTGTTCAAAATGCAGCCCAGGAATCCGTTGACTCAGCAGACTCCGCTTCATTTCTTGCACAACACACTTATTCAAGACAACAAGGTATATACATATATATATCAATTATAATCTGCTAAACTTGGTAACTTGATGAACTTGAATTGAACTTTGAGGGAAATTGAACTGGACTTATTTGTGGCTAGCTGACAGTGTTTACATACAATTAATTCTGAACCAGTGAAGGGACTTCTGGGTATCTTTTCATTGCATAGAATGTGACATATGGAGATTCGAACTTTAGGGTTTATTAGTGTATTGTAAGAACTGGCTTAAGACTTAAAGAGTATAAGACATAGCTGGGACATTGAAGTAGAGAGGAATTGGACTGATGAGACTTTAAACTAGTGTATCTCTCAGTGTACTAATACTTGCTGTGAAGTTTCTGATTCTTAACACCTGAATATGTATTTGATCATGTGTATCGATTTATGCAGACTGCAGTGATGCGGGTAGGATTGAACGAGCTCCATTTGGTTGCGTTGCATTCCAGAAACGGTGGACAGTGCCCATGTTTCTGGGGATTCCTTGTTGCAGTGGGACTTTATGAGTCTGGTCTCACCATGCTGAACTTGAGATGCCTTGGCATTGTATTTGATCTTGATGAAACACTTGTAGTTGCAAACACGATGAGGTCGTTTGAAGATAGAATCGAGGGGTTGCAGAGGAAAATAAGTACAGAGGTCGACCCACAGCGAGTTTCTGGTATGCTGGCTGAAGTGAAGCGTTATCAGGATGACAAAAGCATATTGAAGCAGTACGTGGAGAATGATCAGGTTATTGACAATGGGAAGGTGATAAGAACTCAGTCTGAGATTGTCCCTCCTGCGTCTGACAGCCATCAGCCTATAGTTCGCCCGTTGATTCGGTTACAGGAGAAGAACATCATTTTGACTCGCATCAATCCACAGGTATATGATTATGACCGATATATGAATGTGTGAAAAACCGATGCCTGCTTGTTGCTTGGGTCGTGCGTGGCAATATTGAGTAGCAGTCACTGTTATCTACTCTAATTCATCGATGCTTTGTATATTTATTTACTCTGAGATGGGATCTTTGTCATGCATTGCTTGGGGAATTGGTACCTTTGTTGTCTGTCCATATGAGTTGATGTTACCAGATTTTGTTGCAATTTTGACACTGTATGGTGGTCACCTTTCTTTTATTTGCTGCTCCCAGCGTGTATATGTCTTTTAAGTAATGTGTTGTGCTTTGATATGCAGATTCGGGACACAAGTGTTCTTGTGAGGTTGAGACCTGCATGGGAGGATCTAAGAAGCTACTTGACTGCTAGAGGTCGCAAGCGTTTTGAAGTTTATGTCTGCACAATGGCTGAAAGAGATTATGCTTTGGAAATGTGGAGGCTACTTGATCCAGAATCAAATTTAATAAGCTCAAAAGAACTTTTGGACCGTATTGTATGTGTGAAGGCTGGTAAGTAACATAGAACAGCTAATAGATTGTTTTTCACATGTTGGTGTCTTTCCTTGTTTCTGATTCCCAGAAGTACTATCTTGCTCATTTTGGTTGCTATACATTTTAGGTCTAAGGAAGGCATTGTTCAATGTCTTCCAAGATGGAACCTGCCATCCTAAGATGGCATTGGTGATTGATGATCGTTTGAAAGTTTGGGATGATAAAGATCAACCTCGGGTCCATGTTGTTCCTGCATTTGCTCCATATTATGCTCCCCAAGCTGAAGTAGGCTCTTCTCTATTTACTCTTTGCCATACACATCTATTATATTTGCCTTCATATGTTCTATATAATGGAGCTGTTTCAGTGTGCCATACCCAACTTATGATTGATTCCATAATATTTATCTTTCAGGCAAATAATGCAATTCCAGTTTTATGCGTTGCAAGAAATGTTGCATGCAATGTTAGAGGCGGTTTTTTCAAGTAAGTTTCTTTTCCAAAGTCTCTCCCTTATTTACAGTAGATCAACGAGTGTCCAAAATTTTCCTTATATACTTCACTCTTTCGGCATTTGCTGATCCTGAATTGATAACAGAGAGTTCGATGAGGGCCTTCTACAAAAAATACCTGAGATTTCATACGAAGACAATCTCCTTGACATTCCTTCTCCTCCTGATGTGAGCAACTACTTGGTTTCAGAGGTTAGTCATATAACATTTTTCTGTATTTAGTAACACTGACTTGCTCAGTACATTTTTTTTTGTTCTAAGAAGTCATTGTTTCAATTCCAGGATGATACCTCAACTTCAAGTGGAAATAGAGATCCACCTTTTGATGGTATGGCAGATGCTGAAGTTGAACGACGGATGAAGGTTTCCTATTCCCTTCTTTCTCATTTTTTTCTTCTGTATAGCTGTTTGCCTATGTAAACAGTTTCTCTTCCAGCGATTGAGCATCAAGTGCTTTGATGTTTTCAGTACCTCCCTTTTAATTGTAATTCCTTTTTATGGACTCTTACAGGAAGCCGCTTCAACTTCTTCAGTCTTACCTCCAGCAGCCCCCATTATCGACCCAAGGCTTGTTTCATCTCTTCAGTACACAATGGCATCTTCTTCAAGCTCAATTGCTATGCCAATATCACAGTCACTTGTCGTCCCATTTTCTAATGTCCAGTTTCCTCAGGCACCTCCCTTAGCTAAGCCCTTAGGTCAGGTTGGTCTGCCAGATCCAAGTTTCTCTGGTTCTCCCGCTAGAGAAGAAGGCGAGGTTCCCGAATCTGAGCTAGACCCTGATACGAGAAGGCGACTACTAATATTGCAACATGGGCAAGATACTAGAGATGTTCCACCAAGTGAACCTCCATTTCCAGTAAGACCGCAGGTACCAGTTCCACCTCCACGTGTACAATCGCAATCTCGTGGAAGCTGGGTTCCTGTGGAGGAAGAGATGAGCCCTAGACAAATGAACAGATCACTACCTAGAGAATTCCCGCCGGAGCAAGAGCCAATGCATATTGAAAAGCACCGACCACATCATCCCTCATTTTTCCAGAAGGTTGATAGTTCTATTCCACCTGATAGAATGGTTCATGATAATCAAAGATTACCAAAAGAGGTACATTGTCCTTTGTTTTTGTCTTGGTAACCGTTGGAATTTCGGCTGGTAATTTCTGACTCTGCAATGGTTGCTCTTAGTCACAGGTACCTTACAGAAATGATAGACCGAGGTTAAACCAGCCCTGGTCCAACTACCCGCCATTCTCTGGTCAGTTCTCTAGCTGCAATATCATTCTATTTTATATTTGTTTATCGAATGACATGACATTTTGGTTGTGTTCTACTTTTTAAGGTGAGGCTGTGCCATTTAGTCGCTCATCTAGCAACAGGGATCTTGACTTTGAATCAGATAGACCCGTATCAAATGCAGATTCTTCTGTGGGAGTGTTGCAGGATATTGCAATGCATTGTGGTCTAAAGGTATTATTTTTTTTGAGTTTGGACTTATGTTCATTATCATTATTTATCTTGTGACTATTACTTTTGGCTCATCTCACTGATATTTCTTGTTAACTCAAATTTATAGATGGAGTTCAGACCTTCTTTAGTTGCCAGCAGAGATCTACAGTTTTCCACTGAGGTTTGAAGAGTCTCTACTACTTTTTTCACAAGCAGTTAATAATTCTTGTTTTTGCATTGTTTCTGTCTCGGTGTTAAGTGATGTATTATTGTAACTAATGTATTATTGCCCTGGTTTTGTGTGATGGATATAAATTGTTGATTGTTTTTGTTGTTAAGCTGTATGATTGTGCCATGGATCTAGCTTTGAGGATACTTATTCACTCGCTTTTTGCAGGTTTTGTTTGCGGGAAACAAAGTTGGTGAAGGTATTGGTAGGACAAGACGGGAAGCACAACGTGAGGCTGCTGATGGTTCTCTCAGAAGTCTTGCTAGTAAGATTTCTTTCTATAAGATTCATAATCCTTATTTTCCTGATGCTATTTTTCTGCCTGCTATTTGGTTATCATTTTATGACTAATCACAATGCTATGTTTTTAGCATGTTGCTTTTGATCCTTTGCATGTCTGTAGTAACTACGAAACTCTAAGTTCTATGGAGATTCTCATCCTTCAGAATGAATTTGATTACATTTTTCTAGCCGGTACTGAAAAGTTACGTGCCATTTTATGCAGACGTGTACATATCACGTGATACAGGGAGATATTATGGTCCGAACGACAATGGTTTCTCTGGTAACCCGAGTTCATTTGGAGATCAACCAAAAGATGATACTGTTCCATTTTCACATATGGATCCAAGATTGGAAGGCTCTAAGCATTTGACAGGTCCAGTTACGGCTCTCAAAGAATTCGTAAGTTTCGAAAGATTCCATCCCTTTTGTCATTTATTTTTGTGAGTAAATGTTATGTACCAAACTTACCATTATCTTCATTTTGATACCCTATTATCTTCAGTGCATGATGGAAGGCCTTGGGATGAGATTCCTCCCAGAGGCTCCAGTTAATTCATTCCAGAAAGACGAAATCCACGCACAGGTTTAAAACATAACACAACTCCTATGCTTCATTTTTCGAGTCCAAATGCACAATGTTATGTATGGCTCTTTCACAAGAGCAAAACGGAAAAGGGGTCTCTTTCGATGTTTATCATGCCTGGTATTCGACAGTCCTTTAATATGAACGAATTGGTCATAGTGAGCGGTATTCACTGTAGAGGTGTATATCGTATTCAATTTGTTTCAAATTTTCTTGTACAAGTGATTACTTTTTTCGAAAGATTGGTATGGTAACCTTTATTCTAACTGTTCGCTCTAATTTCTTAGGTTGAAGTAGATGGACAGGTAATGGGGAGGGGGATCGGATCTTCATGGGACGAAGCTAGGATGCTGGTAAGCATATGATGTGCGATATGAAACTAATGAAACGTGGTTATATCGTACCTGATATCTTACGTCTGTAATGGTTTGTCTCAGGCTGCTGATAGGGCTCTTGGAAGTCTACGGACAATGTTCGGTGGTCAATCTACCCAGAAACGACATGGTTCACCTAGGTATGTTGTTCTCCTGTTTAAATCGTTAGCGTACGCTACACTGTTTTCATTATCTGATGCTTCTCTGTTGGCAATTGTGGACAAAGGTCCATGCACGGGATGTCGAGCAAACGTATGAAGCCCGATTTCCCACGGATGATGCAGCATCAGCAGCAGAGAATGCCTCCCTCTGCTCGATACCCGAAGAATGCCTCTGCTGTCCCTTGATGAAATAGACCACATGTGACTCTCTCTCTTGTTCAGACTTGTGAATGCCCCTCTAGAGAAGCCGGAGTTTCGAGAATCGTAAAACAACTAGTTGATGATCCGTTTCAAAGCAAGCCTCCGAAACCGATCAGCAACCATCTCGAAACCGGTATCGGAGGCTTGCTCCATTGGAGGATCCAGTCTAAGTCAGCCTCGTCGTTTTAAAGCTTCTTCCTAGACAGGTTCAGCAGGATATCCGACGAGCAAGGCTGATGCAATCAGCCGATTGAAGAAACATTGCCAGCGGTCTAGCCGAAATTGGTGGAATTAACCAACCATGCTCGATTCACGAGCAGTTTTTGTGTATTAACAAGATTTATAAGCTGGAAGGGTTAACAATCAACGATCGAAGCAGCTTCATTTGGATTTTTGAACCAGAATGATCGAGTATGAACCCTAATTCTCGGCAGTTTACTGTAAAAAGCCTAATGTGTCGACCCGATTTGCTGCCTGTGCTCGACTTCTCGGCATGGTCGCCGTCGTCGGAGAACTCGAATTTCTGGTGCACCAGTGGAGAACAGTGGATCTATTTATATTTTTTCTTCTGCTGAAGATTAGGATATTTAAGTTTTTTTTTTCGAAATTGATATTTAAGAATTTTTAATGGGCTTTTTTCCCCTTGCATGTTAAAGCCCATTAACTTAATTGGGCCCATGTTCAGTGTGGGATGAGTGATATTGTATGACATGTAGGAATATTTTGCTCAATTTAAAATTGGTTTGATAATTGGTATTTTGTATTAATTTCATTCTCCCACTAGGATCTATTTATTATTTAATAATTAAAAATTTACAAAAAAGATGAAAGCACAAACTATTAATAATATTATTTATTACGAATGATCGTTTTGGTCATGTTCCATCGATAGGTCTTTGCGTATTTTAGGTTTTACTATCTATTAGTAGCTACTAAATTTTTATTTATTAGTAGCTACTAAATTTTTATTTGACAGATTAGATAAGTTTAATGTTTGAAATTGTAAATACATTACTTAAAAAGTACAAGATAATATTATAAATTACGAGTCTCCATTCTCAATGGGATACGAGGTTTGCATGACGAAATTAACGATCAATTCAATGTTAATACAAAATTGAGCTAGCACGAATTCACGATACAATATTATGATTAATCATGTGTATTGATTGGTACGCACGAGTTTGGTAAAACATTAAATTTGAGAGTCAATTTAAAAGATAGTGCCATGTTGTCTTGCAAGAAATTCGTAGTAGAAACAGCTAATTCCGGCGGAAACGCGCCTGATTCCTTGTTAGACGAATAGAATATCAATTGTAAAATTAAATAGAATTATCAATTTTAGTGTATATTTTATTTTATTTTATTTTATTTATCATAGATAAATGTACAAATAATTACCCTAAAAGGAAAGTAGATTGAAATTAAGGAAATCCCTAAAACGGCGCCGCTGTAACAGTAATTACCATAAGGAGGTAAAAAAGGTAAAAGAAATTTCCCCGTCTTCGCTTTGTCTCGCTACTCCACCAGTAGGTATATAAAAATGTCAAACAAAACCGCCTTAATAAAGCAACACATTTGCCCCCCAAAGTTTGAAGCTGACGCTGCATTTTCTAGAGAGAGAGAGAGAGAATCACGAGCTCCACAAATCTCATAGCCAGAGCAAGAGAGAGAGAGAGAGAAACTGTGGTGCAGAGAAGGAAGAAGGTGAGAGGAGAAACAGCATGGCTTCCTTCGACGACGCGTACGGAATCGACGGAGAAGCGGTCCAGGAGACGAACCACGGATCCTTCCACGACGACCAGGAGAGCTACTCCACCAACTTCGGCTCCTACTCGAACTTCGCATCCAGCGGTGCGCAGGACTTCGCGACAGGAGGAGATGTTCCCGTGGATCAGCAACCGGCTGATGGATTCGGATTCGGATCTTCCTCAGCTGAGCTGGATCCAACTCCTTTCGGCTCGATCCACGCGGAGAACGGGAACGGAAATGGCTATGGCGCAGCTGATGAGGATTTGTTTACTTCGGATGGACCTGTGCTGCCTCCGCCTACTGAGATGCAGGAGGAAGGAGGTGCTCTTCGCGAATGGCGGCGGTGAGTTGCTCTTCTTTTTTGTTTTGCTGATTTTGTTTCTGCTATTGGTTTAGATCCAGTTTGTTTGGTTTACTGTTTGCTTAGATCTGTTTATGGAATCTCTTGCTGTGTGAGTTTCATTCTTACGCAACTCCATTGGATGTGCTTCCGCTTCGCGGTGGAAGTTCAGTGGAGGTTTTGGAAGTAAGGAGAGTTGATTCGTGCTAGTAGATAGGTTGCTGACATTACTGGAATCTAGTCGGAGAAAGATCTAGACGATATCAGATCTAGATGCATGAAAATCTACTCTGCTTGTAGATTAGAACGATCAATCACTAGTTCAATGTATCCGTTCTTCGTTTAGATGCTACGTCAGATCTAAAGTTTTAACTAGTGAGATGATTTTCACAGAATCCTCATCGGGAAGTTGGAATCAGAAGATAGAAACGTATGAACAGTTGAATTTAGCTTGATGAAGCAGTGGTTCCTAACTAGTCAACTAATTGATACCTGTCTTGGATTGTGAACAATCATAGATCAGCTGATTGTCATCTCTACTGAGACTTTGAGGGCATATCAGTTGAAATGTGATATCAGTTTAATGAGTAACAATGTTCTTCAGTTGGAAACTCTGGATCAGATCTAGTATTGCAACTTGTGATTGACTGTAGTAACCTTGTAGAGATAGAATGCAGCTTAAGGTTTTGTAGTTTCAGTGAGCTGATTATACTGGAATTCGAATTCGAGCTGAGTCGACAAACCTGGAATCTGATCATTGCATATTCTTGATAACGACATGTTCCCTTGTTTCCACCGGGCAGTCAGAATGCAATCTATCTCGATGAGAAGGAGAAGAAGGAGAAGGAAATGAGGCAACAGATCATCGAGGAAGGCGAAGAGTACATCCGCGCTTTCTACGAGAAGAGGAAGCTCAACATCGAGACGAACAAGACCACCAACCGAGAAAGGGAGAAGGTAAACAAACATCTCATCTTCATTCAGCTACCCTTTTCAACGTCGTAAATTGCGAACTTACGAAACACATTTTACTTTGCAGATCTCGTTAGCGAGCCAAGAGAAGTTCCACAAGGAAGCCGACAAGCAATACTGGAAAGCAATAGCCGATATCATCCCATACGAGGTCCCAAACATCGAGAAGAAGAGAGGCAAGAAAGACCAGGACAAGAAACCCTCCATTACCGTCCTCCAAGGGCCAAAGCCCGGGAAACCCACCGACCTCTCGAGGATGCGACAGATCCTCGTGAAGCTGAAACACACCCCTCCTCCACACATGATCCCTCCCCCACCCGCTCCAGCCACCACCACCACCACCAAAGACGGGAAGAAGCCTACAAAGGATGCCAAGTCCGGAAAAGAAAATGCACCCGCCGATGCTAATGGCTCTTCCCACCCTCCCGCAGCTACATCTACTCCTCCTGCTCCCGCTGCTGTTGTCGAAGAACAGCCTGCCGCTGCAGAGCCAGTCGTCAGCACGGAACCCGAGACGACTCCAATTGCCTAGTACGTGTTCCGTCAACCTTTTACCCTTCACTTGCTTAACTTGATGACCTCTTCTTGTTATCTCCTATATGCTTTGGCATTGATCTCTTGACAGTTCTTCTTTGTTTGTTTTTTTTTTTCTCTCCTTTCGTGTTCTTGCTTGTTATTTTATTCTCCCCTTCTTGCTGGGATGTTTGTTTGTATGAACGTGTTCTTGCTTGTTTATCAGTTTTAATATAGACCCATTATTCTTTTGTCCTTTTTTGTGTTTGTCTCATAGATAGAAGTATAAATCTTACTGATTACAAGTATACATGTTTTCCAGTAGCTATGGTTTCCTTCTAAGGGTTGTTTGTGAGTCGAGCCGAGTTTTTGTCAGGCTCAGGCTTGGCTCTGGTTTGATTCAACCTCGGGCTAAGATCGATTAAAAAATTTGTAGGTCGAGCTTGGCTCAATAACCATACTAAGCTCGGCTAGATAACGATGACTATCACGAGTTCAACTTGATAATTATGAGGAGTCATCATTACCTACTATTTTCAAATTATATATGTTAATTGTTTATTAATCTGGAATCTACTGTTATGAGGACACCTATTATAGTATGGTTATTAACCGTTAGACTAGGAACCAGATTCAATTGATTAGATTAAAAATCTGGCCATAACATTTAAGCGAGCTCATTATTGAGATTCATTGCGAGCCATTAAAAAGAGTCCTTATTGAGTCGGCTCATGAGCTATATAATTCAGCCAACTCGCGAGCTAGTGTCGACGAGCTAATGGGTCGCGAACCTGTCAATCCGTGACATAGTTGACTCGGGCTAAGCTCTCTTTGAAATTTGACAAAGTTTTTTAGCCGACATAGTTTTGTGGTCTCCAACCAGAGGGAAGCCTCGACTCGACCTCAAGGAACCCATTTTGCATCATCAGCCTGAGGGAGGCAAACTAGCATTCATTTCCAAATTCGACATCCTAGTTCTAGACTAGGATATCACCTCAAGTATTCAAGTCGATATCATCGACCGGTTTTGATCATCAACCAGTGATAAGTCAAATCCAATACAATTACTGTTAATGAGTCATTTCGTAATGATCATGCAACCTCATCACCATCGTCGCAGGGGCGGAGCTAGGGGCTCCAAGTGGGTTCCCCGGACCCCACTTGACAAAATATTTTTCGAAAAAATGTATGCAAAAGTGTAACATAAATGCTTATAATTGAATACTGGATCCCACTTGGACTTGATCGAAACTTGTACATTTCGATCGTTTTGAGTTTGTTAATGACCCTACTTAGCAGAAGTTCTACCTACGCCACTGCATCGTCGGTACACTCTTCTCGACTACACAAAATAAAACCATTGATAGTGAAACCAATCCACGTTCGCATATGAAAACGACGTCGCATAACAATCAACGGCGCCAAATCAAACCCACGTGTTTTACTTTTATTATTAATCATCAGTCCACACGCGTATAGCACAAGTAAACCATTCATTAGTGGAAAGGTTAGGCAACCGGACGCTTTCAACTTTGACAAAATTGCATAAACCAAACGCGACCCCCATGTAACCAAACCTCATCTCTTTTGCCATTATAGGGAAAATAGCACTTTGGCCCCTCTACTTTGCCAACTTAACAAATAGTCCTCTATATTGTAAATTGCGCTTTTTATCCCTCCTACTTTGACTACTTTGCCGTTTTGGTCATTCCGTTTCAACTTTCGTCTTCTTAACATTAAATCTGGCCACATCCACACACCGGCAAAGAGAGATATTAGATGTAGGATATGGAGTGTTGGTTAGTATCACGAAGAGTATGACGAGATATGAACGATCTCGAACCATCGATTTCGTCCTATTTAATTATATATACTTATATTTTCAATTAAAAAATACTTAGTATGACTATTAGAGCTAATGTGGTGTACTAAATGCGCATCGGTTAACATCAAGAAAACGAAAGGACACAAACGATAAAATGGTCGAAGTAGGATGGGTAAAAAAAGCAATTTATAGTGTTGAGAGCAATTTGTAAGATGACTAAGTACAGGGGTCAAAATGCTATTTTCCCGAATTATAATTTCTCTCCTTTTTTATCTACGCTTTTACACTACAACAATACACCAATCCAATATCACTAATCAATATCAAAACTAAAACCACAATTTCTAATTCTCTAATAATAATATTAATCATATTAATAATGATGATTACTCTTAACATAATTCACCTAGGGGCAACTTCAGTGATCGTGACGGGCACCGAGCTATGGTTACCGGAAGACTCTGCAGTTGACTTCTTGTTATTTACACCGGCCGAGTCGGGGAAGAAACCCGGTGGGGTGAGTACCTTGTCGTTGAGTCGTATGTTCGTCGACGATAGCATCTCGACTACCTGGCTCATCGTGGGTCTCTTGTTCGCCGTGGCTTGAGTGCAGAAGAATGCTACCTTCATGTGTCGTACAGCGTGCTCGTCTGGGAACTCTCCCATTTCCGGATCAACTAGGTCTAGGAGCCTTCCTTCTTCGTACATTTCCCATGCCTGCTCGAAAAAAAATCGATACATTTGGTTAGTTGGTCGAGTCTTTAAGAACAACGGGGATTTCGTGTCTCAATCTCGCTGGACCGAAATAGCTCAAATATGTGTTTTCTTGTACGAAAATATGTTCGGCTTATTGTGTTTTATGTACAAGGCATAAGATCTACTTGAATTCTGGCTCCGCCACTGTCTATCTCGACTAGCGTTTCTGAACTCGTACAGAAGGCTTGACTGGTTAAGGAACGGTTTGATTGTGGTTCTAAGGTGTCCTATTCGTAATCTTATCACTAATCTTCGTCTTACCAGTTCAATTTCCGCTATGCTAGAGCTGTCTAACAGGCAGGCTTGGGTTAATCGAGTTGCTAGTTTATCAGATCATGAGCTCATCAAATTATGGGTTCGCGAATCACTCTGGTTGTGGATTCATCTGTTTTCGAGTTTGGTGAGTTACGGGTTGCTGACCTATTGGATTGGGTCGGGGTGAAACTAGGCCGGTCAGGTTTCGACTACGTTCTTAAAACTCACAGGCATTGGCATGGATATAAGAACTGGGTCGAGCGGATGCTAACCTGTTCCAGCAGGAGCTTCAGCGTCCCTCCCCAGCTGCACCTTGAGCTACTTTTCCCACTGATCGTCTCGAGAACGAGGATACCGAAACTATACACGTCGGCCTTCTTAGTTAGTTGACCACCCAGTGCATACTCTGGTGCCAAATAACCACTGAACAAAGCAGTAGAAAACCAAGTTATTAACACAAACCAGATTCAGTAATCATCACAGAGGAACTATTGATCATAGCTTACGTGGTTCCTGCAATTCTTGTGCTGATATGAGTAATGTCATCCGGGAACAGTTTGGCTAACCCGAAATCCCCGATTTTCGGGTTCAAATCCCCGTCGAGTAGTATATTGCTAGCCTTGATGTCTCTATGAACAATGTGTGGCACCAGCTCTTCATGGAGATAAGCAAGACCTCGAGCAATCCCCAGGCAAATTGCAGCTCGTTGTCCCCAGTCTAGTTTCACGTTCGGATTCCTCGCACCTGAAACCACAAACCACAATGATCAAACACAATTAAGCATTATCGTGTTGGGAAAAACAGTTATGATATGTATCGAAAACGATCTTTACCTAGCAAGCAATGCTCGAGACTGTTGTTTTCTACAAACTCGTAGACTAGTATCCGGTTAGCTCCTTGAACACAGCACCCTACCAACTCCACTAGGTTCGGATGCTTAGCTTTCGACATCGCCCTGATCTCGTTCAGGAACTCTCGAACCCCTTGCTTCGAATGTACAGAGAGGGTTTTCACAGCAATCTGTTTCCCACTTTTTAGGGTTCCCTAAAACCAGCATTACCAGAGAATGAACAAACTGTTCTTCATATTTCCCCCAATTCACTAACTGCTACAATGGCGGCGAACTAATCAACTAATGTTCATAAGCTTACCTTGTAAACAGTCCCAAAGCCACCTCTCCCTATCTTCTTCCTCGGATCGAAATCGTCAGTCGCGGATCGTAGCTTCTCGTAGGCTATATGGTTGACATCCCGTAGAAGATCACCTTCTCAAAGCAACAAAAATAGACTGAAATTAGGATTTTCCATCTCTAAGCTCAATTATCTCAATCAGATTAGGACAGAATCAAAACTTCAAACAACATAAACGCCGTTAACCGACAGTTTTCTCACCATCAACGCCGTTACGATCCCCGCCGCCGCCGTGATTCCGACGAACCGCCGTGGAACCGAAGCAGCTGCAACTCATGTCTCTCCCTCTCCTCTCTCTCTCTCACTACTCCGCCAGAAAAATTACATAGCTGTTATATAGCTCCTCTTCCTTCAAACAACGATGCTGCTCTCCTGTAGAGGTGAATTAGGGTTAGTTTCCTAGATCAAAAACAGAACTGAAAGTCTGAAACAGCTGGATATAATGGAAACAAAAGAAGGAAGAAAGAGCCGATTGAGCTGTGGAAATTGAAATTGTGAATGAAGAAAGAAGAGACTCCATTACCTTTTGCTTGTAGCTGAGGAACGATCAAATCAAAGAGACGAAACAGCTACTGCAACTTCCAGTGAAAACGACGAGCTCCTCCGGTTTCCTCTTTTGGTTTTCTCGTGGAGGGAAAAAGGAAAATTGGGAAATGAAAGAATTGCAGGCCAAGTTCTTTGATTTGATTTTTTTTTTTTTGTATTGACATCAGAGATTTTCTGTTCTACGGTTTTACTTATCGGTTTAGTATGGGTGAGAGTTTTCGGTTTGGTTTTTGGTCAAACCGAAAACTGACTAAATCCACTCAGTCATGAGCGATCGATTTTGGTTTCATCGAATTCGAAATTGGTCACGATCGTGACTTTAGTGGCCAATTCGGTTTTAAGTCAATTTGGTCATTGACGAAAAAACAGATTATTAATTTAAAAACGTGAATTATATGTCCATATTGGAGTGAAATAAGTGGTTTAAATACGGTTTAAATGTTTAGATTAGTGAGTTAATTTCTATATCGAAGAATAAAATGTCCAGACTCATGATTTCAATGTCCAAAATCATGTAATATTGTACAAAATTGTGGGAAATGTTTGAATACGGTTGATCGAATTGAAACGGGACATACACGCACATGGCTTGATTATCGAACCATCATATTTAACTAGCAACAACTTTAATCTTAAAGTATTTCGAGATTTTTCTTCTCTATTATTTTAGTTACAGGCGCTATATTTTTAAGTCGTACCGAAAACCTATCTTGCAAATTCATTAATCAAATAATTATCAACTCATTACATCTCACTAGTCAAAATTTGTGACTATTTATGTTATTTCCAATTAATTAATGACTTAATTATAGATTAATCAAGTGGCAACACTAATCAAATTGGGGTTAATCAAGCTTTGTTAAATAAAGAGTTGAATTTGCTTATTATTTTTCCCAATTTTTTTTTGTTTTAATTTTCTTCAAATTAGCTGAGTGGGCCCCAAAGATTTGATGTCTCCTAGGAGAAATAGTCGTTAAGCTTAGCCTGAGCTTTCGGGCCTTTCTCCCGCGTTCCCACTAATGGTTTGATTCATGTTACATGTTTCGGTTATGGGTTTGCTCAATTCGGTTAGGTTTATTGGACCCAAATTAGGTATAAAGGAATCGCAAGTAACTTACGGATATATTAGACTCTTAAGATCGGTTATTCTTACGCAACAGATGAACTTTTGAGAGATAAAATGTAATGGTATCTGATGGTTGTAGCGGAGTTTGACCTGCGA
The DNA here is from genome assembly GCA_034768395.1 of Linum lewisii. NCBI lineage: Eukaryota > Viridiplantae > Streptophyta > Magnoliopsida > Malpighiales > Linaceae > Linum > Linum lewisii. The sequence continues at coordinate 1,052,143 of CM068299.1, forward strand.
TCTACGATACTCTCTGTCAATTTGATTAACGTTGGTAGATTGATGATCAACATTGAATCAATCATATACCAGTTAATTACTTAATTAGTATCAGTTGATAAAGGAACCATCATGCATGCTGATTTGTGCAAGTTAACGCTGAGGGAGATATAATCATGTCATCGCTTATCATGTGGCTAGACATTCAAAATTTCTTTTATAGAAGAGTTATCGTTGAGAAAATTCTTATTTTTCATGATTTGACACCCTTCGTATGGTTCCATGTTGTCTGCGAAATGGGAAACGAGATCGTCCATTTTGTGGCATGCATGGTTTTTGGGTAGCTCAGTCAAAACTTTGCTTATTTGTGCTTGCTATCTTGATGTCTTCACTCTTCACATGAATTGTTCACGCCTGGAAAAAACAATCATTATTCTCAATTATCTTATATACACTTCAACGAAATAGAAAAAACCGATCCGTTTTGTTGATCAAATCGGGTAAGGAAGATTTCTTTGTGGTGTAATTGTGAGGAATTTTGTCAACAAAATGTTCCCAAGGTCAAATATAGACAACATTCAAACTCCCTATTGTTATAAGGGATAATAGGCTGGGAGACCCTTGTATTATTGAAAGATAACAAACAGGCCCCTCTACTATTAATTGCACCAAATAAGCCCCTTTACTTAGAACATCTAACAAACAAGCCCTTCTGTTACAAATGTGACAAATGACGTTACTGAATTCTTGACAAAGCTGACACGTCACTGACCCTTAAGTTGTTAGAGTTTACACGTCAACTGATTGAAATGTCAGCAACCCTAAACGGCGTCGTTTTTTACTATTTGGATTATCTGTTGCTAATAACCATGAGTCAAAACGGAGCTGTTTAGGGTTGCTGACATTCAAATCGGCTGACGTGTAAACTCTAACAACCTACGGGTCAGTGACGTGTCAACTGTGTTAGCAATTTAGTAACTCCGTTTGTAACATTTGTTATGGAAGGGCTTGTTTGTTATATGTTCTAAGTAGAGGGGTCTGTTTGGTGCAATTAATAGTAGGAGGGCCTGTTTGTTATCTTTCAACAGTACAGGGGCCTCCAGGCCTATTATCCCTTGTTATAATTACAGCTCGGTATTAAGTTGACACGTCATTGTCGTGGGACACATTTAAATAATAAATACTAAAGCTAATCTACGCTAATTTGCTGACTTGGCATGCTGACGTCAGCACACAGTCAGCTGGTCCTGTAAGCATGACGGCTGTGGTTTAATTAATCTTCCTCTCATTTATTCTAGAGACTTATAAAGTTCTTAAATCTTGATTAACGTACACGACAAGTCCAAAACTACATGGGCCGAAATCGATGGGCCTCGTTGTGAAGTGCCAATTTTGATGGGCCGGATTTTAGAGGCCCAAGCGAGAACCGGGCTCATCGGTTCGTTTACAAAACCGGCCTGTGAAACTGAAAGCCCATATGCACTAATAGCATTTTGCCTCCTCTACTTTGTCAACTTAACAGATAGCCCCCTATATTGTAAATTGCTCTTTTCGCTCATTCTACTTCGGCTAGTTTACCTTTTGGTCCTTCCATTCAAAATTTCGTCTTCTTAACTTAAATATGTACACATCTGCGCACCAACGGAGAGAGATATCAGAGGTAGGAGACGTAAAGTTGACCAGAGAAGTAAATTAGGGAGGTATCAGAAAGAGTACGATGAAATACTATAAGAGTTTTAATACCACACATTTTACCCATCAATTTCATTCTGTCTAATTATATATACTTAAATTCTCAATTTAAAAATGCTTAGTAAGCTAATACATGACTACTGGAGCTAACGTGGTGTATCGAACGCACATCCATTGACGCCACAGAGATAAAATTTGAAATAAAAGGACCTAAACAACAAAGTGGTCGAAATAGAAGGGATAACAAGAGTGATTTATAGTATAGGGGGCTATCTGTTAAATTGGAAAAGTATAGGGAGGCAAAGTGGTATTTTAATAATAAAAGGTGAACAAAGAATAATATTTCAATAGTTTTGCGGTACAAAGGATATTCTCCAAAACTCATTCACTGACATAATTTCGAAACAGCCATCGTCCCTCCCAAATCTGGTAGCTAGCGACGTTCTAACGAACAAATCCTCCATAGCTCCCGAAAACCAAGGAGAAACGCTGAAACCGTGAGCTGCAGAATCTCCATTGATAAAAACCAGAGAGGAAGAAGCTCCGTGCTCTGAAAACCGGGAGCTTGGCTTGAAGAGGGAAGAATAAAACACACCAATGGGGAAGGGGGGAGAGAGGATGTCGGCAATGGAGAAGAAACACGACGAAGAAGGAGTAATGGCGACGGATTTCTTCTGGTCTTACACCGACGAGCCTCACGCTACTCGCCGGAAGCAGATCCTCTCTCGGTACCCTCAGATTAAGCAGCTCTTTGGCCCTGACCCCTGGGCTTTCGCCAAGGTGAAGTGAAAACCGGATGATTCAAATCGATGGAATCGATTTGTTGTGTGTTTTTTCTAGGGTTTCGGATCTACATTTTTTGCTGCAGTTGAATTGAATGTTCTTGCAGGCAGGATTGGATTGAATGTTTAGTTGTTTATAGTCTGCGTTATGATATGGACAATCCGTTGTCAGTTGGTGCAATTGAATTGGAGCATTCTTTCTGATTATTGCCTGTTTTCCTGTGATTGCTTTTCTGTTATGTGTTAACTTTCATGGATATGAGATCTAGAGCATTCATATGAATTGAAGTTTGCAGTCCACCTGATGAACTAGTTAGGTTGTGAGCTATAGATTCTTTGTTAGTACCTCTAGCATAGAATCATTACATTCCAATAACTTGAATTGTTTGGAGAGATTCAGATTTGGTTGATCATACGGCATTTCTTAACATTAACGAGGGTTATCGATTGGGTTTCCACTCGAATCACTTATCGATGCTCCACCTAATGAACTAGTTATGTTGTGAGCTATAGATTCTTTGTCAGGACCTTCTGTAGAGGATCCTATCAAGAGAAATTTCAGATCTTTTTGAGGAATTCGTTTCTTTTGTTTGTATGTTCTTGTGCAGAATGGATAGGAGGAATATGTGCTTCCAAACCTAGAAATTTCAGTCAGATTCTGATATGTTTTTTTGACATTATTAGCAGTAAGGCAGCCATTGATTCTCCTGTTCTCTGTTTTGCAGATTACCGTAGTAGTGATGCTGCAACTATGGACAGCAACACTGCTCCACGACTCAGGCTGGCTAAAGATGCTTGCAATAGCCTACTTCTTCGGCTCATTCCTCAACCACAACCTCTTCCTCGCCATCCACGAGCTCAGCCACAACCTAGCATTCTCCACACCCGTCTACAATCGCTGCCTCGGCATCTTCGCCAACCTCCCCATCGGTGTCCCCATGTCCGTAACCTTCCAAAAGTACCACCTCGAACACCACCGGTTCCAAGGAGTCGATGGCATCGACATGGACATCCCAAGCAAGGCCGAAGCCCACCTCGTCACCAACATTGCCTCGAAATCCATATGGGTCCTCCTCCAGCTCTTCTTCTACGCGCTCCGCCCTCTCTTCCTCAAGCCTAAGCCACCCGGGTACTGGGAATTCGTCAACTTCTCAGTCCAGATCTCACTTGACGCAACCATTGTCTACTTCTTCGGGTGGAGGTCATTCGCTTACCTGATCATGTCAACCTTCGTTGGTGGCGGTATGCACCCCATGGCGGGCCATTTCATCTCCGAGCATTACGTGTTCAACCCCGACCAGGAGACGTATTCGTACTACGGGCCGCTCAATCTGCTGACGTGGCACGTCGGGTACCACAATGAACACCATGACTTCCCAAGGATCCCTGGAAACAAGCTCCATAAGGTGAAGGAGATTGCTCCTGAGTATTATGAAGGGTTGGAATGTTATAGGTCTTGGAGCCAGGTTATATACATGTACGTTATGGACCGGACGGTCGGACCGTTTAGCCGGATGAAGAGGAAACCCGGTTCGGGTGGTGTAAAGAAATCAGAGTAAATTTGGTTTGGTTCCCCTTGGTAGAGGCTGTATTGTGGAAACAGTGTTTGTAGCTTTCTCTGTAATCTTTGGGTTTTGGAATCGGTTTTTTTTGGCGGTCGAAATCGGTTTGGTTATTGACTAGGTTGATGTAGAGTGACCAGTTTGTTATCAAACCTATTTAAAGTGATCATTAATATTATAAGGTTTAGGGTTTTGGATTGACCTTGAGATGACCATATATGTTGGGTTTATAGTTTTGGTTTGGTTTTTCGGTCAAACTAAAAAACTGACCGATTTTGATTTCATTCAACTGGATATCGGTCATGGTCATGAATTTGGTTTGCTCAATTCGGTCATTGAGATCGAAAATTACTCATGAGTCCAAAAATATGGATAAAATGTTCAAAATCGGAGAGAAATAAATGGTTTACATGTCCAAGCTAATGAATTAAATGTCCATGACCATGATAAAATGTTCAAACTCAGTTATTTAAATGTCCATGATCGTGAATTCAGTTAGTTCGGTTACGGTAACAGACTTCCAAATTAGTCAGACTGAATTTTGTTTGGTTTGACAGAATTGTCCGAGTTGCCACCCCCCTACATACATGTAAAGATGTTCACTTGGCTTACTCGATGTGTCAAATGAGTCGGTCAGACAAATATAACTTGGGTTAATTAGACTGTGTATCGATGAGTCTTGTAATGAGTCAACTGAAACACATTGAATCGAGTAATGAATATAAACTACAGATAAACATTTGATATCTCTGAATATCAAATTCATTAGCTATACTCCTCACTTCTCAAGTTTCATTCATACTGAGATCTACAACTTGTATTGACACGTAAATCCCCGAATCGACGGTCGTCCGAGAATCACACAATGCACCCAAATCACGACGAGAACCTATACTTCCATGTCTGTCCCATGACATGTCTACACTCCTCTCGTACTTCTCTCCCTCCTCTACGATCAACTTTAGATATCCCGTACCAAACAAACCCTCCACCTAAAATTGACTTGCAGTTATAACCATACTCTTTATGTTGGCAAAATGTCTGCCTTAAAAAATCAATCAATTTCTGGAAATGGGAAGAACCTTATCTCTTATAAAAGTGTTAATCTTTGTAGTCCACGGAAAACTCTTGGTACTAACCAAACGTCATCCACTCGATCGATACCCCTAAACGCTAAGCAAAAGCCAACCCTTTTGTTTTCATCTGTGTAATCAATCAACAGCACCTCTCTATATTAACAAAGGAAGAAAACCCAGAAGCTCACTTCTTCTTCTTCTTCTTCTTCTCATACTGTTCATCCGCCATTTCTGCAGGTAGCTGGTAAGTTCTTTCTGTGTAAAAGGTGCTCTCTTTGTGTTGTACGGTCAATACATTGTTCTGCATTTTGGGTCTTTGGCAGAGATCTTCCATCTGTTGGATGTTTCAGTGTTAAATGCTTTGTGAGTTATTATGGGTTGACTAGCAACTTTGGAAACGAGGGTTGTTGACGATTGGTCAAGTTCCAAGGTTGGGTTAGAACTTAGAAGCCAAATGGCAGATCTAGGAGGGACGAATTTCAAAATCTTGAGTTCAGATAATATATAGGAGGGACCAATTTCTTCTTCTCCCACTGTTCATCCGCCATTTCTGCAGGTGGTAAGTTCTTTCTGTGTAAAGGTGCTCTCTTTGTGTTTGTACGGTCAATACATTGTTCTGCATTTGGGGGTCCCCATTTCCCTCTGTCAGCAGCATCTCTTCCATCTGTTGAATGTTTCATTGCTGAATTTTTTGTGAGCTATTATCAGCTTTGGAAACGAGGGTTGTTGACCTGGTCCATGTACTGGATAGGGTAGCAGATTGGTCAAGTTTCCAAGGTTGGGTTAGAACTTAGAAGCCAAATGGCAGATCTAAGGAGGGACCAATTTCAAATCTTGAGTTCAGATAATATATAGGAGGGACCAATTTCAAATCAGGCTTTAGAAAGGCTGATCATCTCTTTTTGTTTTACCTTTTTTCCTTGATTGTTGGAGGTTGCAGTAAAGTGGAAAAAATGGCGCATATCTTGGCCCCAACTGCACAATGGCAGATGAGGCTGTCAAACAAGGCAGCAGCAGCACCATCAGCACCCATAACAGGAAAGATGTGGAATTCCCTTGTGGTGAAAAGGAGATCAACTGCTAAAAGCTCAGCCAAATTCCGAGTCTTTGCGATCAGTTCTGATAACAGCACTATCAACAGGATGGAGGATCTACTGAACTTGGACATCACTCCTTTCACTGACAAGATCATTGCTGAGTACATTTGGTATATATATCTATATCTGTATCTGTATGTCCTTTCCCTTAAAGAGTGGTTCAAAAGGATCTGATTCGTTCATCGGTTTTCAGGGTTGGAGGAACCGGCATTGATCTTCGAAGCAAGTCAAGGGTACATACATTAATCTGAACAGGACCTGAAAATTCTCTTATAATGACTGTTTTCATTATTGATGTTCTTCTGTCTGTGTTTAGACGATTGACAAGCCAGTAGAGCATCCATCTGAGCTCCCCAAGTGGAACTATGATGGATCAAGTACAGGACAAGCACCTGGGGAGGACAGTGAAGTTATTCTATAGTAAGAAGAAGAAGATCTAATCTTTAGCTGTTACCAATGAAGTGTTTTCTTTGTATTTGGTTTATATGAACCTTTCCCGATGACTCGAGTTATTGGGTTGCAACGGTTATCTACCTGGTATATCAGGCCTTTCTCACGGTCCGATTTGACCAGGAGGTCCTGATTGGAATCATGTTAGCTTCCAGTATAACTATTTCACTTGCAAAAGTGCAAGCTTCAATCTTGACTTTCAGTTACCCACAGTATTGATATGAACCCTTTGTTTTCAGCCCACAAGCGATTTTCAAAGACCCGTTCCGTGGAGGTAACAACATCTTGGTGAGTGTTCCATTAATGGATGGACACCAAATCTTTCACCTAAGTTGCAGATATTCACTATTTTGTTGCTCATCACATGTTTGTTTTCTTCAATGAAGGTCATCTGTGATACCTACACACCAGCTGGTGAGCCTATCCCGACCAACAAGCGCCACCGGGCTGCTCAGATCTTCAGTGACCCGAAGGTTACAACTGAAGTTCCATGGTATGCCCTTTTTCTGCCATTTTGAGCTCGAATTAATGACAAAGAGTTCAAATTTTCTGATTAGAGGTTTGTGATGTAGGTTTGGAATAGAGCAAGAGTACACCTTGATGCAGCAGAATGTGAAGTGGCCTTTGGGGTGGCCTGTTGGTGGCTTTCCTGGTCCTCAGGTAAAGCACTCTAATAAGCTTCTTTCCTGAGCAATGTACAGTATATAGCAGTAAGTGATGCTGATGTTCTTCTTTGTGTATGGTTTTTAGGGTCCTTATTACTGTGCTGCTGGTGCGGATAAGTCCTTTGGTCGCGACATATCGGATGCTCATTACAAAGCTTGCTTGTATGCTGGCATCAACATCAGTGGCACCAATGGGGAGGTCATGCCTGGCCAGGTATGTAATACAATACATCTTCATTCGTTCGTTGATTCCATCTGATTTTGACTCAAGGAATTCGTGTTGCAGTGGGAGTATCAGGTTGGTCCTAGCGTGGGAATTGATGCTGGAGATCACATCTGGTGCTCGAGATACATTCTCGAGGTATGCTAGCTTTGTTTTGCACTCTGGGATTAACAACCTCGAATCATTCGTATCGTTTTAGTGACTCTTTTCCATTGTCCTGACAGAGAATTACTGAACAAGCTGGTGTTGTGTTGACTCTGGATCCTAAACCAATTGAGGTTAGAACATTAGATCACTTGTTCTGTTGTTCCTTCCCTTCTCACGGTTACGAAACCGAATCGAAACTTAACAATACAAGCGCCGATCTTGTTCACACAGGGTGACTGGAACGGTGCAGGATGTCACACGAATTACAGCACAAAGAGCATGAGGGAAGATGGAGGTTTCGAAGTGATCAAGAAGGCGATTCTGAACCTTTCTCTTCGACACATGGATCACATTAGAGCGTACGGTGAAGGAAACGAGAGACGGTTGACTGGAAAGCACGAAACCGCCAGCATAGACCAGTTTTCATGGGTTCGAGAACCGACACCTGATGTTAACTGTAATCCGAAAAGATCCCTTCTTTCTTCTGCATTTTAAGCTGATTATGTGTTTTTCTGTAGGGAGTTGCAAACCGTGGTTGCTCGATTCGAGTGGGACGCGAAACTGAGCAGAAAGGCAAAGGTAGAGACACCACATTACTATTACTAACTGTATGATCTGATCTGCTTTCGGTTGACATAAACTCGAAACTCGAACTGTGTATCCTAATCTGTTGCCTTGATGTACAAGGTTACTTGGAGGACCGACGCCCAGCATCGAACATGGATCCATACATCGTGACTGCGTTACTGGCCGAGACCACGATCTTGTATCAACCAACATTGGAGGCTGAAGCTCTTGCTGCCCAGAAGCTGGCTTTGAAGGTCTGATGAACAATTGGTCTGATGACAGAATGCATCAGCAGCAGCATGAACTGTTTTTCTTCTTCCTTCCTTCATAGTTCTTCATGGAAAGATCTGTGTAAATAAATGAGTGTCCTAACACTGATGACTTGTTGATCTGTTCCAACAACTTTGATTCTTGATGCTTTGGAAATTGAACTAGATCAGAAACTCCAGATGAGTTCTTCATGAAAAGATTTCGCCTTTTCGGTCTTTTGTTGGGATAACAATTCAAGTATCAACGTTAGCGAATTGGGATGATTTTGTCGAGCTTAAAATGAGTTCATCAACTACATGAATTAAAGATCTAAGAATGTCGACTACAAATCTGTATGGATTTAGTTCAAATTATACAATATCATTCTAGTATTGGAATGATGATAGTGGTACAACTCTAAATAGTTGATCGATGCAATGACGACGAGGTAGAAGAAGTGATAGATTAGACCGACGAACCATGCCATCGGTGATTTATGAATTTCGGGGATCGTTTTGTTGTCTCGTTTGGAACTGGGACGTGGGTACCGAGACTGAAAGACCGAGATCGAAGCTTAGAGTGACAGTGGCGGATCCAGAGATGGGCTCTCCCGGGTGAAGATCTATAATTTTAATCATACGTAAATTCTTGTATATTTATTAGTTAATTAATTTTTTATACGCGGCCCAACAATTTTTTATTTCTATAATGTTCGATATCGTGTCTTAACTCATTCTGAATCTTGGATGAAAAATTTAACGTTCGTTGTATATGGAAGTGATGACAGGGTTATTTCGTTATTTGTTTAACGTTTGTTGACTTTAGGGATAATGTTTAAAGTTCAGTGACCTCTGGACTAAAATGTTAAAGTGCAGTGACCTGCAACCAACCCATTTATTATGATTACGATTAACGGTCTTGGAATGAATTGGGCAGGAAGGATTTCAGAGCTGCAGAAATTTACAGAGGTCCCGCCATTGTCGTCGCAGCTCCGGCCACCGTCGAGTTAGGTCTCCTATTCCGTAGATTCCGCCCCTAAATTCCATTCTCCTCTCCGATGAGCGTCTCCATCTGCGAAATCTCGGCGGCTTCCACTTCCTTCCTCTCAATTCGTCATAGCCCTAACTCGAGAATCCAATTCCCTCAATCGTCTTCTCAATTTCACGCAAGAGTTAGCTCCAGAAGTCGAGCTTCAGTTTCTCTACTCTCTACCAGCAGTAGAAACCCGCGGTTGAGGAGCGCGAGTGTTCGAGCTGCAGCTGACGATAGCAGGACTGAGAAATGGACGAGCCGGCTGTTTCCGAACGGCGGCGCTTTCACCTTCGCTGATAAGATACTGAGACTGATCTCCGGCGCCACCGCCAGTCCCATCGCGCAGTACATATCTTCACCGACAACGTTTCTCCACTCCGTCGACCCTAGAATCAAATTGGTAAAGTTCTGGTGCTATATATATATATAGCTCAACTCACTATTGCTTAATCTGGCGATATTTAGGGTTTGAATTATGAATCTGCAGACATGGCTGATGGCTCTTGTGGTTCTTCCGGCGAGGTCACACATTGTAATGCGGTTTGGACTGGTTTCTTATTTAGCTGCTCTGTCCATTTCTGTTCTCCCCCGCCATGTCTGGACTGTAAGTATGTTACAATTTACTGCAAATTCGACATTTCGGCATTGTTTTGTGTCGAAAAGAAGCCCCCCGATGTTTCGAATTACGTCTACAGGGTTGCTGAATTTTCCCTTTGTAGGATCAATTGGGAAGGGTGTCACTGCTATCAGGGATTCTGTTCTTGATGTTAGGGTTTGGTTCGGATTCGGTGCCTTCACTTGTGCAGCTGAGAGCTCCGCCGATTTCCGTCATAGGCTTGCCTAATGTTCCTCAGTCTCTGCAAGGTTACTCTTACTTGATGCTCAAGTTAGGCCCTCTGGAGTTTACAAGGAAAGGGTTATCAGTTGCAAGCACAGCTGCCTGCTTAACCTTCACTGTAAGTTTCCTTTCTGCTACATTAGGGTTTTTGATTTCGAATATGAACTTCAGTTCTCACATGATCATGCATTTGATATATCTGTTGGAAGATATTCCAAAGTGCGAGTCTTTGTCTTGCAACTACGACCCCGGAACAGCTAGCTTCTGCTCTGCGGTGGTTCATGCTTCCGTTGAAACGAGTAGGTGTTCCTGTAGCTGAAATGACTCTAACCCTCATGCTCTCTTTGCGGTTCATCAGTCTCGTGTTCGATGAGGTAATGCAGATGAAGTCTCTGAAACATTTCTGCAGCAGATTGTCTATGTAAACTCTTTAACCAGCATTTTTCGTCGTTTTAATTTTCCAGGTGAGGAACGTTGCGTTAGGGATCGTGTCTCGTAGGATAAACTGGAAGCTACTGACTGTCATGGAGACGGTCGACAGTAAGTTCAAATCTTTCAAGCTTTTTTACAAGATTCGATTTTCGCTTTCCTGAATGCTTATGATCATCCCATCTGGGTTTGGCAGTTCTTGCTTCCTACATTCGTCGGATCTTCACGAACATTTTCAGCCACGCAGACCAGATCTCTCAGGTTAGCAAAGTTCAGATGGTTTTTACCACATCTTCTCCTTCAATATACCTCTGATCTTGGCCATACATTGTGTTATTGCTCAGGCGATGATCGTACGAGGTTTCCGAGGTGAGAGCAATGCTCATAAGATCTACTACTTATCGGATTCATCGTTAGGGTTTGCTGATTTCGTCGCATCGCTATTGCTCGTCTGTGTCACCTGCTGTGCTTTTTTGTCTGATCACTATCTCGTCTGAAGTTGTAATTAGGTCAAACAGAAGTTCCAGTACAAACATTCGATAATTGACGATCAACAAGCTACGAAAAATTGATAGTCTTATAGTCTTGTACCAAATCAAACAAATGCAAAGGCAATGTATTTACATTTCAGAAACTGCAACCAAATCAATCAATCAATCAATCATCGATCCGCACTGGATGTTGATGCTCAATGCTGATAGTCACCGAATCAATCCCGAGCAGGTTTGTTGTCACGATCGTCTTCTTCATCATCGATATCCCAACTCAAATCTTCATCTTCCTCAGCACAACTCAACCGCTTCCTCAAATCGACACGACTCACAGCTGCACCAACCTTTTCTCCATCACCATTGCTTCCAGTATCTTCAATCTCATCCCACCCCAGCTCCTCAACATCCATCGAAGCATCATCGGCCTTACCCGGTTCGACATTCTCCTCCTCCACCTTCTTACTGCTGCTTTGTTCATCTAAAGATCCAGCATTGATTCCAGGATGAACATTCTCATCTCCAATCTCAGCACTTTCTCTTCTGCCACCACTGCTAGCTTCATCGATCAGCACAGAGGTCTTGTTCTTAACAGCTGTATCGTGTTCTTCATCATCATCGTCATCGAAATCCCAGCTCAAATCCTCTTCCTGTGCAGATATGGCACGCTTCACAATCTTAGCTCTAGCCTCCTCAGCTTCCTTCAGCTTCTGCACTCTGTAGAAATACCTGTTCCAGAAAGTTTCAATGTTCACCTTACTAGGCATAACCTCATCGTAAATCTCCCTAACAACTTCATTCTCAGCCAACAGTTTCTCGATCTCCTCTCTTCTCAACTCCACAACAGAACCACGCAACCCTAATCTCCAATCATCATAACCTTCCTTATCATCCGGTTCAGTACAGTAAGTATTCAAGCTACTCTGAATCGCACGCAACTGCGCATCGTAGCGGCTGTAGGGTTTCACTTGCGCGCCTGACGAATCAGAGTCATGATCGTAGTAATGAGAATCAGAGGAGGCGGAAGCGTTACCGTGGTTGACGATCTGCGCCGTGGATTTCCAGACGGTGGCGCCGATGTCGTCGATCGCCTGGCCTACGGTCTCGAGCGATTCCTGAGCGGCGGAGGCGCTCGCTTCCAGAGAAGCGGGAAGGTCCTTGACGGCGCGAGAGGCGACCTCGCGGATCACGGCGGTCTCTTTCCTCAGGCCGGATCCCAGATCCTCCAGGTCGCGGCGGTAGGTATCGATGACGGACTCGGATTTAGTGGCGAGCTTTTGTATCATGACGGCGAAGGACCATGGATCGAGATTGGTGGTTGAGGTTGAGGGCGGCGGGTTGGAACCTGGATCGGAGGTGGAATCGGAGGCTGAGCTGGCTGGATTGGAGGCCGACGTCGGGGAATCCGGCGGGGTTAGGTCGTCGGAGAAGACGGTTTTGAAGAAATTCATCGGAGGAATTTGGGAGCGACGGAGGGAGAGGGAAATGGATAATATTATTATGGGACCTTAATTTAAATTTATATCATTACGAGGTATAAATTTTATGAAATTTCAAATCTACCCCCGAAATTTAAAAAATTGATGATTGTGTCTGTCCTTGTTTGTAAAAGATAAAAAATTTGGTACTATATGACAATGATTACTACTTTTTATTTATATTTCATCGTGCCCTTAATTCAGCAGCCATCTTCTTCTTCCTCCTGCAGTCGCAGAAACTTGAGCAGCTTCGACCTCTGCTTTCCGACGCCGTTTACGGCCACGCCGCCTACACCGACTCCGATTCAGGTAAGACTACAGCAGCGCCTTGTTCTATTTTATGGGTTGTTCCTCATTCTGCTTTTCTTCATTCATCCTCAAACTCTGTAAATACTCACTCTTGTTAATATGCCGCCATCGAGAACGTACTATGATGCGTCTTGTTCTATTGCTGTAAATTAAACTACTGTATTTGCAATAAATCCCATCCTTAAAACTGTACTGTATATAATATTACAGCTTTTAGGGTTATTGCAATAAACGAAACTGTTCCAATTGTTCCTATTGCTTAATGCTTAATCATATTACACTTGCACTAGCAGAATTAGGGTTGTTGTTAAATGGGAGTCTGTGATGGTGAGAGTTATTGTTAATTATTATTATTATTATTGAGTTGTGGAGCTGGAAGGTGATTAACTGATTTAGGGTTCTTTTGTATGGACCTCTTCTGAAGGGAGGTGGGATTTGACGATTTGGAAAAGGGTGAGAATTGCGACAGCCGGCCAAGCTTACAGTCCCATTGTCGAGCTGCAAATCGGCATCACAATTCCCAGTTCCTCATTCCTGATAGATTCATGGCCAGCATGGAAACCCTTGCAATGAATTTTCTAACTCCAGATGTCCTTGCCTCTGCCGATTTCTGCAACTCCATTTTATCTCGGTTCTCTACGTCGGAGCAAGAGGATCACCGGCACATGTGTGCAGTCATTGGGACTATCTCTCAGGAAATAAAAGAGCAGAATCTGCCATCTACACCCACTGCCTACTTTGGGGCAATCTCATCCTCTCTCAGCCGCCTGTCTTCAGAGCTTAGTCCTTCGCCTCACATTGTTGATGCTCTCGTTACTCTCCTCTCTCTGGTTCTCCCCCAGATTCCCGAAGCCACTTTGAAGAACAGGAGAGAGTTCTTGTCTGACCTCTTGCTGAAGGTTTTGAGACTGAATTCAGCAAGTGACGGCACCCTTGCTTCTGGCTTGAAATGTGTTTCTCTCCTCTTATTTAGAGATGGTGGCCATTGGGAGAATGATGTGGAACCACTGTACGGTGCTCTATTAGGGTTCATTGCTGATTCACGGCAAAAAGTGAGAAGGCAAACACACGTCTCCATTCGTGATGTCTTGCAACGATTTCAGGGGAAAGCAGTGCTGTCTCCCTTGAGTGATGGAATCACCAAGACATTGGAGAGGTTCCTTCTACTGATCGGGGGTTCAAAGGCTGGAACAGAGGACTCCAAAGTAGGAGCACAGCAGGTCCTTCACCTTTTGGATGCTCTTAAAGATTGTCTACCTGTTATGTCGATGAAGAGTGCGACTGCCATTCTCAAGTATTACGAGACGCTGCTTGGACTTCGCCAGCCAGTTGTTACGCGCCGCATAACAGATAGCCTGTACACACTATGCATACATCCAACTATGGATGTTTCGGCAGAAGTATTGCTTAAGCTGTTATGCTTGCTTGCTTCCGTTAGTGAAATATCAGTTGACAGCATTACTATAACTGCTCGATTGCTGGATGTTGGGATGCGAAAAGTATATGCTTTGAACCGTCAGATTTGCGTTGTTAAGCTGCCTTTTGTGTTTTCGGCGCTCAAAGGTGAAACCTCATTCTTTTTTCTTCTTCTGATCCTTTCAAGTAAGTTGCATGATGGTGATGATGTTTTATGTCTGGTAGATATTATGGAAATGGAGCACGAGGAGGCTATCTTTGCAGCCACAGAGGCATTCAGGAGTTTAATACAGACCTGTGTTGATGAAGACTTGATTAAGCAAGGGGTTGATCAAATCATGATGAACACTCAAAAGTTTGAGCCAACCATCATCGCAAAATTGTCTGCAATCATTGAAAGTTTGCTTACATATCAGTATGGGGCTGTTTGGGACATGGTGTTTCAGGTTGTCTCAGCGATGTTTGATAAGTTAGGTGAGGCCTTTTCCTGTTCTCAGTTCTCTGCCTCTTCTCTTTGTTGGACATTTTGTATAGCTGTGGTATTTGTATTTGGTAGGTCATCACTGTATTCTTCACTTTGCTCTGTGTTTTATTTATCTCTGTTAATTCTACTCACGCTATTACTAACAGGGTATTATTCAAGGAAATACCCCTCTTACTTTATGAACGGCACTTTGAAGAACTTAGCCGAGATGCAGAAGTTATCAGATGATGACTTTCCTTACAGGAAGCAGGTAATTGTATTTTTTGTTTTGTTTTGTAGTTGGTTTGAGTATTTGAGACTATTTTGTAGCAAGTTTGTTTGTGATCTTTATAACACGCAGTGTATTCACTAAGATCAAGTAGCCGTCTAAAAGTCTAATTACATAGGATGCAGGGGATGATAAATGGAAAGAAAGATGAGGAAAGATAGGATTTGGATTCTTCCATGGTTGATTTTAAAGGCAACATGTGATGCAAATTCACCTTACTGATAATTAACCATGTCCTCTTATGTAGCCAACTAATGAATTAGCGCACATTTAGCGGACGAGAGATGACTTTTCATTTAGTTTCAATTCACTATTGAGGACACATATAAGATTTCCACGAAGGATATATGATGCCAAGTTTGAATTGTAAAAGTAAGATTCCTGTTGAATTGATAGGGAGCTGTGGATACGTGGACAATTCATTTCAAAACAGATTCAATCTTTAATGGACTTTAACTTCTGTGCTTTATTCTATTTTCTGTTTACTTGAGTGCTCCTTGCAAGTCGATATAGATCCTTCATATATTATAGTCTTCACTAGGAGCAGCCTGATTTATGTCCAAGCATTCCGCCCTTATCTTAACCTGTGGACTTATTTGATGATTTACACAGTTGCATGAATGCATTGGTTCTGCCCTCGGTGCAATGGGTCCTGAAGCTTTTTTGAGTGTCCTACCTCTAAAACTGGAGGCCGATGACCTATCTGAGGTCAATGTATGGCTCTTTCCTATTATCAAGCAATATACTGTCGGTGCCCAGTTGAGCTTCTTTAGAAATACAATTTTCGGCGCTATTTCTATGATGAGGCAGAGATCGCTTGAGGTAGGAGGTTACCTCTTAAGCAATGCATTTTTTTTCTTATTAGTGGAGTATTTTACATGTACGTATAACTATTGCAGCTTGAGAGAGAAGGACGTATCATCTCAGCTAGAAGTGTTGACGCGCTTGCATACTCTTTATGGTCTTTGTTACCTTCTTTTTGCAACTATCCTTCAGATACTGCAGAAAGTTTCAAGGATATGGAAGAAGATTTGTGTACTGCCCTTCGCGAGGAACATGATGTTCGTGGAATACTGTGTTCCGCCTTGCAAATCCTTATTCATCAAAACAAGAATATACGAGATGGGAAAGATGATCTCTCAGATGCTGATATTAGTATAGCTAAACAGATAGCTCTAGCCCAATACACTTGTGATGTTGCAAATCAAAATTTGAGAGTGCTGCGATCATCTTCTCGCAAGCTGTTACCAGTTTTGTCAGGAATACTTCTTGACTCTGCAAAAGATGATGGTGGTTGTTTGCAGGTGAGTCAATTCTTTGTTTTTCTATGTCATGTTGGCATGTATTTTCATGGTTATGCTCTGTACGTTTGTTAGTTACAATTAAATCTTGTGCTTACTCTACACTGTAGTCTACAATATATGATTTTTCTTTCCTCTGCAGTCTACAATATCTGATTTTGCTTCACTAGCTGCTGAAGATGGAAGTACAAGGGATGTAGTTTCACACAGATTCTTGGTTACAATGAAAATGCTTTTGAATGCTCCAGAGCATGCAGGGCAAGTGGGAAGGTCCAGAAATTCTAATGCTATGTTGGTTGATGATTCAACAAATGGAAAGTCATCATCAATTGAAAGGTTGTTTTCTTCTTTAAGTGTTTGTTGATTCTAATATTTCTTATTGTCTGTATTGTTTGGAAGTAGCAGATCTACTCCCAAGCCCCACAAAATAAGTCATTCCCGTACAACAAACTAGTCCAATATATTCTGATGGCCTTTATTGCAGGGCTCGACTGTTTGATCTGGCATCTTCACTTCTTCCCGGATTGAAAGAAAAAGAGGTTCAAGTTCTATTTAGTGCCGTGCAAACTGCATTGAAGGTCCGTGAGTTCTGAGTTAGTTTCCCAGTGAGGATTGGCTGAAATAATACTTTGGTTGATTAAACTGATCCACAAAATGTTAATATCCAAAAATCTAATTGACAAGACTTAGTTGATTGGCTTTAAGCGTGGATAAGCAATGTGGTTGGTGAAACTTAGGTTGATTGACCACTTGCTTCTAAATGTGAGGCCACTTGGACTTGCCATGCTGCAGAACATGTAAAGCATTTGGAAGAATTTTAAATTTTCCTTGTGCTCAGTCCAAGAACATAGACTTTGCAAATCTGTAGCAGCCATGTTATAACAGAGTTGATGTCATTAGCTCTTGTTTATGATTAGCTTAAGTATGTAACTGAATGAACTTCTGAAAAGGAATTATGATTTAGTTCCATCGACCTCCACTAGGATAACTCTGTGAGTTATTGGTGCATGTTTTGGTTTTAGGAATTAAATTCGGTAGTGAATACAGATAATATTGGCAGAACTGACAAACTTAACTGCATGATGCAAGTTTTGTTGAGGTGATGCATACTGATGGTATGATGCTCGTGTATTCTTTTTTAATCTACAGGACCCTGACGGTTCAATACAAAAAAAAGGATACAAAGTACTTTCTTTGCTTCTCCAGGTATACTGCTAAATAGTATGCTGTCTTGGATTTGCTTACCTAGATTCGTTCCTGGAAGTTCTACATTTTTGTTGAACTAGAAATCTATGTGGAGTAGTTAATTGCTTCTCTGAGTAAGTCCCTAGCAGTAAATCTTGTGTCTTGTCTCTCTTGCTTATGTGTGGCAGTGAACATAATAATCCTCATGTATTTTAGTTGATCAGACCTAGGTTCCCTATCAATATTCACCAACACAAAGCTACTTGCTACTAGTTTATGCTTTCAGTTTTCTTGTTGCTACTTTTGGACTCATTGTCTGCTCTTTTGGTGATGTCAGAATGGTTTCCCGGCATCAAGCTTGGATAAACTACAGGAACTCATGATCGAACTGCTGCCCTCTTGCCACTTTTCTGCCAAGCGTCACAGACTCGATTGTTTGTATTTTCTAATTGTTGATGTTTCCAAGGTTGGGCCCTTAACTCGTATTGTAGTGCTTCGGAGCTGCTCTAACCATGGACTCGTAGTTGATTGTTTCTTTTATGATTGCAGGGAGTGTCTGAGCAGAGACGGCATAACATTCTTACTTCATTCCTCACTGAGATAATACTGGCTTTGAAAGAGGTACGTGCTAGCAAGCTGTGGTTTGTCTTGTGTTGTGGGTACGGTGGCATTTTTATCGATGAATGGTGATATGTTCTTGCATCTTTTAACTGTGTTTTGTCTTATATGTTTTAGAGCATCTCTGTGATTTCATTTCCTCTGCATTGTTTGTGGGACGAGTACGTAGATGTGATATTAATTTCTGATTTTACCAGGCCTTTACTTGGTAAGGGTGCAATAGAAGTTTGTTATCAATGGTGTGTTTTTGCAAGGTCTTGGTGGATTTTTCTGGCTTCTACTCATAAATTTAGTTGACGAACAACTTAACTAATAATCTGGAATTTATCGTAGGTTTTATTTCACTTCTGCTGGCTTTGTCATGATGATTTTGTATAACTGCATGCTGCAATTAAAAGCTCTTTAATTGAAACAAATTTGCACATCTTCAGACTTCTTGCTTTTAAAGATTTTTGGCCCCTGCCTGAAAGTTTCCTTCTGATGGTTGTGGAACAGGCAAACAAGAAAACAAGAAATAGAGCTTATGATTTGCTTGTCCAGATTGGTCATGCATATGGAGATGAAGAGAGTGGTGGGAAAAGAGAGGATCTGTACAAGTTATTTAACATGGTACTGGTGCCTAAAACTTGTTCTAATTTTTATTCGTTGCATTTATGATATTCTCACGTGCATGAGGGTGTTTGGAATTGAAGTCATCACGTTCTTGTTACTCATGCCGTATGTAAGATATTATTTCTCTGTCGGTGTTAGATCAAATCAGTAGTATACATGGTGTTGACAGTTCGATATATTCTGTTGTTCTGTGTGCACAGGTCGCTGGAGGACTTGTGGGAGAAGCTCCTCATATGGTCAGTGCTGCAATGAAAGGGTTAGCCCGTCTGGCTTATGAGTTCTCGGACCTCATTTCTTCGGCTTTCACACTGCTTCCATCTACACTTCTCCTCCTTCAAAGAAAGAATCGTGAAATTATCAAGGTGAAGTGCTTCTACTCTGTTTGTATTGTTTAAATTCTAGTTTACTAGTTGTCGTTCTTTATATTCTCCTATAGCTTACTCGCTAGAAGGTTTAAGTTGAGTGGTATCATGCAGGCTAATTTAGGGTTGGTGAAGGTGCTAGTGGCCAAATCACAGGCCGATGGACTGCAAATTCATTTAGGAAGTATTGTAGAAGGCTTGATAAGGTGGCAAGATGACAGCAAGAGCCATTTCAAAGCAAAGGTACTTTTCCCTGCTTGTTCATCTGCCTATTTGTTTGGTTTAGTTGGTTATATTGCATATGAGGTACTACTTCTAGTAAGCAAGTTACTCTTTTAATACATCTTTTTAGGAAATAGTGTATGCTTGTCAACATCATGTAACCAAACAAATAGTCTAATTTGAAGACAAATGTTTGTGCAAATTGACTATGATGCATGATTATCAAGGGATTGATCCAGTGACGCAATCTCATAAATTCTTATAATTTGATGCGGTGGCATGACTTAGGTTAAGAATCTCCTAGAAATGCTGGTGAAGAAATGTGGCATGGAGGCCGTCAAGAGAGTGATGCCTGGGGAACATATGAAGCTTCTTACTAATATCCGGAAGGTTCGCTATTTGCTTTGATATACTGCACATAATTGTATTTTTTACCATCTATATTCTCTAAGTGTAGTTGCACACAGATAAAGGAGCGAAGAGAAAGGAAGCTTGCAACCAACTCGGAGGAAAATAAATCCCGACTGTCTAGAGCCACTACATCCAGGTATCGTGTCTTGATTAGTATTTTGTGTTTCGATGTTTGCTTTTCTTTTTTGCTTCGGGTCGACCCTTGGAGTTATGCAGATGATTCATCCTTTCCCATATGTGCATAACTAATTCATATTTACTGCATCCTCTTGGCCAGAATTTGAACTAGTCCTTTTTATATCTAAATTTTGAAGAGTTGACGGTATAATTGTCACGGTACATGGCTGTTTGGTTGTGATTCGGTCTGTCATGAGGTTTAATGTTCTGCTTAATATTATTTTTCCAGGTTAAGCAGATGGAACCATACAAGAATATTTTCTGATTCAGATGATGAAGAAATGGATGACAGTAGCAAGGCCTTGTCTCAGCTGAAGTCCAAGGCATCTGCATTACGGTCAGTTAAACTTGAATACTGTTAACTAGTCTAGGATACTTCTGTAGTACCTACTGCAGAGCATTGTGTTCTGATACCTGAAAATATATCCATCCAGGTCAAAGCGAAAGCGTACGTCAGACAAGAGTTTGACAGAAGACTTGTTCAGCCAGTTAGAGGACGAGCCACTTGATCTGCTTGATAGGAACAAAACAAGAGCATCTCTCCGATCGTCTGAACTCGAAAAAAGGAAATATGAACTAGACGATGAGCCAGAGATCAATGAGGAAGGACGTATGATAATTCACGAGGGGGAGAAACCAAAAAAAGGCAAGTTGGAAGCTTCTGAAACGGACTCGAAGAGTGAAGCAGGAAGTCGGGCATCAGCTGCAAAATCGTCAAGGACAATGCAGAAGAAGCGCAGGAAGACATCAGAGAGTGGATGGTCTTATACTGGGAAAGAGTATGGGAGCAAGAAGGCTGCTGGTGATGTGAAGCGGAAAGGGAAGCTTGAACCGTATGCGTATTGGCCACTTGATCGTAAGATGATGAGCCGTAGACCAGAACAAAGAGCGGCCGCAAGGAGAGGAATGTCTAGTGTGGTCAGAATGACCAAGAAGCTTGAAGGCAAGAGTGCATCAGGTGCACTCTCCATGAATCTAGGCCGTAAAAAGAAGAGCTTTAAAAGGAATAGCAGCAGTTAGAAGGCACATTCAATTCCAAGGATTTTGCATCAGCAGCAACATCCTTGTTCATTGTCTGTTACTGCATTTTGGGAACATCCTGTGAGATTTATATGGTAATATTATGGCTCATACTTTGGTAAAAAGCCAAAAAAACATTGGCTTTCACCTAAGTTTCGGGGTTATAACAGCGTGGTCACCTAACTTGATTTTGTAACAGAGCACTCATTTATGTTTGGGTCAGTTATTTTTGTAGGTATTGGTTTGATTTTTGAGTTTGATCAGTTTATTTTGAGAGTTCAATCGAGTTGATTAAGGAGATTAAAAGATATTATGTTTGATGATGTTGCATGTCAATTTGACCAAAATTGTTATCAAAATTGTTTAGTTCACAAAGGTTTGATATGTTGTAGGCCCAACACGGCATCGCACCGAGACACCTGGCTGCGCGCCAAGATGCCCGATACTCAGTCGCGGGCCGTGATGCCCGACGGCTGGCACATCACGGCCCGCGACTGGCACATCCTCTTGATGCTAGAAACTCATTACTATGAAACGTATTATAGAGTAGTCCTAATGATGTAACACAACCATTTCGTCACGTCATCGTAGACATGTTATAAAAAATATTCAACAGCCTGATTCAAATATAAATCTACACTCATCTAACTCATAAATTTTGTTCAAAATTAATCTAGTGAGTTAAAAGTGATTTAATTTTAGAATTGAATTAGTTTAAACTGAATTTAAAATGATATTTTTGATGACATGAGAAAAATGGTTGAAAAAATACATCATTAGGACTACATTGTAATCCGTTTCATAGTATTATGATCAGTAGGTAACATATTAAAGTTTTATGACGAATTTGTAACCTAGACGAAAAATACAGGGAAAAGATGGCGATCAAGATCAATCTCGGTCGAATAAAAATCCCTAATCCAAAGTTGATTTGGGAATTGAATTCCACTTTTTGGGGATTCCAAAAAGTCTCATTCACCTTAAGGTAAATCCAAAAGCAAAAGAAATTCCGCAGATATGGAGTTGGTGAGACCATCCATCACACAAAATTCTAAAATCTAAATCTGCTCAACGAAGAATTTGCATGTCTTCTTCTTCTTCCCTCGATCCACACCGAAAAGGGTAAACCCAGAAACGAGAACCCAATTAGATTCCCGCCGGAAGTTCCTTATTTTCCACCGGATTCACTGAAAAGCCCGCCGCCGACATGTCATTTTCATTCTTCAAGCCGTCGCGGCCGAAGACGCCGCAGGAGGTTGTGAGAGCAATCAAGGACAGCCTGACCGCTCTCGATACCAAAACCATCGTTGATCCTAAAGCCCTCGAGAAGGTAACCGGTTATTTGATAAGCTAGATTCGTTTTAGCTGGAAATTATGATGTTTCATTCAGGATGAAGAAAATTTTGGTGTTTTGGGCGTGATTGTGGTTCATGAATTGATGATCTGTTGCTCTAATTCTCTGGTTTTCATGATAATGGAGTAATGCCTAATGCTCATCATAGTATTTACATTTGCTGATCGAGCTAGCAGTTTACTGTAATGGTGTGAAGGAATCAGCTTCTGTTATTTCTCTGATTAATTGGAACTTCGACAGGCATCGGAAGAAGTCGAGAAGAACTTAGTGAATATGAGGAATATGCTTTCTGGGGATGGAGAGGCTGAACCGAACATGGAACAAGTTTCGCAGCTGGCTGTTGAAGTTTGCAAGGAGGATGTGCTTACACTTATGGTTCATGAGTTGCTCAATTTAGGATGGGCAGTAAGTGCTAACCTTAATGGAAGGTTTGTGTTTGTTTGGTTAGTGTTCGTCGTGTTAATTCTCGTATCTTGTTCCTTTTGACACAGGCGAGGAAAGATTTGGTACATTGCTGGTCAACATTGTTGAAGCATAAGGTTGAGTCGACGAATAGCTGTGTAGAATATATTGAGGATCATTTGGAATTACTCGATTTTCTCGTCGTAAGGTGACTCTGTGCATCTCTTTTATCTAACACATTAGCCTTTTACCTGAGAGAATATTTGTGGCACCATTCTTATATGAATTAACACAAAAAGTATTGATTTTTGTCGTAACTCTTAACCGAGACCTATCAATTGTTGAGGAAACGAACAGTACTTATGCTCAATGACCAAGTCAGTCTTAGCTTCTTCTGTTTCATATAAGTATTGAAAATCATCTTAAAGAACTCTGGTTATTGCTCAAGGTCTTTATCATTGCATAATTATCATATTCTGCATTACTACAAAGGACTTATAGTCGTCTCTTTGAATCAGCTATGACAGCAAAGAAATTGCTCAGAATTGTGGACTTATGCTAAGGGAATGCATCAAATTTCCGTCACTTGCAAAGTAAGACATTCAAACCATTTGTTCCTTTAGTATTTCTGAAAAATCTGAACTTGTTGCTCACTTGCTCTATTGCTGCTCTTTGTAGCTGTCAAATTTCAACTTTTCATACTGTCGAATTTTTGTAGTGGTCTTTCAGATACATATTAGAGTCGGCAAGCTTTGAGTTGTTTTTCAAATTTGTGGAGTTGCCAAACTTTGATGTTGCTTCTGATGCCTTCTCCACTTTCAAGGTTAGTCCCCGAGTCTTTCAGTTCTAATGCTTTCAAGTTGTTTTACCTGTTAATCGCTTATTCCCAGTTATACTCACTTGATCACATATGCTTCAATGGCTTATCAGGATTTGCTCAGTAAACATGATACCATAGTTGCAGAATATCTTACTGTACATTACGAAGAGGTAAACTTTCTGATAAGCTTAATAATCAAATAAGGATGCACCCAACTAGTATGTTTGCATGAACATCATAGACTAGAAATATATTCATTTGTGTATGGTAAGAAAACTCTCTGAATTGACATTTCTGCTTTGGCTATAGGCTCTACTATTATGGTATGAACCATATATACCGTATTAAGTTCATACGTCATTTTCATCTTCCAGCTTGCCATATCTGAAACTGTTTAGGAATCTCTCTTCAAAACTATAGCTCATTTTGTACACTTTCGATTTTATCTGCCATTTCATCTTTTGCAAAACTGACGTATGGAATTCATACGTTCATCTAAAAAGTGTAGCTCATTCTGCTCTTTTTTGTGTTGCATGGGTAATAAGGAGCTCTTATCTAATGCCCTTTTATTGTGTTTTCTAGTTCTTTGATCTATATGAGAAGCTTTTGACATCTCCTAATTATGTAACCAGGAGGCAGTCGATTAAGGTTAGTTCCAAAAATCTGAAGTTAATGAAGTTTTGGCCTTGCTTAAGAATCGTTCTATCATTGATCTAATTGTTTTTTTTTCTGTGTATTTAGCTTCTCTCTGAGTTCCTTTTCGAACCTCCGAGTTCCAGCATAATGAAGCGCTTTATTCTCGAAGTTCATTACCTAAAAGTTATGATGACATTACTAAGGGTACTAAATCCTGTCCTTTCTTTGATTCCGAAATAATTTTTCCCATTTTAATCATCAATGGGAACTAAGTGTTTCAGCTTTTTAGCAACAATGTTCTCATTGGGTCAGAACCGTCGCTTTTGTTCGCCTCCATCAGTTTGATCGTCTCTGCTTTATGTTTTATCTGACGAATATCTGTTTCTTGGATGATGCGAAACCATGCACCATATGTCTTATTGTTCGTAGTATCTGTAGGTTTACTAATAGAAGGTGCTTGAGTCCACTGCTGCTCCACGAAATGGCTATCGTATGAGAGGTGTCGTAGTTAGTGCAGTACCTATCTATTCCCTAGTCAGAATGTAGAGAAGAATTAATGATGACTAGAAAACGAGTTGATCATTCGAGAATCACGCCTAGAAGAAATTATTTGCTATAGAATCTGTGTCCTATATTTGGCTACTAAAGCTTGCATAGTTTTATCCAGTGCTTCTTACAAATCCGTCTGTCATGTTTCTGAACAGGACTCGAGTAAAACGATCCAGATCTATGCTTTCCACGTTTTCAAGGTACATTTCCCGATATCTCCTGAAGATTCCGAATTCTTTCCCAGCTAGTGTTTCCTACCTTCTCCAGTAGCATCTGTGACAGTGCTGGTGTTTTAACATGCAGGTCTTTGTTGCCAATCCGAACAAGCCACAAGAAGTGAAAATGATACTGGCGAGAAACCACGAAAAACTGGTGGAACTGCTTATCGACCTCTCAGTCGGGAAAGGTAACAAAAACCCCGGGTCTGATCAAAATGTCTTCAGGTCTTAAATCCCTCCTCAAATCCTCCATTTGCTTCTGTTAATTCGACAGGTGCCGAGGACGAACAGTTTGAAGAGGAGAAGGAAATGATCATCAAGGAAATCTCGAGACTATCTCGTGTGCCTAATCTTCTCAACGGTTAAGCTCGTGTCATCCCTGTCGACTTTGTTTCGTTCTGCTGCTATTGTCCATGCTTAAGAAGTCTATATAAGTTATTCTATGTCCTATGATGCTGAATTGGTGTTTAGGTTTATGAGCCTGTAACTGTGAAATTGGTGTTCATGAATTTGCTGTCAACACCTTGTAATTTAAATTTTTGTGATAATCTCAAAGAGTTTGAACAGAAGGTAATAAGGTTTTGTTGACGAGACAAGCTGCTCGGTATTCTCTACTAAGAATTTTTTTAAGAACTCGGCTCGATGTTAAATGATTCGAGCTTAAGCCAATCATGGCTTGGCTCGTGACTGGTGGGTTGTTCGTGATATGGTGAAGGGGATAGCGATATGGGAATCGATTAGTGAGTGGAGCGACGGTAGAAGGAACAAGGCCATGATCGACGGTGCAGCACTCAATTGAAGGTATTGTGCACGACTTGACCGAGTTTGGAACCATTATCGTCAAGGGTAGGTCGTTGCTGGTATATCAACCACATATGAAAGTGGGTTTTGTTCGGAGGAGTGGGAATACAGTTGCTCATAACCGATAGTCTCGGCTGACATTGTAATAGGATCAGAAGCTCCAAACTGACTTTGTAACTCGTTACGTGACGTTTGCATTTTGAGGCATTAATATATAATATAATACGCAATCTTAAAAAAAAAAAAAAAAGTAAAAAACATGACATAAAGAAAGAAAGGTACAAATATGGATTTCTTGACTTACCCAATAACTCCCTATTTTCTAACAAATATCAATTTCATCCTCCAAGTTTCACGTCTCTCTATATTTTCCAATTTCTTCTCATTCACGTCTCTAGATTTTTAATTGAAAATTATACTTGAATTAAGAAAATTATGTTAATTTTTTTAAAAATACTTTGTCAAAATTCTCAAATTGTTCCCTCTAATTTGGGCATTTCGATTAAAAGAGGGCTAACATTTTTCACCATACTCTTCGCTACACCTCCCCAATTTTTCTCTCTGACCAACTCTTCATCTCTCCTAAATTTTGGTTCAAAACTAAATCTAGCATTGAGTTAGATTGATTTAATTTTAGATTAATCAGTTTAAGCTAAATTTTAAATTATATTTTCAATGACATGTCAATGGTGACGTGACAAAATGGATGAAAAAGCACACGGACGACATACTACTTTGTAACTTGTTTCATAGTAATAAGACCACTTTGTAATTCCGAAACATATTAATTACATGAGCCAATTATTATACAAATGTATTGTTATATTAGTTTTGCACACAACACATTATATTTAAATCATATTCTTACACAACTTAAAGAATAATCATATGATCTAACTTATTAAATTTCTCTTCACACCACACAAATTTTTAAGTTTTAACAATATAATCACGCATTTTAGGACCGTTTCGTTGACGGAATTGGGTTCCAATTCTCAGTGTCCCGAAAATTGAAATCCAATTCTCAGGCCGAATTTCATCAACCAAACATAGCCAGCGAAGCAACATGTGCATGCATGGGAACCCACGTATCATCATATAGCGTACTTGTTTGTTCATGATCAACCGGCAGCAATTGTGTCTGCATGTTCTTGCACAACCTTCCATGCATCAACCACGTGTCGAGTCTCTGTAAGCGTAGCGCCGACAGCAAATCGAATCATGTAGATTCCTCCAGCGACAACATGGGTCATGAACACCCGACCCGACTCGTTGATCGACTGAAGCAACTTCATGTTCATCTCATTATTAGCGTAGTCGGCGGCGGCGGCGGCCGTTTGTTGTTGTGATCCCGTCGACGGTAACATCCTAAAACAAACCAAGGAGAAATGACACGGGACGACCAGTTCAAATCTCTTGTCCGAGGACACAAGTTGCATGAAAATCTGTGCCATGCTGACGTGGCTCCTGATGAAGTTACGAAGGGCGGCTACTCCGTAGCTGCGAAGCACGATCCATAGCTTGAGAGATCGAAACCTTCTGCTCAAAGTCACCTGCGTGGGTCATGTCGGATAATTCGGTCATTAACTGATTAAAATCGGGTTAGTTGACCGATGATCGGCCTAATTAAAAAAAAAATTGACTTTGACCTTTTAGCTTAAGTTAACCTACCATTTTGAACGACAATGACCGAATTAATCTATTTTTAACCTTAAAATTTTATGTAAATTGAACAATATTGTAAAATAAATTATACATTATGCAAATAACATTACAATTTTTTTTTTACCTTTAGCTACTACAAAATTATAACGTCATGAAATGCAGTAGTAAATAGTTGATGTTTGCTACGACAATCACTATTTCATGATAGTAATTTGCAGTAGCAAATACTATTGCCACACCACTATTCGACGGGATGCTGAGTAGTGATGTCGTAGCAAATATCAACTATATTTGCTATTGCAAATTACTACATGAAATAGTGATTGTCGTAGCAAATATCAACTATTTGCTACAGCATTTCATGCCGTTGTAATTTTGTAGTAGCTAAATATAAAAAAAAAAATTGTAGTGTAAGCAAGAGCAATAAACTCATTATCCATTAATATTGTTCCTGTTAACCGACTTGCTAAAAAAATGTTTAACCATCTCAATCGATCGATCAATTAACCAGTTAACCAATTTTGGTCGGTAATCAATTTTGACCATTAACTTAACTGAATTGCCCTTATCTAGCTACCTGCCAGTCTTTGAAGTCAACGACGTCCCCGGAATCAGAAGCATGGTTCTTGAGGTATCGGGATTGGTGGATAGAGACTTGGTCAATGCATTCGGGTTTTTCAACCACAGGCAACAACAGTCTAGCGTGGTTAGCATCCATTTGGTGCGTTAAGGCTGAACGATTCCACACCTTCGACTCTCAATGTAATGTCGAAACTCGGGACAAATACACGCGCTCCCAGCGTAAGCTGCATCCACGTGGATCCACAACCCATGCTTATTCGCCACATGACATATCGCTCCCAGCGGGTCCACCGCCCTGTAGGGGGTCCCCACCGTTGCACACAAGAACAACGGCACAAACTCATTTTCCAAGTCCAAAAGGATTGCGGACTCAGAGACTCCGGAGCCATCCCGAACGACGTGGCTTTCGTCGTAGGGATGACTCGAACGTCCCGGACTTGATCCCGTCGATCTGAGCAGCCTTCTGGAAAGCACAATGTGTTTGGTCGGAACAGTAAACACCAGTTTCTCAAGTGTAACCACCACCACCTCCGACGACAGCTTTTGGTCTCTGGCGGCGACAAAGGGTGGCGAGAAGAGCCTCGCAAGGTGTACCCATGATGACCCCGCCGCCGCCAGTGCCGCCGGAGAAAAGGAAGGTCGGGGGAGGTTAAGCATTTTGCCAACCAGTCAATCACAATAATCTCGAGCTCGGTAGCGCAGGAGACGCAACCCAACTGACCTACACGTTGAACCTGCGGCGAGCAATTCGCCGACGAAACGGCGGTGCTTGAGGTGCAAGGGAAGTAAGCAAGTGGTTTGGGTGCTGCCAATGAGTGATTCCAGGAATTATATGCTTTTGGATATCGCTTATGATGTCGTCGATGGGTTCGCCGGTGTAAGGAGCGGATTCCGGAGGATCGTCGGAGGTAACCCGGCTCGACTTGGCTAAGCACGGATATTGCTCTATGTTTTTGTAGTAGTCGGCTATGAAGTCTACCATCATGTGGCCCTGGCGGCGCAACTCTTCGGGGTTCAACGGCGTTTTCGACATCGATCGTCGTTCGTTGCAGAGCATATTGGAAACAAGTGTGGAGTCTGGGATGCTCTCGGCTATTATATAGGGCAAATTTTCATACTATATATTGGTCAATACCAAAACACATGCAAATGATTTTTTTTTCTTCTTCGAGATATCAAAAAATTAAAAGCTCCAAATTAGGCAATTTCTGTGTATGTACTATGTGATATATATCTTGGGGTGGAAGTTTGGGATTGGAATTAGGAATTTCGTTGTCGTTTTAAATTTTTGAATTTGTTTTAACTCGTCAAATTGGATGTAACATTGATCTCAACCTTTTCTACAAGAAATTAAGAAATTGTCCGCTTTGAGTCTAGGCAGTCACGAATTTACTTTTGTGTGCATTATGTGGTGATCTTCTTAGAAGGTCATCTATCTCTGGCTGTTCCACCCTGAGTCCGTTTAACTTTGGATATTTTACAAAAACTCCTCCATTACACCCCCAATCAAAATGCTTTTTGTTGGTTAAGGATGAATTGTTTCTCACAGCCCATGGATCTCTACCGTACTTTGTTGATGTGGGATTCGCCTAGGATGTTACATTTTAGATATATGAGTTCGGGTTTGGGAATTTTAAAATGGGATTCGGGAAAAACATTTGGGAACGTGAATCCCAAATACCAAATTAGTTATAAAAAGTTACTCAATTCTCAAAAAACTTCAAGACTTTAAATATTTACAAGTTAGGTTTTCAAACTTCTCAAAAAAAATTGGGAAAAAATTAAACACTTTAATTTGAAATCCCATTCCCAAATTAAAATTCCCGAAACCAAATCAAAATTCTCAAATAAAATTCAGAAATGAAAATGAGACATTAAGTTTGGGATTTCGAATTCACTTTAAAAATTAGGGAACGAGGTCTCATTCCCGTCTCAATTCCACACCTATACTTGATACTCATGCATACATGTCCTCTATACAAAACACATGCAAATGATTTATTCAGATATGAAATTACAAGTTCCAAATAAGGCTATTTCAGCATGGGTATACCAAAACACATGCAATATTATTAATGTTTTTTTAATGATTGGTGTGAATTTGAACGTATCTTATTCATGAAGATGTAATTATTTCAACAATAGACTACAGTCTTCCACATTTTTTTTTCGATAAAAATTAGAAGATCCACCAATAGGCAATTTCTAGCTGATTTATGTTATTGAAAGATGAAGTGATATGGTGAAGTACGAATGATACACAAATTGTAGTAGAGAAGAAAATGCAAGGAGAAGGAATAAAACTTAGATCTTCAGACAAAGTTCAAACAAGGGCGTTGATGTTCCACGACTATTTGTCTATCACTAATGTTACTCGTGAGACACATATGTTCTAGTAGAATTGTTGTCAGTAAGATCATGGAATGCTTGCTACACTGTATTGCTTCGCTCCAATCAAATTGTCGATCCTCTAATAAGATATTCATCTTGTGCACAACGAACTCCTAAATAAATACTTAAGTCGCATGTTTGCTGATGATGAGATTTTTAAGCCCCAACACCAAATAAACCTGAGAGATCTCAGAGTCGTATTCCCACGGGTCTACTCGAGCTACCTTACTCAGTTTAGTTCTGCTAGTCAGCTAAATCGTTTTGATCGAAGTTTGATTAATTTAGAAAAATGTAAAAACTAACTAATAACTAAAACACAAATTAACAAGTAGGATCAACGATGGGGAAAGGTCTTGCTTGGGTTTGTATCCTTCTAAGAAATTATGAGAAAATGCAGCTACAGAACTAGCAGGAAATGGATGACAATCAGTTTCAGGTTCTAAGGGTTGGGTCAGTCAACTCTACAACCAAGAACCACCTGCAACACACCCTAACTCGCATTCAACCAATAATCCAATAGCAAACTGAACAGAAACCCTAAAGCAAGAGAAGTGCAAAAACCTCGAATTACAGAGAAGTCTAAGAACGGGGCGACAAGATAATAAAATGGATCATCAATCATCATTAATCCACAATCCAATTCAACGTATCAACTCATAATCTCAAAGAAATCAACAAAACCCAAACAAGAAAAAGAAAACTCAGCTACTCATGAGAGAAATCAGAAAGAACGCTGCAAACCGCCGATTCATCAAGGTTGGCCTTGATTCCTCCGAGCTGAGCTGCTCTGCTGTCATCTCCCAACTTCGCTGCTTTATCTCTTCCCCTCTGCTGGCCGAAGCCAACTTCTCCCTAATTGCGTAGATTATGATGATTGGCACTTTGATAAATAAATCAAAGGGTGGGATTAATAAATCCTTCTTCTCATAATGACGTGTGATGAATATTTGGATCCATTTCTTTTATTCCCCCATAAGCTCAAATAATCCCTATGCATATTTGGTAAATCAACTCGAGTTCGATCTCCAACATTGTATATATCCTGTCCTGAAATGCATCAAAAACATGCAAAGGGACATAAAACGGCCCAAAGGCCAAACAGTACGAAATTCACGCAAAATCATGCAAAATGGTCAAGTAGAGTACGAAAAATGTCGTCTAATGAGGGAATGAATACGCCAATAATAAGACGCATCATTTGCTATATAGGAGGTAGTATTTCACGCATGATTTGGAAGTTATAATTTGTAAAATCTGGTGGAATCACCAACCACATGTTTTCGTCTAATACCGTTTGATCAAAATTTCACAGAATTCAATTCGTTTGGAGCACAAATCCGCCATTTAAAGAATTTTTTTCCCAATTTCACCTCGTGGCTATCAAATTCAGTTCTCGGACAAATGGGAACAAATTAACTTCTAAATTTTACCAATTTCGATTACCTTTTTCTTCGTGAAAAACAAAAAATTCAATTCCAACTAAATTATCAAATTTCTCTTCAATTTGATTACTCTAGATTTTGAAATCCATAGTGATGGCTCTGATTCCGTTTTGGATGATTTTTCTTTCAGGAAAAAAAAAATAGATAAACTAATACCACGTGTCCGATTTGAGTTGGAAAAAAAATACCACGTGTCCGACAGGGAAGGGTAATTACAACTGACCGTAATTACGTTTAAAATGCAGGGGCATTCCCGGGAAAACACCCCGCGAAAATATATACCTTGTCCCATTCCTCCGGCTACCCACTTCCACCGATTGTAAAATAAAAAATGCCACCGTCCCGATCTCCGGCGCTCTTTCCGGCGACCAACTTCTCATCCTCTTCCTCCAATCGCCGTCCGGCTCAGAATTTCTGAATTCTCCCTCCTTCTCCTTATCCTCATCAGCCGCAAAGAATCATGCGAGGCCACGATTGGATCAACACGCTCTTCCCCGACGAAATCATCCTCGAGATCTTCCGCCGCCTCGATTCCAAGCAGGCTCGCGACGCCTGCTCCATCGTCTGCAAGCGGTGGCTCGCCTTAGAGCGGCTAAGCCGGACCACTCTGCGGATCGGCGCTTCCGGTAACCCGGATTTCTTCATCCATCTCCTCTCGACCCGTTTCCCCAATATCAAAACCATCCACATTGACGAGCGGCTATCTATTTCTCTCCCCGTACAGCTCGTACGCCTTTGCCCTTTAATCGAATTGAAATTTGGTGATTTTGATTGCTTATTCGATTGTTTTGTTGAAATTTGGGGATTGTTTTGTTTTCGTCGTTTTAGGGACGGAAGAGAAGAAAATGGATCAATGGGTCGTACTTCAAGCTGCGCAGCATGTTTCAAGAGGATCTTCCTGATTCTGAGCAATTCGATTCGTTTTGTTTGTCTGATGGTGGATTGATTACCCTCAGTGATCAATTCCCAGGTCTTGAACATTTGAGCTTGATATGGTGTTCCAATATTTCAAGCTTGGGTTTAGTTTCTCTTGCCCTGAAATGTTCGCTCTTGAAATCTCTTGATTTGCAGGTAAAGTTCCCTTTTTGAATGTTGATCACTAAGTGCATTTGCATCAATGTCCATGAATGCATCAATAGCTTCATATGTTTGGTCTCTCAGAACCTGTGATTTGAATGTTGACAAAGCTCCCTTTTTCCTTATCCTTTTACAGAAGATTTCCATTCTCAGTTCATGAACCAATACTTAAGATAGAATGAATGGTTATTGATGTTATGCGTGAGTCTAGTTTAGTAGGCCTTCCTGTTCTTCTGTTTTCCTTCCTTAATTGTTGCGTTCTACTGTTGAAAATGGTTTGTTTTCACTTCTTGAATCAGCATCTGGATTCTGGAGTGTGCCAATCGGTTTTAGTTTCCTTAACGTGTTGCATTAGGCTCTTTTTGAAGTGGCTTGACAATGATCTATGTTATGATACAGAATAAATGACTGGTGTGCTGCATTTACCGGACTGGTAATGATTAATCCTCCCCCTTTCAGGGTTGCTATGTTGGCGATGGCGGTCTGGCTGCTGTTGGAAAATGCTGTAAGCAACTAGAGGAGCTAAATTTGCGGTTTTGCGAAGGATTGAGCGACATGGGCCTGGTCGAGTTAGCTGAAGGCAGTAGGATGTCGTTAAAGACTCTTGGAGTTGCAGCTTGTGCAAAAATAACGGACAAATCGTTGGCAGCAGTGGGTTTATACTGCAAAGCCCTAGAAACGTTGTCGCTGGATTCCGAATTCATCCAGAATGATGGGGTCCTTGCCATTGCTAAAGGATGCGCTCTTCTGAAAGTTTTGAAGCTGCAATGTATCAATGTTACTGATGACGCTCTTATAGCTGTAGGGAAGTATTCTACATCACTGGAGGTGTTGGCTTTGTACAGCTTCCAGCGGTTTACCGACAGGTAAGCTCTCTTTTGATAGGCAATGCAACTATTGGTTGATTAACCGGGAACTACAATTGAAACAAACTAACTAAAAGGAAGGTTGATCTTTGTTGTGGTAAGTTTTATCCCTGTATATAAGTGGCACGAATAGTGACGTTTGACTGTCGATTTTACATTGCAGGGGCTTGTTTGCTATCGGAGATGGATGTAAGAAGTTGAAGAATCTTACTCTTAGCGACTGCTATTTCCTCAGTGACCAGGGTTTAGAATCAATTGCCACTGGTTGTAAAGAACTCACACATCTTGAAGTCAACGGTTGCCACAACATCGGAACCATGGGATTGGAGGCCATTGGAACATCATGCACGTATGTTCTCTTACCCTTTTCTGAATCTGAGTCGTATCATAGATCCGTTTATTTGATTTGCCTTATTTTACCGAGTTGACAAACCAATTCTTGCAACGGTTTCCAGGCGCCTTACCGAGTTGTCATTGTTATACTGCCAAAGGGTTGGTGATAATGCTCTTCATGAAATCGGAAAAGGTTGCAAGTTATTGGAGGCTCTTCACTTGGTAGATTGTTCCAGCATTGGAGATGAAGCCATTTGTAGCATAGCTAAAGGGTGCACAAATTTAAAGAAACTCCACATCCGTCGGTGTTATGAGGTTCGTTTCTCTATCACGCATTCCTATTTCGATCGTTTCTCTCCGTATACTCGTACATCCAAGATCCCTTGGTTAAAGAAACCCTTTTCTAATATGATTTATAACTACACTAAGCTCTTGTCCACTATACCATTGGTTGAAATCTGGAAAAGATTGCCTTTTTCGATCTGGTTGATAGTTGTTACGAGTAAGACTGTCAAAATGTATCTGCTGTACTACTATGGATCCGGGACTGATTTCTTCTTTGTACTTACTTTCTCCTTCTCCACAGGTTGGGAACAAAGGTATCATGGCCGTGGGCGAGAACTGTAAATTGCTCGAAGATCTCAGCCTTAGGTTCTGCGATAGGTAAAGTAACTCTCGGCATCAGTTCCTTCGATTTAGCATCCTTCCAATGCCGTGTTGATCTGTATACTTTCTTTTCCGGTCAGGGTGGGAGATGACGCCCTTGTCTCCATCGGCCAATGCCACTCCCTCCAAACCCTAAACGTCAGCGGCTGCCATCAAATCGGCGACATCGGGATCACAGCAATCGCAAGAGGCTGCCCAGAACTTAGTTACCTCGACGTGAGCGTTCTCCAGGTAACGCATCCCTCCCACCATTTCCCTCGATGCCCCATGAACGAAAAAACGAAAAAGGATCAAACTTTTCTCATGAACAGAACCTGGGCGACATGGCACTCGCTGAGCTAGGAGAAGGGTGTCCATCCCTGAAAGAGATAGTGATCTCGCACTGCCGTTCGATCACCGATGTCGGACTCTCCCATCTCGCCAGGAGCTGCGGGATGCTCGAGTCGTGCCACGTAGTTTACTGCCCCGGTGTGACTGCCAGCGGCGTGGCCACCGTGGTATCCGGGTGCCAGAACATCAAGAAGGTGCTGGTCGAGAAGTGGAAGGTTAGCGAGAGGACCAAGCGCAGAGCTGGCTCGGTCATCTCCTACCTGTGCATCGATCTGTAATATAATCGCTAAGCTTGTTGTAGTAGAAAGAAATTCTGAGAAACTGAACTTTGAATTCCCTTAGGGGTCGTTTGTTTTGTTTGTTTTTGGAAACTTTGAATAAGTGTAGCTAAGTTGTGAGATGTGGTGTTTGTGTTTATAAGAAAGGATTAAATGGCAACTTTATCATATGTTCCAAACACAGCCTCGAATTTTGTTTAAATTGCGATCTACTACCTTTAAATTCGATTGAGAACAAAATTTCAGCTCAATTGGACCTTTGATGCTCCTGGGATCGAGGAGACGATCTTCGGGTTTTGTGAGTTTAGGGTTCTTGAAAACTGATGATTACAATGGGAAGCAGTTCAACACGATCGTGATAAGGCTCTATGGCGATATCTTGGTGCTTCCTTCGGTCCACAACCTCACAACACTTTAAAACGGTAGTCTAATTGAACGTTCTTCGATCATTTGACATCCAAACAACTCTCTCAAATTTGACCAGAGAGATCTTACTCAACTCGTCAACTAAGTTCTCGAACATCTTGCGAATTGAGTTTATTCATAGTGGTATACTAGTCTCGTGGACAATTCTGTCTAAGTTGGCGGCTCACGTGGGGCGTGGATGAAAAAAACAAACGGAGTTTTACAGAAATGACTACTCGGTTATCTTTCTTAAGATAGGTGATTAATATGGTAATTCTAAAATCCATATTATTGTATTAAATTGTTTTGAATAATTCATATTTTTCAATAAATGCTTTAGTTTCTATTTAAATCACTAATCTTAAACATGTCTTAACTATTAATTATTAGCTATTAATTAAAAGCTAGTTTAATTAACAGTTCAACTTAACGGCACATTTGAAAATCCGAGATCCCCCAAGTAGGAAGCAGGGCTCGAAAACGACGTCGGAAAATCGGTTCTCCGGACGAAACACAGACAGAGAGAAAAGAAGCTATCCGCCGCCTTCCTCCTCCGCGTCTCTTATCCCTTCGCCGATCTCTTCTGTGAAAGTGAATCTTACATCTGAGTACGGAAGCAGCGCCGCCGCCGGTGAAGAGTGGAAGTGACGAGGCGATGACCGGTGGTTGTAGCATCAGAGCTCTGTGGATCCTCAACAGCTTCGACACCGTCGTTTTCTCCAGGTATTTGTTCCGATTGAATGACCGATTCGGCTTATCGTTGATGCGATCGCTTTATTTTTTTTTATTTTTTTTTTGTTTCTGCGTCGTGATTAGGAGGTTTCCAGTGGTGGAGAAACGGTGGAAGGCGGCTTGCAAGG
Source organism: Linum lewisii (assembly GCA_034768395.1). NCBI lineage: Eukaryota > Viridiplantae > Streptophyta > Magnoliopsida > Malpighiales > Linaceae > Linum > Linum lewisii. The sequence goes on from CM068299.1 coordinate 1,088,957, forward strand.
TCGAAGAAGATCCTGTCAAGTGTGCTCTAGTTCCGATTCTTCCTAATGATTCTGAGCTCGCTGCTGCGTTTGGCGAAAGGAAGAGAAGGTAGAGTCAGTTCGTTTGTTAGCTCTTAGACATTTCTGATTATGATTTAAGTGATAAGCCTAGTGAACTCGTTAGTGTTGATTCTGGTAGGGAGGGATCCACACGAGGTTTTGGGATAAGAGTGACACAGTCAGCTCAAGGATCAGACTCTTGGGTTGATGATCCGATTACTCTTCATGTGATAAGTCTGCGGATCGGTGCAGACGAGGAAGAAGATAAGAAACTGCTGTGGCCATTGATTCTTCATGTGAAGGGTGCTTATTCCGTGGTTGTATTGCCACTGGTTGAGCCTAAGCATCTGAAGGCTTATGAGAAAATGTGCACGAAGCCTGGTTGTGGAGATGCTGTTGGTGAAGAAGCAAGTTTGTCTACTCTACTGCTTGATCTTCCTTCCATCACAGGGTATGGTAAGTTGCATGAATCCATGGTTTGATCTGTAGTCACTGCTCTGTGTCTTGGCTAAGTCAGCTTATAACTTTGCCTTCTGCTACTGTGTATTGTCTGTTGATTTTGTTATCATTACAGAGCTTTTATGGTGGCTCATGCTCTTGGCGACATTGTTACTGGTGATATGGTGGAACCTGAAGTAGTTGTTAGTGCGTCTCCTTCCGTGGGAGGATTATTGGATTCCTTGACGGGGAGCATAGGAATAACGGGTATTGCAGCAAGGGCGAAACCTGTTGCTGCACCAGTTGCAGCTGCTACCCCATTAGGCGCGGCTGCTATTGGATCTGTGGCATTAGATGCTCCAGGATCAAGATCTTTGGATAAAGATGCACTTCGGAATTTCATAAGCAATTCAATGCCTTTCGGTAAATACCTCTACCTCTGCTGAATCGCGGTATATGTTTGTTTAGTTGATCTGTATGTATTTCCTATCGATCTAATGGACAATTGTTATATACCCTTTTCAGGCACTCCCTTGGACCTTAACTATCTGAATATTTTTGCTATCAAAGCCAATGGCTTTTCTTCATCAGATTTGCCTCCAGCGGACCTCAAGCAGCCAGCATGGAAGCCATATCTGTACAAAGGGAAACAACGGATTCTTTTCACTATTCACGAGACAATACATGCTGCTATGTATGACAGGGATGACATTTCAGATACTATGTCAGTAGCAGGACAAATCAATTGCCGAGCAGAATTGGAGGGGATACCTGATGTGTCCGTCCCTCTAACAGGTCTAAACAAGAGCCATGTCGAGGTTTTATCTTTTAATCCATGTGCTCAAGTTCCAGAAACCGGCATGGATAAGCAGAGTGTGATGTTTTCACCTCCGATGGGAAATTTCGTTCTAGTCCGTTATCAGGCAAGCTGCAGGCTAGACCCTCCTGTAAAAGGATTCTACCAGCTGTCTATGGTCTCAGAAGATGAAGGTGCATTTTTGTTCAAGCTGGGCTTAATGGGAGGGTACAAGAGCCCCTTCTCAATCGAGTTTTGTACCGTTACAATGCCATTTCCAAGGAGGAGGGTTGTATCTGTTGAGGGGACACCCTCTATCGGTGTCGTTTCAAACACCGAGCACTCTGTTGAATGGAAAATCATTGCAAGTGGTCGGAGTCTCTCTGGGAAAACCATTGAAGCAAGTTTCCCCGGGACGGTTAAGTTTGCGCCCTTGCAGCTTCAGAGGCTACCGCCATCTAGGTCCGGGTCTCAGAATATTGCAGATGAGGACAGTGATGCCGAGGCAGATAATACAAACAACATGGTGAATGTGGATGAGTTCTTGATGGAGAAAATGAATAAGGATCTTCCTCCTGCAGACCTGGAAGAACCGTTCTGCTGGCAAGCATACAGCTATGCAAAGGTAAGCAAGTCTTTGTGTTGTTGTTGCAAGAGAAGTATTTTCCAGACTTTCACCAATGTATATTCTATTTAGGTATCATTCAAGGTCAGCGGGGCCTCACTGTCTGGAATTTCTATCGAGCCGAAATCTGTGAGTTCGATTCCGAATTCTCTTATAACAGCACATTTTATATTGTTCTGTAGATAGTAAGATGCTGTTAAACGTATAGTTTGATGAACTCAGAAGTCTTTTGTATCCAATGACTTGATTCAGGTGAGCATCTACCCAGCGGCCAAGGCCCCAGTAGAGTTCTCGACTCAGGTATGTTTGGTACTTGGTCTATTCTATTACTCGGTATTAGACTGAGGTCGTCGTAGTATACACAACGGTGGAATCAGGATTGTTGGAAACCCTAGACGAGATTTCAAGTCTAAATGTTAACTAATATAAAAACACTAGGCATGAACTTTGATTTCGTGAATTTTGCATTATGATGAAGTGGGACCCTAGGTTGGCTCACCCCAGTTTCGCCATTGAGTATAACAACTCAAGATAAAAGATTCACCGTATCCAATGCAGCCTCGGGTTCCCCATCTCAAAGCGATGAAATCCTATGTTAAATTCTCGAAATCGAAATTTATGCCCATCTTTTTCACATCAGTTGATACTTAGACTTGAAATCCTGCTCAGGGTTTCTGACCATCCTTCTATGTCGTGCCTAAACTAGATTGAGAACTAGAAACGACATGAACATTGCGTTCGTCCCTCATTGTTGTTTCAGGTCACTTGTGGGGATTACGTACTCTGGAACACGTTGGGGAATTGTCCATCAGCTCCTCAGACCTCGAAATTTTAGAACTTGTGACACAACGGTCAGGAAGAACAGAGACTGCGGTGCTCGAACCCTCTCAGCCAGCATCAATCGTTCTAACGTTCGGTCGTTCTTTCTGCGGTCGTTCTTATAGATACCAGACGTGAGATCTTCACACCGGACCAAGTTCAGGGTGAGTTTTTGCCATATGCTCTGTACCAAACCTTTGAATTCTTTACTTTGTGTTCAATCAATGGTGGCACAATTACTTCATGCTTTGAACCAAACATATCGTGTCCAGTAGGTCAACAATAGATCAGAAAGAGGACACAATATCGTGAAAAGAACGAATTTTTAAGCAATCACGACGTATAATTGCTACAGCCTCTAACTCTATTCAGCCAAGTTATCTAATACATAAACACCTATCATTTTCTTAGATCAATCTTCTTGTAGCTGCTTGATCCGTCTCCCATCAGCAAAATCATCCGAGTTAAGAAACTCGAATGATAAAAATCTTGATTGAATTAAACCCGAATTCTCTATATACTTACAAATTATAACCTATACAATCATAAACCCTAAACTATAAACAAGAAAATCGAAAAAATTAAAAAAAAAAATAGAAAAACCTTAGCCTTAATTGTTCTTTGTTTCTGCATTCCAACAAATAAAAACAAAACTCACCCTTTTCCCAAAAACTCATGTATAATATACGAAATTTCATTGATCAAATACGTATAGAGATACCCAAATGTATGTATTTTTGTATGTATGTATGTATCATCCCAAGTATCGAACAACAACAACAACAAAAAATTCAATAAAATCACTCTTCCAAAGCATGCTTGGATGAACGGTAAAGATCATAAGGAGCCCACAGGTAATCGACAATACACGGTTTCCTCGAGTCGAGCCTTAGCCACGGCTTCCCTTTCCCGCTCCAATGCAGCAGACTAATCGGTCCGGGGTGTAGATTCCTGCACCTCCCTTCGAAGTTGTCCCCTCCTAGTCCGTGTTGGTTCCACCGGTGATTGACTGCTTTGATGTTCCCTGCGAGGACCAGCAGGAACGGCGGGAGGGACCCTAGGTGGTAGATCCTCTCCCTCTTCTGGACAGCCATCCATTCCTCGACTTTTGTTGTGTACCCTCCTTCTCGCCACTTCTCGACGTCCATAACCATCACCCCGGTGTTGAAGTAGCAGGGCCTCCGCCCCTCGAATGTCCCCGACAGGTTTTTGTCTGACCAGAACCGGTCGGTGAAATACGGGGTGAAGTTCGCGTGGCAGTACTCCGGTGCTGCCACGACCTTGTCTTCCATGTCCACGTTCCACAGCTTGCCAATGTCGTCCACCACGATAATGTCCGAGTCGAAGTAGATGACCCTAGAAACATCCTGGGGCAAGATGTCAGCCAAGTAGATGCGCGCATAGTTCAAGGGCTGGTCCAATGCCTGCCGGATCGACCGCGAGATCTTCCCCCTAACCCTATTCGGGTTAAAGTGGTATATCCGAAACGGCAAGTAAGGAAACGTCTGGCTAATGCTAGAGGACAACTCCGACTCAAAATGTGCCGACAGGAAATGGAACGACAAGTTCTCAGGGCAGCTCGAGTGCTGCAACATTGACAATACAGCTGCCATCGTTCCCCTCAGGTAATTAATGTCAAGGGTCATCGCCACGTGAATGTTCGTCGTGGGCTCGCACTGGCGCTCGTTTCTAAACGAGGGTGCCTCCCGAAACAATGGGAGACCGGGAGTGCAGGAGGGTCTGCCAGCGATCTGAGTGACGGTGACATTAGCGGCAGACAGGAGGAGAAGAGACAGGAGGCCTAAAAGAGAAGAAAATCTCCAAATCAAGGCCATCCTGCCTGGGTTTTTCAGGATGTTCTTGAAGGGTATTTGGAAATATCTAAGGTTAAAGAACCATTTTATTAATTTTTTATGTGTTTTTGTTTTTTTTTTTTTGTTTTTTGTTTTTAATTGTTAGGAGTTTTGCCAACAAAGAAAAAAAGGGTTATTAGGGAAAAGGGGGAAAAAGAGTTGGAAAAATTTGAGAAGAAAAACTGAAATTTGTTTTTATTTTTGTTTTTTTTTAATTTTATTAATTTTTTTAATTTGTTGATTTGGAGGTTTTTTTAAAGCCGTAAAATTGTGTGGAAGTGAAAAAAGGTAGGGAGGGTTTTAATTTAGGGGTTAATTATTAGATATTTTTTATTAAAAAAAAGGCACTGGATTTAGGGAATCGTGCAAAAGATAAGTTGTCTAATTTAATTTAATTAATTTAAGATTACCATTTATAAGTAAGCTTCTTTCTTAATTGCATGCATGGGAAATGTGTTTATAGTTAGGTGGTGGTTGATTTGCGGTTCCTATGGTCGTTTACGAGTTAAGCCGCTCGTGAACAACTCGCGGTTCACCACGTAAAAATTATTAAAGGAGCTGGCTCGGCTCAGTAGTAAATGAGTTGAGTCAATCAGAAGTGACTTGATTGAGCTGGATCGCTCGGTTATCTACGCTTTGCGTAACGAAAAATGCATGCAACACTTTCCTCATGTCGTTGTGTACCACCATTCTAGCCTCGTGACACGAGTCCTCCTTAAACAATGCAATACTCACATTACATTTTTTTGTACTCGTTCACAGGAGGGCGGCGTCACTTCTGGGTAGTTTGAATTAGTAAAAGATGTTCAAAATCTCGTTTGGAATTCGACTCGTTAGTAAGCGAGCTAGCTCACGATCAAACTCGATAATAAAACAAGTCGAGTCCAAGTCAACCACGACTCGGCTCTCGGCTCAACTATCCACTCTTTGCATAGGAAATGGATCATGAAATTTAAATTTGAAAAATTGAAGCTTAATTGCCTATCTTCTCCCATAGTCAATTCTCTAATTAAAATGGTTGACTTAAACCGGCCCATAACTTTTGCAGAGCCCAATAGTTACACTGAAAGGCCTTTTATCCAAGAACATTTCATGGGCTTGTGAAAGTATCAAGCCCAATGGAAACTACTTGGGCCGAGTCCAGCTTTGTAAAGCACTTTAACACAATCACAATCCAAACGTCGTCGTTTAAGAACACAAGCTGGTATGATTGGTTAATTAACTAGATGGATAATCATTAATCCAAAAGATAATCAGCTTAAAATCTCATGATTAAAAAAATTGGAGAAAAAAAATTTAAGTAACTAATGAACCACCATTCCGATCAGAAAAAACTAGTGACCAGCCAATGATTCGGGTAAAATCAAAGAAACTCACTCACACAGAGTCTACTCAACCTCCCATTGTCTGGTGTGAGAATCTACGTTGTCTCTGGGAAGTATCTTAAGTTCCATGTGACAATCATCAAAGATCAATGATGGGCCTCAGTCGGGAGGTTGTTGTGTCCAGAGTACTCAGACACGAAGTCGTCTCCACTACTATGACTCCTTCACTGACACGAATAAGGTAGGTCGGACATCCATAGCCCTAGTAGGAAGACTATTTAAAGATAGAGAGGTTTCTATTTTATGATTAAGATCGAGAGTTTGTAAGACACACTGTTATACTTTGTCTTACTTGCCCCTGCCAGTATGAACAGACTCTCACAACATTCCTCTTCGTTCACTCTCTTACTACATGTTGTACTTTTCGATGTTCCCCATCCTCACTCCAACCTACCTTGTGCCAAATTCAAGTTTGGGCTCTCCCCAGTCCACAATTCTAATCATACGTACACTTCCATATATTTACGAGTCAATTAATACATTCTTATATACGACCCAGTGAATTTCGAATTCTATACAGTTCATCCCAATCCTTTGCCTCATTCTGAATTCGCCACAACCCATGATCCAAATCGCAAGAACCGACCGTCGATCAACCGTCCTGAATCTCCATTCGAATCACTCTATCGTTCAACCTGATCCGATACGGTGAAACAACAACATATAAGACATGTAGGTAGGTAATAATAACATGCACAAGTATGGTGAGACAATGAATTTTGTTGTTGACATGGAAAGAATAATTTGAAGTCACGTTTAAGTATACAAATCTACTCATCAAAAAATTGACATATCAAGATTATAACAATCATTCTGTTTTTTTATGGCCAAATTAACTATGTATCCCTACTTATTTTAATACATGCTTCATATTAATTAATTAATTAATTAATTATAATTTAAGCTAAGCTAATTATAGTAGATTCTTGTCTCCCTACTCACCATAATCAAACTCATCCTACCCCCCTACTTGCATGGCTATGGTTGGACTCATTAAGTTTCGAAAATCATGATTGATTCGTAGTTTTCGTTTCGTTTTGAGTAAAGGCTGCACGAATTTTTTCTGCGATTCATCTATGTTGAATTTAGGCGATATAAGCAAGTACGGACCAATCTTGTTTAGTTCGTGGTGGATGAGTCACAATCTTGTGAATCCATGCGTTTTGTACCTCTCTGGTTGTAGTGGAGTTTTCGTCCTGCGTGTGTATTTGTGGGTTTTTTCTGCAAGGATTTTCCACGTGAAATCATTTTGTGTCATCTCTCTCGGTCCTATTTATATTTTTTTCGTTTATTGCATGTCGATTACTAACAATCTCTTGTTAACCAGACCTTGATACCACTGGTTAGGATCGCATGCGCTGCTGCCAGGAGTTTAACATCCGTATGATATTATCCGTTTTTAACCAAACTCGTACAGATTTTTGTTTTGAGTTTCTTCCCAAAGAGCCGCATATTCATGTAGTTGGTAGTAGTCACATATTAATTATTTTAATTAATCTAAGCCATGGATTAATTAAAATCACACTAATTAATTAAGTTGATAAAAACAAAGGAGGCATGATCGCTTCCATGTTTACACATTACATGCCTACTGTCCTCATCATCATCAGTAAAAAGCATTGACGGTCACCTAAGTTTAGATGTTGTAACCCCGTGGTCACGTAACTTCGTTTTTGTAAATAGAATGAAATGAATCATTGGTCAAATACTTAAAGCATCCGAACCAATAGGGCGGGTTATAAACTCGTCCTAAAACTTTAATCTGTTATATAGTGGTGGTCCTATTACTATGAAACAAGTTACAAAGTAGTCCTAATGATGTCATTAGTGTACTTTTTCAGCCATTTTGCCATGTCATCAAAAACATAATTTAAATTTCAACGATTTGATTCAAATACAAATATAAACTCATCTAACTTATAAAATTTGGTTCAAAACTAAATCTAGTGAGTTAGATTGATATAATTTTAGATTTTGAATCAGTTTAAGATGAATTTTATATTATATTTTCGATGACATGTCAATGGTGACATGGAAAAATGGTTGGAAAAGTACACTGATGACGTCATTAGGACTACTCTGTAACCCCGGTTCATGGTAATAGGACCACTTTATAACGAAGTGATCGAATCATACAGATAGAAAACTCTAGTGATCGAATTGTAAAGCTGTATAGTTAGTGATGAATCCGACAGCTTTAGCCACGTGTAGACATTAGAATGCATGCTAGTAATATCTGACTGGTTAATTAAACAATAGTATCCACCTATGACACTAAATAATTTTTCCATTTATTATTATTTTTTTTAGGGTTTTTCCATTTATTTTCTAATTAATATCTGGAGTTATTTTTTAATATTTTTTGGGGGGGCACTATAATTTAAGGTAGAGTTGAGATGGAAGAAGCACGAGAGGAATGATGTGGCCTGCTGCAGCTAATCCTTCGAGGTTGATTTTTGGTAGTATAATTATATATATATATATAATATATAATTTAATAAATAAATAAATATATATATATAAGAAATGGGTTAGCTAGGTAGCATGTTAGATTGGGGGGCTCGAGGCATACCAAATTATTAAGGGAGCAAACATATAGTGTGTTCAATTATTCATTTAGTTATGTTCGAACCGGTAAATGTAATGATATGTGTTACATCGTTAATTATAAAGGACCTGTATTAAACCATTCTGATAGTCATGTTATGATTCACTTATCCGAGAAAACTGGCTCAAATAATGAGACTTTCCCACGGATAAAGTTAGGGTCTCCTTGACAACTTACCCTAGAAGGAGAGAAAGACCACGTGGAATGTCTATTGGGACATCAAATCTGACCGAGCGAGTACAAACAATAATCCAAGCTCAACAACTGGTCGTTAGGAGGTTGAAATCAAATCGCAGGTCTTGAGGATATGATCAGGGCACACGTGGCATCATAGTCAAATCTCACATCAACAAAGCACGTGAGAGGTCCATAGACTATGATGAATAATTCAACCTTAACTGAGAAGATGCGTTTTGACGTGTAATTGAGGAGTTCTTGTAAGAACTCCAAAGTTAAACGTGTTCCTGGGAAGTCACAAATATGCACCCAAAAGCAAGTCCGTGAGGATTTTAGCCCAAATCGAACAATATCATGTTAGAAAAGATTGAGATTTCACGTTCCAAAACGAATTCAAGAGAATCAGAGAGACAAAATGGATATGTATGTGCAATGTGGCACATCTATACACATGAAAGAACTTATACATGCGCATGCTAGTCGATCCAAGAGTATGGCGGCTAAAGTAGAACTTGTAGTGCAAACTAAAAAAGTAATTATAATAATAATAAAAATAAAAGAAATTAAATAAATTGGTCCCCTTTTCCATGAACAAATGATATGGGCATGCCACGAAATTAGGGCACACAATAGGATGACGTGTGACCTCCGGTGGGGTCCGGCGACGGTGGTTGTCGGCCGACACCATCCTCTTCATCTAATCTTACCTATTAGCTAGCTCGTGGATATCCCATACTTAGTGTTGCTAAAAAGATATGTCTTCATCGGTACAAAAGAAAGTGGGGCGAGCGGATGAAATTCTCGTCGTGGTTCATCGTTAAGAGATGTTTGTAAGTTGTGTGTATGTTGTGGGTTTTTGAGGATTTCTGAGACTTGTTGTTTAGAGTGATTTCGTGTTGTTTTTTAGTCAACTGGTCGATAATGATGTTCGTACTTGTCTTGTTACCTAATAGTTATGGATATATGTTTTACTCGTGTATGAGACGAGATTTGGGATTGGATATTGGTGTACTGGGTAAATCTACAATCTTTTTATTCATGTGGGACGAGATTTGAGATTGAATGTTGGTTTATTGTGTGCCTATTTGGATTTTATAGGTACTCATAATACCCATTATATAATGGGTATTCAATCCAACTCTAATACCATCTCGTAATGACCCACGATCTTGTATGGGACAAGCAATGACAGAACTAAGGGCGAGCCAAACTAGCCTCTTAAATCTTGAAATTCTATGTAAAATGTTCGAAATCAAATTTTTTGCTCAGTGTTTAACGTTTAGACGTGAAAATCCATTCAGAATTTTCGATCATCCTGGTTCCGCTATCGGGAATAGATATCCAATTACACAAGCCTATATTTTTTCATGTTACACCCATAGTCAAAATAAAACAATCAACTTTGTGGGTTTTTTTTAGTATAACCAAATCAGTAATGAGTACCCATTATACTCGTCTGAACACAATAAATAGATTTATAAACTTATCCCAAACAACCATATTACCCATTCAAAACGGGACAAGTACTCACTATATATCCGAACCAAATCAATAACAGGTACCCATTACCCTCGTCTGAATACAAGACACAAAACTCAAAACTCATACAATTACTCGTTCAAAACATGACAAGAGTACTCATACCCATCTCATTATACCCGAGCGAAAAAAAAATGGGTTGGACCATCTTTCAACATTAGGGTTTCCCCTCCAAAATCATTCACCCTTGTGATCTTGGAATGCTTGTCCAAAGTTTGGTGAGTGCGCGTGCACCATCAAAACCCCCAAGAGATTGATTTTGTGTTCTTGTGTGGTACAAATATATACACCAAATGAGAAAAAGAGATACATTGGCCTTTCCAATGAGGATTGCTTCCTTTGCTCAAATGTCTCAAATTGAATCATTTTGATCCAAAAATTTTGATTCCAAAATGAGTCATGATCATCATTGCCCTTTCACCACTCTAGCTCCCAAACTTCTATTTGTGTGTATACACATCTACCATGCTTTTTTCGGGTGTGTTTCGTGGGTGGATTTGCTTCTGTGATTCGGTGAAACTAGTAACTGTTTAGTAAGGGGAGAAATATTAACCATTTTGGTCATTAACGTATGGGGTTGTAACAAACTGGTCCTCGTCATCAACTTATAATAGAGTTTGTAACAATTTAGTCAATTTGTTATGTCTCCATCCAATTTCTCCGTTTAGTGTTGATATCAGCATGCTATCTCAGCCTTTTTTCCACCTCATCCCTTGACATGTCACCTAATCCAATCCACTCATGACTCAACCCATCCAACCCAACCTAAACAAACTTAAATCATGGGCCGGTTGTAACCCTTGGCTTTGGGCTGGTTCTCGGGCCTTCTCGGGTTTGAAAGGCCGAAAGTTGTAAGTTACTCTGACATTAGAAGGACACAAGAAGGAGCTACGAAAACCCACAATGGTTGGACAAATTGATACATTCGGGTCGGGTCCGTAGGGTCAGGTATTTTGGCTTTCGCTTGAAAACCCCAATTTTCGAATACTCTCATTTAACCAAGCCGAACCCAACCCATGTTCTTGTTGGTTCTAACTTTCGGGTGCCAGAAGCTCAGTTTGACCGGCCCGAGTCAGACTCGAGTTGGGTTTTCCACCTTTACTATTTAGCATCCTAAAAAATGTACATCAAGGAGAATTAGATTCACCTAATTATGAGTCCTCTAATCTGAATATTAGTAAACTAATTAATTCGATCAATTATTATTATCAATTGGTACGTAGTTACGTACGTAGCTGTCTGCATGTAAAATTTTTGGGCGGGAAATAAGAAGAACATTCAAAACGCGCATTAAGGCCTCGTTTTGAGTTAATTATCCACCACCCTTAACGACTGAAATTGCATCATCCCGTTTTGTTTAATCGGGGCGTACTCTAGAGGGCGTATATAGTGAACCTTATTGTGTCTTAAGTGTGCCTATGGGCGTTATTCATAAAAAAACCGTGTGCTATCTGCTATTAGCGTTTATGTTTAAGGCGTGATGTCTATGTGTTAGATTATATCTCATTAATGTTCACTACAAAAAAATTGATCTTTAGCTACTGCAAAATCACAACGGCATGAAAATGCAGTAGCAAATAGTTAGTAATTGCTACGGCAAGCACTATTTCATGTAGTAATTTGCAGTAGCAAATACTATTTGCCACACCACTATTTGTGACGGGGATGTTGAGTGTCGCAAATAGTGGTGTGGCAAATAGTATTTGCTACTGCAAATTACTACATGAAATAGTGATTACCGTAGCAAATACCAACTATTTGCTACTGCATTTTCATGTCGTTGTAATTTTTTTTTTGGATGAATAGTAATTTGCATTCAACCAAAATGAAGAGGAGATTATAAAAATCAACCTCAAAGTTCAAAGCTTACAACCCAACCAAACAAACTAAAATATTTACACTTGTAAAGAGAAACCAAGACTAGCAATGGCCAACGAAAAATCTTTACAACCCAAAGCTTGTAAACCTATATCACGGAGCACCTTGGAAACAAGTGCGTCAACCAAAATTGGTTTGCCACCATGGGTACGAGCACACCTCTCCCTCCAAATACTAGAAACAACCGAAGTCCAGGCCGATTGGGACACAATCCCTTTAGTAGACTTAGCACAAGCAGCAATACCAAACTGAGAAAGCAAGGAATCACCATCATCTGTGCTAACCGTATCAATCCTTCCAAGGATCCGAGACATCAACTCAAAAGAGTATGGACAAGTAAAAAAGAGATGCTTATGTGTTTCCTGAACATTACCAGTACACAGCACACAACTAGGATTGACAGAGATACCCCACTGCTGTAGTAGCTAAAGGTAAAAAAGAGTATGTCGTTGTAATTTTGTAGTAGCTAAAGGTAAATTTTTTTGTAGTGGTTGTGGTCAGTTCTCTATTTATAGGATTTCGGGATCTGGGTTGGGTCGCCATGTGTCGTCGACTGATTGGCGACCCACCTGTAGGATGATCTTAGTCGTTGGCTGACGTAGGGTCGGGTTCTCTTGAGGTAAACCCTGGGCGTCTGTTGCCCAGACTTCTGGGCATGTGATGCTTTGTACCTGCACGCCCGGTTAGGCCTTCCTGCTGGCCTTTGGCCCATCAGATTAATCAGTCATACTAATTCACCTACTATATATATACGCCTTGAATCTATACGTTTATACATACGTAGACCATACGCCCAAAGACTAATCACTTATTCACCTACGAGCAATCCTAGTACTTTTATTGTATTATATTTTGTATTCCTTTGGTTTTAGGTAGGGGTGGCATTCGGCCGGGTCGGCCCGGTTATCTGGGGACCAATAATCGTCATAATATTTGGCCGGTTTTTTTTAACCGCCCGACCCGGACTCGTCGGTTCTGTTTTCCTTACCGTGACCGTGGCCGACGGGCGGGCGGGCACCACCGGTTATACCCGGCCTAGCTTGAAGCCCAACATTTGCCGCCCAAATTCGAATCCAAATGCAGCCCAACTGCTTGCAAACCCAATTGGGCTGCATAATTATGGGTTTTAGTAGCCCAAATAATTTGTTATTTCAATTATAGCACTTAATTTGGGATATGTTAATTTTATAATTTAGTTTGTACTTCGTACTAACTTATTAAGTGACACAATTAATAAAAATTAATTCTGAAATACTAAACAACTAACCAAATAATTAATTCCGAAAACTAAAAATTTGAAATCCCAAAATAATAACAAAAATACTTCTGTTTAATAATAACTAATTAACATCCGAAATTGCGAATACTAAGAGTTCGAAGAAAATAAATTTAAAACATAACGATGTGATGATCCCAACTCTCGTCAAGTCATATAGGGGTGGCATTCGGGCGGGTCGACCGGTTATCTGGCGGACCAATAACCGCCCTAATAAAACACGGACGTCTCAACTCAATTCAGTCAATTCTTTTATCAGATAAATCAATTAATAATGAGGTTTATTGTTTAATTAATTAGCAAGCACAAGTTAAATATGAGAATATTTTAATGGGGACATAGTAAATGATGAGGTGCTTCCTAGTTGCATGAAATTGCATTTTCAGAATGAAAATGAAAATTAAATAATTAAAACTTTCGAAAAAAAAAATTTAATTAAATACCAATGCATATCCATTCCATCTCAATTGTCAATTATTTTTGTGCCACGCCTAAATTAATTATTTTCTTGTGCCTATAATCGAATTTTATTTTAGCTACATGGCCAAAATGTAATTAGTTATGGGGATCTATTTGTAAATTTGTTTTTGTTTTTGTTTTTTTTATCTAATTAGGTAGGTGAATATGTTCCAGTTTGTTGATGTGATACTTGGTTTGTTATTCTCGACAATTTCTTCTCGCTTCAAGGATCATACATCTTGTATCTTTTAGCCCAAGTGAATATGTGATACACTTTCTGTTGATATCGTGGATCGGGATTAACAACAACAAATATATTATTGTCTTGCCTTCACCCGCCATGACGGCTATTATGGTACAAGGAATATCACCACATAACCTTTTTAAAGAACAGCTTCTCCTACACGTCCAAGTTTCGTGATCCCATTCCACATCTGACAACCAGACTATAATACCAAATGTTATAATCACACACTGTCACGAACAACTCAATACCAGTATGATATTGTTCGATTCGAACCAAAGTCTGCACAAATTTACTTTCTCCGTCCCAGAATATCTAGTACCCATGTAATTAACAGACTCTTCTGAGCTAGACAAGTCTATTGTGATCAGCTAACGTGATACTTGTATGGTTAATCCTAATATCTACAGACCCAAAATCCCACCCGACCCGACCCGACCCGACCCTCCTACCCTTGTGGTCCTCTTTGACACAAAGGTGTGATCAATCACCTTATGAACACATAACACGTATAAGGGCTTTTAGTTGGATCAAATTAGTAAAAGCAATTATAACGTTAGGTTTGCTTGGTTTCATTGTGTTTCATCACATTTGTGTATCACTTTGGTAGAGTTTGAGAGTGAAAGTTAACCCCTAAACGGCAAAATATATGACATAATCACTACTAAGAGTTTATAAGTTAGGTTTGGAAAAGCATGACATGTGTCGATGTTCGGTTTGTTTTCAATGGATAGTGTGGGTATTACTATGATTAAGAGGTAGTGTTTTCCCTCTTTAGCGTTGGGTTGGCTGATCAATAAAGGTTTGACTTGGAGAATCGAGTTGGGGTTACGTGAGTTAGTGATGGATTTGTTGTAGCCTTAGTCACGGCGTGATACCTCAGATATCGTATAAGAAGTAGTAGTAAGGAAGAGTAATGACCAAAGGGGGTAAACATATGGGTATTATGCGTGGGAGATAGAGGAGTATTGGGAGTTGGCTGAAAGAGTTTGGGGGCTTAGGGCGTATAAGCTATAGAGCGTATGTCATAGGGGTTTTTCCTCAATAGAGCGTATGTCATTTGGGCGGCAAATGTTGGACTTCAAACTAAAAGAACAGAAAGATGGTCAGAAGGATGGGGGTGTACATATATAGAATATTATTTGGGTGTTTCCCTCACGAAAAGATAGTAAATTATCTTATCATCTATTCACCTGATGAATATGAAAAACGCTGAAGAGACGTGAAATTAAGCACAATTTAGTCCGATAATAAATTCTAGGTTTTTTTTGTTTTATTTATGAGATAAAATGCCTTGTAACATTGCACAAAAGCAAAATGATTACATTTCCCCTATTGTAAAAGAGAAGTTTGTCGCTTCAAAACTTGTCTTCCTCCCCATCTTCAATCACTTTGGCTAACTAGCTAGGAGTTGTTACTTTGAACTATGAAAAAATGGATGATCGAGGTTGAACTTAGTTGCGAAATTTACCGAATAGGATTAAACACTACTCGAGCACTTTACACCTCGTTATGTCATGTTTTCGTGTCAGTTCTCATACTTTTCTTAAGAAGAATCGTCATGGAAGTTCACACGGTGTTAGCTTGTACTCGGACTTGGCTACGTGTGATGTATCTACACTTTATGTTCTTCATAGTAGCCTTGTGCCACGTCTCTAGTCTCGAGTTTTATAGTATCTCTACCTTGCACAATTTTCTCGCACATCACTCATGCCCCTTCTCTACCTGATGCATGACTCGCTCTCGTGCTGTTCTCTTGACCTCGACCTTGCATCATGTCGTCAGTTACATTTATACTCTTCTTCTTAAGTTTTCATGCTCCACCTCGAACTACTCGTCGTTCAAGAATTTCAAAGTACTCTCCACACTTTCATAAATCTCATCTCACTCTCTCGAGGTAAACCATCAACTTCATATGATACTTTTCATCACCAAATCTGACACTATCATAATGTTCACCATTCTTCTCTTCCTAATGCAAACTTGCGACGTCCACAATTCATCTTCTCTAATAAAAGATCATTGAAACTCTATTATACTATCAGTTCCAACATCACCGAATCAAACCACTAGTTCCTCCCACGGTGAAAACCACTAGTCCGCCAAACCATCACACAAATTCGTTACCATACAACATAAAGAAAACCCATCTATTAACTTCACACAAGACACTCGACAAACGTACAACATATCACCATACCCGAAAATCGTCGAAAAACAGAGTTTTACTCTAATTAGTACCCAAAAAAAGACATTCTTTTTCAAATGCGCATGGCAATTGAAAAATCAGTTCCCCCTGATCAAACAGAATTTCCGATTCATCACTGTTCCAAACTCACACCTCTTCCCAAAAGATCCGACACACAAGAGACAGAGCACATAAGTATATATAAGAAACAGAGCATCATCAATTCCTTCAACTTACTTTCACTTCATTATGCCTGCAATCATTACTCCCTTCTTCTTCTTCCCTTCCGCATGCCCTCTCTCTCTTCTTCTCCAATTCAATTCCTCCATTATAAATCCCCCCCACTATATCTCCAACCTCTGTACATCTCCCCAATTCAAGCTTCAATTCAAACTTCAATTCAGCTTAATTCTCAAATTCCAAGCTTACCCATCAAAGAATCATCAATGGCCGCCACTGGGTTCGAAGGATTCGAGAAAAGACTCGAGCTACGCTTCTCCGGCGACGATCCCAAGTCTCTGGGTCTCAGGCTTGCTCTGGATTTCGATTCTCTGGTTCAGGTCCTAAACGACGTCCAGTGCACTGTCGTTTCGGCTGTTGGGAATCGTTACTTTGACGCTTATGTGTTGTCGGAATCGAGCTTGTTTGTTTATCCGACTAAGATCATCATCAAGACTTGTGGGACCACCCAGCTCTTGAAATCTGTCCGTCCGTTGATCGGCATGGCGGCGGATTGTCAGATTCACCTCTGCGCAATCAGGTACACCCGCGGTAGCTTCATTTTCCCTGGATCGCAGCCGTTTCCGCATACTAGCTTTGCTGATGAGGTTGATTACCTGAATCGTTGTCTTCCGGCGGCGCTCCGCCGCCGGAAGGCCGCCGTTATGCCTTCCAAGCTCGCATCCCACTCGTGGCACGTGTTCACCGCCGATGACTGTGATGACGGCGACGGCGAACAGGCGGCCCAGGACCAGGCCCAATGTTTCGGCTCAGATCCTCTCTACACGGTGGAAGTCTGTATGACGGATCTGGACCAGGCCCAAGCCAGAAGTTTTTCCTGAAGGGTGGAAACGACGTCGTGGGAGGTGACGTGGCGGGCAGGGAGATGACCGTTCTGACCGGGATTAACGAAATCAACCCGCGGTCGGTTATTTGTGATTTTGGGTTCGACCCGTGTGGTTACTCGATGAACGGGATTGACCAGGAGCGGTACTCGACGATCCACGTCACACCGGAGGACGGGTTCAGCTACGCCAGCTTTGAGTGCGTGGGGTCCGCTTTTGATGACGTGGACGACCTCGTGGAAGCGTTGAGGAAGGTGGTCCGGGTTTTCCGACCCGGGAATTTGTCAGTGTCCACTACGGGGGCGACACGTGGCGTGTGGGCCCGGGTTGGGCATGCGATGGAAGGGATGAAGCGCCGGAGTTGCGCGGTGGAGGAGTTTCCGATGGCCGGTTCCGTCGTGTTTCAGACGTTCGCCGTCAGCCGCCGGAAGTAGGGTCCACATTTGGATTTTGGTGGATGTCGGGGAATTATTGAGTGTTTTGGTCGTTTTGGATAGGTGATTAATTATTAATATATAAAAAAGGTTAAAAAGGAGTTATATGATTTTTTTTTTCTTAATTTTGATTACTAATTAAATGATGGGTCAACTACTTAATTAGTAACCAAATTGGCATGGATGGTCCGATCAGTTTCATCGTGAATCATACGTTAAAATGGTATGATATAATTTTCGTATAATTATCACTGATCAACTATAATCTTAAAATTTACTGATTCGATGGTGACTACGATTTATTAGAACTGCGATTTACGATTTTTCTTGTTCTCTTTCCACTCCTTAATCATATGATCATTTGCTAAGCATTACAAAAATTGATTGCCTTGTAAGTAATTCTTTAAGGTAAAGGTAAGGATGTCTCATCTACTAGTATAATTACTAATTAGTAATTATATATGCCAACAAATATAATATACCCTAAATCGAGTTAACAAAGTTTTAATTCGATGATTACTGTAAACATTCACGTAGTAGAATCGTTATTCATCATACTGACATAAAAAATATTAATACTTAAAAAAAACCATTTTTATACAATGAGAGAACCAAGTTAGTAGAACTAGATGAGAAATTTACGATGCACACAACTGACTATGCACACACATGATCAGTAACGTTTTTTTTTTTTTTTTTGAGGGAACATGATCAGTAACGTTAAAGCACACAATTCGATTAACGATCAAATGTGAGAATATTCCTTGAGGGATGCATGTTGTTCAAATTCAAGGCCTTTCACAACTAATGAACACGATGTCTCAATTAATGTTGTCCCTATGAAGTTGTGAATTATTCGTGAATATTATATACTTTTTGTGTAAAAGTAAGGTTTGGGTGACTATTTAGTAAATCATAATAATATGAGTGACCAAATATGGAAAAATCTTATGCACGTGAGTATAATTGGATTAAAAAGAGAGACCAAATTTGATTAGAACACTAGTAAAGTGATGATGATGCTATTTCACACTTTTCTTACCCACTTTGGCTTATTGCTTTGCACCAACTTTACCTTACCTTATCTTACCCTCATCCCTCATCATCATGATGTCACTCTTCTAGTAATGTTTTCAAAATCGTAACGATCCAACTGGTTGAATTGTGAATCATTTATAAAATCGGTCTCATACAAAATTGGTTTGTGGACCACATACTGTTAGACTCGACAGTTCAAAGTTTGGTATACGATTTCAGATTTGAAATAATTGTGATCGAACTCATCACAACCTATTAGCTAACTCACGACGTACTTATCAGTTAGTGTCGATGCAAACCGAGTGACCAGTGGAATTAAGGGATTTCGAACAAATATGTGATGAGGACATGATACCACCATATAAGAATATGTCTCATCGTAAAAGTTAGTTTTTACGATAGTAAAGACTCAATCGCACCAACAATGGCGTCAAAATTAGTTCGAAAACTCCTTCGTATTGAAAAAATAACTAGCCAGATGACCAACACATTTTTTATCGGTGTCAACAAGAACAAGTGATCTAATTCATACAATAATTTTTTAGGTGATCCTTCCCTTTAACTTTCATGATAAGGCCCAATAACAGACAAATTTCACTTGTATTATAAGGCCCAAATCAAATCTTTAACGATAAAGCCCAATAATGTGGGCTAGATCCAAATCAAATTTCACTTGTCAGCATTTTGGGCCTGGGCTTTGAATTGAGACCGGTCTAGGACGAGATTTGGTTTTCTTAGGTCCTGTTTCGGTTTGACTCATCTCGTACTCGATTTAAACTAACAAAAATCATATCTCGTTTGATTCGTCTCGTCAACGATTTTAACTCATCTTTCGATAATCAAAGTCTTTTATCTCCATTTCTCGTACCAAACTTAAACTAGCTACGAACTACAGTTACTAGAGCGAGAGCGTTCTATATCGATTCGAACCAATACTAATCCGATTCGTAAACCAATATGAACCTTAACTTACTCAAAACTGTCGATACTAAATCTAGACCACTGATTAGAGTACTAAAAAACTTGATATCAAACCCTTTATGAACCTGATCCGAAGCTCCAAACGAACCAGAATAAAAAAAAATCTAACAAAAAGAGGGGGCAAAGGTCTTGTCTTGAATCTTCTTTGTCTCTGAGCTGTGACTGTTTTTGAAAGATTTGACTCGTGTCTGAAACTCCAAGATCTCACGTTTCCTCCCTGTTTGATTCTCTGAATTCGACCCACCATCACCATTTTCACCCTCTCTGTTTCTCTTCAATCACTTCGCATTCATCCCCTTCTGTTCAATTTGATTTTCAGCTTCAAATTTCATTGAAACCCACCTTCATATTCGTTTCTCTCATCCTCCGGCGATTCTTATCTGTGTTTCTCCGGCGTTGATCCAAAATTAGTAACATTTCAGTTTTTTCTCCCGTGATCATTGGGTTGGTTTTCTTCTCCTCCTTCCAATGTCGATTTGGGAACAGTTAACCACCACCACCAATTGGTGAAACCTCAAAATTTCCCAATTTTTTCGGGTTCTAGGGTTTCAGCCTTTCAGGGGAAATGGGGTGCGTACACGGGAAGTGCTGTAGCAGTTATCCGCCGTCGTCGGACGACGATTTGAAGGAGTACCGGAGAATCGGCACCGGGAAAATCAAGCATATGCCTTCACTTGAATCTGTCTCAATTCCTTGCCGGAGCTTCAGGTTGTTTTACTCTGTTCTGAGTCAGAGGGGTTACTATCCTGATCAGCCGGATAAGGAGAATGAGGACTGCTACGTGATTAGAACGAGCCTCCAAGGTAATCCGGACATTCATTTCTTCGGTGTGTTTGATGGGCACGGCCAGTTCGGTGCCAAGTGTTCGAATTTCGTTAAGAACAGGCTGGTTGAGATACTGGTAGATGATCCCAGACTGTCAGATGACCCTATCAAGGCTTACGAATCGGCATTTGAGATCACGAATTCCGAGCTGCACAGTAGCGAGATTGATGATTCGATGAGTGGGACTACTGCGATTACTGTTCTTGTTATCGGGGATTGGTTATACGTTGCGAATGTGGGTGATTCGAGAGCTGTAATGGCTGTTAAGAAGAAGAAGAATGATGATAGTAGTAGGGGTTTTGTTGCAGAGGATTTGTCTTGTGATCAGACACCTTTTAGGAAAGATGAGTGTGAGAGGGTTAAGCTGTGTGGAGCTAGAGTGTTGAGTGTTGATCAAGTGGAAGGTGTTAAGGATCCGAATGTACAGTCGTGGGGCGACGAGGAAAGCGATGGTGATGATCCTCCTAGGTTTGGGTTCAGGATGGGATGTATCCCGGTACGGCGTTTACGAGGAGTGTCGGAGATAGTACTGCTGAGAGCATCGGTGTTGTAGCCGATCCGGAGGTGTCTGTGGTGAAGCTTACTTGTGAACACTCGTTCTTTGTTGTGGCTAGCGATGGAGTTTTCGAGTTCCTCTCGAGTCAAGCCGTTGTTGATATGGTAATCTATCGAAACCGCATTTATTACACTCATACTTGTAGTCAATTTGCTGAAGTATGCTTGAGATTCGATGGTCTATATGATGTCTTATGAATGCTGAAATGGTTTGAAAGTTGTACTAGTTCTTGTACCTTGTTTGGATTAGCTGCTAATGGCAAAATGAATATGATTTCAGCATTTGTGGACAGTAGCTCGACAAGTTGTTCTTACGATGTCAATGGTGTTTCGTGTTGTTTGTGTTACACGTTTTGTTTTTTCGTTCGATTAATGCAATTGTTGCTCTATCGGGATAGTTGTACTAGTTCTTGTACCTTGTTTGGATAGCTGGAAGTTCTTCTTACGATGTCACTGGTGTTTCATGTTACACGTTTTTCGTTCAATTAATGCAATTGTCGCTCTATTGGGATATTTGTACTAGTTTTTGTACTTGTTTGGATAGCTGGAAATGGAAAATCAGTGTGATTTGAGCATTTGCAGACAGTGGCTAGAAAATTGTTCTTACGAGGTTGATGGTGTTTCGTGTTGTTTGTGTTACACGTTTCTCGGTCGATTAATGCAATTGCTGCTTATCGGGATAGTTGTACTAGTTCTTGGTACTACAAAGGGTCGATCAAATGTGATAATGCCTTTGATATTGATACATCTGTTGTCTCTTTGTTTAATTACAGGCTGCAAGGTATGGAGATCCCCGAGATGCATGTTCTGCGATTGCTGGAGAGTCGTACAAACTTTGGCTCGAACACGAAAACCGTACAGATGATATTACCATCATAATCGTCCAGATTAAAGACTTGATAAACGTATGCAGACTTTTGCTCTCTACTCGATATTTCATCCATTTTTTCCTGTGGTTAAAAGTTGATTAACATCTGAACTCTTTCTTATATAGTTAGGTGACAGTGGAACGAATGGATCTACCGATCTCTCGATTCATACGAAGTCGGACGTGCAAATTATTCCTGATCCACACCGGAAGCCCTTCGAGATGGTTGGTGCTTCATCGTGTTTTTTTGTCTGCATTAACCTGAGATTTAATTACATGCTTTGTTCTCAAGTTGTTCCTGATCGATTTCAGTCTGTAAATCTGTTAAAGTTGACACCTTTTTTTCGCTTTCCCAGGATCAGTGATCGATAAAAACTCGAGAAGGCGGCTCTCATTGTATGTGCTATAGATTAGACTCCCTCTGACAGTTCTCGAGTGTCCACGAAACCTTGTTCGAGATACTGCTACTAACCAACACTGCAGCTAAGCTCGGAAGATCCCGAAATGGTGCTACTTGTATGTAATGCAAACCTTGGATGATGCTGTGAAAAATCGAAATGCAATATTCAAACTGAAATGTATAATCTTCCAGCATTAGCTAAGCTTATTGGATTATGTAGGTTTTGTTACAGTAATGAAAATGCAGAATCTATTGAATGTGTAATTCTCAACTTTGTTAGTACTGGTATAACAACTCGGGATCAAACTGGGTACGATACAGTAACGAAAATGCAGAAACTGTTGCAGGATATAACAACCCTAGATCGGATCGAACTGAGCATGATACATGAATACAATAGTATGTACAATCCTCCATCTAAACTGATGGCTGGTATACACAGAAGAACAAAAAGACTCAAAAGTAAATCGAAAGCTTTTCTTCTATCGTGTTCTGCACAATGTTACACTGCTCCAGTAACCTGCTTAATTTATCAGCCTGCTTCGTAGTTCTCCGGGGAATCAGAGTTCGTCTTTCTCCTTCTGAACTCCGAGTCTGTAAAGCTTGCTCGTCATTTGTTGCCCGGGTTATTGGGCTTGCATCTGGAGCCGTTAACGGTGGAGGAATGAATGTCTGTAACTGATTCCTCTTCAACAGAAGTGGAATCGAACCAACATGAATGATTTGATCCAAAGAAAGTTGATCGACATAGGTGTACGAAGCGTTTGCTCTAGATCCAGACTCGACGAGGAGCCATGATGTCGAATCGATGAGACGAGACCTTATTGCGTAGCCTGCTGAGCTCGACAACTTGTTAAGCTGCCAATTGAAAACCCGTCTGAAAGCCTTGACCCATTTCACAACGATACGATAGGTCGTATCCCGAAGCTCGAGACAGGCACTTCTCTGTAGAATAACATGTGCCTCCTTTTCGGCCAATGGTAGTCCCATCATCCTGCTTGATTCAGTCAGGTATCTAGTCAGACTTGTCTCGAGTTCCGAGCTGAGTTTCTCGAGCTGGTTACCAAAGGTCGTGCCTTTATCTAGCCATGATACATCATCCGGAAAGCTAGGAAGTTTACAATTCTGTACAGCAGATACGAGTGGCTCGATCATTGATGCTCGACTCCATCCTACGCTTGGTAAGTACGACTCGATAGTACGAAAATCGTCCAGCGAAACCAGCTCTGGGCAGGGCCAACCGGTCGGGTTGGCTTTGGCAGCTGCTATGATTTCCTCTTTACACCAGTCCAAGGCTTCATTGAATGCTGATATACAAGTGTTCGGATCGACTTCCAAGTCGATCGAATTTTCGAGGGCATCCAGAGATGGTCTCAACTTTGTCAAAACCAGTTCTGACAATTTCATGAACTGAAGATCAGGTTGTACAGGTGATTCACTAGCCAACCACCTTAATCCTTCCCTCACTCTTCCATCGCTGAAGAATCCATTTTCTTCCTCTCCGATAAGGAACAGCACGGAAAAGCTTCGTATCCTCGACTTGTCAACAGTATTCAGTCCAAGCTCACCGACTATGGTAGAGAAAGGGTCTGAAAACTTTCCACCAGATTTCCCATAAAATACCAGCAGAGGCAGTGAAGAACCGGGACATATGGTCATGATAAGATTGTGAAGCTTGATTCTTTGCACATTCATCGGGATGGTTTCGGAGACGACGAAAAGCACAGCACTTGCACCGGTTATAACCTCATCCATACTACTACCGGAACTGGAATCTCGAACGACTGACAAGCAGCAGGAGGTCTGCTCATTATTTCTCCATATCGAAAGGCCAGGAGATGAAACTAGCAGTTCATCATCATCCTCGTCTTTCTGTCTACCTGGCATGAGCTTCGAACGCAACCAAGGGCCTGCTCGGTGGTCCCCTTCCTCTGCCTGAGAACACAAGACGAGTTTCCAACAGAGACAATTTAGCGTCGGGGTTTCTCGTGGCAACTGAATCCGAAATGACTTCCGACACATTCAGCCTCGACCAGGAACGCTCGTAGATTCTGCATCTCTCCCTCATAATATGGTCAATGTCGAGCTCAAGACCGTTTCTTGGTTGCTGCACATGAACATGATATAAGTGTTACAAGTAGTTATCCATTTAGGCATTCACTCTCAAAGTTAAAAGGCTTACATCTTGGATCATTTGAATCGGTGGTCCCAATGATAACGAGCTTATTGCAGCATCTGCAGCCATTTGCCTTCGTTGGCGTAACTCCTTATGCCTTGAGGCACGCCGCTTCCATAACCTGAAAGAACAAAATTTTAAGTCAATACACCATGATATGACGATCACAGCACTTGCACCGAAGAAGATGAGTCAGAACCTTATGATCAACTTGAGTTTCGCTTGAGCAACTTCTTCATCTTCGTGATTCTCCATTGGCTCATCATTTTCACATTCTTGATCGACATCAGGAGGTTCTTCGTCTTTTGACAGAATGGTTGGCACGATCTGACGGATTATATTATCCGTCTGGTTGTCTTTCTTCCCGCTAGAAGGGCTCTCTTTCAATGGCACTCTAAACCCTGGTTGCGGAGCAGGCATGCCCTCAATCTTATTGCTTGCCTTCAGAGGGATGATCGAGAAAGGTGAATCTGTGCTTCTTTCTCCGGTACTCCAAATATGACAGGCTGAGTATTTTGGAAACTGTGTCTCGTGGTAAAGGTCAATGGTGCAATAGGGAAACCACTTGCCACATGATTTTTTTCCGTGTCCATTGGTTGAACCTCGGGTCTATCAATAACACGCTGTTTTTGCTTGCCGAATTTTGGTGATTGAACAGCTTGAGAAGTTGGCATTTCCTCGTCAATCACGCGGATTGGTCTCTTCTTATCAACCAAAGGTGGAGTCTTTTTTGTTATTGCATCAAGCTTCTTGTAGCTTATAGGAACTTTAGTTTCGCTTCTTCGTTGAGGCAATGATGTCGCCTGAGAAGACGAGGAAACATCCCCGACAATCATAGTTGATTTTTTCAGGTGCACAAGTCTTGAACACTTTGTTGGGAAGTCCTTATCACTGTTGAGAAATGGTCCTTCCTTCACCATATAAGGCTCTTCAAATTCCTTTATTGAGAAGCCATAGTATGCTAATAATTCCTCAATGTCTTCTTCCTGAATTTTGAATCATCGGAATGCAAATGTAAGATGGCAAATTACTTCACATGGTAAACGAAAGTCGAGAAATAAGCACTGTGACAATACAGGGAGAAACCTCCATAGCAAGCCACTTAGCAACATGAGAAACTGGAATTCCTTGATTAGTTTGTAGACCAGAGTACAAAGAAGCAAGTGCTTGGGTCCGTAGCTGCAAAAAAGCACCACAGAAAAGCACTGTTACGATCTTATAGGTGGAAAGAAATACGAATGTTATATTAGTATCAGGAACCAATAAGAAGTACAGTGTACATGACAAGTATCGAGATGTTTCAAATGTAAGAACGCTAACTCATACCTTAGCAAAGTGAGCATGCATTAAACAGGCTTGAAGGTAAGTTGCTTTCCTAGCCAGCCTAAAAAAAGCAATGAAGTTGCCTGTTCTACACGCCCTGAAGAAGAGATGAAAAGTGTAAAGAAGTGAAAACTGAATATGATGTCATAATGTTTACAAAATACGAAATTAACTACCTTGCTACATCACGAGCAAAAAGCACTTCGGCAGTTTGCCTTATCTCCGGAGTCATCTTTGCAAGATCTAGAGAGAGCTCGGAAGGTTCCACCTGGAAAAATATATAGACACATTGTGACAAAAGAAAGGGAAGAGAGGGAGGGGGAAAAGAAAGAACAAAATTGTAGATAGGTTACCTTGTAACCAGGATGCTTGTCCAGTTTGAGAAGCGCATAGTAACCTCGGAATTCTTTTTCCGACGGAACGCTAATTCCTTTCTTCCTGTGATCGTCATACATTTGGAACAGTTCAACAGATGTTTTGTTCATCTGTTCTATATTAAGATGTGCATCGAATCCCTCTGAAAAGCCTTCTCCTTTGGTATATTCACACAGTTCATGCATGGCAACTACATGAAGCCTTATCTGAAAGTCACATCCAACAGAGAAACGGGCTTAACCTTGAGAAGAATTAAAAAGAGCTACTTAATAATTAAAAAGAGCTACTTAATTCTGAGAATACTTAATAATGACTTGATTAGTTTCGTCCATGCAATCTCATCACCAATAAAATACTCGGCCAACAAATGGTAATTATGAGGAGAATATGATAGAGATGAGAGAAACACCATTTGCTCCAACATAGTTATGGCTTCTGAATCGAAAATGTGCTGCATCCTCAAGTCCATCCGGATTGCTCTCATCCTATCCCACAGAAAGTTATACTTCCCCAGGAACTCGCTATCATATGGCTTATCCAGTAAACTAAGTAGGTAACCGATGGTTTTCTGTAAGACAGGCATTGGACGTATAAGATTTGCTTCCCTCTCTGCCGTCCTAGTGTACTGTTTGAGGAACATAAAACAAATATGTAAAACATTAGTAGGAAAGAGCAGTAAAGAGACCATTAACAAACTGGGAAATGATGAAAATCAATCAGATATACCTTCTTAACTGCAAGGAATCGGTTTGTTTGATTTCTATCCCCATCCAACCGTTCATACTGGTCAAGATCCCCTTTCCTTTCTCGTTCTGCCCTTTCAGACTCTACAATCACGAGCGAATACCACAAGAATGTATCCAATTTCAGTACATATAAGGAGGAATTTGAAGAGCCAACTATCTTTCAGTTAAAAGGAGGCTTACCAGGGCACATGTCAGGACACACACCAACTATACTTGTTGAAGTTCCCAAACCCTCCGAGTTTGACATATTGGTTTCATTAGTACTGTCTTCTGCAGAATGATTCAAACGAACAATTTGTCTTTGTTTTGATTGCTCACTCCCACCAACAGGCATATCTCTGTCCCCGATGTTAATGCTATTTTCAGAATCGTCAGTTAGTTCTTCTTTAAAACGAGCTAAACGCTTTGCCTTGGCCTGTATCTCTCTGCATGTCAAGTAGAAGTTTCACACCAACTGAATTGAAGTGGAAGCAAGGTTACACTTTGAATAATGCACTGAAAGTTTACCGTTCAGCATCATCAGCGGGTGAAAATGAGCTTCCCAGGAGAACATTGTCAGAAGCAACTTTTGGTGACCTTGTTCTCTTTGAAACGTTGTCACTGTTGTTTCTGGCCGGAATAGATTCCACGGCTGCTGTGTTCTTCAAAGACGGCAGCACTCTTTGTGACATTTGAGAGTCTGAGGTGATGCCAAAAGCATCTGATTGAGTATCCAATCCTAGTGGAGAGAAAGGTCTGCCAAAGAAAGCATCAAAATCTACTTCTTGAGCGTACAATGGCTATGACAAGAACCCTTTACTAGTCACTTGCAACAGTTTTTTGAAGCATACAATCCTTCTCGCCCCCATTTAAAAGGGATCACTACGTCAATTGTTTTGCTATCTCAAGCCTTTGCACATAAATTATTTTGACCAGATCCCTAATTTTCAGATGGTTATTCAGGGAAATTCCACAAATTGGTCGCCCACCCAAAATTCTGTTACACCTGAAATCCAAAGACGTTTCTTTAAAAAAGCAAGGAACGAGCAGTCAGTCCCTGCATTTAAACCCTACCTTTTAGCTTCGTTTTTTAGGGAGCATTTTCCTGCCAACTTTCGCTGGCAGGAGGCGACCTACTTCGCTTCTGAAGATTCCCATTTGCAACAGCATTCACTTGACCTGGGGACGGTTTTTTATGACTCGCTAAATCTTGAAACTGTCCTGGCACCCTAGACTTTTCATTCCATGCGGGTGGAGAATGAGCAGGACTGCATAAAGAGCAGTAACGAAAGAGGAATTGTCACACAGAGTAGAAAAAGATAATTCAGAATCACATGTTTCATTAGAACCAGAAAACCGCACTACGTAATAATGGAAAGAAGGTTTATATTACTACATCATGTTTTGTGTAAAGATAAAAAATTACCTTTGACCTGCAACAAATGAAGGTCGGACATACACATTAGGGTTCTTCTCAAAACCCGATGGAGGGTATTTGTCTTTGGAGAAACAAATGGATTTCCATTGTGAACAGGAAAACCAGAAGGCCTGCCAGATCCATTAACACAAAAAAGTGTCAGAAGGCTTCAAGCTAATTCAACAAGATTGGTCTTTTACAAGGCCAAATGCTGCTCAAACTAGTAATAAAGATGCTAAAATAACAATAACAATGAATGTGAAGAAAGTAGGAGAAGAAAAGGATAAAGGCTTCAGATGAAATGAAACTAAATCATAGACACAAAAAGTGAAGCAGAGACACCAACCTTCGAGGAAAACTCGAACTCGAATCTTGTGGAATGGCTCCATTAGTAGAATAAGGTGGCGATCTACTCCTTTTCTGATCCTGTATACCAACGACCTTAGCTGCCACTGCAGTTCCAGAATTACGAGTAGCAACAAGAGATCTCGCAGCATAAGGCACAGGATCTTTGCGGTCATCATCTTTCGTGAAAGATTGGTACGCATTACTCCATTCAGGAGGAGACTCATAGTCCTACGGCACAAATGTAAAGGAACCATGTGGTAACTAGTAAGCCACTAATCAAAGGTCAAAACTCTATCCATCACGTGTCACTTACAATGGCCGCAAGTTACTATGCTATATATATATATATATGCGTGTAATTACAATTAACCTAAACGCAAACAAGCCGGATCTGTGTTTCCAAGCAAAAAGCTAACAGAACATCACTCACATTTGAGGCCTAGTTGCAAAAGAAGGATGACTTGCAGGAGGGAATGAGCTCTCAACCGAGCGAGAGACTGGCCTCTGTACGTCAGATACACTATCACAAGGCACAAAGATGAACCATGAGCCGGGAAACCAACTCCGAAATTGCCCACAAAACAATAAACTGAAGTGAAAAAACAAAGAACAACATAGATGTATCGTGTTCTTACTTCGGCATTATAGCAGATGGAGCATAACTGTTCACAAATTCAGGACTTCCATAACCCAACGACGGCAACCGTACCCTGAGAGATGGTTAAGTAATCCAATCGCATGAGCAATATCCCCAATAAAGCAAATAGCAGCTCTAACCACAATCCAATCCAATCTGGTCTATAAATTAAGCATAAAACAATCACCACATTTGATCCACAAACAAGCAATCTCTCTATCCCAATCATATAGCTTCCAAGCTCAGAAGTCTTTTCCAACAAATTCAAAAACCTAACGAAACAAATCAAACGAACCCTATACACCAAAACGACTAAAGAGCTGCAATCGAAGGAGAATACCTTGGAGATCGTACAGGCGGCGGCGCCTGAGATGTCGAAGTAGTACCGAATGAGAACTTGTTAGCTGCCGGATCCGCGGGACCCGCGCTCTTCCCAAAAGACGACATCTTAGATGATTGGAGGATGAATCCCAGCAGAGAAAGCTCCGGCCTTTCTTCTCCCTCGGAGTCTTTTCTTTTCAGCTTCTCAGTCCTACTCTGCACCCATTAAGGGTTTTGAATGAATGCTCAATTTAGGGAAATTGAAATATAGGTCGTCGGGAAGTCGCCGCCGGTTTGGTGACGGTGAAATAGTCCGGTCAATTGAAACGACGCCGTTTTGTTTTGTTTTGTAATAAGTGCAGAGTGTTGCTCCCGTTAATATGAAGGGCACTCGTGTTTTGAAAATTACCTAAGGAGTAACTAATATTATGACTTGTAACAATCTTACCCGTAAATTACCCTACCCTAACTAAACTATCAATTTTATATAAATTTACGAAACAAACCATAGTCACGAATCGACTCACAATAGTAAACGCATCTACATATACAATGGATATTTGTGGGGTATAGTAAGAGTAGACCGATTTAAAAATCGTAGTATAAATGGTCAAGTATTTTTCAAAGTTATATCATAAGAGTATAGTTTACTTTCCATAGTTCATATATCCTTTACTCTATCCTACCCTTTGCCAACACTATTCGAGTCCTTTTCCGATATTGTATACCAACGACCTTAACTCCAGTAACATGAAAATGTTGGTTGAAATCTAATCCATGATTCATCGAACTCCAACTTTCAAGATCCTCGACTATTATCGACATCTTCATAGTATGGTAAGCGATTCACAACAAGATACCAGTTAGTAATTTGTACAAGAACAAGATAGAGACACTAGGTTTCGAGTCATCAAACGTTGCATTCCAATAATTCGAGTTGTTGTGAGAAAGTTCAGAATGAATTTTACATTCTTTACTAACATTCTCTCCTCAATCGAATGACTCATAAAAGAGCGAAGTTTGAACAACTTCTATTAGACTTATGAAGCTTTAGTAAGCATTTATACATGGACTAGTGATTACCGAAATTCAAAACCTTTGACCATATTGTTGGTAAAAAGACTCCAACAACCATGAACCGCTACATTCCAATAATTCGGTTCTGAATGATATAACATGAACAAGCTGCACTTGGGAATGGCCAAACATCCAATAATTCTACTTCACATCCACAGAATGACAGAAGAAACCAAAACCCAGCATTCGTTTATTGATCATATGATCCACAGCAAGCTTGAAGATATGATCATTTGCCTTGGTCATGCTCCTTCCTCCTCTCATTGCAGGCTTTTAAAGCTTGGACCTCTGTGGAGCATTTCAACAAACAGGTTGTGGGCAACTTAAGAAAAACGATTCATCTAAAAGGGGAGGAAAGAACAAACACACACGCACGTAATCATCGCGTACCCTTTTGGCAAGCTTTCCAATTCCTGTCCGTATTCACGAGACAGTCCTGCAAATGCCGATCAGATAAGAAAGATGAGGCGAGAAAGGTGTAGTTTAGGGCTTTTTTGGAATCACGCGAGTGAAAATGGAATTTAGGGAAAAGAATGGTGTAACCTGTAGGGAAAGGTAGATCGAGGAGCACTCTCTCAGCTGTCTGACGCTCTCGTCTTCCTCGTCGGCATCGCTCTGGTGCAGCGGCGGCGGCGGCGGGGAAGGATTCTCCGTTTGCTTGGTTTGGGCCATTGATAATCTCAATAGTCTTCCAAGCTCAGAAGTCTTTTTCAAACAAACTCCAAACCCTAACGAAACAAATCAAACGAACCCTAATATACCCAAACGAAGAAAGAGCTGTAATCGAAGGAGAATACCTCGGAGATCGTACAGGCGGTGGCGCCTGAGATGTCGAAGTAGTTTGGGGAAATTGAAAATATAAGGTCGTCGGGATGTCGCCGTCGATGAAATAGGCCGGTCAATTGAAACGATGCCGTTTAATTTGTTTTTTGTAGTTAGTGCAGAGTGTTGCTCCTGATAACATGAAGGTCACTCATGTTTTAAAGATTACCATGCGAGTAACTAATATATTATGATTGGTCTAGAGCGCTGTGAATAGAAGCGAGGAGGATCTGACCGAGTTCGGAGGTATCAGTAAACAATTTTTTTGTTATCTAGACATGATTGCCGTGCGATAGTTGGTTAGGAGAGACAGGAATAAGGCTGCTCACGATCTTGCTCAACAGTCTTTCTCCTTAGTATCGCCGTCTGTATGGCATACGTCTCTGGAGTGGCTCGAATATGCACTTTCTGACAAGTGCATGATGATTCATTAATAAGAAAGTACATGCATAGCCCCAAACTCTGCAAAACAAAGTAAGTCGTCATCAACATCTCACCCATAAGCAACCATGCTTCATGCCTCGTGTTATATAACACACCACAAAAATCCTAATCTTCATTAATTGTCTCCAACCCAGAGAAAATCCTACAAAATCAGAGCTATCACACATCCCGATCTCCCCAATCAGTAAAGAGAAACTTATATCATCTCTACCCTTCATTAATGGTTTCGAAATCTGAAAAAAAATCCTACAACATCATAGTGATGTCACAGCTCCCGCTCTCTCCAAACAGTAAAGAGAAATTCAGGACATCATTACTCTTCATTAACTGTTTTGAAATCTGAGAAAATCTTATCGTTTCCAAATATGAGAAGATCCTTCAAAACCAGAACAATGTCACAGTTCTCGTTCTCTCCCCAAACCAAACAATAAAGAGAAATCCAGACCATCCCTACCCTTCATTAACGTTTCCAAATTTGAGAAAATTCTTCAAAACCAGAATGACGTAACAGCTTCCGCTCTCCCTAAACTGTAAAGAGAAATTCAGGACATCGTTACTCTTTATTAACTGTTTCAAAATCTGAGAAAAACATTCAAACCCATAGCAATGTCACAGCTCTCGCTTTCACCAAACAATAAAAGAGAAATCAACACATCCCTATCTTTCAATAACCGTTTCCAAATCCAAGAAAATCCTTCAAAACCAGTACAATGTCACGCTCTTGCTCTCTCCAAACAATAAAGACAAATTCAGTACATCCCTACCCTTCATTAACTGTCTCCAAATTCAAGAAAACCCTACAAAATTCGTGTGATGCCACAACTCTTCCCTCTCATCAAACAGTAAAAAGAAGCCTAGACGATCCCTATCTTCATTAACTGTTTTCAAATCTAAAAAAAATACTACCAAACCAGAGCAATCTCACGCCTCCTACTCTCTCCAAACAATAAAGAAAATTCAAGACATTCCTACCCTTCATTAGCCGTTTCCAAATTCAAGAAAAGTGATGCCACAACTCTTCGATCTCCCCAAACAATAAAGAAAAATTCTCAACATCCCTACTCTTCATTAACCGTTTCCAAATATGAAAAATCCTACAAAACCAGAGCGACGTCTCAGCTCCTACTCTCCCCAACCAATAAAGAGAAAATTCAGTACATCTATACCCTTCATTAACCATTTTCCAAATTCAAGAAAACCCTACAAAATCATAGTGACGTCTCAGCTCCTCGCTCTCCTCAAACTATAAAAAGAAACCTAGACGATCTCTATCCTCCATTAACCGTTTCCAAATCCAAAAATTCCTACAAAACCAGAACAACCTCATTACATCCCTACCCTTCATTAGCCATTTCCAAATTCAAGAAAACCCTACAAAATCATAGTGACGTCTTAGCTCCTCGTTCTCCCCAAACAGTAAAAAGATACCTAGATGATCTCTATCCTCCATTAACCGTTTCCAAATTCGAAAATTCCTACAAAACCAGAACAACCTCACACCATCCACTCACCCAACTCAAAAAAATTCAACCTAGCCATAAAAAACTACAAGACAAATAACATATCCAACATTTATTAATTCATTAATTTTATTACCAAAAAATCGAAAAAAATTACCATAAAATGAATCATTAAAAAAAAAAAAAATCAATAGGGAAGAAGAAGAGAGCTATTTAGCTTCCGGAAATACACATCACACACAAACCACCTACCCACCCTTTGATTTCGTCTCTTTGTCTATCTCCGACGAAGCTCTGCTGCGATTTGTGCGTCTGATGAACTTCTGATTCTCCTTGCTCGAACAATTAGCTTTAAGAACCGGTACGCTTCCGATTCATCGCCTGAATCTACAATCCCTACACTCGCTTTCTCCGTCTTCTCTACGCTTCTTCGATAGATTTTTTGTTCTTCTGTTTGCTGTGTACGAGCTTGTTCTCTCTTGATCGATGATTAGCGTATTGATTTCAGATTCTTCTTTATCCTGATTGAAAACACTCGATTTTTTTTTGTGTTGGTTCGGAAATTTTGTAACGTCTCTGCAAGAAATGCATTAGCTTGCTACGCTACTCATCATTTTGAGAACTGTTGATTTTGGGGTTTTTGATGATCGGAGATTGATTCAACTTTACAGTAGCTGTCACATAGTGCTTGGTGAATGACTAAATGTTTGGTTTCCGATGATGCAAAATGGGTTTTTTTGAGTGTTCTACTTGTGGTTTATCTCACTAGGGTATGATCTGATGATGGTGGATTAGCGTTTGATTTGATTATTGGATTGAGTTGGATGAATGGGTGTTAATTGTTAGAATGGAGTTTGATGGTTGTTGGTTAGCTAACTATGTTCAATTCTGCAGCTAAAGAAATGGCACCAATGGTTGCTAAGGCGAATATTAGTTGCGGCAGTCAAATGGCATCTCCCCAGCCGAAAGGGAGCAGGAACAAGAGGAAATTCCGGGCTGATCCTCCATCGGATGATGCTGAGAAGAGTATCCCGTCGGCCCAAAGTGAGTGCTATGAATTCTGTGCTGAGAAGTTTGAAGCCATGGTGGGTCATGGTTTAGCCAGTGCTTGTGATCTGTGTGGCATTACTCAAGGCCATTCGGATGATTTGAAGCTGGACCTCGGGTTGTCTACTGCCGTGGGTTCGTCTGAGGTTGAGCCAAGTCAGCCTAAGGAGGAACTCGTACCGGAAGAATCCCATGATGCTGATTGGAGTGATCTCACGGAATCACAGCTGGAAGAGCTTGTGTTGAACAACCTGGATGCGATATTCAGGAGTGCAATTAAGAAAATTGTTGGCTCTGGTTATACCGAAGAGGCTGCTACAAAAGCTGTTTTGAGGTCCAGTATTTGTTACGGGTCTAAAGACACGGGGGCAAATATAGTGGATAATGCCTTGGCATTTCTCCACAATGGCCAGGAGACTGATCCATCAAAAGACCACAGTTTCGAGGATTTACAGCAGTTGGAGAAGTATGTATTAGCAGAGTTCGTCTGTGTATTGCGTGAAGTTAAGCCGTTCTTCAGTACAGGGGATGCAATGTGGTGCCTACTGATATGTGACATGAATGTTACTCATGCTTGTGCAATGGACAGTAATCTGATGAGCAGCTTTCCTGCTGATGAGTCCTCAAATGGTGATTTGACTACTGACTCCCAGCCACAAACAAAACCAGAATCTGAAGGTCCTGAATCTAATGTTACCGCCCCTTGCAAGCCGGTGCCGTCTGTACCATCTGCTCGTAATCCTCAATCCGAGACAACCAACAGTATCTCTGGTGTTGCCCGTATAACGAAATCAATGAAGTCCGGCACTCTGCATGGCCTAGTTTCAGTCAAAGAGGGGTCAACTTCTGCATTTGATCCTGTAGATAAACCCTTCAGCATTGCAGGACCGTCTAAGTCGATTGTACTAGAAGAAAAGTTTACAGTTAGTAGAAAGGTTCATTCTGGTAGCACCAAGAGAGAATTCATTCTTCGACAGAAAACATTACATCTGGAGAAGAGCTACCGCACTTATGGGTCTAAAGGTTCATTGAGAAGTGGGAAATTGAGTGGTTTGGTAATTTGATTTTCGAGAAGAAACCGAAGTCTGTCTCAGATTCTACTGCTGCTAATGTAAAGAATGCTTCAGCAAGATTAAGCAAAGCAACAGTGGTCGATAGCCCTCAAGATGGTGCAAACCAAAGCCTTCCAAGCAATTCGGGACCTTCTCCTTCCTCGGTATCGTTTGTGTTGGAGACTCCTAGTAGGTTTCTTCTTCGCCCAACCCCAACGTCACACCCGCATTACCTCCAGCCAATGCATCATCATCTGCATTACCTCCAGCCAAGGTCTCACCTGCATTACCTCCAGTGAGTGCTGCACCTGCACTGTCAATGGCAGACACTGAGCTTTCACTCTCACTGCCTACGAAAAGCAACCCTAGTTTGGTGCCAGCTAGCAGTGTTTCTCAGGCAACCGTCTACAGTTTTGCTGGAATGCCTTCGGATAAGCCTATGATGCCATGGTTTCCTCGGGACAAGAAGGATGAAATGATTGTGAAGCTTCTTCCGAGAGTTCGAAAACTGAAAAACCAGCTTCAAGAATGGACAGAGTGGACGAATCAGAAGGTTATGCAGGCTGCTAGAAGGCTGGGTAAGGACAAGGCTGAACTTAAATTACTGAGGCAAGAGAAAGAAGAAGTTGAACGGCTCAAGAAGGAGAAACTATCTTTGGAAGAGAACACCATGAAAAAGTTAACTGAAATGGAGAATGCCTTGTCCAAAGCCGGTGGCCAGGTAGAGAGAGCTAATGCCGCTGTCCGGAGGCTTGAGGTCGAGAATGCCGCACTTCGGAAGGAGACCGAGGCAGCAAAGCTACGTGCCGACGAGTCAGCTGCAAGCTGTGAAGAAGTTTCGAAGAGAGAGAAGAACACGTTGATGAAGGTTCAATCTTGGGAGAAGCAGAAAGGGCTGCTCCAGGAGGAGCTTGTGATTGAAAAACGCAAGGCCTCACAGCTACTGCAGGATCTCGATGTTGCCAAACAACGACAAGAGCAGCAGGAGGTATGCTTCTTTTCATACCATTCTCTCTTAATTAGATTGCCTGTTACTGAAATTTTAGACTATATAGGGACGAATGTTGTTGATGGTTCTGGTGCAATCTTCGTGAGTGAAGTATTTCTAATCTGTGATCTCATGCAACATTGTTATGTTCATATTGCTGCTATTAAACATCACAAGGGTAAAAAGAAGAGAGGAAGGAAGAGCCTTGGTGGATACTCCTTGTTCTTCGTGTAGTTTTGGATAGTCGATTCGCTGTATGTTTCTGCTACTTGTTTCTGATCTGGGTTTAAATCTCTGTTCTAATGCATTCAGCTAAAGGCTTTGTGATCATATGCCTATGGCCTTTGTAGGAGAGCTTTCGAAGATTAGATATTCAGGACTCTTATATTACTGTGTCATTTTTCTCACTGAGAAGAATAAACATCAATCACAGGCTAGATGGCAACAGGAAGAGAAGGCAAAGGAAGATCTTCTTCAGCAGGCCAGTGCACTACGAAAGGAACGAGAAAACATCGACGCCTCAACAAAATCGAAAGAGGAAGCGATCAAGTCAAAAGCAGAAATCAATCTGCAGAAGTACAAGAACGACATACAGAAGCTCGAGAACGAGATCTCCCAGATCAGACTGAAGGTGGACTCATCAAAGATTGCAGCACTCCGGATGGGAGTCGACGCTGCAGATGTCAAGAACAACAACCAGGCCTGGTCGAGTTACGTCTCACAGGTGTTTGCAGATAATATCAGCAACGACGAAGAACTGAAGCGCGAAAGAGAGTGCGTGATGTGCCTGTCAGAGGAGATGTCGGTGGTGTTCTTACCTTGCGCTCATCAGGTGGTGTGCACGAACTGCAACGAGCTCCACGAGAAGCAAGGGATGAAGGACTGCCCGTCTTGCAGGTGCCCTATCAAGCGGCGTGTACCAGTACGTAGTGCTCGTTCTTCTTCTTCCTGATCGATGGAATACCGGTTTTCTGTGGAGAGTTTGATGTAGTGAGTGTGGGCCTTTGGAATAATGGCTATATGTAATGCCTGATGATGTTACTTGCAACCTTTCAGAGAGTAAAAAAAAAAAAAGGAAAGAGAAGATACAAGTTAAAGATGAAATCTTGATAGTGTGATACCCAAGTTTCTCAGTCTATATGTCTATGATCTATCTATTGTGTTATTTGCTCATGAGAATGCAACCTTGGGAGGCAAGATTATTCAATCTTTTTCGAACGGGTCGAAAATTAGGTACGAATGACATAAATTTGATCGGATGATGAAACCCTTTTCCTAGTAGACTGTGGAACCCGGTCGACTTTTGGGATAAAGCATAGGTCGATGTGGGGGGTAAGAGTTAGAGGTTGGGGCTTGATATGCTTTCTAGATGATCGAGGCGTTGTCGAACGACCTTTCAGGCAATTGTTCAACTCAAGACAATTAGAGAGGATCGTAAAACTTTTGGGATAAAGCATAGGTCGATGTGCGGGTAAGAGTGTAAGGAGGCTTTATATGCTTTCCAGATGATTGAGGCGTTGTCGAACGACCCCTTTCAGGCAATTGTTCAACTCAAGGAAATTAGAGAGGACCGTACAAGAGAGTGAGAGTTGCTGGTGTAGCAGACAGGTCGGTCTTCAGACAATAGTGAAGATGAAGAGACTGTTAGGATTAGAAGTGACAATGCCAAGAAGACGACGTTTGGGGATCATTCAAAGAATGATTCATAGCAGTCTAGCTACAGAGATGAGGTATTTTAATGAGGAAGTAAGTGAACAAGCGGTAGATATATGGGGAATCTGTTTGGGACGCCAGATTCTCAGCAAGGCATACTACTATTCATGTGCCCTAAAACCGACCATCTTCACATATTAATGTGGAAAATGATAATCACGATCATTGAAGGAACTGGTACAGTGAACTCAATACTCGTTACAAAACTGTTATGTACTTGCATGCTACTCTTACAAACTCAATTAGATTTCTATCACATGATCCGTTGTATTAGAGGAAGGGTGAAAATCGATCGTTCAAATCAAATTTAATCGGTCATCGAATTCGAATTCACCCAAAAACCGAAACACTAAGCATTGGGGTTGAAAAAACACTTCACATAGAAAAAGTTGTGGTTCATAAGCCTTTTCACCAATAAGAAAGCTCAAACATGTGGATGAAGACCTAGTATTTGCTTCTATGTTCATGATCGTGACACGTGTTGGAAAAGTAGTGAATTATGAGCTCTATTAACTATATAGAATATATTACTTTATTCCTCCAAAAAAAAAATATTACTTTACCTATTTTTGGATCAGATCACCATCCAAGAGAATGCTGGTTTGGAAAGTTCCAAACCCATTCTCAGCCATTAGATCTAGTTTGACCTTTGACCAATTTAATGTTCAGATTTGTTAGGGGTATTTAGGACTTTACACAAATAATAATTATTATATTTAATTTAAATATTTTATGATTATTTTTTATTTAAATAATTTTGTTTTTAATCAACCACTGCACAGCCATTGTCGCCAGTCGCCGGCCTCCGGCGCCGGTCGCCGGTCGCCGGCCGCTGGTGCCGGTGATTTTTTTCGGTGACTTTTTCAATGACTTTTTCGGTGATTTTTTTCGGTGAGTGTTTCGACGACTGTTCCGACAACTTTTTCGACGAGGACAAGTTAACTAGTTAACCTGATTTTTACTATTAACTTATTAGCATGATTTTTTTTATTTATAACTAGTTAACTAGTTAATTTGGGATTTTACAGTTAACATGTTTTCCAATGACTTTTTCAGCGAGGCTCCGAAGACCAACCAAACTCCGGTGACTTTTCCAACGAGGACAAGTTAACTAGTTAACCTGATTTTTACTAACAACTTGTTAACAAGATTTTTTTATTGATAAATTAACCTGAGTTTTTATAGTTAACTAATTATCTAGTTAACATGTTATCTAATCGAGTTAACTAGTTACCAAGTTGTTAACTAGTTAACCAATTGAGTTAACTAGTTAACCAATCGAGTTAACTAGTTAACTTGTCAAATTTATTTATCCAGTCGAGTTAACTAGTTAACCAATTAAGTTAATTAGTTATCCAAATCGAGTTAACTAGTTACCAAGTAGTTACCTAGTTATCTAATCGAGTTAACTAGTTATCTAATCGAGTTAACTAATTATCTAATCGAGTTAACTAGTTACCAAGTTGTTAACTAGTTAACCAATCGAGTTAACTAGTTACCAAGTAGTTACCTAGTTATCTAATCGAGTTAACTAGTTATCTAATCGAGTTAACTAATTATCTAATCGAGTTAACTAGTTACCAAGTTGTTAACTAGTTAACCAATCGAGTTAACTAGTTAACCAATTGAGTTAACTAGTTAACCAATTGAGTTAACTAGTTATCTAATCGAGTTAACGAGATATACTAACTAGCTAACACATTATTCGCGAAGATCGAATTATATAGGGGCCGTTTGGTTGATGGAATTGGGTCTGGGAATTGAGACCCAATTCCCGATCCATTGGGAATCGACTCAAATAATTGCACTACAATTCTCATTGGGCCGGGAATTAAAATCCAATTCCCAGACCCAATTCCATCAGCCAAACCACCCATAGTTTTTTTTTTTATGAAAGTGTGTGTATATATATATATATATAAAAGGGTAGCAAACATAGTACTGTACATAGTAACCCAACAGCCCTATAAGAGGGAGTCGAAAACCAAACAGAACATCTCCACCTAAACTACCCAAATATGAAGCAAAGTCAGAAGCTTACCCAGAACATCCCTCCAAACCAGTCCCACCCCAATCAGCAACCCAGCAAACCAGCCTATACCAGCCAGCGCCCAAAAAACCCCACAAAAAGATCGAATTATATAGTTATACGATTACAAATCAATCCCAACAATTACTTATAACTAGAAATCAATTGCAAAATGGGTGGGAGAGAGTGGGGAAATGAGAGAACCAAAATCACATTTGCCCATCAAAAGAACCAAAATAAAAAATACAGAGCATACAAAAACAGAGTATACAGAATTAATGGAGGTCACAATTCTATCAAAGACAAGTATCAAATCTTCTTCCCCAACACCACCGCACCTCAAACCCTACAAGTTCAGCGACATGGATTAGTGATCCACTTCTCCTACGTCCCTTCCGTCTTCTTCTACAACTCCGACGACACTCCTCCATCCACGAAAGGGCGTTGTCCTTAAAGGGATCCCTATCTGAAACACTTACTCTATTTCACCTTTCACCGAAAGACCCAGTCCGACAACGTATCGATCGATTACACGGACAACGGTGTCTACTATGTCGACGAGCG
Organism: Linum lewisii; assembly: GCA_034768395.1. Taxonomy (NCBI): domain Eukaryota; kingdom Viridiplantae; phylum Streptophyta; class Magnoliopsida; order Malpighiales; family Linaceae; genus Linum; species Linum lewisii. The sequence continues at coordinate 1,129,964 of CM068299.1, forward strand.
GCTCCTGGCCTCCGGCTCCTCCGACGCAGATCCAGTGGTCGTCACCTCCACGCTCCTCGCCAGGCCTTCGTCGGGCTTCTACTCTGCTAGCCTCCGGCTCCTCCGACGCAGATCTGGTGGCCGTGGCTAATCTGCTGGTCGCTTCCACGCTCCTCACCTACCGCCTCGCCTCCTTCGGCTGCTCCTCCACTCTGATGCTGCGTCTCACCAACCACCGTTGCTCCGATGACTACTTCACTCCGATGAGGAGATAGATGTTTTTTGTTTCGCGATGGAAAGAAAGATTTGGGGGAGATGATTGTTTTGCGGCTGGAGCTTGAAAGGAGAAAGTAGCTGCTGAGAAGTCTAGGGATAGGGTTTTTAATTTTTTGAAAAAGACCAAAATACCCCTCCGGGTATTGGGTTTGGAATTGTTCCAGGATTAAAATCCTGGACGCAGATCCTTTGCCCCTATTTTTCTTTTCTTCTTTAATTTTATTTATATTTTTTAGAAATTAATATTAAAAAAAGAGAGGATGATAAAGAAAAATTAAAAAATGACATAATATATTTAGGAGTTTGCCGTGTCACGTCATGAACAACTTGATTGGAGAAGTAAATCGATAAAAAGATGATAGAGAATTTTTCTGAGAATTAGAAACTTTTTTCATAAGCTGTTTTGTCAAAGTTATTATTTGAATTATGCGGTCGAAGGCGACGCTTTAAATGGTTGCTTCCCACCTTCGACCGCATATTGTTTTTTTAGCCAAAAAAAATTATACGGTCGAAGGTGGGAAGCAACGGGAGAAGGATCTGCGTCCAAGCTTTTCAGTTTGGAAAGTTCCAAACCAAATATACGGAGGGGCATTTTCGTCATTTTGAAAAAAATAAAAAACCCTGTCATCTTTCCACGCACGCAGCCGCAGCCGCCGATGTCTCTAATCGGCATCCGTCGTCCTCCTTCCTCCACCGATCCTCGTCGCATCGGCCGCCCGCTGCTACTCTTCTCGCTCCTCCACCAAACATCATCGGCCGCCACCGGCCACTGATCAACCTATTCGGCGAGATCCGGCCGTACCTCCAACAAATCCGACACCTTGGACGAGCTGAGGAGAGGAAAAGGGATTTGAAGTTCTACATGAAGGTAATCGACGGAATCGACGCGAATTTCATACGGTGGAGGTCGGTCCCGTTCACTCATCTGTCGATTATATCGGATTGCGATAGAATAGGATCTGAAATTGAAACTGAAATCAAATCTTGAATCCTTCCTCAAAACGAATCATATGGCTGGAGCTCGTTCTATTGTTGCTACAGCGGTGGAGGCAGCGTCAAAAAACATGGCTACGGTGGCATCGGCGGAAACAAGGCTACGGCGGTGGTGGCGGAAACAAGGCCACGCAAATCACTATTTTCCCGATTACAGTTAGGTTGAAGAAGAGTGACTGGTTTGTTATGTGGTTAAGTTTAGTGACATGATTTGTCATGTGGTTAAGTTTAGTGACTGATTTGTCACTTGGCTAAGTTTATTGACTGATTTGTCACTTGGCTAAGATAAGTGACTGATTTGTCTCTTGTTAAGATAAGTGACTGAAGAATGAAGATCTAATGGTTGGTTAAAATTTTGTACACGAAGATTGTTAGAAGGTATGATTGAGAATTATGGTATTCTGGGTGAATGAAAACTAGTGATAATAGCATTCAGTGGTGTTGTGGGTGATTAACTAAATAGAAAGTTAATTCGTTATTCGAAAAGTTAACTAGTTATTAATTAAACAACTTCGTTAACTAGTTAACAACTAAATAACTCGATAAATTAACTAGATAACAGCTAAATAACCTTGTTAACTAGTTAACTCGTTATCTAAATCATGATGTTAACTAGTTAACTCGATAAGTTATCTAGTTAACTAATTTTGATAACTAGTTATCAACTTGATAAATAGTAACTAATGGTAATAGTTAACTCAATTGGATAACATGTTAACTAGTTAACTGTAAAAACGCAGGTTAACAGTTAACTAGTTAACAATAAAAAAATATTGTTAACAAGTTATTAGTAAAAACCAGGTTAACTAGTTAACTTATCCTCGCCGGAAAAGTCATCGGAGTTTGGTCGGTCTCCGGAGCCTCACTGAAAAAATTATCGGAAAACATGTTAACTAACTAGTTAACTGTAAAAACCTAAGTTAACTAGTTAATTAGTTATCAATAAAAATCATGCTAACAAGTTAATAGTAACCTATTAACAAAAAATCCAGTTAACTGATTATGGTAATTAGTTAACTAGTTATCAATTAAATAACATGTTAACTAGTTCAGTTAACTAGTTATCTACTGATACATGTTAACTAATTATCTGTAAAAAACCAAGTTAACTAGTTATTTGTAAAAAACCAAGTTAACTACTTATCAGTAAGAAATCAGGTTAGTTAACTAGTTAAAAACAACTTGACTAGTTATTCATCAAAACAAAAAAAAAAACAACTTGACTAGTTAACTAGTTACCTAGTTAACTAGTTAACTAATCATGAGGTTAACTCGATTTTGATAACTAGTTATCAACTAAAAATCTCGTTAACTAGTTAACAACTTGGTAACTATTTAACTCGATTAGATAACATGTTAACTAGATAACTAGGTAACTATAAAAACTCAGGTTAACTAGTTAACTAGTTATCAATAAAAAAATCTTGTTAACAAGTTGTTAGTAAAAATCAGGTTAACTAGTTAACTTGTCCTCGTCGGAAAAGTCACCGGAGTTTGGGTGTCTCCGGAGCCTCGCCGAAAAAGTCACCGGAAAACATGTTAACTATAAAAACCCAAATTAACTGGTTAACTAGTTATGAATAAAAAAATCATGCTAATAAGTTAATGTAAAACTCAGGTTAACTAGTTAACTTGTCCTCGTCGGAAAAGTCGTCGGAATAGTCACCATAAAAAGTCACCGAAAAATGTCATCGGAAAAGTAACCGGAAAAGTCACCCAAAAAAGTGGACGCGGCCGGCAACCGGCGGCCGGGACGGCGCCGCGGTGGCAGCCGTGGCTGCGCAGTGGGTTGATTAAAAACAAAGTATTTAAATAAAAAATAATATTAAAATATTTAATTAAATATAATAATTAAATTGTTTGTGTAAAGTCCTAAATGCCCTATTAAATCTGGATCATTAGATTGGTCAAAGGGTCAAACTAGATCTAATGGTTGGAATTGGGTTTGGAACTTTCCAACCCAAAAGGTTTGGACGCTGATCCGGTCCCGAAAGCAACCATTCAAAGAGTCGCCTTCAATAATTAAATATTATATTTCATTAGAAATGAACTAGAAATTAGGATTTTATCGGGATGAATGTCGGTTACCAACGAGTGTGAACATCGATGAATTGTCCTAATTAATTAATGAGAAGAAAATCAAACCCTTTTGAGAACGAAATCCAATATTTACGTTAATGTTGATTTCAAAAATTTCTTGAGGATCGACTCTAACGATGTAGACGAAACCGATTAGTAATACAACAAATAATAGCCCAATCCATCGAAATTACTACGATCGATGCTGAGGAATCAATTAAAAAAGCTCCTCCCTTCTAAATTATTTTGGAATTCCTACAAAATATTTTCATTAATTAATAATTATATACGAATAAAAGGATTAAAAATTTATAATTTTTACAAATTTTAGGATAAGATTTTTCTAAATCTCAAGAGTGGATAAAAGAAGGAAGACTTTGATAACAAAAATAAAAATCCATTTTCTCCTATTTTGCTTCTTTTTTTCCCTCAATAATTCTCTACCTTCAAATGCTGACATGGCAGAACGTTTCATTAATTTGCGTGCCACGGAATTCTATCTCTCCACAAATAAACAATTTCCACATCAGCATCCTTAACTAGTCTGCCCTACCGAATAGTGACGTGGCATCCACACAGCACGCCAGGTCACCCCCTTGTGATTACCCGCGCCAAAATTTAGTTAATTATTAGTGTAATTATAAAAGGCAATTAGCCGTTTTTTATAACAGCAATTTTTGGTGTCCACTCGTGTCACGCATCATCGTCTCTATCTTTCCTCGATCATTTCTAGCTTCCTCAATCTCCGGATTTCAAATATCTCTCTGCAAAATATTCTCCAACCCACGAATTAAATCGATTAATCGATGAAGGGAGTGATACTCAGGTCTGCTCCGGCTCCGGCCGATCTGACGGCGGTGAAACAGAGGCTCTTCTTTAATGGGAAATACTCCGATCAGAGAAGCAGTGATCTGCTCTTCCGATCTCGCCGGACTATTCCCGGCGGAGTGTACTGTCAGCTGGACAACGATTCTTTTGGCGCCGGACCGGTGATCGGTAAGTTCTCTGTGAATCGGCGTGATGTTAGTGTTCAAGTTCTGAGCAGTCCGATCTCCGAGGAGACCACGCCGACGATCAACAAGGTAAAGATTAAATCACTCTGTTCATCTCATGGGTTAATTAGCTTTTGTTTGAATAAATCGGAGAAATTCGTGAAGAAATTTTGCTCTGTTTTTTGGTTGCTGGGAAACAGAGGGTGTTCACGTTTGGGAAAGGGAAGAGCGAAGGAAACAAGAGCATGAAATCACTGGTAAGAAATGAATTTCACATATTGTCAAATTTCGATCCGTACTGTTCAATTACACACTCGATAATTTGCTATGATTCATTCAAGCTTGGAGGAAAAGGAGCAAACTTGGCGGAAATGGCAACAATCGGCCTATCGGTTCCGCCAGGCTTGACTATCTCTACAGAGGCATGCCAAGAATACCAGAAGAACGGGAAGAATCTTCCAAATGGGTTGTGGGAAGAAGTTTTACAAGGATTGAAGATCGTTGAGAACGATATGGGAGCCGTTCTCGGCGATCCTTCGAACCCCCTTCTTCTCTCTGTTCGATCCGGAGCTGCTGTAAGTCATTCATTCATACTTATTACTCTCTCTGTTTTCTTCTCTGGTTTCTTTAAGCTTCTTCTTGTGATCAGATATCAATGCCTGGAATGATGGACACTGTACTCAATTTGGGACTCAATGATGAAGTTGCAGCGAGCTTGAGCTCCAAGAGCGGAGATCGGTTCGCTTATGATTCATACAGACGATTCCTTGACATGTTCGGAGGTGTGGTGAGTAGCTAACTGATCAGTGATCTGTATATGCTCTGTTCTTTCGTCAGATTCTCAGTTCCTCTGTTTTCTGTAAGATTCTTAGTTCCTCTGTTTTCTGCTCTGATCCAAGGTGATGGGAATTCCGCACTCGTTTTTCGAAGAGAAACTCGAAGCGATGAAGGACGCGAAACGCGCAAGGCTCGACACCGATCTCTCAGCTTCCGATCTTAAGGAGCTAGTGGAGCAGTACAAGCAAGTCTACATCGAATCGACGGGGGAGAAATTCCCAGCCGATCCCAAGCAGCAGCTCCTTCTATCAGTAAAAGCAGTGTTTGATTCATGGGACAGCCCAAGAGCTAACAAGTACAGAGCCATTAACCAGATCGCCGGACTGAAAGGAACCGCCGTCAACATCCAGTGTATGGTATTCGGAAACATGGGGAATACCTCTGGAACAGGGGTTCTCTTCACTAGAAACCCTAGCACTGGAGAGAACAAGCTATACGGCGAGTTCTTAATCAATGCTCAGGGGGAAGACGTCGTCGCCGGAATTCGTACCCCGGAGGACATAGCCGCGATGAAGGATTGTATGCCGGAGGCATACAAGGAGCTCGTGGAGAATTGTGAGATCTTGGAGCGGCATTACAAGGATATGATGGATATCGAGTTTACAGTTCAAGAGAATAGGTTGTGGATGTTGCAGTGTAGATCTGGGAAGCGTACCGGGAAAGGCGCGGTGAAGATCGCCGTCGATATGGTGAACGAAGGTTTGATTGATACTCGTACTGCGGTTATGAGAGTTGAGCCTCAGCATCTTGATCAGCTTCTTCATCCACAGGTAATAAGTTAGGGTTTATGCTTACCAAAAAATTAGGGTTTACAGTATACGACACATTTTACAAAAATTGTTATCGCCGGCTTACCGGAGTTACAATTTGGTGCAGTTTGAGGATCCGAGCAGCTACAAGGAGAAGGTGCTGGCCATCGGATTACCAGCTTCCCCCGGAGCAGCAGTTGGACAGGTGGTGTTCTCCGCAGAAGATGCAGAAGCTTGGCACGCACAGGGGAAAAACGCGATTCTCGTGAGAACGGAAACCAGTCCAGAAGACGTCGGAGGGATGCACGCCGCCGCCGGAATCTTGACTGCTAGAGGAGGAATGACGTCTCACGCCGCCGTTGTTGCTCGCGGCTGGGGTAAATGCTGCGTCTCCGGTTGCCCCGACATCCGCGTCAACGACTCCGATAGGGTCTGTGTATAGTCATATTAGTATATTACTGTAAAATAGTTCTTCCGATTACGAGACTGATGAACTTCCTTTCTTCCCTAGGTTGTGGTGATTGGGGATACGGTGGTCGGAGAAGGAGAATGGCTATCGTTGAACGGATCGACCGGAGAAGTGATCCTCGGGAAGCAGCCGTTAGCTCCTCCTGCTCTGAGTGGAGATCTGGAGAGGTTCATGTCGTTTGCTGACGAGATACGGCGGATTAAAGTAATGGCGAACGCCGATACCCCTGAAGATGCTTTGACGGCTAGAAACAACGGCGCTCAGGGAATTGGTCTCTGCCGGACGGAGCACATGGTAACCTTCCTCCAAGAAAAGTTGCCTATTACATGTTCGACGAAATGCCTACAAGAGAAGAACATGGTTTATTTTATATAACTTCATTTCCCTGCAGTTCTTCGCTTCTGATGAGAGGATCAAGGCCGTGAGGAAGATGATAATGGCGGAAACACAGGAGCAAAGGAAATCAGCGCTGGATCTGTTACTGCCTTACCAACGATCCGATTTCGAGGGCATTTTCCGCGCCATGGATGGTAAACACTAAAAAACACTTAACTCTGCAATTCTGGTTTTTACAAGCTTATTGGTCTTCTATCTTCAGGCCTTCCGGTGACGATCAGGCTTCTGGATCCTCCGCTGCACGAGTTTCTCCCGGAGGGAGACTTGGAGCAGATCGTCGAGGAGCTAACAGCCGATACAGGGATGACTGAAGATGAAGTCTACGCTAGGATTGAGAAGCTCTCTGAGGTGAATCCAATGCTTGGATTCCGAGGATGCAGGTTGGGGATCTCGTATCCAGAATTGACAGAGATGCAAGCTAGAGCAATCTTCCAGGCTGCTGTTTCGATGAGTCAACATGGAATCAAAGTTCAACCTGAGATCATGGTTCCACTCGTGGGAACCCCACAGGTAATTATCTTGAAAACTGTATAAAAGCTTGAAAAGCTGCAAAGCTGAAATGATGAAATCATAGTGTTTCTGTTTTTCGAAATGCAGGAACTGGGACATCAGATCGGCGTGATCCGAGAGGTGGCGAAGAAGGTGTTCTCCGAGACGGGGATGACACTAACCTACAAGGTTGGAACCATGATCGAGATTCCCAGAGCTGCTCTTGTTGCAGACGAGGTTTGTTCAATTGTTTCAGTGTCTGAAGCCTGAACATATGCTGAAGTTAGACCATCTCTAGAACTGTAAATTGATTGAAATAGACAAAATGCAGATAGTGAAAGAGGCCGAGTTCTTATCGTTAGGATTTGTTCAGTTGTTTCAGTGTCTGAAGGCTGTATTCATATGCTGCACTTACACCATCTCTAGACTGTAAATTGATCAAAATTTCGAAATGCAGATAGCAAAAGAGGCCGAGTTCTTCTCATTCGGAACGAACGACCTTACGCAGATGACATTCGGGTACAGCAGAGATGATGTTGGCAAGTTCCTCCCCACATACTTGGCTCAAGGAATCCTCCAGAGCGACCCATTTGAGGTTCATCCTAGCTAGTTCATCATGCTTTGGTTGGTTCATTACTTCATTGATGCTGAAAAGTGGTGACCTTTTGTTACAGGTTCTTGACCAGAAAGGAGTGGGGCAGCTCATCAAGATGGCTACAGAGAAAGGCCGATCAGCTCGGCCTAGCTTGAAGGTGGGGATCTGCGGAGAGCACGGAGGAGAGCCATCATCGGTGGCGTTCTTTGCAGAAGCTGGATTGGATTATGTTTCGTGTTCGCCGTTTAGGGTTCCGATTGCAAGGCTAGCTGCAGCTCAAGTTGCAGTTTGAAAGACTGAAGCTTGGCATTGTTCATGGATAGGTAAATAGCTTGATTGTGTTCTTCAGACATTGATATATACTGTGAAGAATCTGCAGAAGAATCTGAACTGGTAGAAACGCAGAACTCTGTGCTAGTGAATAAGCCTACTGCGATAGATTATTCTGCCATTGTGTATACAATTATACAATTTGTTAAGAAAGATCAAATTTTAAGTGTACTTAATACTTACCCAGATCATCAATTGGCATACTGACCGGAGATCCGGCGACGAATTGGAGGAAGCTGTGGAGTAGATTCCCTCGTCGGCGGCGAACTGGAAATCTGGAACTCAGGGAAAATTGAAATATTTGCGTAATAAAGCTTCCGATCATAATGCCGACGTCATGAAATGCAGATCGTAGCCGGAGACTCTTCTCGTCTGGATATTTCCATGAAAAATTACCGGTGGTTTGCTGTTCCGTCGCCGGAGATATTCGCCGCCGACATTTCGTGCTTTTCAAATGTCGAAAAAAGACGGGTCGGCCCGAAAAAGTTGACCGGACATTAATACTTAAGTTATCACAAGAAAGTAAATTGGGCTTAAATTGAGGCCCAAATTGATAAGCCGGGAGAAATTTGCGGGTAGGCCCAGTAAAGTTGACCGGGCCCATAAGTTGTTACGCGAAGACTCGGGTCAAAGATAAAGGCCCAGCTCACTATGACCGGGAAAAAAAGCGGATTGGCCTGCAGAAAATTGACCCGGCCCAGCAGTCTTCACGCTCAAACGCGGGTCAGAAAAGATCCGAACATCCGACCCGACCCACTAAAAATCCCAGATTTCCCTTGTTTCGCGCGTGTAGTACACTCTCCCACTCGCAGTCACGCGCCTGCCTGTTCACGCGCGCGTGAATAAAAAGCGCGTTAGCCCACTCGCAGTGCGTGTACAGCACGCGCGAAACTAGGAAAATCCTGGGTTTTTTACCGGGTCGGGTCGGATGTTCGGATCCTATTTGTGCGCGGCAGTGGCCTGGTCGGGTCAAAATTTACCGGCCAACCTGGAAATTTCTCCGGTCAGTTCCACCCTACCGTCAATTATTCATATGAGACGAAAACAATCGAATCGGCTGTAATCGATCAACGGAAGCTCCTCGAATCCATACTGAGAGCTTCTGATTTGATACGAGCAACCAAATCAATCACTAGATCTGAACATTTGGCGCGAAAACTTGCAAAACTAGTTTCGATCACAGCTGTTGGAAAAGAAGGAAGAAGAAGAAGTGACCGGACTCTTTGAGCGTTGCCGGCGGCGACGGCGGCTACTGGAAGTTAAAAAGCGGCGGCAGAAGGAGAGATTAGGGTTGGAGCTTGTAAGTAGTATACTTGACAAGGGTAATTAAGTAATTAGCCTTGTGTCGTCTCCTATGAACATTCAAAAAACTCAAAACCCTAACGATCAGTGCTAAACCCCCAATTGCAGCTCAGAAATTCCCAGCTGAGAGGAAGAATGGCGATCGAGAGCTACGTGGTAGTACACAACATAGCAAAGAGGCATAACGTCGGCACGCTTGCCCGGAGCGCCACGGCGTTCGGCGTCACGGAACTCATTCTGATCGGCCGCCGCGACTTCAACTCCTTCGGCAGCCACGGCTCCACCTCCCACGTCCGCTTCCGCCACTTCCATTCCCTCCTCGAAGCCCGCCACTTTCTCAAGGTCCGATTCTCGATTTCTCCTATTGATCTTTTTGGTGGTTTTTATAAAGCTTTGAAGTTCGGTTCTTGCTTGCAGGAGAAAGACTGTGATATATGTGGGGTGGAGATAGCAGAGGGTGCTCTTCCTGTTAATGAGCATCCTTTCAAAAGGAGCACAGCTTTTCTTCTGGGTAATGAGGTATGAACAACACTCATTGAATTTCAGTGGCTACCCTGGTACACCCAATGATTGAGTTTTGTGCTTTAATGGTTTTTTGTGATTACTGCAGGGGACGGGACTTTCTGCTAAGGAATGTGAGATCTGTGATTTTTTTGTCTATATTCCACAGTATGGATGCGGGACTGCTTCATTGAATGTTACTGTTGCTGCTTCAATTGTTCTTCATCATTTTGGAGGTAAAAGATGCTTAGTTAGACCTCTGATCTTCATATGCTTAGACCTATGTTATCCAGTTGCATTCTGCTAGCAGCTGAAACCTTGGCAGATTTGTATGGATCCTTTTGTGAGGTTGAACATTCCTGTGAATTGGCTTCTAAGTTTTGGTTTAAGTTTTCTTCTTTGTGTGATGTATAGTTTGAGATCTGCCACTTTTATGTTGCTGGACCTGTAACAGTTGTGTTTTGCAGTTTGGGCAGGGTTTTCCGAGAGGACTCGTGAAGGGAGCAAGTTCATCGTAGCTGAGAGACCGCAGAAGCAAGGAAAATACTGCACAGAAACAGAAGAATCGATCACGGAAGAGAGGAAGTGCAGAAGGGAAATCGCAGCCAATGGTGGGTTCTTCGAGGAGGTGGAGAAGGGAGACTCGTCTGCTAACCTTCTCGATGCCTTGTTTATTGATACGTGACTTCAGATAGTTTACCGTACTGTCCATAAGGGTATCGCAGATTCTTCGAGGAGGCCGGAATTGCCTTCCAACAGTCCACAATTCAGTGCCTTGTTTGAGGAGGAATCGATTTCCCATCCCTCCTCAAACTGAAAGCTTGGCAGAATATAGCTCGGAGAAATTGCAGCTGGTGAAGATAGAATAGTAATTTGTGTTTGTCTTTCTGAAGCAGCTTCAGATTTCTTGTATCCATACTCAAAAACATCCTAACCCTTGACTTGAATCTTTTCCTTTTCCTGGAAAATGCTATTATATTACCTTTTGTTGTTTAGTGTTATGATCCATCCTGGTTTGACCGGCTTCAGCCATGAATGTCAAAGTTTGGCCAACTGCAAAAAGAAAAAGTCTTCTTTATTCACTGCAGAATGGCGTCTGAAAGGGATACTCTGGTTTTCAATCACAGCCATGTATCAAGGCAAGTTAAGTTGCTTAATCCTTTTTATCATTATTCAATCTTCTTCTTGCCACCAATTCCCACTTTGGATTTTTAGTGCCCTTTGAGTTGGCCTTTTGCTTCACCAACTGTAAACCAAACTTCTCTTGAAGAAATAATCATTAAACCCATTATGACTTCCATCTTTGATGCCTCCTGTAGTCAAGCAACTCATGAGTTATAAGTTTGCTGCTGCTGTTGTCTGTCAATTCATCTTCATATGTTCTATGTTAAAAAGGGAAATCCTACAATTGTCTGATTTGATTGGTGGTAGTTGCATTTTGGCTCTTTTGGGTGAAGATGTAGCAGAGCCTTCTGTTTTGTCACTTAGTCAATCGTTACCCCACTTTGTGGAGCAGGTATGAAGCTAAAGCAACCACTTTTTGAATCTGTAACTACTTCTGATCTTTCATCTTCTTCACCAAACTAACTTTGGCTTTTTACTGTTATTTACAGAGGTGATCAGAGCTTGAAAACTTCTCGTTGGATCGAACGGAGGTTCGAAGATGTTGAGTACTGTGAGCAAGAAACTGAGGCTGCTATGGTCGAGGATAAGGTGGCTGATATGCAAGCGACCGAGGCCAAAGCTCATAATTCGAAGGCTGGGGAAGAGGATGATCACCAAAGATCGGTGTAAATGGGAGCCCGGATGCAGGAGATCGATACTGGGTCGTCTCAATCCACAGAAGCCGATTCGAGTTGCCACTTTCAATGTTGCCATGTTCCATCTGGCACCTGCGGTTCCGGGGTCTGGAGATAAGGTGAAGTTGGGAACAGAAGAGGAGGATGAAGGTTTCAGTTTCTTTAACAATGGAGAGAATCAGCCTGGGGCTCTTCACAACTACCATCCGAAGAGCATCCTCAAGCAATCTCCGTTACATTCGACACCCAAGTCCCGAGAGGAGCAGGCAGAAAAGGGTGTGGTTTCAAGATCGAAGCAGAAAGTGTCGATCAACCTTCCGGACAACGAGATTTCATTGGCGCATGGGAAGTTCCTGAGCCTTGTGGAGGAAGAAAGAGAGGGATCGTCGAGAATCATTGCAAGCAGAAACTACAGGAGCAGCGTGGTGATGAGGTCACCTGTTTCTTTGCCTGCAAGTTACAGCATAGCTAAGTCGAGAACCGAAGAAGAAGAGGGTTTAATGAGCAGAAGAAGAAGCATCTTTGAAGTGCTTCGAGAAGTTGATGCTGATGTTTTAGCCCTCCAAGATGTAAGAGCAGACGAAGAGATGGAGATGAGACCGTTATCCGATCTCGCTGCTTCTCTAGGGATGAAGTATGTCTTTGCTGAGAGCTGGGCTCCAGAATATGGTAACGCAATCCTTTCGAAATGGCCCATCAGGAGATGGAAAGTTCAGAAGATTGCCAATGATCAAGATCACAGGTACTTGTCTTCCTTCCCCAGTCTTTCGATCACTCCGATTACTTGATTACTCGAAGAAATGGTTTGATTATGTTAGATGATGATTTCAGGAACGTGCTCAAGGCCACTATTCATGTACCATGGGCAGGGGATGTTGATTTCTACTGCACACAACTCGATCATTTGAACGAGAACTGGCGAATGAAGCAGATCAACTCGATCATCCAATCGAACGACTCTCCTCACATATTAGCAGGGGGTTTGAACTCTCTCAATGGATCGGATTACTCCTCCGATAGATGGATGGACATCATCAAGGTAAAGGCATTTTCTTTTCAACCTTTCTCCCACCTTGAAACTGTCATTTGCAGTAGTATGAACTCATTACAGAAATCTGTTATTATATGCAGTTCTATGAACTCATTACAGAAAACTGTTATATGCAGTACTATGAACTCAATTACAGAAAACTGTTATTATATGCAGTACTATGAACTCAATTACAGAAAACTGTTATTATATGCAGTACTATGAACTCATTACATAAAACTGTAATATGCAGCACTATGAACTCATTACAAAAAGCTGTTATATGCAGCAGTATGAACTCATTACAGAAAACTGATATCTGCACTACTATGTACTCATTACAGAAAACTGTTATATGCAGAACTATGAACTCATTACTGAAAACTGCTATCTGCAGTACTATGAACTCATTACAGAAAACTGTCATTTGCAGTACTATGAAGATATAGGGAAGCCAACACCAAGGATCAAAGTAATGGACTTTCTCAAGGCGAAAGGCTACACAGATGCCAAAGAACATGCCGGAGAATGCGAGCCAGTCGTGATCATTGCCAAAGGCCAAAGTAAGTACAACAAATACAACGCAATTTCTCGATCCTGTGGAGTATATGATTCAGCTGAATACTCTCTTTCTTTTGCCTAGATGTTCAAGGGACGTGCAAGTACGGGACGAGAGTTGATTACGTTCTAACGTCACCAGACTCGTTGTTCGAGTTTGTCCCGGGATCTTACTCGGTGATCTCGTCAAAGGGTACATCTGATCACCACATTGTTAAGGTTGAGATCAGAAGTTGCAGGAAGAATGATGCTTGTAGAGGTCAACCAAAGAAGGATAAACAGAGGATTGTTAGAATTACTGAGCCTTGGAGATCTAGAGGAATTTGGAAGCTTGATAATGCATAGAGATTTGGTTTATCAAATCATATATTCATAATTCATAGCTTAAGAGTTTGACTTGTCAGTCTTGCTATGTTTGTTCTGTACAAGAAAGAGAGGTAGATAGTCTCGGTAGTACTTTTTGTTTACTTCGGGTACAAAAGAGTACTCTTCGTTTAAAATGTAACTTTACGGTATTATTTGTTTAGATATTTAACAAATAGGTCTGAAACCGTTAAATTTGTGCAAAATCTAGCCTAGAATTTGTAACTTATCTAGTTCGGCAATTGTGACAAATCTTGCCCGGAAGTTTTGACAATGGTAGCCTATAGTTTTTGACAAATCTAGCTCAAAATTTTAGACAAATCTAGCTAAGGTGTTTTTGCCAAATCTAGCCCATAAGTTACGCCAAATCTAGCCCAGAAGTTGTGCCAAATATAGTCTAGAAGTTGTGACAAATCTAGCCAAGATTGTGTGTCAAATCTAACCTAGAATTTGTGACAAATCTAACCCAGAAGTTGTGCCAAATCTAGCCTAGAAGTTGTGTCAAATCTAGCACAAAAGTTGTGTCAAATCTAGCCCATAAGTTGTGACAAATCTAGCCCATAATTTGTGACAAATCTAGCCCGTAATTTGTAACTAATTTATCTCAAAAGTTGTGCCAAATCTAGCCCAGAAGTTGTGACAAATCTAGCCCATAAGTTGTGCCAAATCTAGCCCAGAAGTTGTGACAAATCTAGCTAAGAACTTGTGCCAAATCTAGCCCAAAACTTGTGCCAAATCTAGCCGAGAACTTGTTACAAACCTAGCCAAGAACTTGTGCCAAATCTACCCCAATTTTGTGCCAATCTAGCCAAATTTGTGCCAAATCTAGCCCATAATTTGTGTCAAATCTATCCCAGAAGTTGTGCCAAACCTAGCCAGAAGTTGTGACAAATCTAGCTAAGAACTTGTGCCAAATCTAGCCCAAAACTTGTGCCAAATCTAGCCCAAAACTTGTGCCAAATCTAGCCGAGAATTTGTGACAAACCTAGCCAAGAACTTGTGCCAAATCTACCCCAGATTTTGTGCCAAAATCTAGCCCAAAATTTGTGCCAATTCTAGCCCAAAAGTTGTGCCAAATCTAGCCCATAAGATGTGCCAAATCTAGCCCAAAATTTGTGTCAAATCTAGCCTAGAAGTCGTGACAAATCTAGTCCTGAATTTTGACAAATCTAGTCCAGAATTTGACATATCTAGTCCAGAATTTGACATATTTAGTCCAAAGTTTGACAAATCTATTACAAATTTTGACAAATCTACTCTAGAATTTGGACAAATATACTCCCAAATTTTGACAAATCTAGAATTTTTTTGACAAATCAAAATTTGACAAAATTAGTCCATAAATTGACAAATCTAGTCTAAGATCTGGCAAATCTAGTCCATACTTTTGACAAATCTAGTCCAGGATTCAGACAAATCTAGTATAGGATTCGACAAATCTAGTCTAAAATTTTGACAAATCTAGTCTAGAATTTTGACAAATCTACTCCAAAATTTGACAAATCTAGTCCAAAGTTTAACAAATCTAGTCCAAAGTTTGACAAATCTAGTACACAATTTTAACAAACCTAGTATAGAATTTTGACAATTGCGCTATATTTGTCCCAACAAATGTGCTAGATTTTTCCCAAATGCGCTAGATTTGTCGAGGATGCGCTAGATTTGTTCCAAAAAATATGCTAGATTTGTCCTAACAAATGAGCTAGATTTGTCCCAGAATGCGCTAGATTTGTCCCAAAAAATGCGCTAGATTTGTTCCAAAATGCGCTATATTTGTCCCAAAATGCTCTAGATATGTCCCAAAAAAATGCGCTAGATTTGTCCCAAAAATGCGCTAGATTTGTCCCAAAATACGCTAGATTTATCCCAAAATACACTAGATTTATCCCCAAAATACGCAAGATTTGTCCCAAAATGCGCTAGATTTGTCACGAAATGCGCTAGATTTGGCACAAAATGCGCTAGATTTGTCCCAAAAATGCGCTAGAGTTGGCACAAATGCGATAGATTTGGCACAAAATGCGCTAGATTTGGCACAAAAATGCGCTAGATTTGGCACAAAATGCGCTAGATTTGCCAACAATTGCGCTAGATTTGTCCCAAAAATACGCTAGATTTGGCACAAAATACGCTAGATTTGGCACAAAAAGCGCTAGATTTGGCACAAAAATGCGCTAGATTTTGCACAAAAATGCGCTAGATTTGGCACAAAAATGCGCCAGATTTGGCACAAAATGCGCTAGATTTGGCACAAAAATGCGCTAGATTTGGCACAAAAATGCGCTAGATTTGGCACAAAATGCACTAAATTTGGCACAAAAATTTGCTAGATTTGTCACAAAATGCGCTAAATTTGGCACAAAATGCGCTAGATTTGGCACAACAATTGCGCTAGATTTGCACAAAAAATGCGCTAGATTTGTCCCAAAAATGCGCTAGAGTTGGCACAAAATGCGCTAGATTTGGCACAAAATGCTCTAGATTTGGCACAAAATGCGCTAGATTTGGCACAAAATGCTCTAGATTTGGCACAAAATGCGCTAGATTTGGCACAACAATGCGCTAGATTTGGCACAAAATGCGATAGATTTGGCACAAAAATGCGCTAGATTTGGCACAAAATGTGCTAGATTTGTCCTAACAATTGCGCTAGATTTGGCACAAAATGCGCTAGATTTGGCACAAAATGCTCTAGATTTGTCCCAAAAATGCGCTAGATTTGGCACAAAATGCGCTAAATTTGGCACAAAATGCAGCCTGCCAATTTTGCACAAAATGTGCTAGATTTGGCATAAAATACGCTAGATTTGGCACAAAAATGCGCTAGATTTGGCATAAAAATACGCTAGATTTGGCACAAAATGCGCTAATTTGCACAAAATGCGCTAGATTTGGCACAAAAATGCGCTAGATTTGGCACAAAAATGCGCTAGATTTGTCCAAAATGCGCTAGATTTGGCACAAAAATGCGCTAGATTTGGCACAAAAATGCGCTAGATTGCATTCAAATGCGCTAGATTTGTCCAAAATGCGCTAGATTTGTCCAAAATGCGCTAGATTTGTCCCAAAATGCGCTAGATTTCAATGGCAGATGCACAAAATGCGCTAGATTTGCACAAAATGCGCTAGATTTGGCACAAAATGCGCTAGATTTGGCACAAAATTGCTAGATTTGTCACAAAATGCGCTAGATAGACATTAATTTGCACAAAAATGGCATTTATGCAATTTGTCCCAACAATTGCGCTAGATTTGTTTCAAAATGTGCTAGATTTGTCAAATTGCTGGACTAGGTGTATCATAATTCTAGACTAGATTGGTAAATTTTGTACTATATTTGTCAAACTATGGACTAGATTTGTCAAATTATGGATTAGATTTGTCAAAATTATAGACTAGATTTGTCAAAATTCTATACTAGATTTGTCAAATTATGAACTAGATTTGTAAAAATTCTGGACTAGATTTGTCAAAATTTTGGACTAGATTTGTCAAAATTTTAGACTAGATTTGTCAAATTTTGGAATAATTTGTCAAATTATGGACTAGATTTGTCAAAATTCTAGACTAGATTTGTCAAATTCTTGACTAGATTTGTCAAATATGGACTAGATTTGTCAATTCTAGACTAGATTTGTCAAAATTCTAGACTAGATTTGTCAAATTATGAACTAGATTTGTAAAAATTCTGGACTAGATTTGTCAAAATTTTAGACTAGATTTGTCAAATTTTGGACTAAATTTGTCAAATTATGGACTAGATTTGTCAAAATTCTATACTAGATTTGTCAAAATTCTTGACTAGATTTGTCAAAATTTTACTAGATTTGTCAAAATTCTAGACTAGATTTGTCAAATTCTAGACTAGATTTGTCAAATTTTTAGACTAGATTTGTCAAATTTTGGACTTAATTTGTCATAACTATACTAGATTTGTCAAATTTTGGACTAGATTTGTCAAATTATTAGCTATATTTGTCAAAATTTTGGACTAGATTTGTCAAAATTCTAGACTAGATTTGTTAAATTTGGATTAGATTTGTCAAAATTCTGGACTAGATTTCTCCAAATTTTGGACTACATTTGTCATAATTCTAGACTAGATTTGTCAAAATTTTAGACAAAATTTGTCAGCTAGATTTGGCACAACTTCTAGGCTAGATTTGACACAACTTCTAGGCGAATTCGCTCATCAGTGTTTTAGATTTGCTCATTATTGGTTCTGACTGGTCAGGAATCCAATCAGAGTCACCTGTGTATTTTGCCTGGGTACTCGGCGAATTAGCCTATAATCTGGGCGAAAATTACTAGCTTTGTGCCTAATTTAAAATCGTATTTATTTATATAAATAGCTTAATTTTTTTTATTTATTTTTGTGAAAAGACAATAAATCAATGGGTAAATCTATTATTAATTGAAATATTATTATCAACGGTAATTATCATATTATACTTTTATTTGGTTTGGTTAAGTTAAATTGTATATATATATGTTTACAAAAATATTGCAAACATGAAACAAATTTTATACCACTTGAAAATAATCAATAATATATTTGTATTTTATATGCACACATATGTTGGTTAAAACAATATCCATCAAACCAACAAATATTGAACCAATATTTTGATTTGAGTAAATCAAATTAATCAAATCATGCTAATTAAAACGGGCACTGTGATTACCAAACTTTTTTACACCCATACCTGAATGGTTGCGAGTTCCAATGCCAACTGAGTTTCGTAATTTATATCGTGCTAAGTGATTGATTTTGTGTTTTTTTCCTATTACAACGTCTCTTCCTCTTTTGTGATAGAATTACTAGTCGTTTGGACTTGTTCGATAACTCTTTCTAACACTTTTATTATGTATGAATCACCGTGTGGTGTCACATAAAATAAATTAAATTTTTCGTCAGGCTGGTTCGGTCCTCTAACAAAAAACCCTCTAGAAAAAACTTTATGATTTGATGTCGTTAAACCATTGGACCTAACCTATTTTATGAGGCTTTAGTTTGACCCCGGCTCAAAAATCGAAACAATGATTTATTGTCTTGACCCCCAAAAGAGTAATCATATCTCATACTCGCAAGGAAGTCAACTGCGCGTTTCCCTTCTCTATAAATGTGTTGAAGCACCCACGTCCAATCCCTGTTCCGTAACTCTTGGAAACATTCCATCTCCATAGCATGATGATGCATCGAGTTATTGCCATCAGAAAGGAGCGCAATGGCTACACGAGAATCCAGTTCCCCATCCGCTCGTCTATGTCCCTCATTTCAAGCACGTTATAATCCCTCAATTACTCCTCTCATTCACGAGTGGTCGGAGCAACGCACCATCAGACGTTCAACACAAGCAAGCACCTACCATTGGCACGCCCCGAAGTAAGCCCCCTACCACCACCCTAGCTATAATCGACAGAGCTGTCAGAGCTTCCCATCAGTAATCTCGCTATCGAACCAACCGATAAATCGAGCTCTAACTCACCATAAACCCACAAAAATCATTCAAAAAAATCAGAGAAAATAACATGATTGATGAGCAAAGTATAGGAATAACAATGATAATATTTAGATATGTTAATAATACAAATTTCTGAAAATATTATCTCATAAATTATCCTTAACTCTTTCCCCCCTCTAAAATTATTTTTTAATCCTTACTTTTTTTTTTACAGTACAACAAACCAGTAAGAAACTTTTAACCATTCCCCCTTCTCAAATATCACAACACGTCATCATATCCCCTCAATTTAAAGATTAAAAGTGAAAAGTAAAAAACATCCCATTTTGCACCAAATTACAAAAAAGACCCTCTTAATTTAATCCTTTCTCTTATTCCCCCCACCTCACACGTCACGCTCCCCCCACTATTTTACCAATACACCACCAATAATTCAACAACACGACAAATTAGCCCATAACTTCCTACGCCTGGATAATTACTGACCGCCTCCCCAGACTTCTTCAGTGTTACAGATCTGCCCCCCGCTTTTACAAAAAATATTCACCGGAAGGGGCTGATCGGAAACGGTAGATGAAAATCTCAGGGAGGTTATCAGCGACGTGTGGTAGGTAAACGCTATTCTTCCAGACTGAATCTCAAAGATCCAGCCGGAGCAAACGCCTGAGATCTCTGGTGGCCGAGTCGTCAACGGAAACCTGCTTCTTCTTCGAGAAGGACGGCAACGGGAGCGCGCTAGGCGACGGAGACACAGCGAACGCCGATCCGGCGTACACGTCCGCCTGATGAGGCGGCGGCTTTCCGTCGGCAACTCTAACCTGCCTCGGAACCGATCCAATCCTCTCCGACGATGTCGTCGCTGCCTCACCACCGGCGGCGATCCTCGAATCGAACGACTCGCCTCGACGTAGTATCGTTACCTTATCGATAACCAATCCGTGGCTGCGGTGGCTGGTTTGACTCTGGCTCCTGGAGATCCTCAAATCATCGGCGGAGGTGGATCTCTTTGAGATCGAAGGCTCCGGCTGATGATGACGCTTCTTCTGCTCAGATCGATTGCCGCCGCTAGCGGCGGCTGCCTTTCTGTTTATCCTCTGGTTAAACGAGCTAGTGCTATTGCTATAATAATTATTACCGTAATTAGAGGCGGAGGCGACGTTGCCGCCGCTGTGGCCATGGTATTGGTACTGGTACTGGTAGCTTCTCCGGCGACAAGAGGAGACTCTGACGCGTTCAGTTAAACAATCCTGAGGCCTGAAGATCTCCGTCGCCATTTGTGAAAAGGAATTAGGGATTTAGGATTTTTGATAGAGAGGCTAAGGCGCTCTCTATATGCTCCGATTGTTTGTATGTGTGTGTGTGTTTTTTCCTTCTCTCTGTCTTTACCTCTTTTCTCCCTCCGATGGAAGGAGGAGGAAAAGATTAAAGGATTGATCGGAGCTGCAGTCCTTCTCCGGCGGAAAATAGAACGACAGGCTGTATTTCGAGAGAGGAGAGAGAGGGGGGGGTGTGGAGGAGAAGGAAGGAGAAGGATGTGGGGAATATGTAGGCGAATGAAAAAGAGAAAAAAAATTAAAACAAAATTGTTAGGTGGGGGGTTGGGTTCGGGTGAGGTTGTTCGCACCGGATTTCAGTGGGCCGGCGACTTCGGGCTGTGCAATTTGCGTGGGCGTAGTTAAAGATGGGAAGGTGGGTCCCAGTTGAAATGAATTATTTGTGTGGGCCCCTGGTGGGGTGCCACGTGTCGGGTGCAGAGTGAGTGATGATGATGATGTGAACTGCTTCCTGGAAGTTGTCTAGGTTGAACCATTATTATTCGAGTTGTTAGGGTCGGATTTGGGGTTGATAGGGCGTCTGCCCTGTCAATCGGACACTAATTGTTCTGCGCCGCATTACGGACTTATCAAGATCATGTCAGAGACATCCCTCTTTGTTGGTACTGACAGCAAACGCCTTCAAACGCCTAGGACTTCATCTGACGATCCAGATCGAACCTCGCCAAGATACCACTAAGAAAACGACAAATGGAGCTCCAGTCCATGCCACGTTGGCCTTGTAAATACAAGGGAATCCACTCAGCTAGGAACACAACACACATACTGAGGCCATACACCTGATACTGCACGCCCTCACGATAAACGATAAAGACTGTGAACATCCACCAACACTAAAGAGTTACTCTCGATACTTCTCTGTTAGCCGCTCATTCCATGCTTTCACTCTATACACACACACACACTCGTATGCTAACTCTACCCACTATCCAAAATGTCATTTCTCACTTCTCAGTCTAGTCTCACATGGATACTCATGTATCTAACAAGTCGAATAATCGATACCCACATTATCCAAAAAATACTCACTTTCAGTTTTGAATTAGTGAGTTTTAACTCGGTATGGATATTAAGATCACCCATAAGACTCAAATAGGTTCCAGTAATCCACAAACACCCCAAATATCAACATTCAATTATAAATCTCGTTCAATATACATCAAACGAATGTCTAATTTCATCGGATAATAGGACGGGTACGAGTATAAAAATAAAATACAAATTTTTTGTTGAATTAATGCCATCCAACTCATGTACAACTTGAAAGAAACTCTACTTTAATTTATTTTTTTCATTCAAATAGAGGTAGGTAGTGGAATCATTGCATTTTCCTTTTTTTCATAAGGATAAAGAGAATAATGTTTCTAAAAGCTATAAAATAAATTGAATTGGGACATGATTTATAATTTTGATCCCCACCACTAAAACAAGTCCTACCAATAATAACATTCCACTCACAAATAAAAAGAATAAGTTAAAAAGTAGATTGATTATTGTATTTTTTCCGTTCTACTTTGTCAAGTTAATAGATTATTTTTACGTTATGATGGAATTAATTTATCTTCTTTATATTATGATACTCTATTTATGAATTCTCTATAAGACTATAGGTTTGGTTTTTTTTGTTAACTATATCATATTTTTTCAGTTACTTCATCGTCAGAAAGTGTCTAATCAACTTGAAATGTCATCTAGATGCCAACCCGTTATTTGAAGGTAATCTTTTTTTTGGGAAAACTAATTGTTTTTGGATGGACAAAATAATGAATTTTTTTTCTTCTATGTGTTGAAAAATGTTTTACCTTCAAATAATTAGTCAACAATCATATTTGGTCCTTCTATCTGACGGATCAGACTAATTGGGTGATTTTTTTACAAAATTTTAACAAAATAACTCGATTGTTAAGTTAGTTGTGAGACGATGAGGTGAACTATATGTTTTATAATATAGAAGAAATTTTATTAACTTGGAAAAAAAAATTATCAATTTTCTATCTAAAACTCAAATTACAAGTAATAAATTTGTATATGCCACAACTTAAACATGCATTTGGGAGAGAGGATAACTTCAATTCCTAAACAATTAAGCCTCTAAATATACTCCTAAATTAAGAAAATAGTAACATGAAAAAAGGTAGCAAGCAATGATTCTTTGTGCCTTGTCTTTGTCCCCAAATAATTAGATGTTGTATATTGTGTATTATTTTGTTATACAACAATTCTTAACACGTTTCTTTGAACCAAAATGCACGAAAAGATTGAAGTTTGTACATATTCATCAAACATTGTGCAACTGAAATGTAAAATGTTATATTACCATATTAGGGACTAACAGGATTAAAACACGTTGCTCCTTAGTCAGATTAAGATAATGATCAGAAGTCTTTAATAGCATTAACACATACTTTCAAATGAAAGTCAGCGAAATTTACTAGAGAGTTTGTATAGGTACATCAAGTCTCATGCGATTGAAATGTTATATTGGAGGCTAACAAGATTCAAACACGAGACCTCTCAATCAAATTAGATTGGGAGCTAACGAGAAGGCTCCAATACCATGAGCACTCCCCTCAGACGAAAACCCACGAAAGAAATTAAATTTTCATAAGTCTACCAAACCTCATTCAGTTGAAATGTTATATTGGAGCTAACAAGATTTTGAATTGGGGGGACCAATCAGTTAAATTGGACCGTTAGAAGCCTCTAATACCATGAATACGTCCCCACAATCGAAAGTCCACGAAAATAACTAAAACATGCACAAGTTCACCAAACCTTGCGCGATTAAAATGTTATATTAGAAAGCCTAGCAAAATCCGAACACATGACTTCTCAGTCAAATTAGACAATGAAAAAACTTCAATACCGTATCAAACTGTTACATTCCAATAATTCGAGTAGTAAAGAGATATTCATATCTAGTTTATACAGTCCTAGGTTTAATGTGCCGATCAAACAAGTGATAATTTATTGTAGTAGTTGAACAAGTTGCACATACTTGAAAAAAAAAAGACTTAGGAAGATGACGTGGAATTAACAACGTAACACGTAAACCACGTTGGCATTTCGGAGAATATAAATAATGAAGAATATTGGACTTGGTCCAGCTGGTCAAACATTGAACACACGTATTATATGAAGATTCCACGTAAGAGATGGCTACTCCAACTTGTTTGACATGTTGAATTATTATTATACCTTGTTTCGGTTCGAGTTCTATGTAATTCAACGTGGGTAACCGGTTTCGATTCATTATGGACTGACCATTCAAGTACTAGATGATCACGTTGGTGCTAACGTATGTAGGCTGGATTTTGAGTTTTATAATAAGACCTTAATGGGGAGGAGCTCACAAAATCACAGACAGCCACGAGTATAACCCGAGCTTATCGAGTCGTGATGACTCAAACAACTTGACGGAGAACATCTTCATAAAGACAGTTGACAATCCGCACACGCATTGGATGGTCAAGTTGGTGTTGTCGTACGTAGGGCTAGATTGGGAGTGTCGTCGAGTTGATGAGAGAAAGAGTTGTCGTTGTTCATATGACGTGACTAAACATATCATAACTAGAAAGAAACGACTCATACTGAAACTTCTACAAGAAACGACTAAAATGACCGAGTATAATTTCGAATAAATTACTTATTATTTAAATTACTAATCATATCGTGACAAAAATCGCATCTAATAAATAAATTTGGAAACAAAATCACACCATAATCTCGAAATTATGGAATTTATTTATATGCAATATTTTATTTTGTCATATATTTAAACCAATCCACATCAGGAGGAAAGTCCTATCCATTTGCTAGCCACATGTATTTCTTATTATTTCGTATTTTACAAGTATAAAAGATGTATTTAAGTGTGTATAAATACTATAATATACGTTTATCTAACAATTAGTCATAATATTTTATTATTTTCCCCTAAGTATATACTTAAATTCTTATGATTATTAATTAATTATTTATTAACTCGTAAATGAAAGATAAAAAAAATTGATATATTACAGAAAATAAGAAGAAAAAAAATCGAAAAGATAAAGTAACGGGAAAAGGTAAGGCGAGAGGGAAGGAGAGAGAGAGAGAGATATGGCGGGGGAAGAAGCGGGCTCCGGCGACGGCAGCGGTGGCGCCACCTTCGATCTTCCCGAGGAGGTATTGGGTGTGCTGCCTTCTGATCCATTCGAGCAGCTCGACGTGGCCCGCAAAATCACCTCCATTGCTCTCTCTACGCGTGTCTCCGCCCTCGAGTCCGAATCCGCCTCCCTCCGTTCTCAGCTCGTCCACCGTGACAACCTCATCGCCGACCTCCAATCGCAGATTGATTCCCTCGCCGCCTCCCTCTCCTCCGCCTCCGATAAGCTCTCCATCGCCGACCAGGAGAAGGTGCGGTGCGGTGCTTCTTCCTTGCTTTTTTTCTTCCTTCCTAATCCTTCGCCTCTGACGGATTCGTTGTTTGGCAGGATAGCTTGCTGAGAGACAATGCCGCGCTCTCCAATACTGTTAGGAAGCTCCACCGCGACGTTGCCAAGGTTTGTTTCTCTGTTTGGATTGCTGATTTTTATTTGGTTCGTTGTTTTAGGGATTTCGAAATTAGGGATTGGGAATTGGTAATTGCAGTTGGAGGTTTTCAGGAAGACGCTTATGCAGTCGCTTCAGGAGGATGACGATAGCTCTGTTAGAAGCAGGGTGAGTCTGATTTCTGTTTCAATTTCCATTGATTCGAACTTCAGTCCTTGAACGAGTCCTCTAGGGTTTCGAATTTGTACAGGATGGAGGAGGTGGAGGAAGAGGAGGAGGAGGAGGAGCTGAAGGAGCTCAGCATATCATTGCTAAGCCAACACCTACTAGTGGTAACTAAATGATTCATTCATTTCTGCTGCCATTTTTTCCCCTGTTCAAATCCTCAACAGTTTGCGATCGTTCTTCGTCGTGATTCTTCGATCTAATTACTTGTGAATTCCTCTAATGCTTTACTTCAGAGGATTATACAATGTTGCCCCCTTTGAGATCATCCTCTACTGCCAGTCAGTACTCCGAATCGGGGAGCTCTTATCCTGAGGATCGTAGCTCAGATGGTATTATATAATATATGTCTACCATTTGCTTGAAATTCATCTCTCCGAGTTCTTAAGTGGGCATCAATGGAAAAAGACTTACCAACTACTGAACCTACTGGTGTTTTGATTGATTGATGTTATTGGCAGCTCCAAGGCCCGGTGTATCAATGTCGATGCTACTCGCGTCTCAGACAAGCACACCCAAGCTGTCACCACCCAGTTCACCTCCAAGTATATCGGCTTCTGTATCGCCATCAAAATCATCGAAACCTGTCTCTCCTAGGCGACACACCATGTCGTTTTCTACTTCCAGAGGAATGCAGGATGACAGATCTTCTGTCTCGAGCTCAGACACAGCTTCACAGTCAGGGAGAAGCAGAGTCGACGGGAAGGAATTCTTCCGCCAAGTTAGGTAATCGTAATTCGTATCTCCCCCGATCACGGTTCATTAGATTATAAACTTTATCTGTTAATTCTAAACCTGTTTCTGTGATCATACAGAAGCCGATTGTCTTACGAGCAGTTTGGTGCATTTCTGGCTAATGTAAAGGAACTGAACTCCCACAAGCAAACTAAAGAGGTATCATAATTCGTATTGTATCCCCTCGCTAGCATCTCGACTCATCATCGATCGAAACTGATGATTCTCTGCTGACAGGAAACGTTGAGGAAAGCCGAGGAGATCTTTGGTTCGGAGGGCAAGGACCTGTTCACGATCTTCGAAGGACTAATCTCGAAGAAGTAGCGTTCTTGCATTCTTTCGGTTGTAAATTCTTGATCATGTGTATCGAAGAACGATGTTCATGATGTATTATTGCTACACTGACTGCTAATAATCTGAGAAATGAAGAACACTCTACATCTGGATTCTTTCTGGGTATTTTATTGTTGAACAAGAGGATTATCGGTTAGTTCTATTGAGCGGTCAAAAAGCTTATCCGACTCGGTTCAACTCGTTAATTAACTTCTGACACAATGAACACGTTACTTGACGAACCTATGATCCGATGAACTTGTAGTTTGTATGATCTGTGATTCCGTTTCTCGTAACCCCGTTTAACTTGTAACCCATTAGACGAAACGTATCTACCTCGATTGACCAAAAAATCATATATGAATTAAAATTTGGTTACTAACAAGTTTATTACGATTTTAACCTGATGAATAGTGCAATCTGATTCAATCCAACCCAATGACTCGAATTTACCAAAAATCAACACCGATTAATCCTTACCCATCAACTCGTGAACTCGAAGTTAAACCGAAAATGGGGCCACCCACCAAACAACAATCAATCTTTTCTATTTAACCAGTATTTTCAATATCGGCACTGAAGATCCAACTGGTTAGACCGTGAATCACAAACTGAAGATCCAACTGGTTAGACCGTGAATCAAAATGACATGTAAAACTCTCATACCACAAACTGTTATACTAACCGGTTTGGTTCTAAAAACCATAATGATTTTAAAAAACCGTTAGGAATAACGAACAAAAAGATTCGTTTTTTTTCCACCTGGCACAGGACACGTGGCGGGAACCCAGATAATCAAATTCAAATTCCATATACCATCTTCATCCAAAGCAAAGCAGATTAACGACAATGGAGGTTTCTCTCTCTCTCCTCCGCCATTTTTACTCCTCAAAATCCGGCCGTCTCAGAGAAAGGGAATAACAGGAAAGTTCTATTTTGATATTCTTCGGCTCCAATCCAGCAATGGCATAGAAGGAGAGAGAAAGGGGAGAAGAGCTTTTCGCCTTTTCCTCGTCTCTCTGTAAACAAGGTTGGTTATATCATGGATGGTCAAGGTCGAGCGCCTCAATCTTCGACTTGGTCTTCTTTTCTCTGGCCCAAGTTCTCTATGTAAATTTCTTTTTTTCACAAACCCTCAATTTTCTCTCCTCCATTTTTTTTCTCTCCCCCTTTTCTTTCAATTTTGATTTTCGTGGGGGGACGAAGAAGTTCGTAAACAATGTGCTTTGATCAACCATTGGAACAACATCGTTCTAGTTTGGTTGCATGTTTGTCTTCCAACTCCCAATCTTGTAATCAATCTCCTCATTTTTGTTTATGCACGCAAGGTGTTCGATGATTTGCCTGAACGAGAAATGATTCCACATTTGTTTAATTTTTTGTTTTGTTTTTGTGATTGTTATACAGTGGCAACACCGGTTCCCGGGAGCCAGCCAAAGAAGCCGTCCAAGATAAAGGCACTCTCCCCGCCACCGGCAGAAGAAGTCGAGCCGGATTCTCCGATTCCCTCAACGATCTTGGTATCGAATTGTTTTCTTATGTAGTTTTTGTTAGTCGAGTTATTGGGATGCAGCGGTTCATGACAATTTTGTATGTTGTGGGTAGCTTTAATGGTGACCTCTTTGTTTGATTCTCAGACTTGGGATCTTTAGTTGCGGACGAGCACGAAGAGGATAAAGCACAGAGTCAAGCTGAACCGAAATCTCAGCCAGAGCCAGAGTCGTCGTCCTCTGCATCAGGAGCGTTAGAAGATCGCTCGATTGTTAGTTTAGAAGCCAATGCACTTCTTCCCACCGGAAGTCCGGCAGCCATCGTAGATGGGACCCAACTCGCAAGCACCTCGGGAGCAGACTCACTTTCTGTAGTTCCATTGATATGGAAAGATTTCTTCAAGGCTTTCAAGAAGGGACCTGCGCCTCTGATACGCAAGCAGAACATTCCGAGCTTGATACGAGCTGTCCCGAGGCTCACTAGGAGGAAGAGCAAGAGGATCAGGGATGGGATGGTTCCAACATTGAGCTCCCCGCTCGATGCTGAGCTATGCTACCTCAAGCCTTCGTGGAAGAATTTCGCGTTGTGGGAGATTCTCGCTGCTACCGATAATTTCAGCCGGGGTTTGCATTTTCTCCCTCTCTCAAATGAATGATGAATGTTTGTTCTTTATCTTCATCGTGTGAAAATTTGCTGTCTTTTGTGTTTTGTTTGGAAGATAAACTGATTGGAGAAGGAGGGTATGCTGAGGTTTACAAAGGGCAATTGTCTGATGGGCAGTTTGTCGCCATTAAAAGACTAGTTAGGGGATCTTCCCCTGAAGAAATGACGATGGATTTCTTATCTGAACTTGGAATCATTTGCCATGTTGATCATCCTAATATTGCTAAGTTGATTGGGTATGGAGTTGAAGGAGGGATGCATCTTGTTCTTCAATTGTCTATCAATGGCAGTGTCTCGTCTTTACTTTACGGTTCGTTTCTTTACTTCAAACTGAGAATCTGATAAAGAATTGCTGCTGCTGAAGCTTTTCCTTCAGTTCATATGTTAATCAAGTTGATGTTCTTTCTTGTACAGGGCCAAGGGAGAAACTGAGTTGGCCAGTCAGGTACAAAATCGCTTATGGAACTGCTGTGGGGCTTTTGTATCTTCATGAAGGTTGCCAGAGGAGAATCATCCATAAAGATATCAAGGCTGCTAATATCTTGCTTACAGAAGATTTCGATCCTCAGGTTTGGTTACTCTTTGTCCTGAAATCATTCTGTGCTTGATGATATTCATTTTGGCTGTAAAAATCGTTGCAGATTGCAGATTTCGGGCTAGCAAGATGGTTACCGGAGAACTGGACTCATCATACTGTTTCGAAAATCGAAGGAACCTTTGGGTTTGTGATGCAAACTTGCATTTTCATTCTGAATTTTCTTACCTGTTTCTTGGACTTGTTAACCTGGTATCTTTACCTTCAATGTACAGTTACCTGCCACCCGAATTCTTCATGCACGGCATCGTAGACGAGAAGACCGATGTTTATGCTTATGGGGTACTGTTGTTAGAGCTCATCACAGGAAGGCAAGCTTTAGATAGTTCCCAGCAAAGCCTTGTTATGTGGGTAGGTGTAAAGGCTTTATTTTGCAGTTCCAAGCTACAACTTTCTTTCTAACTGCATAACTACAGAATTAGTAGTTCTAATCTGCTTTTGTCATTTGAATCAATTCATGAT
Source organism: Linum lewisii (assembly GCA_034768395.1). Lineage (NCBI taxonomy): Eukaryota > Viridiplantae > Streptophyta > Magnoliopsida > Malpighiales > Linaceae > Linum > Linum lewisii. Next base: position 1,159,537 of record CM068299.1, read on the forward strand.
TTCAGGCCAAACCTCTGCTAATAAAGAACAAGATCAGCGACCTGGTTGATCCAGTTCTCGGTCAATCTTACAACTTAGAGCAGATGGAACGCCTCATTTGTCTAGCTGCGATGTGCGTGGAACAGGCCTCGGTCCAGCGGCCCCAAATGAGCCAAGTATGTTTATAAGATTCATTCAAAACCCTCTCCTCACAACTCGTGTTATTGGGATGCATCGGTTCATGACAGTTTAGGTTCTGAGGAATAGTCGAGTGTTTATTCTTTCGGTATGAGTTTGAATAGTGATGTGATGCCAAATGCAGGCAGTGGAGATTCTGATGGGGGATGAAAGCACATTAGAAGAAGTGAAACGAAGGCAGAAGTCGAAACTTCAGAGGACGTACTCGGAGGAGCTTTTCGATGCTGATGAGTACAACTCGACGAGGTACCTGTGCGATCTCAACATACATTTGGATGATCTCTTGGAACCAGATGATGATTTAGAGAATTTTGAGGAATGCCACTCGGCCACCAAATCGCCACCTCCGGGTGAAGAGGAGACGAATGCAGCAGCCAAGAACAATGGTGATGCAGAGAAATCGAAGAAGGACGAGGATGGATTGAAAAATGATGGGGAATCGAAGAAGGACGACGAGGAAGGGAAGTCGAAAGATGAAGGAAAACCGAAGGAAGCAGAAGAGAAGAAGAGATCGAAAGATGAAGGGAAACAGAAAGAAGCAGAAGAGAAGAAGAGATTGAAAGATGAAGTGAAACAGAAGGAAGCAGAAGAGAAGAAGAGATTGAAAGATGAGGGGAAACAGAAGGAAGCAGAAGAGAAGAAGAGATTGAAAGATGAAGTGAAACAGAAGGAAGCAGAAGAGAAGAAGAGACTGAAAGATGAAGGGAAACAGAAGGAAGCAGAAGAGAAGAAGAGATTGAAAGATAAGGAAAGAAGGAAGAAAAGAAGGAAGCAGAAGAGAAGAAGAGATTGAAAGATGAAGTGAAGCCAAGTGAAGCAGAAGAGAAGAAGTAATGAAGTCGTGATTCTGGTTTCTGACTTTCTGGGGAATTTCTTCTGGTTTTTAACAAACAGAGACCAAAAGGGAAAAAGGACAAAACTTTGATGATGGATTTGTGATTTGCAAATTATATTGTATAGTTTCATTAGCAAACTAGGAGTTAAAAACACTTGTATCCTTTTGTTTATGACTGTATACTTTTTTACACATTTATATAATAGTTGTTACTCGGGTTGAAGTTTGTACAACTTCCATAAGACGTGTACGACGAAGGCTTCAATAAGCCTTTATACACGGATTGGTGGTTACCGGAATTCAAAATTTTGACCTTTTGTTGGTCAAAGCCACGTCAAGAATCATTGCATCCCAATAACTCGAGTTGTTGGAAGAGGGTTCTAAATGAATCTTATATTGTCTACTAACATCTTTGACACAACGCCCCCGAGCTTCAACTTGGTAATCGAGCACTGAGCACTTAATAAGTTTCTTAGTCTTGTAGTTGACTGACTAGTCTCAAATATAACGGATAAGGCTAATCTCATTCTAGAGACGACGAAGACTCCCATGAGATTCACACCTTCTCCCTAACAAACACGTCGAAATATTTTTATCAATCTACGTCCATGGCATCAACCACTATCGTTAACTAAGCATGAATGCTTCCTGGAAAACGTCTCATCAGTTATGAGTCTGACCTCAAACACTCGTCACCTACATGTCTTCCACAGTGTTCCACCCAGTTGGACTGGTCAGTTCCATAGAAAGTTCGACCTGGAGAATCAGTTGGTTGAAGTAGAGACACGCCTTGGTCATCTGGAGCGCCTTGGAGTCTCGTCATTTTCACATAATGTTGAAATCAAATTCCTATTTATAAGTTCTCGAGATTCGGGCCAATCGTTCAAATTATTCGATCTTATAGTGTAGTGTAGTGGAACTGTTGAGATTGCGGCTAGTCACGCTTTCAAAGCCGGATCCCAAATGGGCCCCACAGCCGGGTCATCAGTGGGCCCACTCTTCCACGGGCCGATTTTATTAGAATCAAAACCGGTTCAACCGAAACAATAATCAACCCACCTTGGGAAACCGACGACTGAGCCTTACCCATTACAAAAATTTGAAAAATAAGCTGGCAGTCTGACGTGGAAAGAATAAAACAGAAATGGAAATGTTACTTTATTATCTATAAAGTTTAGGGGAAATAGCATTTGCCCCCTCTACTTTTCCAACTTAACAAACAGCCCCCTATACTATAAATTGCTCTTTTTACCCCTCCTACTTCGACCACTTTATCGTTTAGGTCCTTCCGTTCCAACTATCGTCTTCTTGATGTTAATTGATGCTCATTCAGCACACCACGTTAGCTTCAATAACCATGTATTAGCTTACCAAGGGTTTCTTAACTGGGAATATAAATGCATGTAATTGGATTTGATGAAACCAACGGAAAAAAACGTGTGGTTTTAAAACCCTTCGTATTTCACCATACTCTTCATGATATCTCCCTGGCCAACTCTTCTTCTCCTACCTTTGATATCTCTCTTCGTCGGTGTGCGGATGTGTCTAGATTTAATGTTAGGAAGATGATAGTTAGAACGGAAGGACCCCAAACGACAAAGTGGTCGAAGCAGGAGGAGGGTAAAAAGAGCGATTTATAGTATATGGAGATTTTTGTTAAGTTTGCAAAGTAGAGGAGGTAAAAAGCTATTTTCCCTAAATAATTTTCCATTGGAATCTGTGCAAATTTGATGATTAACCCTAAAATGTGGCCACATTCTCTGTACATAATTTTATAATTATTATAATTATTATTGATTAAATACAAAAGGGTTGATTCTTATGTCTACAAAATCAAATAAAATGTTAATAAGAACAAAAAATTAATGAGAATTGACTCAATTGTTGGCTTTCATTTGATTTTTTTATATAATTTTAATGATTATTTATTTTAATTAAGAAAATTAAGTAGCGACTCGTCTGGTGAGTTATACATTAAGTAGTTTTTTGTATGGAGTCTGGTGGGTTGTACATTAGGGAGCGACTGGATTTAACTTGTTGGATAGGAGTCTGAGAAGGCGGTAGGCCTGTCTGGAGTGCAAGATTTTAGGTTGATTGATCAGTTTGGTGTTATCGGGTTTTTTCCGTTTGAGCAAAGAATCAGAGTTATTTCGATAGCTTATTTGTCGTTGGGTTCTCATTGTAATTTGTATTGTCACAAGTCACAAACATAGTAGTCAATCTACTGACTTGGTAGCCCCCAGACGTGTACTTTTCTCATAAAGAAAAACTGAGTTCACAAATCTATGTATCACGTGCTCGTGTTTTCTATTAGTGATTGTAGTTAACCCTCTATAGTTTTGCATATCACTCTTTGACAATTCGTCAATCACAAGACACTTTTTATATATCATTGTTAAGTCGTGATTATATCACGATAATATCATACTGTTTCACCATGTTGGCATGACTAAACCAATTAGACCATGTCCACTCCTAACCCGGGCCCAGGGTCCCCTGAACCCAAATTGTCAAAATATATGTATTTTTCCGTAAGAAAATATATTCGACCAATGGTATTTTATGTATCGAACCCAATGTCTAGTAAAATCCTGGCTTCGTGGCTTCACCACTGAGACCATCAATACTAGTACGATATTGAAAACACTGATTCTCGTAAAATCCCCAAATTTCCAACCCGTACCAAACGACCCCTTACCTGAATCTGGTTATTAGAACAAACCCTCGCGCCCTCTGTTTCTTGCTGCTCTGCTCCGATTCTCCTCTCTCTATCACTACATCCAATTAGAGCTGGCAAAATGCTGACCCGGCCCGATAAACCCGCCCAGCCCGCCCGGCCCAGCCCGACCCGTGGCCCGATTGACCAAAAAGTCAACAATCCAACCCGCAGCCCGATGAACCCGCAACCCGATGAACCCGCAACCCGACTAACCCGCGACCCGATTAACCCGCAACCCGACTAACCCGCAACCCGACTAACCCGCAACCCGGCTAACCCGTAACCCGACGAACCCGTAATCCGACTAACCCGCAACCCGCCCGCCCGACCCGAATAACCCGATTGTCACACAATTCATAATATTCAGTGCTTCAAATATCAACATTATGTCATTATTGAAGATATAAAAAATTTAATCTACTTCTGACTTCACCAAGTTTATTTCCAAAATAATTAAAATTAATTATATATAACATTGACAATCATAGTTGTAAATACTTCCATCTACCTGAACGAGCACGACTGCTCTGCACCATATGTCCATATCCATGTTTTTAAGTTCTTTCACCAATTAGCAATACAAGCAACTAATATAGTATGCAACATTACATAATTCGACACCAAACATTCATAATTCATAGAATAATCCAAAAGTCAAGTTTCAAACCTGTTGATATATAGAAACACAATACTGATGAACATTAAAGTTTAAACCACTCATCCATACTTCAACCTTCAAACCAAAATTATAAAGAAAAAGTGTTATAACAAAATATTCATTCTGCATTGTCAACACTCAACAATAATGAATCCTGCAGCAACCAGAAACTAGAATGCATCTATGCAAGACTCACGTCTTCTCCATCAGTAACACTTAGCACCATCAGTAACAGTGTTAAAAATCTTAAGAACGTTGACTATATTTGTCATCTAACATAAAATCAAAACGTTTGGTCTAAAAATGTCATAAAAAGAAAGTCGCTAGATTTGATACTTTTTTGAAAGAATTGACTAAATTTATAAATGAGTCCAATGTTAAACCCTCCTAGACCTTAAAAGCTAAAGTATATTCAATTTCATTTCATTTATTATAAGTATATTTAATTTATAAAAATGAATTATTATTTTTAATATATGAACAACTGCTACAATCCTTAAGAGTTAAGCCTACTCGCGATTAAAAATTTAATATATTTTTAAATTATTTATCACATAAAAAAATTTACATAAAATTTTGTAAATTGTAGTTGAGAGTTGAGACTAGTAAGTAATAACCCGTGGGCAACCACCGGACCCGCCCGACCGCGACCCGGCGAACCCGCGACCCGGCGAACCCGCGCCGACCCGCGAACCCGCGACCCGCGAACCCGCACCGACGAACCCGCAACCCGACGAACCCGCAACCCGACTAACCCGCAACCCGACTAACCCGACCCGTGGCCCGCCCAGCCCGCCCGTTTGACAGCTCTACATCCAATTCCCAGAAAACGCAAAGAATCCTTTGAATTTTTCATTTAAAACACCTTCAAAAATCCGCCAATTGCTCGCATCCATCTGCCGAATTCACCAATTGGGTCCATTTCTCTCGGCCTAGATCAGCCAATCTCTCTTCGACATGGAGGTTGTTCAGATGCAGAGAACATGGGTTAAATACACCAGGTCCCTGTTCACCGAGGTAAGCGAAAAATGATAAAAATTTCTTCCAAGCTCGTCTTCAATCCATCTCTAATGGCGGGTAAGCTGATTCGTGTGCTTTTTATGTGTGGGGAATGGGGGAAAAGGGTTTTCTGGACAGTCAGTTTGCTCAGCTTCAGCTGCTGCAAGATGAGAGCAACCCTGATTTCGTAGTCGAAGTTGTTTCTCTCTTCTTTGAAGATTCGGATCGGCTCCTTGATGATCTCACCAAAGCTCTGTAAGTTTTGTTTCTTGGATTCATGTATTTCAATTTTTTTCCAGATGTGTAGAAATTGATGCGGCTTATGTGTTTGATTTAATGCGCCACAGAGATCCACAGCAAGGCGTGGACTTTAAGAAAGTTGATGCTCATGTTCATCAGCTTAAAGGCAGTAGCTCCAGGTAAAGATTAAAACACGGTGTGATCTTGATTAGGGTTTACAAATTTGTCAGTTAAGATCTGAGAAATTATATGTTTGGTGAATTTTGACAGCATAGGTGCTCAGAGAGTTAAGAATGCTTGTGTTGCTTTCCGTAGCTTCTGTGATGAACAGAACATTGAAGGGTGAGTGAGACGCTCTTTTCTTCAATTTCCAAGTGTTCTTCGTTCGTTCTTATACAGAGCTCGAGATTTCGAGACTGAGAGAACTGTTCCAATGGTTTTAATTTGCAGGAGCTTGAGATGCTTACAGCAGGTGAAGCAGGAGTACTATCTTGTGAAGAACAAGCTTGAGAATCTCATCAGGGTAAGTTGCTTTCCTCAATCTAAGTTCTGATAAAGTTTCAAGCTTCTTACTTGGTACATGAATTGCAGCTGGAGCAGCAAATTGTGGCTGCTGGAGGATCAATCCCCATGGAAGAACTCGGTTTCCAATGATTGCTTGATCGTAGAGAAAGCTATTTTCCTGTGATGTTCTGTGATCTCATATTTTCATATTCACTCAACTGCTGTTTGTGCCTGTAACGATGAATTTGATTACTGATTAGCCACTTCTCATGTGTGATCTTTGAAAAGCAATCAATATAACCTTTTCTGTGTATCTCTTGATGCTGGTGTTCATGGATCAAGCTGTGAATCTACCGGTTCGAGACCATATTACGGTTTCGGTTCGAGATCGATCAGCAGCAATAACACAGACAAAAACAAACTCAGTAACAGGGAAAGATTTGATTCTGAGGGCAGTCAAACTACTCAGACTCCTGAGGCTGTTTCTGAGTCAGCCAAGAACATGGAAGTTAGTGGTGAGTATGACATGATTGATTTGGTTTTTGATTCTTTTAGGGTAAATGGGGCCAATAATACAGTGTTCATCAAATCTGAATCATATCTTCTGGCTAGTTGTCTGGTAGCAAACAAAAAAATTGATGGGGACGCCTTTTTTTGTCCACTATCACGAACAGGTTATCTGAATAACACTCAGGTAACCTGTTATTCCAGTGCTATCAGATAACATTCGAGTAGCATCTAGATAACCTATTTGTCATGAGAGACAAAAAAGGATGTCCCTACCGAAGCGGGACCGGTCGGAGAGGGAGAATCAGTTGAAAAGAAAGTATCTTTCTTGAATGATAGCTCAACCAACCATGGTGGAAAGACAACCAGCTCTTTTAATTCAACTTTTTGATTTAGAATATCCTTAGCCACTGATTCTGAGTTAGATAGATCATTTGATCACAGAATCTGTCAACCGATCCGCTAGGTCGAGTCGGGTGGAGCGGTAGAGTGGTTTGGAATGAAAAACCGAATGGTTGATCTTGCTTGGCGGTCCTGTATAGCTCCTTGGGCTTCAGGGCGGATTAGAGTTTGGACAAACCTCGCAAGTGATCAGGGATGGAAGGTGGTAAGATGATTGTGTCTTTTTTTATAGCGTCCCGAGATTAGTGTTGAGTCATCCTGATTAGTTGGACATGCCAAGCATGATCCTGGTCGTTGGGCGATACCCTCTTGGGAGCTAAACGGTCTTTGCTCCTCTGCCTCTGGACCCTGTGAGGCCCAACTGCGGTTCCGTGGGACCAGTTGTGGGTCCCTCGAGGTTTGGAATACGCCTATTTGTCGTGATCTCAACCGTTCTGAGGTGTAGGACCCAAATCTTCTATATGACGGAACCCTAGCTTCCCGGGCGGTTCGAGTATCTTGGCGACGGTATGAGCCGGCTCCGGGCCGATCAGAAACTATGTAAACACTTCATCTATGGACTGTATTTCTGTGTAGTTTCTTCCAAGTACCAAATCAAAAATCTGTACTAATTTCTTACAAAATCAGATTCTGTATCAAAACTGTTATTCTGGTGGCCTGCTCCAGATCCTCGTCTGTTCTTCAAAGCTTCCTATAACAGCTGATTGCTTCTTATCCCCTAGCCGATTCACAAACGCCTCGTAATACGCATTTCGGTCTACATGTTCCAATACTTTCACTAATCTTCCTCGATCTTCTTCGATCATCGTTTGACCATCTGTCGACTCATCGCCATCTGCAAGAACCCTGATCGGTTTAACTTGCAGGAGGGGCAGCAGCGAAGCACGATCGCCAGCCATAACTACTGCACCAAGAACTTCTCCCAGAAATGTATTCTGCAATGAGGAAACTTATCAGGAAAAACCCTTCTGTTTTGAGGAAACTTGTGAAGCAAGGTAACTGTTGAATTAGAATTACCATGTGTTGGTATCTGGGGTGGATCTGTTTCAGACGGTTGAGCATCGAGATTAATCGGTGGCTGAAGAACGACTCGGGGGTCTTGTTGGTCCACTTCAGCATTTGGATGAGCTGAGCAAAGGAGCTGACTTTGCGCTGAGCTTCGAGCGGGATTAGAGTGATGTCGAGTGATGATTCGAAGACTGTTTTTGCTGCTAATGGATCGAGGAACATGTTCATCTCTGCGTATTCGTTGGGATGCGTGTCGAGAACGTTTCCTTTGTCCCATTCCCCATGGCTGAGATGTCCTCCTACAATGTACACTTCCTGGCATTTGACAAAGTTTGAGAAAGTTTAGAACTTTGTAACTTGTGAGCCAAGAAACCCGAGTGTCGGGTGTACCTGTATCGTGGAGCTTTCGTAGCGATTTGAGAGGATGATCTTTGCTAGATTGGTTAGAGCACCGTTAGTTAGGAACGTAACCTTGGATTTGGATTCCAATGACTTCACAACCGACTCCCAGACTTCCACGGCTCCAGGCTGCCTGAGCTCGGGGTGGTCAGTGTTTCGTGGGGCACCGAATTCAACAGAGTTCTCAGCAGTGTACCTGAAGAAAGAATGGGAAACTTGAGGAGCAAGATGCATCACTTGTAGCGAAAGAGAAATACAAGATAGTTGGATACATACCTTCTGGGGCTTCGAGGCAAATCTCGAGCAAGCCCGTATAGAGTGTCTGAATCTAGAAATCCACCACTTCCTTGAGGGATGACCTTCACATACTTGCACCCTCCAACGGAAGAAGGGAACAACGGGTCAGACTGGTTCGTTCCAATCACTTCCCCGAGCCCTACCGGTATGTCATCTCGACCCATCATGTGGAGGAAATCGTAAACTACATCTATCGTAGCAGCATTCGCCCACCCTGTAGGGCTTACTATGATAGCCTTTAGATCAATAACTTCTACAGATACTTTAAGAAGGTATAACAGTGTCAGGAAATCTCGGGGCTCAGATCCATGTCAAAGACTACAGCTTTCCCCCGTGTCTTGGTTTCGAAGTCTGGCTTGTGAGGAACCTCTCTATAGTAAGGAAATTGGTTTTCGAAATCGAACTTTCCCGTCTGTTGACGGCGGTTCAACACCTGTACCATAGAAAGAACAAAATTTCATTCATGTTTGGATTACTTGTGATACAAGAAATCTAGGTAAGATTGGAGAGATGTTTGGATTACTTGCGATACAAGAAACCCAAGTAAGACTGAAGAGAACTTACTTACCTCCAAGAAACTCTTGAAGAATGCTTTCTTTAGCAGACTATCGGGATCTGCAATAGGCTTTGCTCGAGTAGCTACGAGAACTCGTACCGAATCCGGACCTGTCGTCTCCTTCGTAAAGCCATCCTGGCATCTCCCTTTGCCATCCTTGACAATGCAGAATGGATCTCTAAGGCACATCTGGACATGGCCACTATGAACCCCACCTCTTTGAAGACCGAACTTTGGAATTTGGCGACAATCGAAGAACGGATTCGAGCCATCCTGAGATTCATAAGGCTCGTTCGATGTCACCACCGTTATGTTCATGTACTCCATTTCTGCAAACTCGTTCTCCCCGTTTTCCCCGTGTTGATTCAGCATTATAGAAGTTGCTACACCAGCAGTGAAAGAGTCCCACATGAAGTAGCTCTACAAAGTAAAAAAATATTTCAAGAGTTAACTTGATGGGAAAGTAATATTTCGATCGATAAGTATCAGCGACAAAAAAGAAGAAATTACAGCGTAGAATTGGTCATCCAACCAAGTGTCCCGAGCCATTTTCAATGACTCGAAGCAGTATCGAGCCTCGTAAGTCTCCTGACTCTTCTCAAACACCTCGAAGAACTCCTTATAAGTTGGAATCGTATTCGTTGCATCCAACCCGACAAGAGTGATTGGCACCCCTGAATGAATGACCTGGAGACCAAACCAAACCCGAAATCGAATCAAATCCTTACTCAACAAGGACTCACCGGAACTCGAAAAATTAGCTTCTTTTCTCCCACATTACCTGGTATGCAGCAAAAGGGTCTGCAAATATGTTGAATTCAGCATAAGGGTTACTTGCATAACAAGTAAACAGATTCCCACGATCACCACACTGACTTGTCTCACAAGAAACAGAAGCATTCTCAGGACAACATCCTGCAGGGTTTCTAGACCTCACACCGCCTCCCATCACGTAAATACGCTCGATGTTCTTCCTCAAATGCGGATTGTTCATCAAGAAAACCGCTACATTCGTGTGCGCTCCTGTCATTAGTACTGTAATCATACCTGCAGACACTTTCTCGATCAGCACTTGCTGCGACGTAGGCTGCCGAAAAGGGATATATCTCCTTCTTCCCTGTGGAAGTAATGATCTTCGTAAACCGTAGTTCGAATCCGTGTCGAGCCTCCCTCTAGCACCAACCGGGATCGCCTGCCTATATCTGCAGCTTCCTGCTGTCATAACCCCCTAACACCGAACCGTTATTAAGAATCACCATCCCTTATTGTGGATAACCGTTACATTCCAATAACTCGAAATCCAGAATACCTGTTCAATCAGGGGAAGGTATCCCCCGACATTAGGCAGAATCGTGCCATCGTCGAGAATCCCGCCTTCCCCACCAACGCCGACAGAAACATCGTCGCGATCCATCATGTAAAGGATGTCATAGATGTGATTCACAGCATGTCCTGCATCAGTCCAGGCATTGGCACTTATTGTCACTGCCTGTCACCAAAAAACAGATTACAAACATCACAGACATTCTCACAATCCCAAAAGAGCTCAAAATCAAAATCAAAATCAAATCAAACATAAACCCTAATTACCTCAACTGCAAAATCTGACTGATTAAGCTTCAGGAGATACAACAGAGCAAAGAAATCATCAGTATCAACATCAGCATCGAGAAGAATCCTCCGCGGCTTGGCATCATCAGCTCCGACGAGCGATATGCTCAGAACCATGATCATCATTACCAACTTGTGGAGATTCATCTCTGAAAGCAAACCCAGAAAAGGGTTCTTTGAATTGCTGCAGAAAGGCTGCAACTTTACATTCATACACACATGTGGGACAAGATTACCAGAAGAAGAACACTGTTGGAAAGAGGACAGATTACCAGAATTTGTTTGAAGCTAAATGGAGAAAAGCAGTAATGCAATTCTGTTGTTCATTGAGAGTAATAAGAACAGATTCCTGGGGGACACCAATATCTCAGAATAAAGGGAAAGATTTGAACTTTTTATTGAAAGGAATGATTGCAGAGTATTGGTCAGCTTGATTAGGTCATTTGAATGAGTGAAAAGTTAAAAGAAAACAGTCAAAAAAATGGATCAATTCAGAGTTCATACAAGTGTTGGAGTGTCCTGGTTTCAAGGCTTTTTGACTTGCCAAGTTTAGACAAGATTTGATGCTATAAACTTGTTGAAATTATGTTTGGAGAATGTTGAATCACTTGTTTTCGTGGTGTTCGGAATCGTAACGGGTATTGGGAGTCTCGTCGGTGGAGGTTCGCGGTAATGGTAACATGGTCGAGTGGGACAAGTAAGTCGTACCCAACAAGGGATCAAATGTGACGGTGGAAGACGAGTTTGGACCGGTGTTAGGAGTTTTTCATATAGTGACGAAAGAACAGGGTAATGATCATCAATGAGACGGTTCACAGTTCAACCAATCAGACCAATCCGTGTTGGTACGGTTTTGAAACCACTCTATCAAATTAACATTGTAAAAAGTAGGTAATGAGTAGGTTCTTTCCAATTTTCTATTTTCACGAAATATTCTTTTTATAGTCTCACCTCTCTCTTCTCTCCCTTTTCCAAACGCGTCTCTTTCTCAACAGAGAAATTCATCTTGTCTGTACCCCAACAGACCTTGGTCTATATATCTCACAGTAAGTCGCATTCACAACTCGATAGAATCACTGACCGCAAATCTCGAAGCAGACGGTTTCGATCAAATGAACACTCCTTTTATGAGGAGACTTTGACTTAGAATGATGATCATCAATAAGTAAGAGTTGACCAAATGAAAAAAGTAGGCTAATGATGAGGATACCCATTTGTGATTTGTATAATGTTAATTGGTTGGCTAATTATTCTCCTTTTGACTTGTGGAAGAATTTGCACTCATTAATAATGGGATTATTCAATGTTGGAAAATAGCATTTTGGTCCCTCTACTTTGCTAACTTAATTAACAGATAGCTTCATATATTATAAATCGCTTTTTTTATCATTCCTATTTTGACTACTAAAGACCCAACCGACAAAATGGTTGAAGTGGGAAAAGATAAAAAGAGCAATTTATAGTATAGGAGCTATATGTTAAGTTGGCAAAGTAGAGGGGCTAAAATGCTATTTTCCCTTCTATGTTAGTGTATGATGATGCAGCTTATCTCTCATTAATCCTGAAATTCTTTGGATTAATACAAAGTTAACAAACATAATCTTCTGCTATTACTCAATTAAATTAAACTAATCTACTTTAACATTTTTTACACTTTTTTTGTAAGCTTTTTTGTTAGTTTCCCGTCTATTATGATGATTGTACATGCTACATCATACTATTTGCCCATGTGGCGTCTGAAGTAAACTTAAAAATAAAAAAAAAAAAAAAAATCTAAAACTGGAAAAATAAATTCCCAATTCCCCTTCTCCCTTCTTCTTCTTTCTGACCACACTGTCTCTGCAAATTTCTTATTATCTTATCATCCACGTGTACAAAATAGCTAACGGGATATGTTTAGTCAACAAATTAACGAGGAATAGATAGAAAAGTTAATGAAAGATCACATTTGTTAGAAGTGTTAAAGTATAAGAGTTTAATTCGATTGCAGAATAATAGAGGAGTATATTTGTTAATTTTGCATAGTAGGAGGACAATAATGTATATTAATACTTAAAAGTCTTAATAATCCAAAGAGGATAAGGAATATACTCATGATAATCCAAAATGGTTTTTAATTCAATTAAATAACTTTTTGAACTTAAATGCATTCCCATGAAAATTCAAGTGGTTATGCGACATATTACGGCCCCAATATTATATCTTGGTCCAACAAGAAGCAACGAACGATATCTCACTCTTCTACTGAGGCCGAATATCGAGTCTTAGCGACAGTAGCTTTTGAGATCACATAACTTGCACAGGTTCTTAAAGATATTGGTTGGCCAGTTTCAACACCTCCTACTGTTTAGTGTGATAATATAAGTGCAACGTATTTTGTTAGCCAACCTGACATTTCACCCCGCTCTAAGCATCTCAAAATCGATTTTCACTTTGACCAGGAATATTGGATGGCCTACCTGTCTCCACACTTAGCTTACATATCCACCAAGGATCAAATAGTGGACATTCTCGCGAAAGTTGATCTCTCCACAACAAGGTTCTCCGTTCTTAGGTCCAAGCTCAAAGTCCATATGACTTTTGACTTAACTTGTGGGAAAGTGATAAGGAAACGTAGTTTGTTTCGATATTCTTTGTAATATATATTTTTCTTTTCAGCTATAGGTAAAACTTAGCCTACCATGAATAGTTAGATGATAATATTATATCGTAAAATTATAGTTGTATTCCAGTTTTGTATATCGTTAGTCAAAAACTGAATGACTAAAGGAAAAATTGTGTATGGTCGGTCAAACATAGATAATACAACATCGTTTCACACTGGTACCCATCAAGTTATACATGCGACAGTTACCTTCAAACTCGTTCCTACTCGCTATCCATTCTAACTGAGTACGGAGTACTGAATTTTTCCATATCTGTCTACTTTACCCGATCAACGGATAATTCTCACCCATTTCGGATAAGAATTGCCAGGCCTACCAAGAGGTGTCGTTTCCAAATAAGATAAGGATAATAATAGCTTTTTGTACATAAATGCATTTCCGCCATGAAATTCAACAATGTCTGCAGATAGACCCTTTTATTTTTGTGTTTTTTCAATATAGACAACTCCCCATGTATTTCCAAAACCTTTCCTTATCACACCAACCAAACAATTACTTCCCTAACAAAACGGAACGGGTTAAATACTTAATACATTCTGAAATTTCATATTGGGTTACAAAGTGGTTCCGAAGTATCAAAATGTCAGAGACTGATCTTAGTACTTTGAGTCATGTTATAATCCAATCTCGCAGTCGCTGCCGACAGTAGCATGTTCTTATCATTTTCCACGTCCGCACTGACACATCATAAAAATTTAATAAAAATATTATAATTTCATGACATATCATTGTCATTTTGTCATGTCACCATCAAAAAAATAATAAAATATTATATTTTGATGATGTGTTAGATGCGACATGACAAAATGATCAAAATATGATGTTGTCGACGACTACAAGACTAGATCTAATACAATTAATTCAAAATTTCGAAACCAAACTGTAACATTTTACAATTTCAGTACCGCTTTGTAACCCTACCTAAATTTTTAAAGTATTTGAGCCAACGAAAAACAATTCATTCTTAACAAATTAACAACAACAAAATATCACAATTTGCCACAAAATTCTATTTACAAATTACACTAATTAATTAAAACCCATTTTTCATATTTTTCCCTTAAAAGAAAAAGAAAAAAGAAAAAAAATAATTCCTTCAAAGTTCAAACTCAGAAAACCGGCAGCCGCTTCGAAGCAGGGGCGTAGCTCTTACTCCGGGAAAACTTCTCCGCCGTCGCCGCCGCCTTATCCTTCACTTCTCCAGCGACACTCTCCTCAAACTCCTCACAAGTATTATCCTCATCAATCCTCCCCATAAACCCCATCCCAACGCTCACACTCTTCGGCAGCACCTTCGCGACCTTGGCGGCAGCCGCCGCCACTCTCGCCGCCTCCCTCTCCTGCTGCCGGAGCTGCCGCATCTGCTCGACGTACATCTCCGCCTCATTCTTGTGGCCGTAGCACCGCACGGAGGCGGCCCTCACCAACTCGCGAAGATCCTCGCCGCCGTCGTAGCTGGAGACAGAGGAGGCCGTGCTCAGACTGCGCGGAAGAGAGGAGGAGTAAGGATTCTGGCTGCTGCCGCGGCGGCGGTTAGGGTTTCCTCCGGTGGTGCATTCGGTGAAGCTGTTGATGTAGAAATCCCTAGCTCTGCCTAATGCCCTAATTGGGGATGAGAGTATTCGGACTAGCGTGGACTTGCCCGCACCTGATTTCGACTTCATGTTGATGAGATTTATTGGAAAATGTTGTGAAAGGAAATTGAAGAAATGTGCGGTTATATAGTAAGGCGTGGATTAGCACGAGTTTGATTAACAAATAAATAAATAAATAATATTCAAAATAAATAATATTAATAAACTGTGTTCTGTTAGAATTTGACTTTTCTGATAGCCCACCGTATTAGACTATTATTTTATTGGGAAAATAACATTTTACCCCCTCAACTTTACGAACTTAACAGATAGCTCCCTATACTTTGAATCGCTCATTTTACCCCTCTTATCCCCTTCGATTTTGACTAATTTGTCGTTTTGGTCCTTTCGTTTCATCTTTCGTCTTCGTAACATTAAATCTAGACACATCAGTGCCCGATGAAGAGAGATATCGGAGGTAGAAGATGAAGAGTTGGTTAGGGAGGTAAACTGGGGAGGTGTGGCGAAGAGTATGGTGAAAAATATGAAGGGTTTTTAAATCATGCGTTTTATTCACTGATTTCATTGTATCTAATTATATATACTTATATTCCTAATTTAAAACGTTTAGTAAGCTAATACATGGCTATTTAGAGCTACCGTGGTGTAGTAAATGAGCATCAATTGATGTTTTGAAGACGAAAGTTTGAACGAAAGGACCCAAACGATAAAATAGTCAAAGTAGGAGGGGTAAAAGAGAAATTTAAAATATAGGAGGTTATTTGTTAAGTTGACAAAGTATAGGGGGCAAAGTGTATTTTCCCTATTTTTATTTTATTTTTGGTAGTTGAATTTTGTTTTTCTTGTATGAATGAAGGAAACACGTTTTCCATTAAAATAATAATAATAATTAATAAAATGGTTGATAATAAGTCAAGCATGAAGCATGGTTGATAAGTGAAGATTGATTGATTAAAAAGCTTTGTTGAGCTTAATTATTCGTGCTTATCCTTTTAAAAACCGCCTCGTATTTACTAGGTTGGCTCGCAATCTTCAGTTCTTTTCTTCAAGAGAGTTGTGTGGACGAGAAATTTTTTTAATATCAATTAAATTGGCGGTTAAAATGAGTGAAAATGTAGTAAGATAGTTATTAAAATTATATGAGATATATTTAAACTAGTTAAACAACTTGGATTTTGGCTTTTAGTATCTTGGTACTCACCTGAAACTCGATAAATTTAGATGGGACAAACCTGATGAATGAATAATTGTCAGGCACGAGCAAACCCGATTTGAGGGGTAATTCAATAGAATATTTTGCTTCCTGTGTATTTGTATCTCTCGTATCTATAGGAATAAGACTCGATCGAGAATGAAGCATCGATGAAATAAATCTATTCTCCAATATGTCGCTTTTCTTCCCCTAGCTAGGGAAATCGAAGTCCAACTTCCTCTCACCGCTTCTTTTAGTCATAGGGGTAAGCCGTCCGACTTCTCAAGGCTATGTTCCTAGGATACTGATTCGACTTTAGTGTTATGCCAATTCAAGAGATTTCAAGGTGGCTGAAATACCTATTATGGCACTTACCGGTCAAGGGAAAGCCAAATCCCAGCAAGGTCATCCTCGAACCATCATTCTCCTTTAGTAAAACAAAGTCAATTCCGAAGTGAATTTACAATTTTACGCCATAGCATATATGCATTTTGGCTTTAGTAACAAAACTTCTTGTTCCAGGTTTTCAAACATTATGCCAGCTTCACGTTATTCTCACACAAATTATTCAATCATAGTCATATACATAAATTACCCAATTAAACGATTCGCCCAATACCCAATGACGAACAAGAGTAATTTTGATTTCTCACCCGTTAAACCACAGAGCAAAAACCAACATCTAAATAACCGTGGATTGAATACTGAGTACCCATCTCGTGTGTCGGTGGCCCAGACCAAAACAACTGGGCTTACCGGCTTAAGTCCGGGCCTCCAATTAAGGCCCACTCAATTAAGGCCCAAAACAAATGTGCACAAGTCAATTATGTACACGGTGGGAGAGGTGGGAGATGGCAGGGTCTTCTCTGATATCCTTGGTTGCTTGGTGGGAACTTTTCCTGCAAACTACTTGGGATTACCGCTTGGCACCAATCACGCATCTAAGCAGGCTTGGGACCCTGTGGTGACTAAGGTTAGGAAGAGATTGGAATCCTGGAAAGCGCAATCACTTTCCTTTGGAGGTAGAATGACTCTCCTGAAGAGTGTTCTATCCCAACTCCCGATCTATTTCCTTTCCCTTTTCCAAGCTCCTTCTTCTGTCCTGAAGGAGTTGGAACGTCTTCAAAATAGATTTCTGTGGGAGGGTTGTGGGAGGGACCGCAAGCCTCATCTTGTTAGATGGGATTTGGTTAAGGCTCCTAAATCCAGAGGGGGTTTGGTTGTGCTCGATCTTAGAAGGCTAAACTCGGCACTCCTTGGTAAGTGGGGATGGAGATACGCCTCTGAGCGAAATTCTTGGTGGAGGAAGTTGATTGTGGAAAAATGTGGGGTTGGTCGGTCTGCTTGGAAACCGAGGTGGGAGATGCAAAATTCCGGGTTGTCTGTTTGGAGAGATATAGTCAGTAATATCTCTAGGTTTTGGAATTACGCTTTGATTGATCCAGGGGGTGGGGGTGTCTTTTTGGTTTGATGTTTGGGTTCCGGGTGAGAGTCTTGCTAGTCGGTTTCCTAGGATCGTTGCGGCTGCCCGTGATATGGATATGCCTCAGTTTTCGATATTGTTGTGATGTCTGACAGGTACGATTGGCATCTCCCTTTGACTTTGGAGCTTAGAGGTGGTGCCGAGCAGGAAAGACTGAGGCTGATGACGGTCCTTGAAGGGGTTACCCCGGGGTGGATCTCTCACGGCCCCCCGCTCTGGTTTGGCAGTTCACTCCTTCAGGGACTTTCTCTGTAAGTTCCTTTTACAGAGTTCTATCCCAACAAGCGATTTATGGCGTGGATGATTTCCCGTTGGAGGCAGTCTGGTTTGACATTGTCCCCACAAAGATCGTGGGATTTCTTTGGCAGGTTTTTCATAAGAGCATCTCCACTTATGAGAACCTACAAAAGCGAGGTTTTATTGGCCCTGATTGTTGTGTTTTATGCAGAGCCGACCTTGAGTCGGTGTCGCATTTGTTAGTGTCTTGTCCTTTTTCTTCTCAGGTGTGGACTATTCTCAGTTCCAAACTTGCCATCTAGGGTCCGCTTCATTCCGATGTCTCCTGTTTTTTACGAGATTGGCAAGATAGGAACTGTAAGGATGAATTCCGCAAGTTCAAGGAGGTTTTGGTTCATGCTGTGTGGTGGTGCTTATGGGGGGAAAGAAACGATAGAATTTTCAGGGATAGGAGCAGATCCAGGGAGCAGTTAATATGGAGGATTTTATCTTGGTAAGTAGATGGGTTAGGGTTGCAGACGGGTTTCTCGGGAGGAGCTGAGGAACTGGATGTCTTGTGGTACATGATTTGATCTAGGTTGAGGTGGATTTTTTGGGAGTGTATAGTAGCGGTTTAGGTGTTGTTTTCCTCTGTATAGTTTGAGGATTGCCCGAAGGGTTCTTTGGTTGGGAGTTTTTGGTCTCCTAGCTGGGTTTGATTATGTTTTTGGGTGGGTTTCAGCTTTGCGATGTGATTGTTCGCCTACGGCACTGTGTTGTATCTTGTGTACTATTGCTTCGTGTTCTTTAATGAAAGTTCATCAAAAAAAAATTAAGGCCATGTTTGGTTTCTGTGATTTGGAGGTGTGTTTGGATGAATACACTATTTCATCAAAACTTCGTTTTTTCGAATAACAAATGCCAAAACAGCTTATTTGGTCAAAAAAATGAGTGATTCAAAACTCAGTTTTAGTTAGTTTTGGTGATTTGATAATGAGTGAATTGAAGGGTTTGTACATTACCTTCTATCCAACTACTAATTCAGAAATTACAAACTATGCCACATTTTAGTTCAACTTTCTAATCACTCTCCCAACTTAAGCCTAGGAACAATGGGGGTTTGTAATATAGGGATTATATATTAATGTTTTGTAACATCTTTTTGAGAGCAGGTAGTGCTAGACACTCATATTTTGGAATTCCACAATTCCGTAGATAGGAATTTGAATATAAAGAAGTAGTGTAGTTGTTGTTAGATGAAATGTTATCTTGGATTAGTATATCTAGTTTGATGTTGCTCGTAATTTGAAGGATTTTGAACGTAAATTGTTGTCTTGGTAACACTTGCATTTAAAACAAACATGTCTCTTACAACAACAATGACTGGCACAATCTGCTATTACAAAATTACTGCAACAATATCGTAAAATACCAAACTCTCAGTCAAATTGGCCATAATAATAATGGATAAATGGTAATTTAACTTCATTTTAAGACCCCACACCCAAATCCCAAACTGATTCATAGCAACTTCCAAACAAAGGTTTTAAGTAAAAAAGTGTAATCACAAAACAGCTTTTTCTAAAACCACAATATTGTTCAAATACACTATTTCCAAATCACAGAAACCAAACGACCCGTAAGGCCCACTCAAAACCCCAAAATTACTCATTAAGAACACAGACCCAATTTCGTAATTTCACATACTGTGTCAAATTTGGAAACAGAGAAATCCAGCAGCTCACAAAATTCTGGAAAGTAAGAACACAATAACATTTATCGATCATTGATTAACTAACAGATCCGCTGATCGGAGAATCGAGAACGATCTACTTACTACTGACTGCAACAATCGTCGACTTCTACAACCCCCAGCAGCTTCCGATTAGTGGCCCGCCGGACGACGCCGGAATCGGACTCGTCGTGGAACCACCCCACCGATTTCTGCGCTTCGTAGACGATCTGCGAGATCCCTGCTCCCAATCCGAAGAACGAACAACAGATCAGAAACAGGGGAATGAAATTCAATGAATGATGTATTGGATTGATTTAGGGAAATTTTACCTTGCTTGACGGTGCGCTTGTTTTCGCGGATCTCTTGGACGGTGGCGGAGATCTTCCAGTAGAGGGGACGTCCGATGTAGAACAGGACGGTGATCAGCATCACAGCTACGGCGAGGCGGAAGGCGATCTTCGCTACCGGCGATGCCATTTTTTGTTAGATCGGAGGAAGATTGATTGTTATGAAATTTTGTGATGAAGAAATGGTTTTGGTTTCTGTTTATCTCTCAGGAGTTTTCGGGGCAGGTTAGAAAGGCCCGTGTCCTAAATCTCAAGACCCGACCCGAACCGATCGGCTTTTATTTATTTATTGATATTTAATATTATACCAAATAGGGATGTTGCTATGTTTATTTTATGGTATTTAATTTAGTTACTAGATTGATCCCGACTTGTTATTCTAAATTCGTTTTACGGTAAAATCTCATATCATTAATGCTCGTAAATCAAACAAATACAGCGTAAAGTATTCTCTAACCAAGCGGGAGAGGCAACACCTGTAGTGGGCGATGCAAAAGAACGAGATTGTTTCCACTTCTCCTAATCTACATCACGTGATACGATGGCAGTAGTAACTCACGACAACTCCCAATGATTCTCCCGAGGTCCGATTGGTCGTCGTCCAATCTCAGCAGAGCTTGGGAGACGGCCAAAGAGTCCGTCCCCATTCTTCAAGTAGACATCATGACAACCTCTCAACCACCGAATGGCCTCGAGTAAGCCTAAGGTTTCACATTCGGTTGCCTCCAGACAGACATCTTATATTGGTTTTATAAATTAAGAACTAATAATAAATAATTTTGGTTTAAGAAGAGTTTCGCCAATCCTCTTCGCCAGAGGATTGAGAGAGGAAGTGGCGGGGAAGATTGTGGAAGGTGGTTTGTTTTCGTTTCAGTTAAGTTATTAATCAACTGGGTAGAGTTTGTTTCCAGGATAATAATAATCTTTCAGGTGACATGACAAATCCAACGGAAATAGATGAAACTATTGCTAAACAATGATCATAAAGTTATGTTTCAAAGTTGAGTGACCACACTATTATAACTCCAAACTTAGATGATCACAACAACAAGTTAGATCGACTTCATTTAAAATCAGATGAGCAAGCAAGCAAAAGAGTTGGGAGAAAGTGGACCATCATCATTTCTCACGAACACGCTTTTCCATTTTCAATACCAAAAAAAACTTACCAAAACCAAAAGCCGCCATGAATCACAGACTACCATTTTGGATCAACTGAAATAAAAACTCAGAAGAGCATACCCAGATCCTCCATCTAGCTAATGCTTCATCTGAAAGTTTCCATCTTTTTGTTGAATATCCACTTGCTCATTGTTGAATATTGGGTTCTTTGATTCTTTCCTTTGAATAAACAAATCCAAAAGGATCCTTTCACATCAACGCAATAGACGGAGCACGACGACAATAGAGTTCAGACACAGTTCATTTCCTTATCTATCTTCCCTTAGCTACCAAAACTCTTCCTTCTGAATCACAACTTCCCTTTTAATTCTTCCTTCTTTGGCAGCTCAGCAGCAGTTTTGTGTTGCTTCATCTGATACCAAGCTCTGTCTTTTCCTTGCTGCTTCTTAGTAGCAATCATCTCAGTTCTTTTCTGGGTTGCTGTTGCTTCTTTTGCTTGCTTGATTGATTGATCCTTTTAGATTAGAGATTTCCTTGATTCAGTGAGTGAAAAGGGTTTTCAGAAGTTTTGACATTTTCTGTTGATTGCTACTGTTGTTAGATTGATTGCCATCATCTGGTTCTGTTAGAAATTGAGTTGACTTTGGTCTACCTGGGGAAGGAAGTCTCTAATCTGTCAAAGGTTGCTGTTTCCTGATTGTTTTCATCTTCTTCATCATTGGATTCGCTGAATTAAAGCTTGATCTTTCCCTAGAATTACTGTCTGAGGAATGGCGTAGTTAGGGATCGGTTTTCACGGCATAGTTTAGTGGGAAAGGCTAGATCTTGATGTTGATTGTCAACTGGGTATCTCTAGGAAAGTTCATCTGAGGGTGGATTAGGGTTTGATTTTATAGATGGGTAATAACTGCGTTGGGCCAAGTGCTGCGAAGAATGGTTTTCTCCAAACGGTTTCTGCTGCAATGTGGAGATCCAGATTGCCAGATGATGCTGCAGCAGCAGCTGCTCAGGGAAATGGTGAAACTGCACCAGATGTGACCAATAAAGAAGTGCCTTTTGAGGTTCAGGATAAGCCCCCGGAGCAAGTTACGATCCCTAAACCGGAGAAAAGAGACGAGAAGAAGCAGCCTGAACAACAAGCAGATGAGAAGAAGGCTGAAAAACCAGATGAAAAGCCTAAGAAGAAAGTGTTGTTGCCTGAGATGAAGAGGGTTGGAAGTGCTGGTCTTCGAGTTGGATCCGTTTTGCAGACCAAGACTGGAAATTTGAAGGAGTTCTTCACATTGGGGAAGAAGCTAGGACAAGGGCAATTTGGAATCACGTTTCTATGTGTGGAGAAAGCTACTGGGAACAAGTTTGCTTGCAAGTCTATTGCGAAGAGGAAGTTGTTGACGGATGACGATGTGGAGGATGTTCGAAGGGAGATTCAGATAATGCATCATTTGGCTGGACATCCGAACGTTATATCGATTAAAGGGGCTTACGAGGATGCAGTGGCGGTTCATGTAGTTATGGAACTGTGTGCTGGGGGCGAGCTTTTCGATAGGATTGTTCAACGCGGGCATTATTCGGAGAGGAAAGCTGCGCAGCTTACTAGGACGATTGTTGGTGTTGTTGAAGCTTGTCACTCGCTTGGTGTTATGCATCGCGATCTTAAGCCGGAGAATTTTCTGTTTGTTAGTCAGCAAGAGGATTCATTGCTTAAAACTATTGATTTTGGATTGTCGATCTTCTTCAAGCCAGGTATATACCGTTGTCCCTTGCAGTTCGGATGTTTTAAGTTATGATTAAGCTAAACATAGAGGCTGCAAAGTGGACAATTGTTCTTCAATATACGGCTCTGGATCGTGTTAATGTCGCATGCTACTGTTGTTTGTTCATCATAGCATAGGTCTTGTTTTTTTTTTTTCCAATTGTGCTCATTTGCTCATGATTTATGTATTGCTTACTCTCGCTTACATTTCTAGCTGTTACAGGAAAGAACAAATGTTTGATGTTTCATGATTTATGTGTATGTTTGATGTTTCTGGCATCAAACAACAGATGAGAAACATGCGAAAACAAGACCGAACAATTTCATTGTCTGATTTTGCTTCTTATTGTTTCAGGAGAAAGGTTATACCGACGTAGTTGGCAGTCCATACTACGTGGCTCCGGAGGTTTTGAAGAAGCGTTATGGTGCAGAAGCTGACGTATGGAGTGCCGGAGTAATTCTCTACATTCTGTTAAGTGGAGTGCCACCCTTCTGGGCAGGTGATCGTCTTGTTCTTCATGCATTCTTTACTACTAAGTGTAGATGTACTCTAACACGTTTTGTTTTTCGTTTTGCTTATTCAGAGACGGAGCAAGGGATATTTGAGCAGGTTCTCCAAGGTGATCTCGACTTTGATTCTGAACCTTGGCCTCACATCTCTGAGAGTGCTAAGGATTTAGTTAGGAAGATGCTTGTGCGCGACCCCAGAAGGCGGCTAACCGCTCATGAAGTTCTGTGTGAGTTTTTTTTACTCATCTCTCTGGCCGTTCGAGAGGCATTGTTCTTGACTCTGTAGCACCAGAAAATAATGCATAGTTCTTTGCAGGCCATCCATGGGTACAAGAAGAAGGAGTAGCTCCTGACAAACCTCTGGATTCTGCTGTACTAAGTCGTCTGAAGCAATTCTCAGCTATGAACAAGCTCAAGAAAATGGCTCTTCTTGTGAGTCCTTTGTCAAATTTGAACAACTATCTCTGCTGCAAGTTCTCTGATAACTTAATTTGTGGACATTGCTGCTGACAGGTGATTGCCGAGAGTTTATCGAAGAGGAAATTGCAGGGCTGAAGGAGATGTTCAAGATGATAGATGCAGACGGGAGTGGTCAGATCACGTTCGAAGAACTCAAAGTCGGGCTAACGAAAGTTGGCGCTACCCTCAAAGAATCAGAAATTTACGATTTGATGCAAGCGGTAAGTAGAGACCGCAGCACGACATCTATGATGATAACTTAATGCATGTTATCTCAAGTCTATGAACACTGAAACTGCAGGCAGATATAGACAACAGTGGCACCATCGATTATGCAGAGTTCATCGCTGCAACATTGCATCTGAACAAGATCGAGAAAGAGGATCATCTATTTGCAGCCTTTTCATACTTTGACAAGGATGGAAGTGGCTACATCACTCAAGATGAGCTTCAACAAGCTTGCGAGGAGTTTGGCTTACAAGACGTTCGCTTGGAAGAGATGATCGGCGAAGCTGATCAGGACAACGTAAGTACCAAGCACACAACTTTTTCTTCTTCTTCTTCCTATCTGCGTCCCTAACCGATGACACGAAACTGTCTGTGTGCAGGACGGGCGCATAGATTACAACGAGTTTGTAGCGATGATGCAGAAGGGAAACGCGGCAGCAACACCGGGGAGGAAGGGACTAGAGACTAGCTTCAGCATGGCGTTCAAAGATGCTCGAAAAATCAGCAGCAGCAGCAATTAGCAGTGAAGGGTGTTTAGCAGCTTCTTTTTGTTCTGTGTTTTTTTGGTTCTTGGAGTCTGAAGAACTACTATTAGGGTTAAGATTTGAGCTTTGGAAATGGGGATTTCTTCTATAATTGATTCTTTTCATTTTCAGACAGAAACAAACAATGCTTCTATGGCTTCTTATATGCATATATGGCAGAATGTCTGAGACTATGAGTATATAGTAGATATGTTTAATGATTCGGGTATGGTTAACGATAACGGTAACTGGTCTTCGAGCGACTGTTGAATGGATTAGTACATGTGCAAGCTATTTCGGGCAATTTTGGATAATAATATCACATGAGTTTAGACATTTAAATCACGAGTTTGAACAGTTAATTATGGTAAGAACATTTAATTTATTGATTTAGATATGACAAATCATTTTTTTCTATCTGATTTAGACATTTAATTCGCAATTTTGCACACATGAACAATTTCCGGGACCAAATTTGGGTAATTTTGGATAATAATATCACATAATTTTAGACATTTAAATCACGAGTTTGAACAGTTAATTATGGGTAAGGACATTTAATTTATTAATTTGGGTATAAAAATCATTTTTTTTCTATCTGGTTTAGACATTTAATTCACAATTTTGCACACATGACCAATTTTCGGGACCAAATTCTGACAATTTTCGGGACCAAATTTGGGTAATTTTGGATAATAATATTTAAATCACGAGTTTGAACAGTTAAATACGAGTAAAGTACTTTTTTTTTACGAGGAATAAAGTACATTTAATTTATTAATTTGGATATGAAAATCATTTTTCCCCCTCTGATTTAGACATTTAATTCACAAATTTTGGACACATGAACAATTTTCGAGACCGAACTTGGCACCAAACTCATGACCGTGACCAATTTAAAGTTCGAATTGGATGAAAATCCAAATATTTACATTATTATTATCACCATCGAAGTCACTTATGACCATCTATCATCCAATTAAATTACATTTGCTGAATGAAAATACACAAGACATCAGAAGGCACACACTACAGATCAGTACAGGACATGCCTGCTGCTAGTTCTCTTCTTAACTCGGAGTGTCGATGCCGACGATGCTCCTTCGGGAAACTCCCATCTCACTATGCGTCCGTCCCACGAAGAGCTTACCAGTATCGGGTACACCGGGTGCCAACTGCAGTCCCTTACAGGACCTTCGTGACCATCTAGGCATCCCACTTGAGCGCCGCTCACCTTTATCACGAGCTTATATAAGATGACTACCAAGAGGGTGAAGGAATGGTTGATTCTGAGGTTAGAGGGAGCTTACCAAGTCGTAAATATGAACACAGTTGTCGCTTGACCCGGTGTAGATGTACTTTTTACCGGTGCTGCACACACACACACCGTTAGTATGATCAGTTTTTTGAGAAAGTGATGTAGTTGTCACAGTCTCGAACCGTGACTACTGCAGTCGTGATAGGAATAGTTTGCGACAGACAGCATTGTCACGGTTCCGGCTTCCATGACTTGCGATCTTTGTCACGGTTATAACCGTCACAAAAAGGTAGTGTTTTCTTGTATTGCCGGTTTTAATATTTGTGTCAAGAACTGCTGCATCCCAATAACTCGAGTTGTTGGGAGAAGGTTCTGAATGAATCAATTTGAAACGACTTCAGTTACCTGTATTCCGGGGAGAAGTAGCAGCGAATCAAGGTGCGCAGAACCGAATGACCGACGTAAGTAGCCAGCGACATATCTCGAGGATGCTTCATCGTTTTGTCTCGCTCCGGGTATTCCATCCATCTGTAGTCCCAGTCTGGATCTCTTAACCTTGGAGTGCTGGTTGTAAATGACAAACATGTCACCATTATTGGTTCCAGAATCACTGGGAGGAAATGGATGCATAATGACGATTAACATCTCACTTACTAGATTGCATTTGAGGTCATCTTTCTTATATCCCAGAGCTTCGTGGTTTGATCTTTCCCGTTTGAGATCAAATAACGCCCGTCTCCACGACTGTCTATGAACGTTACACCTTCTAGATGGCCCATCAGTACCCCTGCTGCCTGTCCTCTGCTGTTAAAGCAGCGCCTGTCCCAAACCTGCCATTATCAAAAGTTCAAAACAATAAGCATTATGCCCGCAGAAATGGTAGTTGAACATTATACAATTGCTAAAAGTTTCAAGAACAATACTTGTACCTTACATAAGTGGTCATCACTTCCAGAGTAAATAACATGGCCAGTTTCATCAGCAAAGCACACTGTATTCACATCAGCCTGTAAGAACAAACCAAATCAGACTGTAACAGATTTTAACTGAGCCCTGAGAACCAACAATAAGGCAAAACCAAAGCACTGATAATGTGGGAAATTGGCTGAGAATGAAGAAATCGGAGGGGGAAGCTTACCTGGTGCGCAGGGATGTGGAGGGTTCGAGTGTTGGCTTGAAGGTCATAAATGTATATCGAGTCATCACTAGTTGCTGCAACGAGTTCCTTCCCGTCAGTTGAAAATTTGACAGAGAAGATTCCAAATTCATCTTCGTACTCATAATCAGAGTTCGAGAAATCCAAACCATCATGGATTTCCTGCAACATGATGATCTTAGAATGAATAAATTATACACCTCTAGCAAGAAATTTGCACTTGCAATGATATAAAACAGCACGTACCGTAACATTCGCAAGGGAATCAGTTGTAGATGAACCAATATCAACAATATGTACAATAGGCGACAAACTAGCATATACCTGCATTATTTATGAAGGAAGAAAACCAGAATTCAGTAAAGGATGACGCTTATACAACACTAGAACTGAATTCCCCATGTTCCAGAATTCGAATTAAGCTAATGGTTAATCAGAACAAGAATCACAGAGCTTACAAGATAGCGCTGATCAGGTGAAAGACAAGTATCAGTAATCGTCCAGCGCAAGCTCTTGGCCAAGATGTTCTTCTGAACTTTCCATCCATTCTCTACATTGTATATCCTAATGTGGCTCCCCTGCAATACTTACAAAGCTTCTTCAACAACTTCACAAACCAATTCATTCACTAAAAATCAGAGTCAATAACTCAGTACATCCAAACAGGAAAGCAACCTGAAATCCAGCGATGAAAAGCAATCCATCAGATGAGAACTGAGACACATAAGCCCTACTCCTCGTGTTATCGACCTCAACAGGCCAATTAGCAGGCAAATACCTGCTCAAAACATGACAACCATCGGCCGACGAGAATCTCCCTCTCCCGGAGCAATTCGCCTCCCTGCCGGCCAACATCTTCAAGGTCGACACAGGAGCTCTGGACCTTCCGCCGCACGCCGGCGAGTCTCGTCTATAACGTTCATGAGGCTCTGACCTAAGCTTCGTCAACTGCACAATCTCATGATCAAATTGATCGGAGCTCTCTCCTTCAACTCCACCAGCTCTACTCGATTCCGCCTCAGCATTCTCTCTCTCGTCGCAAGCTCGCGAAAATTTGCTCCTCACGCCCCTCATCTCGTCTAATGAACACAAAGCCTTTCGTCAGTCGAATTCGAGTACCGCCGGAGACATCGCTCTAGCAATCCGGCCGGGAGGAAGTGATTGGAGGAGCAACGGAGGGAGAATCTCCGATGAGATGCGGAGGAGATTCAGTTCCGTTGAATGAGATTCTCTGGTAAATGGAGATAAAAGGAAGAGAGAGGGACACGTCGACGTCGGTTTAACACCGATCAGTGTCGTTATATAGGTCTGGAAGAGGAGGGGCGAGTTTGAAACACGCGCCACTGAGTTGCGAGTTTGGGAGTTTCGGGCGGTTCGGGCGGTCTGGTTCATTTGATCCGCCCGCTTTTGTTGAATGGTTTAATCCGAATGTTGGGAATCGTTACCGTTTAATACTCCAATTATTGAAAGGTTACAATTTAATGTCAATTAGTAGATTTAATGACAATTTCTACTCGGTTAGTATTCATGTATGTGTTAAAATGAGATTCGTTAGTACCAAGAATCTGATTCAATATTGAACAATTATGATTCGTAATCCAGTCCAGGTGCAAGGTAGAGTGGATTCGAGAAGATCATTCGATTTTGGAGAGGTAAAGAAAATATAGAGAGAAGTGTAGATGGTTTAGGTTGATCTGTCATTAATGAATCGTCAACGAGTTCTATCGACCCTGTTTGTACATGGATGAACTAACAAAAAAAAGTAAACACCACATCACCGTCACAGAGATGAGTTGACACTTTCCTAACACATGATAAGACGGTTGGCGGATCCATAACCCTGTCTTGACGGGTAATCCCTGAACAAGACGTTTTGGCGAGTGCCATAACGATTTCAGATGGGCAACTTCTAGACAAGAGATTTGTGATTGCTTTGAGTTTCTGATGCAAGACAGGCATGTCGAAAGAAACTTTTTTGGGCCAGGATTCAAAAACAATTCTTTAACTGCACCCGTCAAGTAAATATTGTAAGAGGATGAAAATAGCGTAGAATGTACCGAATAAATTACTTAAAATCATTGCATATAAATTCAAATTTTGTATAAAAATTTAGTATAGTGTACTTTTTTCCATTTTTAAAAATATAACTAAATTAATAAATATAATTATAATTATTAATGAGCTTTAGAATTCCGGTCCTAATAAATATTCTAAATATCAATTTGATCACTGTATAATGCATTGAATTTGGTCTTCAAATCAACAGTGGCAACAACCGTAATTACGACAGCCTTCAAGTCTAATTAATAGTCCCTAGTCAATAAATAATTAAATATAAATATCTTCATTGACTTTCGCGCCATCCACGTCAGTACAACAACAAACTAGACCCGCCGGAAGCTCCATCCGTCGCCGGGCCTCCCGTTCTTCATCTTCCGACCGTCCTTCCGGCGGCAGTTAGTTTCCCTTCCGTCTCAATATCGCAGTAGTAGTAACTAGCAAACCCCAGACTCACTCATCCGAGCTTTCAGAAATGGCGGCGGAGCTCTTTCATCGCTGGTCAATGTTAGGGTTCCAATTTCTCTACGAGTTGTTGATCGATTCCTGGATTTCTTCCAGCGTCTTGCCTTTGGTTTCCGGCACGAACTTAGCGACGAAGAGGATGGTCAAGATCGAGAAGCCGGAGTAGAGGAAGAACGTCCCCGACGAGCTCCAGCTCATCAGGAAATTGAACGTGAACGAGACTGCCCAAGCGCCCAGCCAATTCACCAGCACCACAAGGCTTCCTCCGACTCCCTTCATGTTGATCGGGAATATCTGTTCCAGAAATCGGTAAGTGAATCGTTGAATTGATGGAAATTGTCGAAGGGGGAGAAATTGGGATTCTAGGTTTTGTACCTCGGACATTATCACCCAGGGCACTGCTCCCATTCCAATTGAGAATGCAGAAATGTATACCTGGTTTTCATTTCGCAGTTTTGTGATCAGTAAGAACCCTAACTCTCAATTTCAGATATTCATTCGGCGATTGAAGGACTGTGATTAGTGAAGGAACTTACCAGTACGCCGGAGACAGCGAGGATTGGCACCCAGTCAAGCAGCAAACCATGGCTCTGGTTCAGTAAAAGGGTCATTGTTTAGGGATTCCAAAGGAATGAAACAGTGGCGTGGCTTAAGGAAATGGAGATATGGCTTACCTTGAAGAAGAAAGAAGCGCCAGCCATGGAGCAGCCTAGGAATGTACCAGTTGCAGAAACCATTATGAGTGGTCTTCTTCCAGATCTGTCCATCAGCATTGCTCCTGCTATGGTGATTGGGACTTGAATACATGCATATAATATGGTTCCGATTTTCGCCAACGAAGGCCCTGGAAACGGCAAGAACAGATCAGATTTGCTACGATCACAGTCAAGCGATTGAAGAGAAATGCATGGTGGATGATATGGTTACCTGCTGAAGCAAATGTTTCACTTGCATAGAAGCCAATGCCATTGATCCCACCAAACTGCTGGAATACCATGAGTGCAACTCCAATCTGGTAATGGGATTTGGTCCATATCAGTTGAGAAAGTAAAAGACCAACGCTTTCGAGGATTTCATTCGGATACTTACAATCATGGAACGGATGTACTTGGGTTGGAACAGATCAACCATTCTTGCCTTGGGAAGGTTTTGAAGCGCCTCGAGATTCAGCTGTACAGACATAGAAACAGGTAAGTTGAGAGATTTCACGGTTAGCTAATTCGAACTGGCCTTTCGAATATGGATGAATTCAAGTACCTGAATATCAAGAGCTTCACGGGTGATATCAGTATCCTTCCCACGGAGTCTCTGCAACGCGACTTGGAATTCCTTCTCTCGGCCAACTTTAGCCTGAAACAAGGTAAAATTCCTTAGTTCTCCTGCATCAAACATTCAGTAACAGCTCGAAGTGTTCATTTGTGCTGTAAGCTTACCAGCCATCTAGGAGATTCAGGAACGATGAACAGACCAGTAAGCAGGCAAATGCAGGGCAGAGTTCCTTATCATGGGAAAAACAAGCATTACACAGTTAGTGCTTTGATTGATGCTAAGTTGCTAACCCAGGAATGAAACCAAACCAGTTTCTGGAACTTGAGACTTGTACCAGTTAGTGCTAGAGATCTCCATGTTATGACTGAGCCAAGTAAGAAGGCAGTGGATGCTCCAACGACGATCATGAGCTACAAAGGTATACAAACAGAAAGCAGCACCAATGAAATTCTGCAAACTCTCTTCTGCTGCTATAAATCATCAGTTTCTGAGAGTCTCCTACCTGATTCAGTGTAGTGAGACCGCCTCGGAGATTCTTTGGAGCGATTTCTGCTATGAAGATCGGAACCTGAATCGACAAACAAGGAGTCAGTTAACTGAATGAATCACCATGCTTCGCAGGTTTGCAGCTACCACTGAGCGTCAAAGAACAGTTACCACGTAGGAGAACACTCCAATTCCATATCCAGTGAAGAACCTTCCTATGTCAAGCGACAAAGCTTCCTGATTATGAAGAGAGAAACACATCAGGAATCAGGATTATATCAATGAATGAGGCAGATGTACAGGATTCAGAGAAAGAGAAATCCACCGTGGAGAAGAAGATCGCCAGCCATCCCATGATACAGAACACAGCAGACAACCTCATAGCCTGCTTGTCAAAAACCAAAGAGGTAATTTCCCAGCTGCATCATTCGAAATCTCTGGTAATTTCTAGCAATAACTCAGTAACTCACCCCTTTCGACCGATGAAATCTGCAGTCCTGCCACTCGTTACAGCTCCCAGCATTGCTCCAATCGTCAAAATTGAGCCGAACATGGAGTACTGAAACAGAGATCAGCACAGAGTCAACAAAACATGAAAACAGAGAGCTCAACCAGAAGGAAGAGATCATACTCATATCATTACCTCAGCCAGAGAGAGATTGAGGTCTTCTCTAATTGCAGACTGAGCAGGAGCAGAGTAACCAACCTGTCAAAAACAAAACAATACTTCAAGCTTCAAGCTTCAACATAAGAGTAAGACAAAGATCTGTGTCAAAAAGCAAGATTGCACTGCACTTACACAAGAGCCAAACTCGAAAGACCCACAAACGGCGACAGCAGTGCTGAGCAGAACCATCCCAATCGACGACCGATCATCCCCATCTTCATCAAAGCTCACAGCTTTCCCGTTCAACAATGGCTCCTCCAGGTCCTCCAACCCATAGGTAATCTCACCACTCTCCACATCCTTCAAATTCCCAATCGCCATTGATGAACAGAGAGAGAAGTTGCAAGGAAGGGCTCTCAGAAGTGGAGTGAAGATAGATTTTCTGAGAGCTTCTGGGTTATTTATACATGCAGGACTGGTAAACGGTGGGAGACAGGTCCTTGGAGCTGCAAATATCTGATATTTACGTATCTGTGTAGAAAAAGGTGTGCTCTTTTGCAAGAAGGAGAAGGACCCAGATGGAAAAATATCTGGTAATTGGTAAATACTGTGCTAGTAGATTTTTTGTTTTCTAGGGTTCATGAATGGTAGGTTTGATTTGAAATTGTTATCTTTGTCTGACGTGGAATCGACTCAGGTTGTCTTACGGCTAATGATTAAGCATTTATTTAATTGTGTTGACCATTGATAATCAATATAATAATCCTTTGAATTATTATCCTAACTGTATTTGGTAATTAGTTTTACGATTTGTCACCGAAAAAAATCCCTCGATCACATATGTCGTCGATGTGTATTTGTGTACCATTGTATACTTTGCGTGTTACTTGGTCTGTAAGTACGCGTACACCATTGTGTATACTGTATACGACGATATTTATATGTGTATAATGCAAAAT
The DNA here is from genome assembly GCA_034768395.1 of Linum lewisii. NCBI lineage: Eukaryota > Viridiplantae > Streptophyta > Magnoliopsida > Malpighiales > Linaceae > Linum > Linum lewisii. The sequence continues at coordinate 1,192,537 of CM068299.1, forward strand.
TATGGATGAGTCAATGTTCAGGATCCCACCATCCTAAAATAATAAAATCTCGTGTAAAATTTTTTAAATCGAAGTTTATGCTCAAATATTTACTATTTAGACTTAAAAAATCACTCGGGATCTTTGGCCATCTTGATTGAGTATGTACATGGAGTAAATTTTATAGAAATTAATTTGACTTATATTTTAGAGTCTACGAGAAAAATGACTATTGAAATAGAGTCTAAGTTTCACGAAAGACAAACACACAAATCATAGATTGTCTTAATTGCGATGGCACACGCTTTATACCACCCACCTGAAATGCAATGTTGATTGCGCAAGATTTGAGGAACTCCGCATGAGAGGATCAAGTATGATGATTCGAGACAATTTGAGGGATTGTACATTCCTTCCTGATGACACACACTCTCCAGGTTGCCCTCCGGCCAGAGATTGTGAAGCTCTAGCGGTGCAGGAGGCTATCACGTGGTTGAACACCATGGGACTGCAGAATGTTGTCATTGAAACAGACTCTCAGATGGTCGTTCTGGCAATAAATGGAACTGAGGAGGACGTCACGGAGTTTGGGGAGGTCATCCGCTCGTGTCGAGATAGCCTAAGCCCTACCCACCGGGTTGTTTTTGTTCGGAGAGATAGAAATGAGGTTGCTCACTATTTAGCTAGACACTCTCATTGATGATTAATGAGAGTGTCTAGCTCCAGATTGGCTGGAAGATGAACTGAGTTTTTCTTGCTCAAACACTTCTCATTGATGATTAATGCACTTGAAAAAACAGATTACCTTAATTGCTAATTTTACATCCGTAAATCACAAAATCACCAAACTGAATCACGAATCTATAATATTCGACATGATCGGTACTAGATAAACAAAAATAAGCCTCCAAATTTGTAAACATGGCTATGTATGATTACATGTGTAATTAAGCTGAAATTAAATATATAATTAGCAGAATCCTATGCAGTAAGAGCAAAGGGGGTTTCTGTAATTAGGAAAATCATTTCTCAACTGCTTCTTAAAGCTTTGGTACTTATTATTACTTTGATTGATTTAATTTTTTGCATAATTTTTTTTTTAGAAATTAATAATTTCCAGCTAAGCATTCATTTCCTATATATTATTATTATATAGTTTATAGTTAGGCTGTATAATAGTAATTTGGTCCCAACACATAATAGCAAACCCCACCATTCATGGACTCCAAAACGCAATCTTAATTACATCATTCAATTTTTTTTTTTTTGGCATTTTCCAATGCACCACCAAATTAAAATTATTTATAAAAAAGAAGATTAATACACATAAAATGTCATTATATTTAAATAAATTAAATAAAATATTATTATATTTTGTATAAAAATCAATTCTGATAAACAATATTTATTTTTATTTTTTTCTCATGCACAAGGATCAAACTCTCAACCTTATGGTTAAGAGACAATGTGAACAAACAACACTGCTACGCCTAATGATTATAATATTTTATTCTTTAATAATAAAAAATGACAGTGTGTTTAACGTAACAACAAGAAAACATAATTATAATGCTTCTGTTTATCATATCCCCAACAATTGATAACAAATTTATAATTTTTTACAAACATATTCATTAAATGATTATATATAAAAAATTAGAAATAAAAAAGGTAGAAAAAATTCAACGACACATCTAAGTAATCTAAATAAAAATAAATAAAAAATAATTTGTCACTAAAATATTAACACAAAAAATCGGTAAATTAATGACTATCTAATATATATATAGTAGATGTAACATGTAACTACACGTCTTTATCAAGATGAGATATCATATGATGTAATTGGGAATCAAAATAATGCACTAAACTTTATATTTTTTAATAAAATATCATATCTATGATTTTTTTTAAACTATAAAATTTTGTCTAAAGTAGGTGTGTGAAGTTATGTAAAACAGATTTTTTTTTTTTTGTGTGTGTTACGTATTGAAAGTGTGTATGAATTGTAGCCACGAGTTCATGGCTATGCTCAATCATTATGATTTCATTATCGTTGATGAATTAACGGTAGAGATTTATCTACATAGTACTGACTCATTGAAGGTCGAAAGATGACATCCAACAGCCAACACTGACTTGTTGAAGTTTAATAGAGAAACCACGTGGAGAGCTCTAGCACGGTGCACACTCGTACACCTAAAATTTTTTTTTTGGCTGAACTCGTACACCTATTGTAATCACCGTTAAGTGGATTGTCAAGGCATGACTAAAGACTTGTGGGTTGTTTGTCGACCTGAATTTGGGAGGCGGAAACAAGTTTGTCTCATTTATGAATTTCTTGTTTTCTGCTTAATTGTCCGTCGAATATCTCCAAAATTGAATTTCTCTTCCCGTCCAAATTCAGCTCCAATTGGAATTTGAAATCTCTTTTGAGACAATTCCTTTCCAATTCCTTTCCAATTCCATATCATTGTCGTTGATGAATCAACGGTAGAGATTTACCTACATAATAATAGTGATTCATTGAAGGTCGGCAGATGACATCCAATGGCCAACACTGGCCCGTTGAGATTCAATAGAGAAACCACGTGAAGAGCACTAGCACGGTGCACACGCGTACACCTATTGTAATCACCATTAAGTGGATTGCCAAGGCACGACTAGAGACTTATGGGTCGTTCATCGACCTGAATTTGGGAGGCAGAAACAATTTTGCCACATTTATGAATTCCTTGTTTTCCGCCTCTAATTGTCCGTCCAATATCTCCAGAATTGAATTTCTCTTTTCCCCCCCAAATTCAACTCCAATTGTCAATTCCCTTCCAATTCCAGATCACTATTAAACAAAAAAAAACAAGAAACTGTCAATTCCCCATACAATCAAAATCCATCCTCACGCGAAAAACGACCCCTAGTCCTCCGAAATTCGTCCCATATCACAAATCTCTCCGAGTCATAACCCAACAAACAACATCATCCCCTCTAAAAACCCATCGATCTAATCGAAACACAAACCCAAACCAAACCAAACCCGAAGATATTTTTTGCATACAATCTGTGTCGAAACTTGAAAAAAAAACACAGAGGAATGCAGCAGGAAAGAACCAACCAATAACAGTTGTTGTTCTTGAGACAGCTCTGGAATCTTATCTCATGGGGAAAGATGAACAAACAAGATCCGACTCACTTGTGTTACCATTTGTTTAATGTCGTATCTGATCCAAAACCTTAACAAAACGACAAACTTAGCCAACTGGGTTTCATACAACATTCAAGGACTCGTACATGTTCATAATCTGAATTCCAGTCCCTAAAATCCAGCAACTTACAAGCTTAGCTAGCTGTATATGAACATGATAATACTAATAGCCTGCTGGATTTTCATGCATTTAGAGTTTACTTATTGTGAAGAATATGCTCTTTGCTGATGTGTTATTCACTGATTGCCTAGTTGCGAGTTGCGAGTTGCGATTTAGATTTTTTTCTCTGGTGACGGTTCGTTCTTGTTGTCTGTTTACTCTTTGCTTTGTAGATATCTTGTTCTTTGCTCGTGTAACTAGGAATGGTATATGGGTGAAGGCGGGTTTTATTCTTCGAATTCGGATAATAGTAAAAAAAAAAAAAAAAAACATCATGAATCTGATACTGAGGGGAAAAAAATTGAGTATTGGTTGCTTAATTAGAAAATGAATTAAATGTTGGACGGACAAATTTTTGAATAATTTGTGATTAAATGTTATAATTATTATATGCTATAAGTTGAAACAATGTAGCGGGGGAGTCGGACTTTAACACCTCACAGGCTCCGGATCCTCCTTCTTCATTGGCAAATAAACTTTGTTGCCTTTTAACTCCCGAGTCAGTTTGGTTGACAAGGCATTGAATTTCTCGTTCATTTTTGCATTTCTCGTTCATATCTACAACTTTATCTAATTACTGGTGAAATTTCCTTCAGTTTCTTATTTATTTGTGTTTTTGTAGGGCATCACCTCCCTCTTAGTAAATTAGGCAAATTGCATAAAACTAGGAACCTACTTTGACAAAGTTTGATAGATAAACATTTTTGATAGATATTTAAAACGGTACACCCACTAACGTTTTGATAGATAAACATATTTTTAATATCTTGTTTTTTCGAGTATAAAAATCTACATGTTGTTAAAGGATATATATGACGATTTGAACAAAAAACTAATTTGGTAGAGATGATAATCTATCATATTGAGAAAAAATGCAGCTGTAGAAAGAAACCTGAAGAACATTAGGTATAATCTTATGGTATATATGTTTAGATTATAGCTAATTAGGTCCTGGTCATGACAATGTTCAGTCCTTCTTCACAGGCTCCGGATTCTCCTTCTTCACGATCTGTTTATTTTTTTAATTTTTTAATTTTTACTTAACGATCTGTTTTTGCAGGTTGCATCTGGGTTGGCTAAAATCCAGACTAACAAAGTTGCTGCCGAGCATAAAAGGTTTAAGGCATCAGTTGACCACAAGATTGCTTCCGCTATGTTTTCCCTAACATAAGCTGCAGTATCTAATTTTGCCGACATTACTGGGACGACTATGATTTCCCTAGCTCCCTAGAGAAAATAAGGGTAAGGTTTTCTGGTCCATTCAAGAACAAACATTCTACACATTGTGGAATGGGAAAGAACAAATGGGACTCTACCTCGATAAATGCAGTACCAAAGATGTTAGGATCAACACAAGGAATAGATATCTTGCACAACTGGTGGTCTCTGCTCGCATTCCCGTCAGCACCACCACTGGGTAACCCAACACAGTAATCATAAGCTAGATACTTGCCGTCAAATGACACCAGCAGCCTGCCACAACGATATCTTTTAGAAAATGGCATATTGAGTGGAGATCCCTGACTATGTATATAAAATTCTCAGGAGTCAACCATGATTAAGAAGAAACATGTATAACCAAACATGAATAGACATGAAATAAGAATACAGATCCAAAAATAGGCCCCAAGTGCATTGCATATCTGAATTCTGTACCGAAAATTGCTTTGGTATAGATTGCTTCCGCAAGCAACAAATTCCATTGGCTTCCCAGCCTCGAAGCAGTTTGGATGAACGTAGTGAAGCCTAGGGGATTGCATTCCAGTATTGAGTTGCATCACGGAAGTTCCACCTATGTTCGATGGAAAGTGCAAGTCAGATCATGAGAGTACCAAAAAACAAATCTTACAGGGAAATAAAATTAGGAGAAACGGACAGCTTTTCCTCTGGTGAAGAATGGTAAGAGCTTATTTGGTTGAGCTCCCAGATGAATCCCTTTTAGCTTTACCGTCTAATAAGGAAACTAATTTTTCCTTCCAAACTGAGGGAAGTTACTAACTATTCACTTTACCAGTTTTCTAAGATAGAGCAACCCTAAACCAAATAATATAAGATTACAACTTTACATACAGTATCAGTGATTTATTCATAATCTCTACTGCATGCCAAGACAGAAATCACGATGAACAGAGGATGATTATCAGATCATGCAAAAGTTATCCTACCTTTCAAAACTCGGAACATTAAGTCATCGACATAAACAATCATAGGGCCTTTTCCAGACAGCATTGATCCAGGAACAAGTACAAATTTTTGCACATACGATAGAGGATCTTCGAGCATCTGCTTGATACAACAAAGTTGAATGTCAGGATATGCAAAATAGTTGGGTATCTCTAGAGTGCCGCAGAGAAATGCTTCCAAGTACATGTAACTGGATAGCAAAAGTTAAACTACAGAGTAGCAAAATGCTTTGCATGCACATTCAGCATCTCAAATCCTTACGAACCTTACTTCTTCAGCTTACTGCTCTATTGAAATCATTTAGGAGAATGCATAAACAGAAGAAATGACCCAGTAAATTAAATGTTTACAAGTTTGAAGTGGCAAGACCAGATACTACATTTGGAAATAGTGTATTTGAACAATATTGTGGTTTTAGAAAAAGCTGTTTTGTAATTACACTTTTTTACTCAAAACCTTTGTTTGGAAGTTGCTATGAATAACTTTGGGATTTGGGTGTGGGGTCTTAAAATGAAGCTAAATTACCATTTTATCCTTGTTATTATGTTGGTCATATTTGAACTGAAGAGTTTCGGTATTTTTACGATATTTGTATGCAGTAATTTTTTAATAGCAGATTGTGGCCAAGTCATTGTTGTTGTAAGAGACATGTTTGTTTTAATGCAAGTGTTACCAAGGACAACAATTTATGGTTAAATAATCCTTCAAATTACGAGCAAACATCAAACTAGAATAATACTAATCCAAAGATAACATTTCATGCTTACACAAGCTACACTACTTCTACATATTCAAATTCCTATCTACGGAATTGTGGAATTCCAAAATATGATTTGAAAATAGATGTTTACAAAACATAATGATATATAATCCTATAACACAAACCCCCATTGTTCCCAAGCTTAACGGGTCGTTTGGTTTCTATGATTTGAAAATAGTGTATTTGATTAATATTGTGGTTTTAGAAAAAAATGTTTTGTGATTAAGCTTATTTGTTGAAAACATTTGTTTGGAAGTTGCTTTAATTCAATTGGGTTTTAGGTGGGTGTTATTATAATGAAATAAAATTACCCTTTGTCCTTGTTATAATGAAATAAAAGAGTGACATTGGTTGTAATAATGTAAAAAAGTAGGACATATGTGTAAATGAACATAAGCTCCAAATCCACCATTCTCAAATCACCCAAAACTCAGCTAATAGTGGAGTTTTGAAATCAGCCATTTCTCCCTCATTTTTCAATCTCAAATCACTCATTTTTTAAAACACAAATCCAAAAAAACAAGGGTTTCTCATGAATACACATATTCACCCAAATCACACCTCCAAATCACAGAAACCAAATGAGGTGGTAGTTTGTCATAAACAATAAATCATATGCTACTTGTGAGTTTACTTACAAAAACGCAAGCGGTATATTGTTTAGGATTTAACCATTTTAAATAAGAATAGTAAAAGTTTGCAAAGTTTAAGATAACTTGTTTTTTTACTTTAACTCGTTGATATTTTCCTATGTAGTCACTGTAATTTTCAAACAATTCTCATGCATTTTCAGATCTTACAATTACCAATTTACATTTCACAATAACCCAAAAAAGAGGAACACACACCTAATAGAAATTTCACTACCACCCACCTTTTCAAATGCAGCAATTTCGATTCCACCTCTGCTTCCTCAACCACTTCCTACTCACTTCCCGAATTCCGCATTTGCTAGTTACCGAGATTTTAAACCTTGATCTCTTGTTGGTTAAAGGTTCTAATACTATGTCATGGAACCATTGCATCTCAACAACACGAGTTGTTGGGAGATGATTCTAAATATATCTTATGGTGTTTATTAACATTCAAATGCATTTAATAAATACCCCGGCGTCCAACTATGGAAATACCAAATTTTACATGCAATTTCAAACTCGATGTCGATGGAGAGGGGATCTCGGATCCCCTCAGCTCCTGCTAATTCTATCGTTGCTCCAAACTGAGCAAACTCTGTACTTATGTGATTGAACGAAGATGGTAAACAACAGATGAAAGCGAAACGATAATCTCATGTGCCCGTGAAGCAGATCGCTAACCTTCTAGTTGAATTGAGCTACACGGTCCCCGATTTCTTCAATTCGAACCCGACATCTTTCGTGTAAAGACAATATCTTTAGATGGGCAGATCATTAGGGTTTATTACTTCGAATGCAACAGCACCAAACACATAGATCCAGAACTGCTAGCCTTCATTAACAACTGAAGAAATACATTTTGAATGCATTAATTAACAATGGTAAAAGAAAAATATACAGACACAAGCCTACAATGAATCATGTTCTTCTTCTTCTTCATCTGTCCTCTGAGAGGATCGGTCTTCTTCCCCGGTTCCATCTCCGATTCAATCCATTATACCATCTCGGAAAAAACAGTCAGAGGGTCTTCCAGAGCAATGTCGGAATCACGCTCCTCGAATTCCGTGGAGCGGTGTTGTTGGTCAGCTTCGGTTTTGGGGGGGTTAATTTACAGAGAAAGTATAAAGACTGGCTGGCTGCTGCTGCTTTGGTATCTAGTTTAGGTCCAGCAGCTTCGAATCGATACCATGATTTTGGTAACGCTGTGAGGATGGAGTAGGACTGCGCAGACTCCCACGCACACTGCAGCTGTTGCGATTAGGAACATTGCAGCTCGAGATTTTAGAACTCGGTTGGACAAGATGACACTGCACGAGTTGCTGGGCCTTTCCTTCTTTGCCAGATTCACGTCCATGACTACGTCCCCGTTTAGGAGCGGTATCTTGTCGCTTCTAACATCGGGAGTTGAGCCGTCCGCTAATCTCAGCAACCGGTTACTCTGTCTGTTCTCTATGTCCTGCAAATCACAAGAGTTATTTGATGACTGTTCAGCCTCACTGGACAATGCAGAAACAAGCTGAAAAATCGGGGGAAAGTAATGGCCAAAGAAGAGTTGAGAACTGTCTAACCTCGTCGGACAATGCAGCAACTGACCGAAAATCAGTCTGAGAGCAGCATCGATCAACATCGAACTTTTCCGATGAAGTAAACTCTGACATGAAAGCTAAACCATTTCTGCTATTTGCTTTTCGGTGAAGGAAACGACTTGCTTCATCCATATACTGTTTTAATATCTTGGCATCAGCATCCATATTGCCATTGATGACATTTATTGCACCAACTATGATCTTCAGATTGGACAGAATTTTCCCTAAAATGAATGTCGACTCGTGCCATATCAAAAACTGCAACAAAGAAACGAATCTTTGGATCTGCGATGATGCCGCCATTTGCCTAATAGCTTCCTGGGAAGGTGCCTTCAACAACCATGCTACGTCTACGATCAATTCTGAGAGTATTCTTTGCCTAGTTTCTGAAATTTCACAGTGTAAACCCCTTCCATTACTAGAAAGCTTTAATCTTTGCTGTATTACTTCCATCTCGGAACATATCTGTTTGTCCCCGACTAGTACAGGGATGAAGTTAGATAGCCCACTTCCATTCTCAACCTGCAAAACAGAATGAAACAGAAAACCGTTGCTGCTGTGTCATACGATACAACGCGAAAAAGTCGAGAATCCTACGCCTAAATAGTTTGCAATTGTAAGTCAACGACCTATACCAACACATTTTATTAAGGCTAGCAGTTACTGAGTTACGTACTATCTACGATACGAGTTATGTAGCAGTATCTAATTTTGCCGACATTACTGGGACGACTATGATTTCCCTAGCTCCCTAGAGAAAATAAGGGTAAGGTTTTCTGGTCCATTCAAGAACAAACATTCTACACACTGGGGAATGGGAAAGAACAAATGGGACTCTACCTCGATAAATGCAGGACCAAAGATGTTAGGATCAACACAAGAAATAGATATCTTGCACAACTGGTGGACTCTGCTCGCATTCCCGTCAGCACCACCACTGGGTAACCCAACACAGTAATCATAAGCTAGATACTTGCCGTCAAATGACACCAGCAGCCTGCCACAACGATATCTTTTAGAAAATGGCATATTGAGTGGAGATCCTTAGAAAATGGCATATTGAGTGGAGATCCTTAGAAAATGGCATATTGAGTGGAGATCCCGACTATGTATATAAAATTCTCAGGAGTCAACCATGATTAAGAAGAAACATGTATAACCAAACATGAATAGACATGAAATAAGAATACAGATCCAAAAATAGGCCCCAAGTGCATTGCATATCTGAATTCTGTACCGAAAATTGCTTTGGTATAGATTGCTTCCGCAAGCAACAAATTCCATTGGCTTCCCAGCCTCGAAGCAGTTTGGATGAACGTAGTGAAGCCTAGGGGATTGCATTCCAGTATTGAGTTGCATCACGGAAGTTCCACCTATGTTCGATGGAAAGTGCAAGTCAGATCATGAGAGTACCAAAAAACAAATCTTACAGGGAAATAAAATTAGGAGAAACGGACAGCTTTTCCTCTGGTGAAGAATGGTAAGAGCTTATTTGGTTGAGCTCCCAGATGAATCCCTTTTAGCTTTACCGTCTAATAAGGAAACTAATTTTTCCTTCCAAACTGAGGGGAAGTTACTAACTATTCACTTTACCAGTTTTCTAAGATAGAGCAACCCTAAACCAAATAATATAAGATTACAACTTTACATACAGTATCAGTGATTTATTCATAATCTCTACTGCATGCCAAGACAGAAATCACGATGAACAGAGGATGGTTATCAGATCATGCAAAAGTTATCCTACCTTTCAAAACTCGGAACATTAAGTCATCGACATAAACAATCATAGGGCCTTTTCCAGACAGCATTGATCCAGGAACAAGTACAAATTTTTGCACATACGATAGAGGATCTTCGAGCATCTGCTTGATACAACAAAGTTGAATGTCAGGATATGCAAAATAGTTGGGTATCTCTAGTGTGCCGCTGAGAAATGCTTCCAAGTACATGTAACTGGATAGCAAAAGTTGAAATACAGAATAGCAAAATGCTTTGCATGCACATTCAGCATCTCAAATCCTTACGAACCTTACTTCTTCAGCTTACTGCTCTATTGAAATCATTTAGTACAGTCAGGAGAATGCATAAACAGAAGAATTGACCCAGTAAATTAAATGTTCACAAGTTTGAAGTGGCGAGACCAGATACTACATTTCGATTTCCAATCGGAAGGACATATAGTATTCTCCTAGATTCAAGTTCAAAGCTATATCACTAATATAAGGAAACTCTTTTCTGTGATTGATCTAGCATCTCTCAGACAGTTACGGGGTTATTACCTTCACCCACATCCGCTTTGGCATTGCAGTAAACACTGTCAAAATCGTGCAACCAGGACGAATGTATGCTTCCAACTCAACAGGCATACTAGCCAACCACTGGAAAATCTACAAACACAATCAAACAAACATCAGCCAACATATCAAACCCTTAACTAAAGAAAAACCACACTTCCAACAAATACTAAACTGCAATAGAATAGTTTAAAATACTTGGTGACGAAGCCGTCTTGGAAACTCTGCTGGATTCCAATCATAAAGCTTGAATGAGACCCGACCTGTTGGACACTAAAATGAATAAGAAGTGATCAGAAAGACAACAAATCATTCAACAATGCAGTAATATAACAACCAATCATACAAATGAAGACCCACCAGCGATGAGTAAGCAGTTCTATTGTCGAAATTAGAAGGCGACCGTGAAAACTTGGAATCGTACTTCCCACTGGAATCATCATTTCCAGCATCAAATAGTGTTTCAGCTGAAGCAGCGCCACTGTCGCTGTTCACCTTCTGGGATTCAGGTCCATCTTCAATCTCAACAAGAGCTTCCTTCCCCAGAATCTGCAACAATGGACCTTCTGCACAAGCAATCAATACACATAACTATCACTCTATCAGCATTCTAATCAATCCCATTCTTCCAAACTTCACTCAAACTTGGCCTAACCAAACCTTTTCCAATTTCGCCATCAAAAGCAGCAGCATCATCAGCTTGCAGAATCTCCATACTAGTCCCTTCATTACCAGCAACACTGCCATTAACCGACTTCCTACGCCTCCTATTGTTGTGACGCTCTAATTTCCGTCTACAGCTCCGCTTCCCTTCATCAAAATCCGGCAGCAAATGAAACCTGTACAGAACCAATCATTCAAAACTCCACACAGCAAAAAAAAAAAAACAAAAACTCAATCGCATATGGACCAAATGCAATTCTTACTTCCCACACTGCTGACAGTATCTCTTGGTCTCACCATCAATCTTCACATCAGTCGCATTCGCACACCGCAAACACACCCTATGCCTCCGATGATACCCCTTAAGCTCACTAATATCAACCTCACAGCCAGGAACCTGACACCTGTACATCCCGGGTCCCCCTCTCCCCACCCGGGCCCGCTTCTTCCCCGGAACGCCCTCCTCCTGCTCCAGCTTCTCATCCAGCTCAGGGCATGCACACGGAACCCTCCCAGCCAAGAAATTGGAGCAGGTCGACCTCGGGTCCCGCTTCCTAACCCGCTCGATAGGCGGAGCATCGTGACCCGTCAAGTAGTCGTCAGGATTGTCGTCGGGGAGATCGAATGAGAGAGGGAAATGATCGTCGATGTTAAAGTCGAGGAGATCGCTCAATTCCCAAGGAGACGACGACGAAGGATTAGGATACGATTCCGTCGCCGGCGGAAGCTGATGATGATACGATTCGCTGAATTCCATCCGGTCGTTGATAGGGGGAGGAGGAGACGGTGGTTCCATGGATTGATGATAGGAAACCCTAGAAACTGAGTTTGTTGCAGGTATGGTGGATTGGTGGTGGTGGAGTAGCGGCGAAGGGTGGAGCGGACGGTGGTTCGGTTGGTGAAAAGTGGTTAGGTCGGGTGGGAGAAGAAGAAGACTACTCGAGGATTATTATTTTTTAAATTTGATTTAATTAATCAATTTTTTTCCCCCATTTGTTTGGAATTATGGGTTTTTAATTATTATTTTTATTTTGGGTTTTCCGTTTTAATGAAGCCATTGTGTCGACATGTTACGTATTTGGTCGGTATTTATTTTCGTATGCATTAGTATATATAGCTTGAAATTAGGAGTAAAATTATTCCTTTACGAAGACTGGAAGATAGTCATACATTCATCCTAGGTATTCACCGAAGTTGAGAGACTTACTAGTCTTCGACTTGGGAGACATCTGAGAGCTTGACGATCCACACAATGGACAACTCTGTTTACCGTTCGTGGAACAGTCACCAGCTGAATAGAAGGGCAGACTTGCATGAAGGAGCGTATCCTAATTGAATATTTAATTGACGGATTAGTTTAAGCTTAAATGTCTTTTTTTTTATAACTCTCGTAGTGGTAGAGCCGGAGATAACCAAACAGACAACAAATTAAGTGCACACTCAAGTCGAAAAGGTTAACCACACTCTGATTAGGAAGGCAACGAAACACATGACGAGCCACATAATGGGCTAACATGTTAGCTTGCCGAGGAACCGTTGAAACGAGGAGTCCAACAAGTTGTAAATGTCCGCCACCAGAGTACCAACCTCCACAGACATAATCAGCCATGACATCCCGCTTAACCTCCGTAGCATCGCCCTCAATATCCACATCTGTCCAACGCATCTGGGGTCTCCTATCAATGTTGGGTCAGGTCAGCTTTATAGGTCATCGAAATTCGAGTCGAATTGTCACGTGTCATCAGTGAATTGGTATGATCTTGATCGTCCAAATACGAAGAGTTGTGTTCGCCCTGAGATTAACCCTAGATACACGACACATGAGCCGCAACCGAATCTAGCCCTATAAACCAGAGTGGTCCGACCATGAACCGAACTAGGCCCCACAAAGTGAGCGATGAATGTTTGGCGCCGATGTAAACCTTAAAAGCAAAGGGAGAAGAGAATTTGATCGACAGAGATTGCGTGCGGCGGAGAGACGAAGATGAAAGAAGATGATCAGATACAGAAAAACAAAATGGAAGGCTGAGAACTAAGTAGATCATCACCGTCCATTTACGCACTAAGTAGGGGCTGATTTGACTTCAATCAATGACGACACTCTCTCAATTTATTATTGTTCTTTATTCTTTGAGATTAGTTTCAAATTAAACTCTGATCAATATTAATTAACGGAGATTAGTGAGTTTCAGATCTGTGATCAGTGGCGCGAACGTCGAGACGGCGGCCGCTGCAAACTGCTGGCGGAGAACTGGACCACCGGTGGCTCTCGATGTAGCCCAAAGGTCAGTCTATTTGGCCTTTCATTTTTATTTTTTTATTCCCTTTTCTCGTTTAAATTTTGCTTACGTGTCGCTCATTTATTCGTGGTTTGTTTCTCTGGTTTTATTTGTAGCCACTTCTTTTTCCATATTATTGGTTTCTCTCGTATATCATTAGCCACCGATTGATGAGGGAACGACAGATCGCTCGATTGATGAGTTGAAGTAAAGAAGTGATTGACTAGAGGAGAAATTGGGTATTAATCGTTATACATACATGATATATTGTGGTTAATATGATGTTGTTTCATATCAGGTACCCATCGAGTTAGGTATGAGACGAATACCCTCAAACTCGTCCCCACTCGAACCAAGTATTGAGTTCGCTCGTACCCGTCAATGGGTAAACCCGACCCAAAATTGGCCGAGTTTCGGGTGGGTACCCGGTTTCCATTTACCAATGGTCAAGCCAAGAACGATCTCGAAATTTTATCGAATTGAATATCGTGAATCGATTGGACCACATTTCAAACGATTAGACAACTAGTTATCATGGTACAGTAAAAATGGATAATGTAATCATGATACTACCGAGTTTGGAAGATAATTAAGGCCTACCAGGATTCCCTGCATCATTCCTACCAAGTGAAGTTCATATGGAGAGACGGAAACGTGGCTACTCACGTGTTAGCTAGATATTCTCGTTTTCTTGCATCAGTTACTCTGGGTGATTTCTCTCATATTTGGCTTATGGATGTATTACGAGCTAAATGCTTAGACTTATCCCGTATTTGATGAATGAAAGTTGATGATCGAAAAAATCTAATATTAGAATTTAAAAACTAACAGGGTTGATACACTTTTTTATCCTCATACTATGCAAAATTAACAAATATAATCCTCTATTATTTTTAAATCGAGTTAAACCCCTCAACTTTAACACTTTTAACGAATGTGTCTTTCCCTTAACAAATACTTAAAATGGTTTATACCCCTTTTTACCCCTGTACTATGCAAAGTTAACAAACCTACCCCTGTACAATTTCTCAACCAAAATAAACCCCTATACTTTAACACTTTTAACAAATCTACCCTTCCGTTAACTTTTCCATCTAAACTCATATTAAATATGCTGATTGTACACGTCTGGTCAACATTTTCGTCCATGTGGCCGAATCTTTTACCGAGTTGGAATTCAATAAAACTTATTTACATAAAAATAAAAATAAAAAGACTAAACTTCTTCGCCTCTCCATCTTCTTCCCACTGACGCCTCTAAATCATCGACTAGCTCGCCGCATCTCTGTCTTCTTCCCACCACCACCTCTGATCAAACATACAAGCAATGGAAGAACTAATTTCTCCCTAAATCTAAAATTCCTTCACAAACACTTAAATCTTTCAAACCCAGAAAATATATTTCGAGATGAAGTGAAAAATGACTTCAATCTCCACAAAATTACCTCCCAAACTCCTAACAAAGGCATCTATCGCCACCGATCTGGCCCACTTCTGCAACTTCCTCCGACGTTCGGGTCTAGAATCTGTTACCCATAGTTGATGAACTTCTCGATCTCACCAATTTGGAGCGCCACGATTACGTAGGAGCCGTCGTCGCACCGTCATCGTTCTCCAGGAAACAAACAGGCCCTAGAGACGCAACTTTCAACAAACAGGTCGTTGGCAGTGGCAGGGGAAGACTGAAGCGAAGTAAGAGAAGAATAAATAAGTTGATTTTTATAGATTTAGGATTCAGATTTTTTAATTGAGAAGAGGGAAGTGAATATGGAGCTTTGGCAATCTGATGGAGAGAGAGGGAGATGAGGAGGAAAGGGAAAACAGAGAAGTGGGTCTGGTTGACAATAGATTTTGGAAACTGGGTTTGGGTTATCTTATGGGGGTTGAGTTAAAATTTAGAAATCGCCATTAGAGGAGCTTGAAGCTCTATTTTTTTGTATAGATATTGCCTGCTTCTTCTTATTATGAAATTGATTAGTGGTATGCCATCATTCAAATCCATGTTAAGTGGAGAAGTTTTCAAATGTTGCCCTTCAAATGCCCAAACTCAAGTTCATGAAATTTTGACTTAACGAATTGGAAGGATTTAGAGGCGACGATAGGAAGAGCTTGAGATGTGTCAATGAGAGGTGGGGAAGACAAAGAATTTTATTCTTATTTTTATTTTTATGTAAATAAGTTTTATTGAATTCCAACTTGGTAAAAGATTCGGCCACATGGACGAAAATGTTGACTAGACATGTACAATCAGTATATTTAACAGAGTGTAGATGGAAAAGTTAACGGAAGGGTAGATTTGATAAAAGTGTTAAAGTATAGGGGTTTAATTTGGTTGAAAAATTGTACAAGGGTAGGTTTGTTAACTTTGTATAGTACAGGGGTAAAAAGGGGTATAAACCCTACTTAAAACATCCCGAAACTACAGGGCAAGTTACAAACTCGTCTTAAAACTTTAATCCGATAAAGAGTGGTCCTATTACTATGAAACAGGTTATAAAGTAGTCCTAATGACGTCATCAGTGTATTTTTTTTCCAGCCATTTTCGCCATGTCACCGTTGACATGTCATCAAAAACGTAATTCAAAATTCAACAATATGATTCAAATCTACATCTAAACTTATCTACTTAATAAATTTTGGTTCAAAGCTAAATCCAGTGAGTTAGATTGATATAATTTTGGATTTGAATTGATTTAAGATGAATTTTAAATTATATTTTTATGACATGTCAATGGTGATGTGGCAAAATGGCTTGAAAAGTACACTCTGTACTCGTTTCATATTAATAGGACCACTTCGTAATAGATTAAAGTTTTAGGATGAGTTTGTAACACCCTATAGTTTCGAGACATGTGTTAAGTATTTGATCCCTTTTTCACCTAAATACATATACCGTATATATGTACGTATACGTATGTAAATACGTGGCTACGCGATCTCTACGGACAAGGGTTTTCCTTGCCGTTAGTATACAAACCTAGGGTTTTGTTTTATACTCGTCATCCGAGCCACCCCACCCCAAGCTTCAAAATTCCCCACCTAGGGTTTCCGCTCTGCTCCAAACATCAACAAGCATCAGTCTCCTCTCCGCTCTCTCCCTCCGCAATGCCAAGGTACAGGAGCCGTAGCAGGAGCTACAGTCCCCGTCGTCGCAGCAGAACCCCGCCTCGACTCCGCAAGCGGTACGACGACGACGTCGATGAGCCTCGCGATCGATTCCGCGACAGCCGCTCCCACAGAGACCGTCGCTCTCCTGCTCCTTCTGGATTACTCGTCCGCAATCTCCCCATGGACGCTAGGTAGGCTTCCGCAATGTTTATAGGTTAGATGTTTGAATGCTTCGACACTTGTGCTATGAATTCATGGCGAGGAGGAAGTTTTGGATTAGATGCTGGTACGAGTGCGAAGTCTGTTTGCAGCTAGTGACGAGTGCCTTACATGATTGATTTCGGTTGTGTTAGGGTTTTGCTTGTGTATGACATGGTTGGACTTATCCCTCTGTGGTATAATAGCCGAATCCTTGCTGTATCTGTGATTTTGATAGGTTAGATGTTTGAATGCGTCAACACTTGTGCTATGAATACGTCCTGAGGAGGAGGAAGAGGAAGTGTTGGATTAGATGCTGGAATGAGTGCGATATCTGTTTGAAAAGTGATGAGTGTATTGCGTGATTGATTTTGGTTGTGTTAGGGTTTTTCTTATGTATGACGTGGTTATGATTTTCACTGTGTGGTGGTATAATAGCTGAATCCTTGCTGAATCTGTGATTTTGATAGGTTAGATATTTGAATGTGTCAACACTATTGTTATGAATTCGGCATGGCGAGGATGAAGTGTTGGATTAGTTGCTAGAAGGAGTGCGAGGTCTGTTTGCAGCTGTCGAGTGATGAGTGTCTTATGTGATTGTTTTGGTTGCGTTAGGGTTTTGCTTGTGTATGACGCGTGGTTATGATTTTCCTTGTGTGGTATAATAGCTGAATCCTCGCTGTATCTGTTGTTTTGATGGCCTGTTACTCATGTGGTGCTGGAACTCTGTTGCTTAACGTTGCTGTATCTGGTTTGAGCTGATACCGTTGCTATTTGTGGATTATTTATTTTGCTGGAATGAATAATTTAGGATTTATGCGTGATTTTGATGCAGGACTGAAGATCTCAGGATCCCATTTGAGAAGTATGGTCCACTGAAGGATATCTATCTGCCTAAGAATTACTATACTGGTATGCTTGACCATCCATTGCGTGTCTCTTTGTGATATCATTTTATGGCTTTTCGTTTTCTTATGTCAACAATGTATGTTAAGCCTTAACCACTGACTAATCCACCATCTCTCTGGTCCTAGATGCTTACTTATGAATGTTGGTCAAGAATATAATGGAGTTACATGGCTAATTATTGTATCCTATTATAAGAAGTTTGTGGTTTTTAATTGTGCAATATTCCGATGAATTGACATTAATCAGGGAGCCTCGAGGCTTTGGATTTGTAAAGTTCCGTTATGCTGAGGATGCAGCAGAAGCAAAGGACAGAATGAATCATAAAGTTATTGGTGGCCGGGAGATACGGATTGTTTTTGCTGAGGAAAACAGGAAAACTCCTCAAGAAATGACTTCGACTGGCCGTACAAGGTGAGATATTTCCTCCCGTAGCTTAAATTGATTAAAGGTTTCTGTGAAACTATTTAAGTATTGATTATGCTTTTCTTTTGGGTGGTAAATTACTCTCAGCAGTCGGCATGGGGGCAGCAGTAGAAGGAGATCACCACCAAGGTCCCCAAGACGTAGATACCGATGTCAGTAAAAACTCTCACTTGCTTATCTATCCATATTTCATTTAAAAATGTTGGGGCTACTATTTAAAAGCAAGGCGTAATTTTCTCACATCAGCAAACATTTTCCTCTGCAGCTTCCTCTCGCTCTGTTTCTCCCCCGAGGAATGACATAAGGTTTGATAACCTAATTTTCCGTCATAATATTTTGTGAATATTTTATAGACTAGTTTCTTTGTGGTAGTCATGATATCAGGAAACAACCTTGCTTGCTTAGTTAGCATTTGGTTCATTGGATGTATTCATTTACCGATGAGGTGTGAAGTGACAGTGTGGCTACAGCACTAGCACTTCTTTGAGTGTGACAAATAATAGTTGCTACATGATTTCTTTCGATGATATAAGCTGAATTTAGAGTAATCTGATTAGAATGTAATTCATATCCCTCCATATGCGAGTCTTGTGTCCATTCGAAGTGTTAGTCCTCATTCTGTCCACACCTGCACTTGTCTGCAAACTACTTTTTGCAGTCCTTTTTCTTGTTCTCGAAGCAAGCTAGTGTTTAGTGACTAGACTATAACTAACCTCATCAACAAGGGAAGACTAATATCCTGAAAGTATTTGCTCGTTTCATTGCTTTTTTTATTGAAGAGACATACATACACTTATTATCTGTGAAGAACATTTGTTGAGTTTGTTGTGTTGTTTTGCATATACTATCCAGTTAGGAAAGAAAATAAAGCTTATAGTTGGCCAAAGAGTAATCATCTTCAAAGAGGGAAAGCTAGTCAAAGAATTTACTGGTAGAGAGATGTCATGGCAATTGTCCCAGAAAAAAAAAACGAAAGATAAGTTTGATGTTTTAGAATGTTGGGGCAAAGAGAACTGTGAAGTTAGCAGATGATGCTGATCGGCCAGTACATTTAGAGCCCAGCTCACAAAGTGTTTGCAAGTATCATAATTTTGTTGAGGAACCCTGAGATGGTAACAGGTAAAAGGTCATATTTTGTTTCGTTCGGTTCCAATGCAGTATAACAAGTGGATGCTATTCTCTGAGTGTACTAAATTACTAATCCTGAATGACAAGTTTGAACTAGAATTGCCTGTTAGCAACACTGCAGATCGAAGAAAGTTGGCTTCTTTCCTCAATGCCAGTGCATTGTGCCAGCTTATGGCTGCTGTTATGCTGGTTTATAACCCTCTTATTATTTGCTTATGAAGCAGGGACCGTGGCATGAAGGATGACTACCGCTCTTCTTCCCGCAGATCTCGATCAGTTTCGAGATCATACTCTCCAGTAGACGAGAGGGACCACAAGTCCAACCAGAGATCTCCAAGCCCAGCTGGAAACGGTGGCGGTGGAACCCCTCATGGTGTCGAGGAGAATCCATCTCGTAGATCGCCAAGTCCAAGGATTAATGATCGGAGTCCATCCCGATCCCGGTCAAGGTCATACGAGTGAGTTCCCCTTTGCCATAGTGCATGCGTGTTAGACTTTTGAAGTTGTTGGGTTGAGAATGAGCACTAATTTGTTGACATTTATTGCGATACAGATGAAAAGTGCTGGTTTCTGCAATCGGTCTGCTGCTGTGGCCGAAGCTGTGTGCTGAAGGGAACGATTTTTTGTGCTCTATTTAAATGTGTAATCTTTAAATTTATTCTTCTTCTTATTAGTAGTAGTACTTTGCTTTGCTAGTGTTGATGACTTTTGGTCTATTTCCCTTTTAACAGCTTACGACTATGTAGTTTTGGTAACTTTTATACGCTTTTTTTTTTTATCAGATTTTGTTGGATGATCTCTAATTACCATTAATTTCCAGTAACATGAATGCTATAGAATACAGACTGGTTGGCCATTTGGCAAATATAAAAAAAGACAACATGCCCCTGGCGAGATTCGAACTCACGACTGTTTGCTTAAGAGGCAACTGCACTACCACTGTGCTACAGAGGCTTAGATATCAGACATCAAAATTGCTACATATATTCACAAGTTTAAATTTATTGTTTGTCCTCGAGCTACCTAGATGGACAAGAAAGACTATGTTGGTGAATGCCCTCATTAATCGTGGGACAAAGAACTCAAAATCCTTGTATGCGGATGATCTCTTCAATTTGAATTATACAACTCACGAGCTAACTTGATAAGGACTTGATTAGTGAATTACGTATCTGGTAAATTATGAGCTCGATGGTTCAAATTACAACTCTTATCATATTAGGATAGACACAATATGTGTCTTATGATAACCCCATACTTGATTCATAATAGTTGCTTTTTTACTTAACGTAATTACAATGGTTGATAAGTCGAGCTCGTTATGGTTATTCAACCAAACTTGTGATGATTATCAAACCAAGTCCAAGGTGAGCTACATAGTTTAATCAAACCAAGTTCAAACTCGAATAGAGAGCAAAGCTCAAACCCATAAAAAAACAAACTGAGTCGTGCCTGAACTGAGCAAAACCTCCGCTCGGCTCATAAACAACCCTAGTTTTCCTTCAGCAATATAACCACAATGATGATACACTTGAAGAAAATAGGCAAACTGCAAACTTAATTCTCAATTGCAATGAAGTGAAGTCAAGAGGCAAAAACAATCAATCACCTGAAGAAGAAGGGAGGAAGAGGGTAGTAAACATTGATACAAGCAATAGTTGGAAAAGGAGTCGATCCAAAAACAAACAGTATTTGCTCATGGCAGAATATGCCATTTACATTATTAATCTAAGCAAGGTGAGCGAGCCAGGCAAACCCGGGGTTTCGTCAAGCATATCACTACAGAGGGCATTCTTTCTCGAACGCTTGCTGCTCTTTGCGGCAGAGATCAAACTCGTTTGTGTTGTAGTACATGCAGCCGACGTAATCATCCATCTGTTTCGTGCACCTCTGGTGAAGATCTTTCAGCCTGCATAGACCACCAATGATTATAATTCAATGCATACGGCATACGAACTCGAACTGTTGTGTTTCATGTCTTTCTCGATTACTAGGAAACAGTTAGGTAGCAGCAAAACCAAACAGGGAAAATATAGCAACTGATTGCACATTCCCACGGATAGGGACGGTGAAAGGAGAAACAATAGAGTAGATGGGTAAAACCGATGAAGGCAATACATCAGGGTACTGAACTACAGGCATTGACAGACATGATAGAGAGTAAGACGATAAATAAGAAAGCAGAAGATGGATTTCATGTCTCAGATTGATCATAGCGTACATGGATGAAAGTATAGTTTCTAAAATGTGGTTGGTAACACAGCTTAGTAACTACTCATAATATAATCCGGCAAAGTACATAGAACCGACAGACTGAAAATCAAGACCAACCCTCTGCAAGAAGCACATAGTAGACTGAGCTATGAAATAACGAGGGAGCAGGCAGTTGAAACTGAATCTGGTATATAAAGCTTCATTAAGCTTTTGTTCCATATCTACAATCTATAAAGAGCATGACTTTACGAACTGGTACATATATTCTTCTCATTTCTAATTGTGTAAAGGGTAAATCCTATTGGTTTCAGAGGTCAATGACAACCATATGTTCATTCAAGTTAGCAACAACAACTTATTGGTTTCATGCATCCTTCTATGTAGCATGTGACCCTTCTTCTCCTACGCAACAAATGCTAAACATTGTCACCTCACCTCCTAATTACATTTCTTAAGATACCGAGAATCCAAGACAGTTCATCATTCACAGAACTGCCTACCAATCCAGTCGAAAGCAAAAATACAAAGACTACTTTGCAAGTGAATTCTCCATCAGTCATAAATCCGAAGACTACTTTGCAAATTGCAACATTAAAAAGTAGGTTCACTGTTCTCGAATGAAATTTACTCGACAATCATAGCTTGCCTACACAATTAACAACTGAGCTTTTGAAGGTAATAACCTCATTGAAGCTGAATCTATAACATGCCAATAATCGAACATCTAACCTCAATCTACCAATCACATATCCAACAAAACCATCACCAAAACCAAGCCAAACAAGCAGTCCAATCCCCAAAGCTAAAAACCCTAATTGAGAAATGAATTCCATGCTAAACAGTCAATCACCAATCAATAACAAAGCAGAAAAATCACACAATAACGAAAAATTTACAGCCAAGCAAGAAGCTTTCGAGATTACTTACAGCCCCAAAACACAGCGAGTGACTTGTCTGCCTTTATCGAGGCATTTCTCCGGGTTAGGATCCTGCTTCTTACACTTGATGAACGCCACATTCTCTTCAAAGCACCTCCGCCCAATGTGCTTCGACGCCGACATCAGCACCGCCGATGTTGGGATCGGATTCCCCGAATCATCCACTGATGCGCTAGCCATCCTATTATCCTTTCACCTACAACGATTTCCAATTTTTTCTCATCAGAAACTTCGATTAAGATTGCGAAAAAAACCCAATCATTTCCCATTGCAAAGGATTCAGAGATTTACCTTCTTGGTTGCCGCAGAGAAAGAGCTATTCGCGACTTCGAACAGAGAGAGAAGAATTACTGAGCTCGACTGAGAGACTCCTTCGTTTTCTGTTTGGCTTCTAGGAAAAATTGAGGAACAATCACATAGGATGTATTTTTACCGATTTACCCCCAGCCTTACTAGCTTCCGAAACAAAACCAGATAAGGTTAATCATGTCTTTTCACTTATAATGCGGTTAATTACGGAATTACCCAAGGGTTTGTTCTTCTTCTTCTTCTTCCGTTCCCCAACTGCTCGATCGTCGTCGGCAAAATCCGTTATAGAGAGCCATTGCTGCTGAGCGAGAATCATTGGCCATGTAAGTTCCAAATTTTCAATCCTTTTGCTGCGTATTAAGCTTTATGTATCTGTTTAGCTTGACGAGATGGTATTAGATTAATCAAGCGTCGAATTTCTCAGTTTCTGTCCGAAGTTTGGTTGTTTGAATTGTATCTATCCATTGCGATTCCGTGTTACAGCTGAATAATTGATGGAGCTCAGTTGGTTGTGTTTACCGTATTGAAGAAGGATACATTAGATTTCCTTTTTTTTTGTGTGTGTAGTTGCAGTAGAAGCGAACGAAGCGATCGTTAGAAGTATAGGATGAGGACGAGAAGCAAGAAGGCTGTGGCGAAAAGGAGTGTAGAGAGGAAACTTGCAGAGGAATCTGTAGCTCCAAAAGCTTCAGAACCTGTATCTCAATCTGATCCTGGCTCGCCAGCTGAATCCTCCGATCAGATCATGGATGAGGTTGAACCACCTCCGCCGGCTGCGGTTCCCGATGCAAAAGCTGATCAATCAGGAGGTGAATGCTGCTTTCTTTCTTAGCTGTTCTGTTAATTCCATGGCAGTTTCTTTCATGATTAAGTGTCTTTTTCGTAAGTTGGTTGGTGCTTGATTGCTTGGTTATGAACTTGTGTATACTGTTCTCTTGAGTTAGATGAGGAGGCAGGGGTATCGAACGGAACCGAGAGTCTTGTGATGGAGGTGAAACGTGCTCCGCCACGAACAAGAAGAGTAGTGAAAAAGGTCGTGAGGAGGGTGAGGAAAAGGCAATTGAAGGTTACTACCACTCCTATTCCTCAAGAGAATAGTGCTGAGGAGGTGCTGGAGTCGGTAAAGGTCGAGACTGAAGAAAGCACCAAAGTAGAGATGGCAAGCATAGAGAGTGTTGATGCTGGTGAGACGAAGGACTCGGATGGCGAAAATGTTGGAAAATCGTCTGAGATGGAAGAAAGTATGGTCAATGTAAAGCCAGTGGTGGAAAACAAATCTCAAATTGAAGGAGAGGAATGTGTAGGGAAAGAGGAAGAAGTTGGTGTTAGGTCTCCAGAGGCGGTTCAACCTAGTGCTGATCTTGTAGGTTCTATAAAGAAGGAACAGATTATGGTGGAAGTGGATTCGTCTGCTAAAGTGACCCACGATAGCGAGGAAAGCAAAGAACTGGTGAAAGCAGAACGTCAAGCTGATCCAGTTAATCTAGGAGGAAGTAACGAGATTAAAGTTGTAGGAGGAAATACTTCATCTGGGCAAAGAGAGGATGATCATGATGAGGGTCCCCTGGACTTGAAAGTAGTGGAGGAGGTTCCAGAAGAGACTATGGAAGGAAGTGTTGCTGATAAGGGGCAATGTGAGGCTGATGCAGTTCATCCAGAAGGAAGTAATGAGACTAAAGTTGTAGGAGGAAGTACTTCTTCAGCTGGGCAAGGAGAATGTACTGATACTGATGGATGTGGAGATCACCTGGGTTTGGAAGAACCTGGTAAATTGATAGAAGATGACAATGTGGAGCGTGCAAGTGATGCTATGGTATTGGAGGAGGAACATAAGCAACTAAATGATCTTGCAGAAGAGCGCAAAAGTAAGAAAGAGTATGAGATTTTTGTAAGTGGTCTGGATATGGATGCTACTGAGGAACGTGTGAAGAAGGCTTTTGAATATGTTGGTCCAGTAGTTGAAGTTCGACTGTACAAAAATCTTTCAACGGACAAAAAAACGGGCTCCGCATTTGTGAGGTTTTCCAATAAGGAGCATGTTAAGCGGGCTTTGTCAGAAATGAAGAACCCCGTGGTATGTATTCTTGCTCTGATTTAATCTTTCTCTAACTAAGGCTTTGGCTCTGACATTTAACGTTCATAGATTTGTGGAAAACGATGTACGACAGCACCAAGCGAGGACAATGACACATTGTTTCTTGGCAATATATGCAACACGTGGACCAAAGAAGCTGTGAGTACATATTACTTTGTCATGTATGCTTCATAGCCTTTTTAATGTTTATTTATATGATATAATCTGTTCTGTAGATAAGACAAAAATTGAAGGATTATGGTGTAGATTACGTTGCAAGCATCACCCTTGTTTCTGATGCCGAGCATGAAGGAAGAAGTCGTGGGTTTGCATTTCTTGAGTTCTCATGCCATGCTGATGCGATGCGGGCCTACAAAAGGCTCCAGAAGGCAGATGCTGTCTTTGGCCATCTTGAGAGAACTGCAAAAGTTGCATTTGCTGAACCCACAAGGGAGCCTGACCCCCAAGTAATGGCTGAAGTGAAATCGGTATTTCTTGATGGCCTTCCTTTAGATTGGGATGAAGACCATGTGAGGGAACGTCTTAAAGGATATGGCGAAATCACACGAATAGCACTGGCCAGGAATATGCGAACAGCTAAGAGAAAGGATTTTGGTTTTGTGGATTTCTCCACTCATGGTGCTGCCAATTCCTGCGTTAAGGGAATAAATGATGCAGGAACCAGCGGTGGAAGCTCAATGGTACCTTCTTTGGTCCTTTATTGTCTATTTGTTGGTTTCTTATTTCTTTTCGTTCATCACATAATTCTCTTTATAGCGTATCCATACTTTATTTTTACATTGCTAGATAGGTGCTCGTGGACTACTTCGTTGTTGGAATAGTCTCTTTATTCGTTCTGTTTATCAAGGAACAAACTTGTTAACATGAATCTTTTCTTATTTGTTATCTCCTTTAAGATTTTATCTCCCTGACTTTCACCAAGCTTGAATTTTTCCTCTTAAAGTGTGACACTTGAATGTGGATCATAGCTGACCAATATATTTATCATCCTGGCAGACAACAGTGAGAGCCAGGCTTTCCAATCCTCTACCCAAGACCCAAGCTGTGAAGGGCGGAATGCGTGGTGGTTTTCTAATTGGTCATGTTGGTCGTGCCGATACTGTAAACTCGTCAAGATCTGGTAAGCTTGTAATTTCTGCATTTGATCAGCATATTTTATTATCATTTATTTATGCTGCCACCTGATTTGCAGGAAGCGGAGTAGCACGGGGTGGGCGTCAGTTTAACTCGACTAATTTTCAGCGGGGTAGGGGATTGAATCAAAGGGGGCGTGGTCAAACTTACAGAGCGGGTCCGGAGGACTATCGATTAAACAACAGATATGATACATTTCATGGAAGGGCTCCTGAACGAGGTTCTCTCACTGTTCATGTGTTTCACTCTATGCTTCCGATTGTATTGTGGTTCTTCTACCATATTATTTCCATTCACGTTCTAACACTTTCGTACTATATGAAGGAGGAGGAAGGGCTCCTCTAGGAGGTAGTAGTTATCAACCAGCCGATAGAGGTGTTCATTATGCTACCCCATATGGATCCAGCGTTAACCGAGCTTGGCATAATGTGCATGAAGCGGGGCCTAGCGACCAGATTCATTATAGGAGACAACCATTTCCTGAAGAAGCATTTGATGTACCTTATGGTGGAAGGCGATACGAAGACCCTTACCTTTACAATGAGCGCATGCACGGAATCAAGCGGCCATTTTACATGACTGTAAGCCTTCTTTTTCCCTTTCCTGTTATGAGCTTTGGTTGCGATCAACTGGGGTTGTGAACAACCTTTCTTTTTGTAGGATCCCGAACCTGATTATGGAGAACCAAGTAGGTACCGCCCTCGATTGGATTATCCTGATCCTGCTGTTCCATACCGTGGAACACATTATCCCGGTGAGGGGACACTTGCGGTTTCCTTATCCTGGCGACTTCGCTCTTAATGGTACTTCTTTCTCTAATATTCTCTCGTTTTCTCTACTTGTAGATACTTATCCAAACCGAAGTGGTCCTTACCCGCATGATTACTATGGCCCTGATGTAAGCACCCTACTTAAGTTACTCCTACGTTTTTATGGCGAAAGAAATTGTCCAAAATGGTTTTTTTTTTTCTGTCTTGCAGCAAAGGCCATATCCTCCTTATTATGGCGGTGATCGGGGTTATGGGGGTGGTGGCTACTATCGTTAGACTCGTTACTATACGGTAGCTCCTAATCTGCGACTCATTGATATGTCCCTAGCTACACCACAATCATGGTTAGGTTGAACTTGAAATAGGCTAATGGCTTCCTTTAGCAACACAATTAGTTGAACCATCTTGTTACATCTCCGAGCAGATGTGGATTTTCGGTCTTTGCTCATCTAGGTTAAGCAATGTCTTTGAAGGACATAGACTAAGAAAACTTATGTATTCGGAGAATGCAGTCAATAGTCGTTAGGAATACTCGGTGCTAGGTTTCGGAAGCAAGAGTTTAGATTAACAGCTATTGGCACTTTTATCTTATGCTAAAGATCTCTTCTCCTGGATAAGTTATTATGTATGATAGATTGATGGTTATGTGAACTAAAGAAATTCTGCAATTTCGATGTTATTATTGTTATAATTGAGGTGTAGGGATTGGGATCAAGTATGGAAAAACCGAGTTTCGATTCTGTCGATGTTCTCCCCCATAAAAAGTCGTTAGAGACTCGAGTTTACTTGAATATAGGAGGTTGGACTAGTCACAGTTTCCTCTAGGAAGAGTTGTTTTCAAGAGCATGATGGTTCCTTCCTTGATACCACAATAGGGCATCGATCCACTGCATTTCGTGTCTCATTCTACCGATCAATTCGTATGTATCTCAGGTGTAGGGTCTACAATTTGGTGTAGAGTTAAGATCCTGGAGCTGCAACTCAGTTCTTCAGATCTCTTTATGGTTTGTTAGGAGATTTGTTGAGTCAAATAGGCTGTGGCTTGTTCATTAGGGATTGTATCGCGGAATGCCTCATTTTTAGTGCCCGACAGTTTCTTAAGGTTTGATCGAGATCTGGCTCGTCCACTTATACTACGACTACGCCGAGCTCGGAAACTTGTTGAACGAACCAGTCGGTTTCGAAGCTTGCATCTTTGTGACTTGTTGCCATGTTTCAGGCTCTTGAGAGGTTACAATTTGTGTTGGTTTCTTTGTTTTTTCTGGGTTTATTGTTCTTCATTTAAGCTGTTTTGCAAATCAAATGTGACCAAGTTGCTATGAAATGGTAAGAAATGTTGTTAAATTGATGAAAAATATTAGCTCTGCTGCTACAATTCGTAACGAATAATGTCAACGAAAGCAAAACAAATCACGGTATGATAACGATACTGGTACGGTTGAATCATTACATATCGTTACCATTGTTGTCACTAGTTTGATACGGTTCTAAAAATCATGTGAATACGATAATGTTTCGATAAGAAATAAAAGTAAAATCATATGATTTTTAACATTAATATTGGTTATTAATTAACTAATTACGAATATAAGACTTTTCGAAAGCATTTTCGAAAATCTATAGTGGTTTTTGCTCAAATTAGCTGCAAAATAATCATATTTACCATTATAAGGAGAGATTTAGAACATTCACAAATTTAGCTTAAAATTTTTGGAAGTTGACAAAACAACCCCATTGATAAACTTAGCCTATAATTTCGTTAAAGTTGCCACAACAAGTATAGACAAATATAGCCTAATTTTTTTATAAAGTTAACACTGACGAATCTAACTCAAATTTGAAAAAAATAAATTTTGAAAAGCATTTCGAAAATCTATACCCAAATTTTTGAAAAATTGACAAATCTAACCCAAAATTTTAAAAATTTGACAGAACAGTTAAGTGACAAATCTAGCCCTTAACTAAATAATCACTGACAATCTAACCCAAAATTTGAAAAAATGACAAATCTAACCAAATTTTTAAAAATTGACAGAACAGTTAAGTGACAAATCTAGCGTTAACTAAATAATCACTGACAATCTAACCCAAAATTTTGAAAAAATTGACAAATCTAACCAAAATTTTAAAAATTGACAGAACAGTTAAGTGACAAATCTAGCCCATACCTAAATAATCACTGACAGATCTAACCCAAAATTTTGAAAAAATTGACAAAATAGTTAAGTGACAATCTAGCCCTTGACTAAATAATCACTTACAAATCTAACCCAAAATTTTGAAAAATTGGCAAAACAGTCAAGTGACAAATCTAGCCCATAAATTTTGGCCACCGGAAATTTGGTAATTGACACATCTAGCCTAGAATTTTAAAAGTTGCAAAAATTCATCCATCCAACATCATTCATTCAAAACAAAGTTAAAATTGATAATGAGAGTAAAGTTCAATAATAGCAATAATCCAGACATGAAAACCTTTCATTCAAACTCAAGAGTTCTCACAATTCATCAAGTAGTCCTGGAACCATCAAAGCTTTTTCAGGCAATATGCTCAGCCAAAGTAAGGATCTTGACATGCTTCTTCTGCCTGAGCTCATGCGGCACCGGACCATACACTCTTTTCCCGATCGGCTGGCCTTGCTTGTCCACCAAAACCACGGCATTGTCATCGAACTTGACCTCATCCCGTCGCAACGACCACGCTGCATAGCAGCACGAACAACCACGCCATACACGACCTGGCCCTTCTTCACCTTACCGTTGGGCATCGCTTCTTTCACTGATGCCACGATCGTGTCCCCTAACCTCGCCCCTTTCTTCCCCGCCTTCAGGGCTTGAATGCACATCACCTTCTTCGCGCCCGAGTTGTCCGCGACTTTCAGGACTGTTCTCATCTGTATGAATGTCCTGCATTGCTGGTGCTAGACAAAGAAACCAACAGAGAGCAAAAGGATCGATGAATATGTGTTGATTTGGTGTAACTAAATCTACACGAGACAAAGCAATTCTCTGCATTAAGCATTTTGAACCCATGAAATGGAGTAGCCATAGGGTTTTCACGAGCCGAGTTGAGCATAACTTAACCATACTCAAGCTCGGCTTTTTACTTTTTATGCGAGCTAGAAAACTTGAGTCAGATTCGTCATTAACTATCATTGGCGAAACAAAACCGAGCACAACTCAAACTTTGCTCATTAAAAATCCCTAACGAGTACAACACCAAGCTCATCTTGAAGCTCGTACACTATAAAAAACCATAGACGAGTCATGCTCAAAAACAAGTTATCCTACAATTTTCGACATCATAAATCTTGTACTACTCACCGTTTTATTAACAAAATCACAAGTTGTACATGATTTATAATTCATAGTATCCAAAGCAAAACACATGTTGAATCAGTATTCGCGAGCCATGCTGCTCACGAGTGGTTTGGCTCGTTAACAACCCTAGAGTCTGATCGAGATCCTCATTTCCTCAAATGATCAAGGATCAATCCATGTGAGAATAATTCATTTCTCTGATATAGAACATCTCTTAAGAAAGGATTCCACAAGCCAATATTACCCAGAAGAATATTCACGTTTTCAACTAAAACCCAAACCTGATACAGGAAACTGCTGCAAGTCGTAATCTCAGATGATGTGCTTGTTGCTGCTGAACTAGTGATGCTGTTGCTGAGTCCCCCAATAGCGACCGACCCACTGCAATCAGATACAGTCAACCATGAATGCTTCGAACTAATAAACAATTCGAAGAACAATATATTCACGACACCACTGAGTTTCTCCTAAACAAATCAAAAAAAATAATGGCTGAAGAAATTCCATCAAAAGCCAAATCCAGGGAACAGAAAGGACACTTCCATATCAATGCAATCGGAGCAGTATCTTAATCATTCGGAGCTCCTATATCTTACCACGAGAACATCTGGAAGCGAAATTTGCCGCCATTTCTACGATCGCGATTGCAAGAGATTTGAAAGCTCCAACAATGGCTGAAAATGAGATTCGACGTATGATTCTGAAGATTTAGAGTATCTTTGCAGTGATTGTCGAAACTTGAAGCTCCATCGAATTCAAGCTTTACTCGTAGAACCCTAAAATTCGAGATAAGTTCCAAATCGGCTGTTCGAAAACTCAAAATTGTGTTTTACGTATGGGCCTGATAAATTACTATATTGGGCTTACTGCAGCGGGCCTAAAAGGCCCATTATTATGTTAAAGGACAAGTCTGTCTTTTCACATCTACAAGAAGAGGCAAATTAATCAACCCTCAAGAATCTGTTCGTCGGCGGCGGAACTCGTAACACAGAGAAGAAGTAAGTTCCCAGAGCTGCAATCTTTCTGCATATTTCTGCAAATTGTTCAAATTCCTAATCTGGGTATTCGATTGTGATTTGAATCGATTGTTTGTTGGTTTCATAAAAGGGTATGGGTGACAAGAAGAAGAAGACGTTCATGTTCATAAGGCTGGTGTCTGCAGCTGGGACGGGATTCTTCTACGTGAAGAAGAAGAGCTCGAAGAAGGTCATGGAGAAGCTGGAGTTTCGCAAGTATGATCCTAGGGTTAATCGCCATGTTCTTTTCACTGAGGCAAAGATGAAATGAGTGAGTGAGACTGTTAGAATTAATAACTGTTAACTGTATGAACACCCTCTGTTTTCTGGGTTTCGAATTCTTTCAATGATCAGTTACGCCATAGCTCCATCGAATTCTAATCTCTCCCTGTGTTCGCCGAGCTATTTAGTTCGGGTCAAAGATCAGCTAATGAGATAGACGATGAAGTTCGTTCACATTGTTGAAAGAGTTCGTAATAGCTCACTGATAGATTGTTGAAAGAGTTCGTAATAACTCACTGATAGATTATGTTCGATATAATGGAAACCAAACGAAAGTTCCAAGTTATCTCTGTTTGCGAGATAGTCTGCAACATGACTACTCTCCCGATAAAAAACACGTGTAATCTACACTTTCCAGTTGCGTTAATGTGGAGAATAGCGTGACATGGATGTGACCTTGTAGAACCACGTTCTAGAGAAGAACCGCACGCTTTGAGTCATGTCGAAGTTGTACTTACGGTAGAGGTCCAGATTTCAAGCCAACGATCTCAACTCACACCGAACAACTACCAAGGTTCTAAGAGAACATTATCAACTGTTTGTCCAATTTCATGGATGACAGAGTCTCAGAGTTGAGGGTGACCATGCACTTTCCAACTGTGTTGAAGTAGCTCGTGCATGCGGTGGAGAATAGTGGTATGGGTTTGGCCTTGAAGACCACGTCTTGGAGACAAAAAGCACAGTTCGAGTCATGTACAACTAGCACAGTTCGAGTCATGTACAACTGTTTGTCCAATCTCATGGATGACAGAATCACCAGAGTCGAGTCGAGGGTGACCAATTGAAGAGATGTGAACTCCCATAGGATATATGACTTTTCGGTAGAGTCGAGTTGAGGGTCACAAATAGTAACATAAAAAACATATCAACCAACCTAGGGTAAAATTCAAGAGGTATAAACACATCTAACTTAATCGAGTCGAGATCAAGTAATCAAAAATCATGAAACAGCATAATGGCATCGTCGATCTTCATCAACGACGCATGGATCAGCAACCTCGCGTTCCTTAGCTTATCAAACTTCACTTTGTCAGGCCCTTCCCGCTTTTCTGGAGGCAGATTTAGTACCTGAAACCCAGCAACAGATACAACATTAATCAATCAATCAACATCTTCGAGACCGAGATGTCGGTTACTTAGCAGTCTCGTTGGTTCGATGTCTGGTACAAAGCTGGAATACGGTAGTTGGAATGCTGACTAACCTCTTTGTTTAGGTCCATCTCGTGAGCTGCACGTATGTTCAGATTCAAGGCAGCATGAAACATCTCATCCAGAACAACCTCCAACAGCTGCTTCTTGTTTACTTTCCATAGCAAGTAGGAAGAGCTGATATATCCACCAGCTGAAAATCCTACAGCTAGTTTCTGCACTCAAAACTTAACTTTTATCACCTTTCGTTCACCGCTAACTATAGGATCGTTAGAAACAGTGTTGTTAGGACTGGATCAGACCTCAAAACCCTATCGGTCCGCTACAAAAACGCCCACTTTAATGTTATTGAACCAATAAAACCTTAAAAACTGTTTGAAACCGGGTTTTACAGTTCACTAACTCAACTCAAAAGTGAAACGGATATTCATCGTATGACCCTATGGATTGAACAATCACGAATGGTGAATTGCTACAGTTTGTTATGTAACTGTGTTTTGTTTTGGATCGATGTTTATAAATACAGTATTTTCGTATAACAATAATGGGACCAGTTCTTTGAATGGGTTTTTAAAGGTTAAAACTCGGTTGAACTTCTAAACTCTTGAACTCCTCGCTCATTCAATTCGACATCCGGTCTATTCCTAAACAACAATGCTAGAAACCAATTTGCACGGTGTGACGTACCTCCATGATCAAGTATCCATCCTTCCACATTCTGTAAAGAGTTTTTGACGTCTCTTTCTTCTCGACAAATACCGTATCAGCAATCTAATGAAAAGAAAACAACAAGTACATTAGGAGCGGATTCATCATAGAACAGAGAAACAGAGGATTGAAATATTCTTGAATATTTCACATTTGGTCTAGAGACTTCAGATTGTGTTATCATGAGTTCGTCGACTGGTCAGATAAGTATAAATAGAACAATGCTAAAAACGTAAATGGACTGGTCACTGTTACCTTGTCCGTCTCTAGAAGACGGTCAGCCTTAGACAGTAGCCGGAACATTCGATAGGCATCCCTTCCGTATCTTTTCAAAATAAGGGATTCCAGCTGTAGTATAAGAAATATGTTGAACGTAAACGTGTGAACACCAACGAGTCAACAGTGTAACGAACGAATAAAGAAATACAGACCTCTTCACTCTGAGCTGCTTCAATGATTTGTGTGAAATCTGCATAAGTACCACCATGTCTATCAACACTGAGACATAGCAATCAACTGAACTGATGACTATTAATAGCATCAAAGAGTCATTAAGCCAAAGATGGAACAACCTATACTATATGATTCAGCACTCCCTTTTACAAAGGCTGGAGAAGAGCTCAATTCATGAAGGCAAGTTCTGACGTGATCGAATGTCATATTGTGGTTCTTTTCGTTCTTCACAACCTCTTCGTAGATAGAATTCAAGGACAGTGGTACTGCAAAATTTACATAATCAGGAACTTGACACCATTAGCAAACTGAAACAGCACAAAAAACAGTTCTCCGTAGTAAGGTAATTCAAGCAACAGAAGTTCTAATTGGCAGAAGGCGTTTACTAGTCTCACAAAACAACAAGATGATATAATAAGATACTTATCTGGAAACATTTGAGTCAATTAACCACATAATCAAAATAACTTTTCACCTGAGCTTGAAGTTTTAACTTTCTTCTCTTCAGCTCTAGATCCCTCGAGCATTGCACTTAGAACAGTTGCAGTTTCATCCTCAAAACGTACTTTTGCAACATCGACGCAGGCCTACAGGGAAATACCATTATAAGAATAAATAGAAAACTGTAGGAAATTATAAGAGATAATCATGCTTTAACTCATTTTAAAACAGGTGGGATATTTTGTTATCATGAGTCATGATATAAACAACCAGAGCACATACAAAGACAACCAACTAGAGGTCAAAACAAAGGATTCACAAGCTTAGATAGTAATTTCTCACACATTAAGAATTTGCTTTTCTAAAAAAAAAGGATTTGCTAATACAAATCAAACTAAGTAGTTAAGTCTGCGAATAACAGGCTTTCTTGTCTGTCAATAACAAATCTGGTTAAGCTTCGGATGGTAAAATACTAAAATCTCAGTATCCATTTGGCAAGTTCCCAATTTCCCACTCCGCAAAATAACATCCTGTATTGGTATGATACACAGAACCAGCAATATCAGGCGCATGACGGAACAACGACCTAACCTTGTGTCTAAGACGACGAGTCAATTCCTCAAAGTTTGCACGCCACATAAATTCTGCCTCTTCTGCAAATCCCATATCAGAATCCATATCCCCAAGCTTGCGCTACAAAAGAAAACGACAATGATAAAATGCACAAAACCAGAAATCTATTGAATTAACTTAAAAGTACCAACCTTTTTCCCAACATCTTTACTCAGAGATCTATTCACTTCTTGTGCATCATCAGCTGTCTTGTCTGCGTTAGGATCAAATAAAAATCTTTTAACTTCTGAAGGCATTGCTGCTGACATAACACGTTGTTCTAGAGTAACTTTTTCCACAAAAACCTGCAACTCAACGAAAGACAGAGAACATTACATGAGTATAATCAATCCATATATTAATTACAAAGAGAAAATAACATATCAGACAATTCTCTAAAATGATACAAATTTTGTTGAACGTTCCAATCCATCACTCGAATTGCTAAAAGATTTTATCAGACTAAAGTAGAACTTAACATAACCCATTACTAAGGTTTTGTGGAAGAAATCCCTCTGTCAGACTTCATGCATTTCCCCACAAGTTCAACATGAAAAGACAGTCTGCTTTTGGCATAAAACCTTACATAATGACCTGAAAATAAACTCGTCAGAGTTAAGCAATAACCTTTGCAGATTTGGCTGCTTTTTTTTTTGCACCATCAACAATCTGGGGTAGAACTGTAGGTTCTGGGGCAGGACAGCTTTCAACGTAACGGGCCATTACAAGCTTATGAAGGTTTTCCTGTACTGTGGTGATACCTATCCAATAAGAAGATACACTAAAATTCAGAACTGTAACTTCAAACCAAAATCATAAATTTGAATCCAACAAACATGAAGGTTGTTCATATATACTGAAAAGATGTGAAACCCATGAATCAGCACAGGAGCAGCAATTTCAATTGGAAGGAAAATACGTTTGGTTGATATAACCTTAGAAGATATAGATCTACAGCTCACAACAGACTTACTCTCCTTGCCACTCGCCTCAGCTCGATCCGATATTTGCTTTACTGTAAGCCTACCATGTTCTAGCAAACCTTTGAGAAGCTCTCCACACTGCAAAATACCAAGTAACCATTGTAGCCACAGCTTGCATCATCTCATGAAAAATCGACACAATTGATAACACTAACCGCTCCACCAAGCTCCTTTGTCACCACATCCAGGAACTTGGAAAACCTCACTCGATGAAGTATATTATGAAACAATGCTATATACTGCGTATATACTCTCCCTGCTTCTCCAGCATCCTCTGCAGACACTGCCAATACGTTTTCAAACATAAAAATCAGGCTACACTCATTGGCCAAAAGGTTCGATTCATAACCGAGTTCATAGACAGTAAAATTTACTCACCTGTTTCCTCTAAGAAGAAAGCCTGCGCGCAGTTGTGCTGAATTAATACGAGTAAGCTGTTCTTGACTTGAGAGTGGGAGAGCTCAGTTCGTCGAGCTATGGCGTGGAGCGGCAATGCTCCTTTGCGCAGTAAACATTCACAGACTTTCTGGTTTTATACGGGAAATCGAAAGAGAAAAAAATTGAAAGGTCGGATTCAAACCAGACGAAAGAACACATCAAAAGCAAGTAGTGAGAGTAGAAATCGGAGAGGCTTACAGCTACGAGATTTCCGAAGTGATTGGTGATGAGATGGACGGCATACAAGATGCCGTGTTCTGGTACCATTATCGCTCGCCGCCGATTCACCCACGAAGCCTCCGGCGCCGATGAGGAAGCGGTTTGTGACTCTGTGTGTTTCCGAGCGTCGGATAGGTTAAACCCCACGTTTTGGGTTAGTTGTGTATTTGGGCTGGATTACTTAGTAGTCACCCAAGTTTAAACTCGAACGGTTTGTACTGATAAATTTACAAATCGTAACATTTTGATATTTACGATAAGATCATTTTTTTGAAAATAGCATTTTGCCCCCTCTACTTTTCCAACTTAATAAATAGTCTCTTATACTATATATCGGTTTTTTACCCCTCCTATTTCGACCACTTTGCCGTTTGGGTCCTTCCGTTCCAACTTTCGTCTAAAGTTAATTGATGCGCATCCACATTAGCTCTAATAGTCATGCACTAGCTAACTAAGCGTGTTTTAATTGGCAATACAAGTATATATAATTAGATATGATGAAACCAACGAATAAAATTTATGGTTTTAAAATTATTCGTATTTCATCATACTCTTCGTGATACCACCCTAACCAACTCTTCATCTCTTACCTCGAAATTAATTTATCACAAATCCTTCCTTTCTCCGTGATGGAGCCCAACCCTCTCTCCGTGATGGAGCCACCTTTTCTCCAATCTGGAGCGCCGAGTGAGGCAGAACCAAGACAAAAGGACAAGCATTCAATGCAATGGGGAGTAAATACGATTCAACAACCTCAAGGGAGGTCAAAGGTAAGTGAAGGGGAGAGTTTATTGCAGAAAGGAAGAGAGAGGTGTCACAATATCCTCTATCTGAAAAAAACAAGTTTCCTAGTGTATACTCTGCTCTTTGCTGTGGAGTTTGTATCCTTCACCAAACAAAGGAGAATGGAACCGACGGTGGAAGATATCATTGCTCAGACAGCTCTACTCAACTGGGAAGAGCCGATTGTGGAGTTAAATAGGGAGGGAGAGAGGTCAACAAAAATGGCGAAGAAGTCTCTGGTAGGGCGGTTTGTGGGAGACAGAGAGTGTAGTGTTGTCACAATTAGGAACAATGCTCAAAGGGCGTGGAAATTGGAAGGCGACTTAAGGGTAAAGAAGCTGGAGAAAAACCTGTTCCTTTTCAGCTTCTTTGATGAGGAGGATAGAACGAAGGTTGCGGAGGGGAGTCCATGGTCTATCTTACAATCCCACTTAATCCTAAAGGGATGGGAGAAACTGAGGAAGCCGGAGGAGGTCATTATAGACTCAACAGAAGTGTGGGTATGGATGTGGGGACTTGCTCCCGATATGAGAAGTCTGGAGAACATAAAGACGATAGCGAGGATGTTTAAAGGGCTGGTACAGTTTGAAGAAAATGAAAAGGAAGGAGGAGAATGGAAAAGCTTTATCAGAGTGAAAATGGAGATCTACCTTGCTAAGCCACTTCCTACTGGCTTCCAAAGCCCGGATGGTAAGGGCGGATTCGATAAAATCGAGTTCGGGTATGAAGGAATCTCGGACTTCTGCTATTGTTGTGGTTTAATGGGGCACACGATCTCATTTTGTGAACTGAGAATGAAGCACCCGGAGTTCTTTGATAACAACCCAACCAAGTATGGGAGCCATATGAGAGTAGAAGGTTCACGAGAGCGGGATGGAGAAAGAAGAAGCAAGAAAGGAAAACAGAAGATGTCGTCGCCGGCGATGGAAGGAAGACCGGCGACGAGCTACGGAAATCAAAGTACAGCTGTTCCTACCTTGGGAGTGGTGACAGAAAGAGAGATGCAAGAAGGGATGTTTCCCGCCCATTCAAAATTTCGCGGCGCTAGGGTTTCCATCAGCAGTAACTGGACAGCAAAGAGAAATGGGCCAATACACATATATGGGCCGGCAGGATGCTAATGCGGACTGGAGGGGGCAAGTGTTCTTTAATCAGCAGGCTTTCTGCACACCCAGCCACAGTCTCAGGTGAGTGTTTTAGGATCATGGCAAAATAACTCTATGGCGATAGACAGCTTAAGAACACGAATAGAAGGCATTGCCATCCATCAAGCTTTCTTTGCCCCATACAAATTACAATATTACTCTACCCCAGAACTTATCAAGATGCTGGTAGACCTGAACTTGCCACACATTACAGAGGCAGTGAAGCTTTGCAGTATGGGGGGCAAGAAGAAGGAGGGGGAATTGATGATCTCCACACATGGACAGTGGGGTATTGGTCCTGAAAGAACCCTTGAAAGCCAGGAAATGGTGGAGGGGTATGGGAACCTGAAGAGGGTAAGCAATGCAAATGAAGATAGTGATCCAAGGAAAAAACAGAGAATGGAAGATCAAAGTAGTAGGAGCAGAATCCTGTGGGGTGGAGCAGAATTCCAAGTAGGAAATGAGAACCTAAGAGACACAACAAAAGATGGCAGAGTTGGAAGAAGGTATAAGAAAACCGACCAAGGACAGAAATCGAAGGCGGTGGTGGCAAGCCGATTGCCACCAAACCAGATATGATTCTGAGTTGGAACTGTAGGGGCATGGGGCAGTCCCCTACAGTTCGACACTTGCATGACCTGATATGCAAGCACTGTCCCTCTATGGTTTTCTTGATGGAGACAAAACAAGAAAAGAAAACCATGGAGAGAATTCGAAAGAAGTTGAAGTTTGCGAAAGGGGTTTATGTAGAACCAGAAGGAAGAAGTGGAGGATTGGCGTTGTGGTGGGTGAAAGACTTGGATATCCAAGTACTTGATCAGAATCCGAACTTTATAAATGTGAAGTGGAAAGAAGGAAGTGATAGATATATTACCTTTATCTACGGAGCTCCAGAGTGCAGGATAGAAGCATGGTGTGGGGGAGAATTATAGAGGAGAGAACCTGGGACCTGTGCCTAATAGGAGATCTAAATGCTATACGAAATAGGGAGGAGAAAGAGGGTGGTAACCCAACTCCAAGTAGAAGGCTTCAGGAATTCAATGAATTCATAGCTGAAATTGGAGTGATGGATATGAGCTTTTCAGGGGACAAATTCACTTGGTGCAATAACAACAGACAAGGAAACATTATCAAGCAAAGATTGGATCGAAGTATGTGTAATGGGGCGTGGAAAGAGTTAATGCCAAGATCATACATTATTCATGAACTCAGAGTTCAATCTGATCACAACCCTATAGTTCTCAGAACTGAAGATGACGGCAGCCGATTCAGAAGGAGGAGATTTCTGTATGAGGTTGGATGGCAAGGGCTGGAAGGATATGAGGAAGCTGTATCAAAGGCATGGATCAGTGGAGGTGGGACAGATAGTAACCTGGCAAGCTGCTCTAAATCACTGCAACAATGGAAAAAAGGGCTGCTGGAGGGACACGGCTGAAAATTGAAAAACTAAAACAAGAATTGGAGAGTCTGATCAGTGGAGAGTATTCAGAGGAAGTGCTAGAGACCATTGACATGAAGCAGAAAGAACTAATCAGCCTCTGGAAAGCCGAAGAAGAGTTCTGGGCACAAAGAGCTGGCGTGCAATGGGCAAAACTTGGAGACCGAAACACGCGGTTCTTTCACCTCTCAACAATACAAAGAAGGGGACGAAACCAGATTGTGAAGTTAAAAAATGAAAATGGAGAATGGATTGAGGAAAACAATGGTATCAGGACTCACATTTTGGGCTTCTTCCAATCACTGTTCACAGCACCAAATGAGGTATGCGATTACTCCATAGTTAACCAAATGCCAAGAGTAATCAGTGATGAGATGAACAGAAGTTTGTGTAAGGAGGTGGCAGAATGGGAGATAAAGAGAGCAGTATTCCAGCTTGACCCTCATAAATCTCCAGGGCCTGATGGCTATGCATGAAGCTTCTTTCAACGCCACTGGGAACTAGTGAAAGAAGACTTGGTGGGAGAGGTTAAAGGATTCTTTGCTTCTGGAGATTACCCAAGGGATTGGAACCTTACTCATATTGCATTGATCCCAAAAGTACACCATCCGATCGAATCGCACAGTACCGCCCGATAAGTGTTGCAAATTTTTGGGCAAAGGTTATTTCTAAGATCATCTCTACAAGGCTTAAACCCTTTCTCCCAGGACTTGTCTCAGAGCTTCAAGCAGCCTTTACAGGTAATAGAAGCATCCAAGATAGTGTGATCCTAGTCCATGGAGTCATTCACAGGCTGAAAAATAGAAGGAAAGGCAAGAACTGCGACTTTATCCTGAAAGTCGATATGATGAAGGCCTATGATAGGGTCTCATGGGATTTCCTCTTCGCGGTACTCCAAATGATGGGCTTCAATGAACGGTGGATAGGGTGGATTCGGGCAACGGTAAGCTCGGTGAAATTTGCGTCATGATTAATGGGCAAGCAACGACGTTCTTCTCACCGTCATGAGGCCTAAGGAAAGAGGATCCTCTATCCCTTTCCTATTTATTATGATAACTAATGCCCTATCTCTGCTGATCCATTCTGAAGTTACACAAGGGAGGCTTCAAGGAATCAAGCTCACACCGAGGTGTCCAATCCTAACCCATGTTTTGTTTGCTGACGATACAGTCGTCTTTGGTAAAGCAAAGAAGGATGAAGCCTCCAAGATTAAGGAAATTCTGGCACGATACTCTATCATTTCCGGGCAGAAGGTAAACGAAGAGAAATCAGCACTCTTCTTCTCCAGGAATACCCCGAAAGCTCTGTGAGGAGATAGCTGCTGAGTTAGGAGTGCCCCGGGATGCTAAGTTAGGGAAGTATCTGGGCCTACCAGCAGAATGGGGTAATTCCAAATCTGAGACCTTCCACTTCTTGGTTGAAAGGTGATATGTAAAGCAGGAAACTGGAAGAGTCTTTTGCTCTCTCAAGGAGGAAGGAGACCCTTGCGAAAGCTGTCCTACAAGCCATTCCGTCTTATGTTTTCTCGTGTTTCATGCTCCGGATACTCTTACCAAGAAGATGGATGCGGTAGTTGCTAAATTTTGGTGGTCATGAGATGTGAAGAGGAGAAGCATACATTGGTGCTCCAAGGATCGACTTACCACAGCAAAACGAGATGGGGGGCTAGGTTTTAGAAGTTTCAAAGAGTTTAACATTGCTCATCTGGCTAAACTATGCTGGAAATCATTAAGCAACCCAACGACCTGTGGGTTCGAGTGCTTAAGGCGTTGTACTTCCCCCATACAGACTTTATGAGAGCTAAGGGACATCATCGCCCATCGTGGATTTGGGGAAGCATTCTGAAAGGTAGAGAGGCGCTGATTAAGGGATTAAGAAGAAACGTGGGGAACGGTGAGGATACAACATTTGAAGATGCATGGTTCCCTTCTTCTGATGATTTCAGGTGCTGCCC
Source organism: Linum lewisii (assembly GCA_034768395.1). Classification (NCBI taxonomy): domain Eukaryota; kingdom Viridiplantae; phylum Streptophyta; class Magnoliopsida; order Malpighiales; family Linaceae; genus Linum; species Linum lewisii. The sequence goes on from CM068299.1 coordinate 1,234,450, forward strand.
AGAAATGAATGGTGATATCCGCATTGCGGACTGCATTTCTCAAAGCACTCGGCAGTGGGATATAAGGAAACTCAGGGAGCTGTTCACGGAATCAGTTGTGCAGGAGATTAGAAGAATCCCGATCGGGCCAGCCAATATGAGGGATCGATGGATATGGCACTTTGATTCGAAGGGAAAGTTTTCAGTGAAATCATGTTACAAACTTCTCAAAAATGGAGGCAGAGAAAGAAGGGTAGGGGAGGATGACCAGCAAGGAGCCTGGAAATGGCTGTGGCAACTCTCAATGCCTCCAAAAATTAAGTTCTTCCTATGGAGGGTATGTACGAACTTGCTTGCTACACGGGAAAACCTAATGAAGAGGAAGTGTGCCCAAATGCCGCTATGTCCGTTATGCAGTAGGGACGATGAATCGACATACCATCTTCTCTTTGGCTGCGGCAAGACGAAAGAAGTATGGAAGGATTTGCTTCCGGGGATTACGCCGCCGACAGAGCAGCAGCCGATTTCTGAATGGTTTCAGAAGCTGATCAAGGAGGGACAACAAGAGAGGGGCACTAAGGCCGCACTCTGCTGCTGGGTCATATGGAAGAGCAGGAATGAGTGGTGCTTTCAAAGCATTAGCCCGATGGCTACTGGGATGAGGAGGCGTTTGTTTGCAGAAATCAATTTATGGGAAAGGAGCAGAGATGTTGAGGATCAGCGTGGTGGATTGAACACCAGCAGTGATGGAGAGACAGGAAACCGACAGCATGACGACCACTTGCCGAGAAACCTGAAATGGAGGTTTTTGTGTGATGGCTCTTTTAAAAGAGAGATCCAGGAGGCAGGAATTGGGATTATTAGTGTGAATCCCGAAGGGCGCATTGTTGATGGTGTTGCTCACCATCTTTTGTGTAGAGAATCTATAGTCGCGGAAGCAGTCGCTGTACTAACAGCCTGCAAGATTGCGAGCCAGGAGGGGGGAGAAGCAGAAATCTGCTCTGATTGCAGACAACTCGTTAGAGCTTGTTATGAAGAAGATGATGCTTGCCCATGGGAATGCGCGGCTGTGGTGGGGGAAATTAAGGAGCTTCTACGATGCTTTCCGTCAATTGAGGTGATCAAATGTGACAGGAAGAGAGTGGAAATAGCTGACCGAATTGCTAAGAAAGCCAGGGACCGAAGTCTACAACATGAGTGGAGAAACGAATTACTGGGTAGCTATATTGATTGATGTATGCCGCAGATGATGGTTTTGTTGTTTTGTACCTCCTGTTATGGATCTCTATTGATGATTAATACAATCAGTCAAATTTTAACGCCAAAAAAAATCTCTTACCTCTTATATCTCTCTTTGTCGATGCGTGGATGAGTCTAAATTTAATGTTAAGAAGACGAAATTTGAAACGAATAACCAAAACGGCAAAGTAGTCGAAGTAGGAGGGGTAAAAAAAGTAATTTATAGTATAAGGAGCTATCTATTAAGTTGGCAAAGTAGAAGGGGCAAATTGATATTTTCCCTTAATTTCGAAATTATAGGTCAAGTTACAAACTCATCCTAAAAGTTTAATTCATTACAGAATAATCTCATTACTTTAAAACGAGTTACGAATTAGGCCTACTAACGTTAGCGACGTTTCTTTCTTTCAAAAAAAAAACGTGATGACTTAGAAAGTGAAAAGGAGAAGCTCCAGCTTTACTTGAAGAAACAAAAAAAACAGCGGCCGCGAAGTTGCTGAAGAAGAAAGAGATGCTCTACAGCGGTTTCTTCCACCCTTCCTTTATCATAACTGGACTGATTAAGCACTTCTCCGTCGAGTGATTGGGATGTTGGATAAGCTATTGAAGCAAGAAATAGAGTTGGGTGAGAAGAGGAAGGAGGAAGAAGAGAAGAAGAAAAGGGCTAAGTCTTCATTCGGGAGAAATAGAGTTTAATTCATTGTTCAGTGATACCGGAAACATTACAGTACTCTTGGCTTTTATAACCACCACTTTACAAATAGATCCTTCTACTATCTAATCATTATGAATTGGTCACTTCTAAAGGTTGGGTCATTACATCCTTCCATTAGAAATTTAGCACATTTTGTGACAAATTTAGCGCATTTTGGATAAAAAATCTAGTGTATTTGTTAGGACACAAATCTAGCGCATTCTAGACAAATCTAGTTGGACATTTCATTTGGACAAATTTAGCGCATTTTGGGACAAATCTAGCACATTTTAGGACAAATCTAGAACATTTGTTGGGACAAATCTAGCGCACTTTTTGGGACAAATCTAGTGCATTTTTTCACAAATCTAGAGCATTTGTTTGGTGCAGGACGCTTTCTCACCATCGTTATCGATGGTCGCCTGCTACTAGTCCTTCGGCTCTTGCTAAAAGTCAAACCTGCTCACCTGGATTGGTCTCTACCACACATTAGCTCTCAACAAGGAAATCTTTGAATTTACTTTCGTTGAGAGTCGAACCCATAATGTATGTACCCAAGTCAACATCTAGTCAAGTATTTTACCACTATGCCACGAGATTTATTTCCCATAAAAAGGGAGAATTTTGAAAACAGAGTTAGGTCTTCTTTGGACCAAAACCAATTCATTGAAATGTCTAAGTCGGCTGGCTCATTAGCCGTGAATGACGCTAGACTTTGACAACATGTTGACAACAAATTCTCAATTTCTTACTTCGTGGTTCAATAAATAAAGTCGTTATTCAATTACAGTATGATTTTTGGATATCTTCATGGAGTTGTTACGAGTAGTTCTCACAAAACTAGTATAGAAATGTAGCGAGAAATATTTTAAAAAATTAGTTATAAAGGCAAAATGGATATGCCTCTAAATATTAAATTTTTGCCTTCTTTCTTTACCACTTTTTTTAGAGAAACTTATTTTCGTTGCTGATAAATTTATTTAGATATTATGCTTTAAAAAAACACTAGATTATCATCTGCCCATTTGCTTTTTTTGTTAATTTTTAGAGGAAAATTATTTTTATTTATTTTTATTTAGATTACCTAGATATGTCATTGATTTTATTTTACCTTTTTTATTTCTACTTTTTAATAAATAATAATTTGTTATAGAAATTAGTATCTATTCTAATTATAATTTATTATGATAATTAAAAATTAGTATATATCCTAAATATAATTAATTTAATTAATATGTTGGTAAAAAAAATTGTTATCAATTATTGTAGATATGATAACAAAAATATTATAATTATGCTTTCTTGTTGTTACGTTAAAAACACTGCAATTTTCTTTGATTAAAGAATAAAACATTCTAATTTTTAAGTGTGGCATTGTTGGTTGTCACCTTGTTTCTTAATCATAACGTTGAGAGTTTGATTTTTCTCCATGAAAAAAGAATTATAGAATTTTGTTCATCAGAATCAATTTTTATCCAAAATAACCTCATTACTAAAATGAAGGAGAAGCTCTAAAATCTAAAAAAGTGATTTTTCCTTTAATGTATTTATAGGTATAAATCTTAATCATTGTGTACATAAAAATTACTATGATAAACATTCGTTGTTAGTAAACAATATTATATAAGATCTATTCAAAACCCTCTCCCAACAACTAGAGTTATTGGGATGCAATGGTTCTTGATATCAATGATATGATATCAGAGCCTTTGATAACCGAAAAGTCTTGGTATCAAATCTCGTTAGCCCCCAATATAACAATTTATCTTGCATAAGACTTAGTAGACTTTTACAAACTCCAAGGCTCTTTCATAAGCTTTGTCGAATTATTGGGATACAACTGTTCTTCACACTAACCCCTAACAAACTCTATACCATTCAACCCATAATCATTACCATCTATGAGCATAGGCTCTTATAGTCAGAATTAGTCCACATACCAAATAGGCTCTTATAGTCAAGAATTAGTCCACATACCAAAATTTGAGTTAGAAATTTCATACCAAAAAACATGACACGTGGCAGTCATTTCACTAGTATAAATACAACCACTTGTAAACAACATTTTCCCCACATCCATCAAACTAAACTACTACACATTCCTTCTTCATTCTCAAATCCTCATGGCTTCGGAATTGGCCTCACTAGCTATCCTAGCAACCCTAGCCATTGTTCTGCTTTTGATCGGCGGCGGTCGTACAGTTAACGGTAACAGAAAACTTGTCTCGTTCTGTCGTTTTCTTTATTTTTTGTGATACAATACAATGTTATGGAGTGACGGGTAGTGAGAAGAGGTTTTGAGTTTGAATCGTGGCTTTGTTGGTTGGTGGGAGGAGGGGTTTAGTTTGAGATTTTATAATGGTATTGAGTTTGGTTTTGCTGGGTCTGATTTAACTGTGGTGAAACAGTGAAAGTAATCAAAAAACTTCCTATTTGGAAAACATGATCATAAAAGAATGACCCAAAATTTAACATGATCGAACTGGCTGAAACAATGTGACGGGCTAAATGTATGTATTCAGTTCCTTTTACATATGTACTCTTACCAACCTGCCCTTTGCCAATACAATAATGGGTCTATTTTCGTCCTATATCTGGGAGGCGGAATTGAGTCATTCCTCAACATTTGCAAATTCCTTGTTTTATGTCTAGCAAGGAATTTAATTTCATAAAAATTGCCAATTTTCCCCAGCAATTAAATTTCATTAAATTTATTTTCCGAGTAATTCATTTCATTGCAAAAAAACTATCCCTAAATTTATTTCTCTATTTGTAGGCGAAGAAACAACAATAGTGACATGTGAGAAGCTAGACCAAGGCGCGTGCGCCTACGCAGTCTCCTCAACGGGTAAACGGTGCGTGCTGGAGAAGCGCGTGAAGCTCAGGAGCGGCACGGAGGAGTACAGTTGCCGGACGTCGGAGATCGAGGCCGACAAGTTGAAGAACTTGATAGAGACCAACGAGTGCGTCAAGGCGTGTGGCTTGGAACGGAAGGTTCTAGGGATCTCGTCGGATTCTCTGTTGGAAGTGGGCTTCACGCGCCACCTTTGCTCTCCTCAGTGCTACGATGAGTGCCCTAACATTGTCGATCTCTACTTCAATCTCGCCGCCGGCGAAGGTATAACGGTTCTTGTTTACTTGTGTTAAAGAGCTCATCGGTCATCGGAACCCTAATTTCCTAATCACAATTTTCAATTAGGTGTATTTCTTCCCAAGCTTTGCGCTTCAAGAGAAGGAAAAGGACAGAGGAGAGAACTAACCGGCGAGATTAAGAGCTCCGGTGGAGGATTGCAGATAATTGCTCCAGGCCCAATTGATGCAATGAGCTACATGATCGCCCCGTCGACGGCGCCGGTGCCGGTGGAAGGAGTAGAAGCTTATGATTATCAGTCGTCGGAGCCAATCAATACCGTTGATGCCCCATCCCCTGCCATTGAACCACCGTCAACGAAACCCGTACCGGCGCCGGAACCAATCAATTATACTGTTGATTCCCCGTCCCCTGCCATCGATGTCCCGTCAACGTCACCGGTGCCGGTGAAAAGAGTGCTGGAAGCTTATGACGATCAGTCGCCGGAGCCAATCAGTAGGGTCGATGCGCCATCCCCTGACATTTTCCCACCGTCTATAGCACCGGCGCCGATGGAAGGAATTGAAGCTTACGATGATCAATCGCCAACACCGGTGCCGGTACCGTCGCCGGAGCCAAGCAATTGCACGATCGATGCCCCATCCCCAACAATTGACCCACCGTCACCGGCGCCGTTGGAAGGAGCGGAACCTTATGATTTGTCGCTGGTACCGGCGCCGGAGCCAATCAACGGCGGCTCCGATGCCCCATCCCCTGCCATTGAACCCCCTCGACGGCACCAGCGCCGGCGGAAGGAGTGGATGCGTATGATGATCAGTCGTCGGAGCCAATCAATAGCTTTGATGCCCCATCCCCTGCCATTAACCCCCCTTCAATGGCGCCGGCGCCGGCGGAAGGTGTGGAACCTTATTATCTGTCACCGGCGCCGGAGCCAATCAACGGCGGCGCAGATGCACCATCCCCTGCGATTTATTTCAATCAGTAACTGATAAAATCCCCCAAATAAAGAGACGATCGAGAAGACGAGCTGAGGAAATTACAGATTAAGAATTGGAAGTGCTTCATAGATCATAATATATAGATATACAGATGGTATGAAAGCAGAGCCGCAGTAATACAGAGAATATATGTCGGAACTGAAATAATAAATTTTATTATCATAGTAGTTATTATCAATTATCCACAACTTTAGTGATGAAATTGCAATATCAATAATACTCGATGGTTTTTAAATTTTTGTTTATTTTTTAATATATAAAATAATAAGTAACGGCTAGTGGTTGAAAGAAAAGGAGGCACGTGCTATGTGAGGCAAGTGCGATAAGGGAGCAGCTGCCAGTGGCTGAGAGAAAGGGAGATCGTCAACGAGTCTGTTATGGCTACAATCGTTATTTATGAATATAACTCATTACTATAATCGATGCATTTATGTTACGTGAGAGATGCGTGCGATGGGGGGAGTAGTTGTCGGTGGCCGAGAGAAAGGGAGACCGTTAACGGGTCTATTATGGTTATAAACTTATAATCTTTATTTATGATTTTATAACTCGTTATTAATTATGATGAGTCTATTTATGTTACAAGAGGATGCACGACGGCGGGAAACAACTGTTAGTGGATGCGAGAAAGGGAGACTGTCAAAGAGTCTATTATGGCTATAATCATTACTTATAATTATATGTCATTATGATTAGTCTATTTATATTATGTGAGGAATTCGTGACGGCGAAAGCAGCTGTCAGTAGCTGAGGGAAAGGGAGATAGTCAACGAGTCTATTATGAGTATAAGTATTATTTATAATTGTATCTCACTATTATAATCAGTCTATTTATGTCATGTGAGAGATGCGCGACGGGAAAAGCATCTGCCAGTAGCTGATAGAAAGGGAGATCGTCAACGAGTCTCTTATAATCATTATTTATAATTATATCTCGTTATTATGATCAATTTATTTATGTTATGTGAGGGGTGCACGGCGTCGGGAAGCAACTGAGAGAAAAGGGATGTAGTAAACGAGTCTATTATGAGTATCAACATAATTCATAATTATATCTCGTTATTATGATTAGTTTATTTATGTTATGTGAGAGATGCGCGACAAGGAAAATAGCTGGCAGTAGCTGAGAGAAATGGAAATTGTCAACAAGTTTGTTATGGCTATTAGTTATTTATTATTATATCTCGTTATTATGATAAGTTTATTTATGTTATGAAGAGGGATGCGCGATGACAGGAAGCAGTTGTCAGCCGTCAAGAGAAAGGGAGATAGTCAACGAGTTTATTATGAGTATAATCATTATTTTTAATTATATAAGGTTATTATGGTTAGTCTATTTATGTTATGTGAGGGAATGTCACTACAAGAAAAAAGTCACTTTAACTAATTTGTCACGGTTTTGTAAACCGTGACTAATTTGTCACGGTTTGTTTGTAAACCGTGACTAATTTGTCACGGTTTCGTAAACTGTGATAAATTAGTCACGGTTTGCATACAAACCGTGACTACTTTGTCACGGTTTTCAAAACCGTGACTAAATTAGTCACGGTTTTTTTGTAAACCGTGACTAAGTGACCAATCAGCCTTCTCCTTCTTCTCTCTTTCCTTTTCCTCTTCTTCACTCCTCATTCAATCCTTCTCTTCTCTTCTTCTATTTCTCACCCGGCGTCTTCTTCTTCTAATTTCCTTCTTCTCTTCTTCTTCAGCATCCACCAATCGGACTCCCCTCTCTTCTTCTTCTTATCTTATTCCTTCACCGGACTCCTTCTTCCTTCACCGTCGACTGGAGATCGACGCTGCCGCCAATGCTTCCGCTGCCGCCGATGCTTCCGCTGCCGCCGACGCTTCCGTTGTCGCCGACGCCCTCTCCTTCCTTCACCGGTGACTAGAGATTGACACTTCCTCCAGATTGAACCGGATCTGATTATGAGGGAATCAGATCCTTCTTCCTTTCACCACGGGAATCAGATCCAGTAATATTGAGAGATCGACGCGGCGTCGGCGGGACTCGGAGATGGCGGGACTCGGAGATGGCGGGCATCAGAAGCGTCGGCGGGTGACTGATGGAGAAGATGGGTGACTGAAATGGAGAAGATGAGATAAATAGTGACCATACAGAAACTGATTTAGTTATTAATTACGATAATTAAAATTTGAGTGACTAATTTGTAACATTAAAATGGAGCCTTTCGTAAACTTTCAAAATTTATGGATTAGTTTGCATAACGGAAGGAGTTGATGGTCCCGTCCTATAATTCGAGAAAAGACTTCATACAATTTGGTCACTGGAACATTTTTATTTTACGATTTGATCACTACACTTTGGCACGGTTTCTCTATGAACCGTGACTAAAATTAGTCACGGTTTCAAGAGGAACCGTGACTAATATTAGTCACGGTTCCTTTTGAAACCGTGACAAAAACCAATAAAAATCGGTTTCTATAAAAACCGTGACAAAAAATGATCGATATAGTCACGGTTTTGAAAACCGTGACTAATGTACTGTTTTCTTGTAGTGTGTGCGGCGGTGGGAAGCAACTATCAGTGGTTGAGAGAAAGGGAGATAGTCAACGGGTCTATTATGGCTATAATCATTACTTGTAATTAATATCTCGTTATTATGATACAATCTATTTATGTTATCTGAGGGATGCGGCGAAAACAATTGTTAGTGATTGAGATAAATGAAGATATATAGTCAACGAGTCAATCATGACTATAATCATTATTTATAATTATATCTCGTTATTATGATGAACCTATTTATGTTATGCGAGGGATATGCGTGACGGCGGAAAGCAATTGTGGCTGGGAGAAAGGGATATATATAGTCAACGAGTCTATTATGGCTATAATCATTTATAATTATATCTCGTTATTATTTATATCATGAGACTTCATAACTCGTTATTATAATCACATAATCGAGTACTGCTATAATCAATCACGAGTCGTAACTAGTTACGAAACTTTGTACCAACCACATAATCAATGATTTGTCCTTTATGATTTAATCTATGGTCATATAAACCAATTAGGAAAAGTCTCCATAGAGTTGACCTCATGCATGTACACAAACACTAGTAATTTAGGAAAGTGGATTTTACCCTTTTGTCCAAATGGAAACATATGGGATGAGAAGGATGTACGTGCCCACTTTTGGGCCCTTTCCCCCACTTTGAAAACCGGTTTAACCTTTTTTCGGTCTAACCAAAATTAATCGAGTTCAGCTTCATTCTTTTGGAGACTGTTGTATTCCAATAATTCGAACGGTTGACAGAGGGTTTAACATTGAATTTATATTATTTATTAACATACTATCTCAAACGAAACGTCTTGATAGAGTGTGAGTTTATATTATCTATTAACACACTCCCTTAAAAGCTCTCGATATAGTCTGAGTTATTAAGGTCATGATGCGTCAAAGGGGAGGAGGACAATGAATGACCATGAAACTGAATGAAACCCGACGTCGACGACGTAAAAAGGTGTTGAGGCTGGGGAGGAGGAGTTCGAACGTCTATGAAACTAAATGAAAACCCAGTACTAACGATGAAAAAAGGGTCGGACGATGGAGAATGAAGGATAAACTTAAAAAGAGTAAGAATTATTCAAATCTTATCTCAGATGATAAGATTCTCAAATACATTGCAGTATGGATTAAAATCCATCACATGAATGTATTTGGTAACAGATAATTGACCAAAAAAACCAAAGATTGTCTCGATACATAAATTCAAGAATCCTAACATTAAAATCAGTGGAAATCTATCCTCTGTGGATAAAATTCTCAAATACAGGTCAACATGAATTTAATCCATCAAATTCATTATATTTGGTAAAATATAAGTAACAAAAAAAACCAAAAACCTGTCCCAATACATAAATTAAAAAATCCATAACAGTAAAACCAGAATCCAGTAACACCAAACATTAACCTTATATTATTCATTAACACAACCAATTTCAACTAACCAAAATTCATAATCTCGTTCACCTCAATCTGATCTAGTTAACCGATTCCCTCACCCAATTAACCGTTTAGTCTATCTATCCAATCTATCTCTTTTCCCTAACATTAAAACCAGAATCTAGGAACACCAAACACGTAACCTTATATTATTCATTAACAACATAAGACTTCCAACTAACCAAAATTCATAATCTTGTTCCGCTCAATCTGGTTTGGTTAACCGATTCCCTAACCCAAACCGGTTAGCCTATCTATCCAATTCAATGTACCTATCCAATCTATCTCCTTTTTCCGATTCCTGATGACGTGGACCAATCATATCAGAGCCCCACAATTCTTGTCCCATTTTAAAATTAATTCAAATTTTATTATATTTTTAACCACTAATAAGAATCACTATATAAAGTTGTTTCCAAAATCCCAATTTTCAATTAGTGCGCTCTAACAAAGTAACGCATTTGCGAAATTTGCATTAGTACCCACTTACCAGATTACCAGAAAGCCTGTACTTTTCCCCTTCAAATCGGCCATTGTTGCACGAATTACCAACCCACCAAGCTTTTTTTCCCTCATTTGCTTCTCTGCCTCATCCTCCAATGGCGCTCTCTGCAGCATTCTCATTCCCAGCTGCTCATGCTAAGAGACTTGCAGCAGATCCTCTCCCAAAGCTCACTCTTTTCTCCTCCCATGGAGCAGATCTGTTCACCAAGGTTTGAACCCTTGACCCTTGATTCTCAATTTTGAACTGTGTTCTGAAATGGGTTTGGTTTGATTTTGTTTGATTTTGTTTGATTTGTTTGTTCAGGGACATGCAAGGAAGAGGGTTAACAATGGAGGTGTTTATGCTTCGTTACCAGAAAGTGGAGAGTATCATTCTGAGAGGCCACCTACGCCACTTCTTGACACAGTGAATTACCCAATTCACATGAAGAATCTGTCTCTCAAGGTTTGTGTTTCTAAAGATTTTAGCTATTGAGTTTCAGCTATGGCGGATTGTGTGTTTATAGGTTATAAGAGTTGTATGATTTTTGTTGTTGATTCAGGAGCTGAAGCAGCTAGCGGATGAGCTGAGGTCTGATGTGATCTTCAATGTCTCGAAAACTGGAGGTCATTTGGGTTCCAGCCTTGGTGTTGTGGAGCTGACTGTTGCTCTTCATTATGTGTTTAATTGCCCTGAGGATAAGATTCTTTGGGATGTTGGACATCAGGTAACATGATTTCATGTTGTTAGTAAGTAATATAAGATATATTCAGAACGTTCTCCCAACAACTCGAGTTATTGGGATGCAACGGATCATGACATGGTATCAGAAAGAGTCTTTGATGTCCGAAAGGTCTTGGCATCGAATCTCGGTAGCCACAGTATAACAATTTATCTTGCACAATGCTTGGTAGAAAGATCAGAAATTTCGGTAGCCCACTAAGTGTTTGTTATTTGCAGTCTTACCCGCATAAGATTCTGACTGGAAGAAGAGACAAGATGCACACCATAAGACAGACAAATGGACTGGCTGGATTCACGAAGCGGTCCGAGAGCGAGTATGATTGCTTTGGAACCGGTCACAGCTCGACAACCATATCTGCTGGATTAGGTATGGATTTGTTGATTGTGTGGAAAGATGGTTGAATTATGATATTGGTGAAGTTTGAATGTTTGATTCGAATGTGTATGAACAGGAATGGCTGTGGGGAGGGATCTAAAGGAGAAAAAGAACAAAGTAGTAGCTGTAATTGGTGATGGAGCAATGACTGCTGGACAGGCTTATGAAGCTATGAACAATGCCGGTTATCTCGATACCGATATGATTGTGATTCTCAATGACAACAAACAGGTCTCTTTACCAACTGCTAATCTCGATGGACCGATACCGCCAGTTGGAGCTCTAAGCAGTGCACTTAGCAGGCTGCAATCAAACCGGCCTCTCAGAGAACTGAGAGAGGTTGCCAAGGTATGCTGATGGAATACTGCCGATGAGTAGTTTAGCGTACGGAGCTATAGCTTGATTTTATGTTGTTATTGTAGGGAGTCACGAAGCAAATTGGTGGACCGATGCATGAGTTGGCAGCTAAGGTTGACGAGTATGCTCGTGGAATGATAAGTGGTACGGGGTCGACCCTTTTTGAGGAGCTCGGCCTTTACTATATCGGTCCGATTAATGGTCACAATATAGATGACATTGTGGCTATTCTCAATGATGTTAAGAGTACCAAAGCTACAGGTCCTGTCTTGCTCCATGTTGTGACTGAGAAAGGAAGAGGTTATCCATATGCTGAAAAGGCTGCTGACAAGTACCATGGTAAGGCTTTGATGGAGGATGTTTTTCGATATATAGTTTTGTTAGTAAACAATATAAGATCCATTCAGAACTGGGACTTAACGGTTCTTAACAAGTTTTTCTTACACTCGAAAAGGTGATGAATGATCAAGCTTGATTCGATATGTTTATTTTCGTTTACAGGAGTGGCCAAGTTCGATCCTGCAACTGGGAAGCAATTCAAGTCCAGCACTCCTACTCAATCATACACCACATACTTTGCCGAGGCTTTGATCGCTGAAGCAGAGGCGGACAAAGATATCATAGCGATCCATGCTGCGATGGGAGGTGGAACAGGGTTAAACCTGTTTGACCGACGGTTCCCAGACAATTGCTTCGATGTCGGAATTGCAGAACAGCATGCTGTAACGTTTGCTGCAGGGCTTGCCTGTGAAGGACTGAAACCATTTTGTGCCATATACTCATCTTTCCTGCAAAGGGCTTATGACCAGGCAAGCTTATGAGATGCAATCTGCCTTTTCTGTTTCATATTTTCGTTTCTTATCAAATGCTTAATCATATATAAGATGTCAGAATACGAATCTTATATTGTTTACTAACACAATACGATTCTTTCATCAATGATTGTCACAGGTAGTCCATGATGTCGATCTCCAAAAGCTACCTGTAAGGTTCGCCATGGACCGGGCAGGACTAGTTGGAGCTGATGGACCGACACACTGTGGAGCATTCGATGTCACATTCATGGCTTGCCTTCCTAACATGGTTGAATGGCCCCTTCAGACGAGGCCGAGCTTTTCCACATGGTTGCCACCGCTGCTGCCATCGATGATCGCCCTAGCTGCTTCCGTTATCCAAGAGGCAACGGTGTAGGCGTTGAGCTGCCACCGGGAAACAAAGGCATCCCTCTCGAGGTAAAAAAACATCAAAAAGCATGTTCCACAGATGAACATCTCGAAACAAAGTCCTGACATTTTTTGGGGCAAAACCGCCTTCCTTTGCAGGTTGGTAAAGGTAGGATACTGATAGAAGGAGAGCGAGTTGCACTGCTAGGATACGGAGCAGTGGTCCAGAGCTGTCTAACTGCTGCATCACTAGTCAAGCATCACGGGCTCCAGATAACAGTTGCAGATGCTCGATTCTGCAAGCCGCTGGATCAGGCCATGATCAGGCGCTTAGCAAAAACCCACGAGGTTCTGATCACGGTCGAGGAAGGCTCCATTGGTGGCTTCGGTTCCCATGTCGTACAGTTCCTGGCTCTTGATGGACTCCTTGATGGCAATCTCAAGGTAACAAAATCCCTCTCATTTTCCTGATTCATCAGACTGCAGATTACATAGTTAGATTGAAGCATGAAAACTCGGGGGTTGTTTTTGCAGTGGAGGCCAATGGTGCTGCCTGACCGGTATATCGACCATGGATCACCGGCAGACCAGATGCAGGACGCAGGGCTTACTCCTTCGCACATTGCTGCGACGGTGCTGAACATAGTGGGGCAAAAGAGGGAAGCTTTACAGATTGTGTCATGAAGGAGAAGATAGTAAAGATACAGTGGTTTGATATGATATGTAAATTACTGGAAATGGTGGAAGTATAGGGTTTTAGGGATGTTATGTCCATTGTTTGTGAAGCTTGAAGCTTTGCTGTATAGCGGAAAATGCAGGTTTATCTTTATACAGGAACATGGATTCCAGATTCTTGAGGGTTCTCAGAAGCTTATGCAGGGATGATATTTATATGATGATCTTAGTTGAATTTGGTTTGAAGCATTGATTAAATAAATTTGTTTGGATTCGAGAATTAGCTTGGTGATTTTATCGAAGTACCGATTTTTAAAAATTTAATTACTTTTTTGGTAACGCTTTCAAATTATTTATAAAACTACCAATTTTCGCTGGCGAATTTGCCTAATTAGGGGATGAAAATGGGTTGGATTTTGATCGGTCAAACTAACGAAAAATCTAACCGGTCAAATTCTCTATTTTGTGCCCTAATGGGGCGAACTCGCATATCCTGAATATTAGTTTTATTTAAAGATTTCTTTAGTGAGAGTCGATAAATGATTGAGAAAACATCTCACGATAGCTATTTCTTAATTTGGACTGGAAGCATGCAGAGTATAACCCTGCACGAGGACGTTAAAAAGACAACCTATAATTTAATTTGGGTTGGAAGCATGCAGAGTTTAATCTTGAACGAGGACGTCAAAAGGTCAACCTAATTTAAGACTCGTTCGAACAAGTGAAAGACAACAATACTTTCCTTCCATGTAAAAAATCTCGCCGCTAAACCTGAGTCAGTGATGACGATATTTTCTCATTTTCATCAAGCCGCACTTTTCACCCCATTTTACGTGGTCACCAAATACATGACATTACAATGGAAATAACTAATATTTAAAATTTTATAGAGGTGAATCTCATACATGATTTGAAACCGAAATTAGTAAAATCCAGCGAAATCATCAATTCCATATTTTCTTTCTAATAGCGTGAGATCACATTTATCCGAAGTTTTGGCGCCAATTCCAACATTTAGCTGGACTTCGATTTCCGCATAATCAAGAAAAAATTGACAATTTCCTCTAAATTTTATAAATTCCAACTGTCAATTCCGTTACAAAAAATACAAATAAAACTCTTATAATATATACACATTTACATTTAATTTCAGTGGGAATGACTAATAATATTTAAAATTATATAGAGGTCAATTTCGTGCATAACTTGCAAGCTTAAATTGGCAAAATTTGGCGGTCTCACTCACCAATTCCATGTTTTCTGTCTAATAGCGTAAGATCATATATATCAAAAGTTTACTTGTGTTTGTCGCCAATTCCGATATTTAGTTAGACTTCAATTCCCGCGTAAGCGAGAAAAAATCAACAGTTCTTGAAAAATTTACTAATTCCAACCGCCAATTCGGTCACAAAAAATACAAACAAAACTCTTATAATATACACACATGTATTTAATTTATTTATTTACATAAGAGAACAAGCGTTAGCATTCTCGTCACTAAAAGCCGTAAACAAACCGTCACTATAATTATAATGACAATAATAATAATAACAACACTGATACGGAACAAATCCCGCCGCCAAACCCATCTCCAACGGCGGCGGACACAACCCCCCATTCTCATCACCGCCGCCGACAGCCGCCGCCGCCACTTCTTCGCCGCCATCTTCTTTATCCTCCACGATCTCCGCCTTCTTCCCAGTCTTCTTCCTCAGCTTTCTCAAAAGCTTCATCGGATCAATGTCGTGGGCCCACACCACCACCTTGTGCTTATGCATCTGTGTCGTGAATTGCTTCACTCCTTAATCACAAAATTAACCACTAATTAAGTAAAATTAACATTAATCATTAACGTTAATCGTAATTAGTTGATTAATTAGTTAGTTAATACCTTGGAATTTGGAAATGGTTTTGGCGACGAGGCGTTCGCATGCGTTGCAGTGCATGGGAACTCTGTACTCCACCACTACTACTGTCTGTTGATCTTGTTCTTGTTCTTGATTAGGATCCTCCATTGAATTAATTAAGCTTTGGCGGCGGAATTTTAATTAAGGAATTTAATTAAGGATTAGTGGTTAGCTTTTTAGTTTATATATAGCTAATTAATCGCATTCCTTGGTCAGTGGTCACCTCTCCTCCGTCAATTTGAATTATGCTTTTTATTTTATTTTTTATTATCAATCGATGCCTATGTGGGCCGGGCCAGCCCGAGGGAAGCCCAACTGAGAAACGGAACCCATGGATGAAGCCCAAACTGGTATCCAACATTTTGATGGATAAAATGGGAAATTTTAAATTTAATAGGATGTGTATTTGTGGCGGCGTTGAAATTTGGATACGAAATTTTGTTAAAATAAGATGGTATATTATGTTGTTAGGGTAGGATCATTGTTACTAGGCTTTGCCTTGCGTACACCATTTGGGAAAGTATTAGATTAAGAAAAAATTAATCCGAGCGGTGATTTGGGCAGAGATTTGGTACCAAATCACGTGTTTGAACACTGAGAAAAAAAGTTAGCTAGATGTTTATTGACAGTGTTGAAATTCGACCGTGAAATCTTATTAGATTAAGAGTGTTTATATGGTAGGATCGTGAGGATTGTTACTAGTCTTTACCTTTGCATAAAATCACGGGTTTCACAAATTTTGGACGAAAAGTTGACAAAATTACTAAATTCTTACCGCAGTAATTGGTTAGTGATATTTTAGTTATTTTTTTAAAGATTAATGACCATATTGTTACAATCATATAAGGTAATGACCAAAATGGATATTAATCTTATGATGAGACGGCAGACTGGACTACTATAATAATTATAGAATTATAATAAAAAAAAAGGAATAAAATGATGGAATAAAAATAATTAATAAATAGGCTGTCTGTCCCCCTCTAAAGTTACAACCAAACGGTGTCGTTTTGCTAGACAAAATCCATCGATTCTCAAGACAAGAATAAACAAGTTGATTCTACCAAACGTGGGTTTATTATTAAAGGAGATTTTTTTTTTGAGGCAATATTATTAAAGGAGATCAAAAGCTATTGAACCTTTTATTCATCAAAATAATAGATTCCATTTTTTAATTCACTAAATAATAGATTCCATTTTTTAATAAGATTATAATTGGTTTACGGGATAAATTTTTCGAGAAATAATTGAGTTACAAGTTATTTGGTCTTTGTGGTTTTATGTCGTTAGTTTATCGGATTGTTACTCATCTCTAACTTTCAATCCACTATACTCAACATCATTCCCGATTCACGAATGTTTATACTTGAACATCTTTTGTCGATACTCCTCTGAAGTGCTCCTTCCACATTAGATACGATTTTTTTGCGATTTCCTCAACACGTGGGTTCAATCCAACTTGTATCCACCACTCGTCGACGTACTCACGTTCAAAGAACAATTATAATGTGTCTCTCACCCCATTCAAATACCACACATGTCTTTTGAATTCATGCATATATTTTATTGTTAAGTTTCACATTCTTCTCTTTTAAAAAAAATTAAATTTCATCTTTTAACCCGTTTAAATAACGAAGTTGTCACAGTAGATAAGTACAACTTTGCGTGATAAAAAGACACCAAATTTTAATCAAATTCGTAGTCCCATTTCTCAAAATACACAAAACACCCACAAGAAAACAATTAAAAACTCTGTATTTTTTAAATATAATTTTCATAAAAAAAATAGAAATTTATATATATTTAATTTCAAAATTATTTACCAGGTCATCAGCCGTACAATCAAATATCGAACTTATCGAGTAAGATTTCATGAACATTGAATACTCAGCAGTAATTTAAATTTCATCCCAACTCTAAGCTTCCTTCTTCATCCTCAAGATTTCTGCAGTAGGAAAGAAATCTGCAGCCATTAATCCTTGTGTTCTAAGCTATAACCACCAACAACCCAACAAATATCTGGTGGGGACTTTCTTTCTCATTTAAAGCCATTAATCCTTGTGTTCTAAGCCATTAACTCTGTTCTGTTCCTTCTTTTGTCCTTTCCTTCTTCCCATTTCCACCTACTGCAAATTCATCACTTTGATTCTTTTTTTACAGTTTTTATCAGTTCTGGAGATAGAATCGGTTTTACTCCTATTGAGATCTGCCGAATTCCAAGCATGCATCCAGCTCAATCTCAGCCAGTAGTAGTCACTAATGGAGCTGGAGATTCAGACCCTTCTTCTTTGCAGGTTCTTGTTCATCTCTGTTCTTCCCTTTTGAGCTAAAAGGCTGATCCAGCTTTTGCTTTTCTGTTCCTGTGCTTTGGGTTAGGACTAATTTTTCCATTTCTGTCTTGTAAAGTTCTTAACCCCCTTTTTGTCTAATTTGGTTTTACCCATTTTGATTCTGAGTGTGTCTGTCTTGAATGTTGATCCCTTTGAAAGCAGAAATTGCAGTTCTAGGGGAGATTCTGCATTCTTAACTGTAGGATTTTGGCTCAAAGATGTGAACTTTTTTTCCTTCAGGAACCCTAATTTGGCCCCTTTGTCATTTTGTTCTTCTTGGGTTGCTGTTTATTGATCCCTTTAAAAGCAGAAATTGCTGCCAAATTTGCAGTTCTAGGGAGGGTTCTGTTATGCCTACTTAGCTGTACAATTTTGGCTCAAAGACATGAACTTTTCCCCTTCAGGAACCCTAATTTGGCCCCTTTGTCATTTTGTTCTTCTTGGAGTTGCTGTTTATCTTCATATCTTTGAGCCAGATATGAACTTTTTCTTCCTTCAGGAACAGTAAATTTGTCCCCTTTGTGATTTTCTTGTTCTTGGGTTGCTGTTTATCTTCTTAGGCTGATCTGGGAAATGGGAGATTATCTAAAGAAGGAGGATCAAGTATGAAAAGGAGTGATCTTTCTCTGCAAATACCGCCTAGACCTGCAGCATTCGGAGCTAGCCGCAACGGCAAAGGATTGATGCTCAACTCTCAAACTTCATTCAAGGCTAGCCCGAAATCGTCGTCATCGTCATCGTCGGTAGGGTTTCTTCGGGCACTAAGCTTCAAGAAGAAGAGTGGGAATGGAGCTCTTGAAGAAGGTGAGAGGAGCTCCTTGCTCAGTAGTACAGAGACCTCACAGTATCCTCAAGTTAGTAGTCCTATCATAGCCAATCTCAAGTCTGCATTTTCCAGATGCACGTCTCTTCCGCATCCATCGGCTTTGTCTTCTCCCACGGTCTCGGTTCGGACTCCTGTTTCCGCTCGATTGCCTGGCGAGATTCGTCAGTCACTGGTAATTAGTTAATCTCCTAGTTTTCAGGTGCTGCAGTTGAGGTTGTAGCATCGTAGTTCTAGTCTTTGGCTTCGTAATGCATAGTCTTACAGTCTTTTTCGATGCTTGTTCTTCGCAGAAACCAGTTTCGAGGTCTCTTTCTGTCCCAGGGCGAAATATTGTTATTGTGCGGTCTGCATCGTTTGCTACTCCGAGATTTCAAACCAGTGGAAGTTCTTCTGACGGTACGTATAGCACATAGCGTCTTGTTTATTGTTTCTTATCGAACTCGTTATGCAGAATCTTTGATATATTGCACCAGCTTAGTAGATTTTCTTAGCTATGATGTTGCTCCAAATATCTACTAGATCAAGTGTAGGCTCTTGATGAACTGAAACGAGCCATTCCATGTCTAGCAGATACGAGTTCGACTCTTAGATATGCATAAAACTCGTATGTTATCTCGAGACTCCTAGCTTCAAAGTAAAGCCCTTGTCTTGAACCAGTGATTGGACTGTGTTTTGAGTAATTTGCAGAATGAGAAGCTTATATAAGGAACATGAAATTCCTCCAATGAATGTTTCTGTAAACAGAATCCAATCATCCATTGAGCCTCGTCTTGTGTTTATGTTATCGAAGCAGCTCAAATACAGACAGATCCCGATCAGGGCGATGACGATGATGAACAAATCCCGGAAGAGGAAGCAGTATGCAGGATCTGTCTCGACGCATGTGAAGAAGGAAACACGCTCAAACTGGAATGCGGGTGCAAAGGAGACCTCAGGCTCGTACACGAGGAATGCGCCGTCAAGTGGTTCAGCACCAAAGGGAACAAGAACTGCGAAGTGTGCCGCCAAGAAGTCAAGAACCTGCCCGTGATCTTGTTTCGCGTAACGAGCGCTGCCCAGTTTAACGGCAGACAGGCAGGCCAAAGCTTGAGGGCACAACAGATAAGGTACATACTCGAGGGTGGTTCCGCCATTTCATCAATTTCATCAATTTTTGCTGATCGTTCTTGTACCGATCTTTACCACAGTGCATGGCAGGACTTTGTTGTGCTTGTACTGATTAGCACAATCTGCTACTTCTTCTTCCTGGAGCAGTTACTGGTATGCTTACTGGTACATGCTCAGTTTTGCACCTTTTTGTACCACTCTTTGGTAACAAGATTGGATCTTTTTTTCGTAGATCCAGGACATGAAGACACAGGCGATCATAATCGCAGCACCGTTCGCATTCGCACTAGGCGTTATGGCATCGATATTCGCAGTCATTCTAGGTATGCACCCCACATTAGCCAAAAACCGTTAGTAAACAATATAAGAGAACCATTCAGAAACCTCTCCTCTACAAATCGAGTTATTGGGACCTAACCGTTCTTGACAAAAACATCAACTCATTTGTGCTTTTGATAACTGCAGCAATCAGGGAATTCATATGGACATACGCAGCTCTCGAGTTTGCACTCGTAGCAGTAACAGTGCACCTCTTTTATTCCGTAGTGAGTATCATACTACCATCCATCACTAGTCCATCTCACTGATGAACAAAATGCTCGATTTGGCTAATTAATGGCGCTCTCGTTACAGCTTGATCTAGATGCCATATACGCGATACTTCTAGCAGCAGTATTCGGGTTTGCTGCAGCTATGAGCCTCAACTCATTGTACATACAGTACTTCATATGGAGAGCTCAGAATGCTCAGAACAACAGCTTCAATGGCTCTTCCCCAGTGTGAGTAAACCCGGAACCCGGATTTTCGGGCATGAACTGAGAGGAGCTACTGCTGCAAAGCTGTATTAGTAGTAGCTATGTATGTATATCTTGTTCCTAACCTTTCCAGTTCTTTGAATGAGAGAAGACTCAGTGCAGGTGTAAGCCTGCAGTGTAATTAGTCGTTAGTGACTGAATGATTTATATATATATTCTTTTGTTCGAGTTCCTAATTGAAATCATAGACTAAAGCTAGGCCTGAAATCGGTTGGTTTCGGTCAAATCAGGCCGAATTTGGTCGGTTCGCTGAATTTGAATTCAGCCGGAAACCACTGATCGTGGCTGAGATCGAATTCAGTTCGGTCAATTCATGACTGTAACTGAATTAAACTTGGTCAACTGAATTAATCGAATTTAAACTATTTCGGACAATTTTGGACCATATTACATGATTTTAGACGTTTAAATTACGAGTTTGAGCATTTAATCATGAAAATAGACATTTAATTCATTAGTTTGGACAACCAAATCACTTATTTCTCTCCGTTTTGGACATTTAAGACAATGATATAGTATTGGTATTACACCTACCTATAAATAGGTTTCGCAAGTATGAGTGAAAGTTTCATAACAAAAATTGAAAATTCCCGAACCCATTTTCACATTTCCCCAAAATTTACGACATCAAGACCTCAAGTTCCAAACTTTCCGGCCTAATTCCGGTCCAATTCTTTAAATTTAAGATACAATAGTATATCTTAATAAGATCGAGAGACCCCAAATACCCAAACTAAATCTCACGAACTCACATTTGTAGGTAACCCACGATCACAATTACCTTAACATTCAAATATCCAACATCAAACTCTCATCTTATTCTAGTAAAACGAATACCTATACCCGCCAAATAACGAGGCGAACATGCCCGTTCGCCCCGCTACATCTTCATTATGTGTCACCTATTGTTGTGCAAAACACACACACATCTTAATCTTATCCTCGGAAATTACGAAGAAATGAAATTCAAGAAATTTCAAAAATCCCGGCAAAAGTGAATCCTTGTACCTAGTATTTGACCATTTATCCACAACGTAGAAGTGAAAGAGCTGGTTTAACGACGCTAAACTCGCATTTTAATTAACAAAAAAAAACGGATTAAGATTAGAGACTAATTAACCCCACAACAAATCTCTGACACTTGGGAGCTTCTATTCTCTACTTTGTCTGAGTCCCAAACAATCAGCATCCGAATGCATCGGACAAATTGACACCCTAAAAAACCACAGCTCTGGATATAATAATCTCATCCAATTCATCCTCCTTTTAATTCATTAGTCGCTTTCATGGCTGTCTGATTCATCATAAGCTTGGTTTTAGGATCCGTACCTGTTTTGTTTCGCCGGCGAAAGGTGGTGCCTTTTGTCCTGTAATTACTTGTGCTGGGTTGTGATGTTTCTGTGCCGTCTGTTGATTGATTATACATTTGTCATTCTTTCTTCTTCTTCTTCTTCTTCTTCTTCAGTAGGTCTGTGTAGCTTGGTGTAGATCAGATGCAAGGCTCTGATTATGATGTAGATGCAGCAGCGCCACCGTTCATCGCCGTTAATCATGGCGTTTACGCTTCTGATTTGCAGGTTTTGTTCTCACGTTCAATGGGTGATTGTAAAATCAACCAATGCTGTCCATATGATCATTAGAATCATCAGCTACGTTTTAATCAATTTCCTGATTCTGTCAGGTTGATCTGGAAAAAGGGTGGCCGGCGCCGGAATTGAAAGTTTCAGGGAGGAGTAAAAGCTCGAACCTTTCGATTGAGATCCCCATTGGTCCAGCGCCATGTTTTGCAGAGAGCTGTAATGGGAAAGGCGTTCTCCACTGTCACAGTTTGCGGTTCAAGATAAACAGCTCCATGTTTGACCATGGACGGAGAAGCTTCTGTCTGAGCTCGTACGCCGGAGCAGCAGCAGCAGCAGCGCCGGAGCAGAGTCCGACGAAATCAATACCGACGTCAACGCTGTTCTGGCGGCAATGCAGCTCGCTTCCCGCCACGCCCATTTCCTCAGTACAGTCACTGCACCAGAAAGAACAACAACAAGAACAAGGTCAGTAGGCGCATTTTCACAAACACCAGCATTTCTGAAATTCCTCCAAATTTGACCACGATTACAACAAATCCACAGATCAGATAGTGCCTACGATCGTGATTCATACCAACAACAAAGAACAACTCGTGGATGCTTGTAAAGGTCAGTGACGCATTTTCACAAACACCATGCGTGCATAATCCCCCCCAAAATTGACCGCAATCACAACAAATCCACAGATCAACTAGTCCCTACGATCGTGATCCAGACCAACGAAGAGAAGGTACTACCTGACGAATACGACGACGAAGGAATATGCAGAATCTGTCTCGACACAATCAGAGAAGACGGCGACAAAATGAAGCTGGCATGCGGCTGCAAAGGCGACCTGAGGATGGTCCACGAAGAATGCGCAGTAAGCTGGTTCAGTACCAAAGGCAACAAAGTGTGCGAGATTTGCGATCTGGAGGTCACCAACTTGCCGGTCATCGTGTTCAGAGAAGATAGCTTGATCAAGACCGACGACGGCGACGACGAGCTCGATTCTCAGAGCTGGCCGGCCAACGACGAGAGAAGGTAAAAACTAATTCAACCCCGTGTGAAGTTACTGTACTACCCTTTTGTGTCGAAGCTTATTAATTAGGTGGAGGGGTATTTTCGGTAGTTCGGTGCAGGAGTTCTTACTACTTGTTCTGATGAGCACTGTGGCGTACTTCTTTGTTCTAGAGCTTCTACTGGTATGAGCAAATTGACATGTTATGTAAAGTCGAGGGATGAAAAAGTAATGGGTTTAAAGTTGGATGACTGGAAGGGAATTATTTGTGCTTGTGATAGGTTCAGGAGAAGACGTCTCGAGGGCTTGCGATCGCAGCGCCATTTGCGTTCGGGTTGGGGATTCTAGGATCGATGCTCGCACTAATCCTAGGTACAACTCGAGCTCATACATTTACGAAATTAGTCTTTCGGAATTTGAGTTCTACAGTTTGGTACACAAAGTTTTGGTTTCTCACATTTTAATCGACGGTTAAACAACTACCCGAATTCGCCCATTGTCGACCGACCAACTCCGGTCAATTGTAAGTTGTAACGCCCCAGATAGACACCTCCCCTAATGGTTCGGTAGTGGAGTCCTGGTTGGTTCGGCGGTCGATTGTTGATTTGTTCAGTGGTCAAAGACTTCAAGAGTAGTAGATCGGACATGGCTCATCGTACGAATATCCAATGCTTGGTTCATCGAGCCACATGAGTAGTTGATATTTTGATTAGTTTTCACATCCTTTGAATGATATGTTTGAACTGCATGTGAATTTTTCATTGATTCGATCTTTTTCCTTTTCAAGTCATATCGTCTAATTAAAGTCGTCTTGAAATTGGTTGCAGGAGTGAAAGAGCATGTATGGAGATACGCAATACTAGAGTTCGCGCTCATTTCCGTCACAATTCACCTCGCTTACATGATGGTCAGTCCCCTCAACCGACTCCTATATAGCCCTATTGCTTCATTACAAAGGAACTACTACAATAAAAACACCTTATCGGTTCTCACCGTGAGAACAGGTTCCAACTACGTCAATTGAGTTCTAACTCCATCTCAACTACTTTCCAACTGATTCCACGGATTCCAGTTGGAACCAGTTAGACAGTCGTTGAAACTAGTTCAGATACAGTCAAAACTTATATATAACACAGTTGGAACCTGTTCCTACAGTGAGAACACCTAAACCAAAGTAAACCAAATCGAACTTTTGTTTCTCTTATGCAGCTAAACGTGGAGCCGGTGTACTCCATAATGCTGGGATCGGTCATCGGCATGGTGCTGGCGATGAGCATCAACGCATTATACCGGCATTACAACTCTCCAACTACTACTCACAGCTAGAAAATATTGTGCAGAAAAAGTGCAGAAGGAATAACTAGTTTTAGCTAGTTTTATAGAGGTTTCTCAAGTTCTATTGCTGATTCAACAGTATAGTTATTGATCAAAACAGTGTAGTTCTTCTACTGCAGTTTTATTACCGGGTTTTTTCGGACCGCTTCAAAACCCTAATGGGATGGTTTTAGTTGTTACCTATTAGATTGATTCGTGTTGTAGAAGCAATCAGCTACAGATTTTGTGGTGTTGAGATACAGTAAAGACAGTAGGGTTTTCAAAATGCTCTTTCCTTCTGCTTTACCATTTCATTCAGTTACTTGTGTTTTAAGGCAACCAAAAATGGAGGAGGAAGCTTTACAAACAAGAAGAAGAAGAAGAAGAACCCTAATTAATGGAAGGGATGTTTACTTGTTCTGTAGAATAGAGGTGGAATTGTGCCTAGCTTTTCTTCACATGATCCATGAAGAGTCTATGCCTGTTGACGAACCGAAGCAAATTAGTTTAAGACAAATATTCTCACACAATGTAGCGAATTACACAGACGAAGAATGAACCTTGACCTGTCGTAGTCTAGATTCCACGTGATGATTCCGTTCAGTAGCAGCTCCGAACTGTACACGGCTGCCCCTGAAACCCGAGCATAACAGTGAATCAATGTGGGGAATCTTTTATTTTCTCAGTAAGAATGAAACAGTTTGCATAATAATGGAAGTATACCTCTTTCGAGGAAAGGAACACAGACTTGGTAATCTTCCTCACTAGATAGAACCAGAAGTTCTTGGGTGAGCTTTTCGTCCTTCATAGCGGATCTGCCAACTTTCTCAACCGGCTGACGACCAATTCAAACATACAGTCATCGGAAAGGCGGAACAAGGGAAACTAGAAAGCATCGATAGATCTGTAGTGGATATTAGAAGCTCTTGTACTGATGAAAATGAGGAATAGGATGGAAAGTACACGTACTTGTCCATGAACTGCTTTAACCAGATTAGATAAGATCTCTTTACTCGGCTTTGCATTTCGAGTGATCAAAACTTTTTGACCCTGTAAGATAATTAGAAATTCTTAAGCAAATGAACAGAGGAGAAAGTGCAGCTAACAAGGCAAATAATCTATTCAAAATGTTCACCTGGAGAAGTGGTCTCTGACGAGCATGAGCTAATGAAACTGCCATGTTGAACCCAATCTCCTTTTCCTTTTTGGCATCCCTCATTATGTATTTATGTTCATCAATGTAGTATTTGGCTCGACCCACATGCTCAAGCCACAAGGGTGTCACCACGGGTTTTCCAAAAGCAATGGCTTCCAACATATTCCTTGTGCGTACAAACCTATCGGTAACGAAGTGTGTGGCGTCCATAATAGAGGATGCCGTGTAAATTTTTAACCGGTCCACAATCTGTAATACAAAACATCAAAAAATGATTTCAAGTTACAAGATTCAGATAAGAACAGTCAAATAGAGCCAGAATATGAGCTCATGGAGTCTACTTTGTACCTTTTTCTGACGCTTAATAACACCTTCGTCCAGGTGATGGCTGAAAAGGACTCGAATATCTTCCAAATCCATCCTCTTTCTTGAACCTTTCACTTTAGCAATAGGTGCTGGTTCTGTGGTGCTTAAGCTATGAGTTCCCCTCTTTAGAGAAGTTGTAGCCAGGTTCTTTTTGGACAATCCGTTGGTCATACAAATGGGAGAAGCAGCAATTGAAGGAGTCACATATCCAACTGCTGAGGCAGAAATGGATGGTTGGATTATTGAGTCCTTCCTAGGCCTTAATAATCCACGAGGGTTTCCCATATGACTATCTGAATCATTGTGCTCCTTGGGTCGCTCAGAGATGCGCCGTTCCGACCTTGGTTTTCTAGGAAAACTTATATGGTTGATTGCAGCCATTAAGTTTAGCCGTAGACCATCTGATTCTCCAGATTTTCGAGAAGTCAGTTCTGATGATTTCCCTTCTACGTTTAAGGCTTCAGCAGGCTCTCCAGAAAATGTACCAGCTGGACTCTGTTCACAATCGGGATGTTCCCTTGTAGAGTCCTTGTCTTCATCTACATCAATGGGTACATTCTCAGCAGTTTTCAAGGAAGAAACTGCACAAGATTGTCTTGTACGACGAGCTTTCACTGGACGATCTGCAATTTCCTGCTGTTTCTTAACTGTCTGGCGTCTCCTCAAAGCAGGTCCATTACACATGTTCAAGCTATCGAGTTCCGACTCACTAGTCTTAGACGGAAAAAATTTCCTGGTTTGACTACCACGAGCCATTGACCTTTTGTCAGAGTCACGTTCCACTGTCTTTGTCGTCAATCTAGAATGTGCATCACACTCCAAGTTAACCTGCCCAGAATGTTTACAAGTCATCTTTCTAGTCTGGTTAGTTGGCACAGCATCGCTCCTCTTTATTTTCTTTGACTGCCTTTTGTCAGTTTCAGCATCGTGATTGTTATTGGAAGTACATTGCTTTGATGAAGCTCTCCTTTTGGCTTTTCTAAGTGGAGACTGTTGACAGAGTGTTTTTGCTTGGCATCATCACAATCAAAGTCAGGAATAGGATCTCCATTAAGTAACGCTTCCATGGCATCAGCAGCTAACTGTGTGTCTAATCCTACATCTGGAAAGTCTGAGGGTATCACGGTTTCATCTGGTTCTGCTGATTCATTCCTGTCAGCATGTTCATGAAATTCACCGAGAAGATCTTTTCTCGTATTCTTCAGAGTTCTACTTCTTTCAGTTTCAGTTACATTTGATTTCTGAACCACTAGTTTTGAATCAGAGTGTATTGTCATCTGATTATCAACTTCTGAACTCCGTTGATTGCCTCTGCATACATTCCGTGTTTTTGATCTCCCATTCGGGGGATTCGTAAGAGATCTGCAGGGTTCTTTGCCGGGGAATAAATTTTCTTTTCTCCGAAGGAAAAAATCTCCTCCTCCCTCATCCTCCCGTCTGTTATCCCAATCAAATATCCCATTTCCCCTACCAATGCCTCTGTCGATGGTTTTCTTGGCCAAACTCTGTGTCCCTCTTGCAGTTGATATAGAATCAGATCTTCTCCTGGCGATGTTTCCCAGATTAACATCAGTTTCAAATGAGGCTTTAGTCTCATCAATTAACCTTTCCACAAATGCAAGTGCATCAGCTTGTGATGCCTCACCAGGTTCCTGTGAGTCCACATAACTTAGCCCTGCCAAATCCTCCTCAGTAGTATGTGACTGAGTGACTTCTTTTGTTTCAGTGATGCTACCAGTACAACAGAGACCGCCGTCTTTAGTAGTGGAGACAACAGGAAACAGCATTCTAACTGTAGAAGAATTAACCTTGGACTTGATTCCATTATCCAGTTCATTCTCCTTGCCATTCTGTCCTCCTGTATCAGATTCACTAACTACTTCATCACGGCCACTTGTTTTTAAAATGCTATTCTCCGTAGCTAACTGCTCCGAAGAATAGCTATCGTTCTGCATTGAACAAGAACCGTTGCTAGAATGCTTTAGGGAATTTCTCCGAGTTGCTAAAGGAGAAGCTCGAAACGCTTCAGTACGAACTGAAACAAATCGCGGGACGGATGCTGCAAGGATAGAAAGATATTAGTAGGAACATGCAGTACCCAAAGAAAGACCCTTTCAATGATAATGCTAGCAACAAAAATGCAGAAACCATCTTTTGATCCATTATAAACATCTTCAAGATGCATCTACAATTAGCCAGCTTCATCTATTGGTGTAACAGAAGACCGACACATCCTTGTGAAGACTGAGATTTAATAGAATCACAATACTTCATTCAAAAGCAAACACATCAATTCAAATGTTGAGGAATATCAGTAGTAATGCAGTCAGTTTGCAGCTAGTTATTTAATTATATCCAAGTGTATCTCGAGGAAAGTGAACCTCATCACATGAGCAGAGATACTGTTACAACTCTGAACCGAAACTCAACAATCTCAAGCTTCAGAAACACTCACCTGAGCTAGGCTGCTGGTGGGACAAATCAGTTGATTGATCCACAACCTGCGTCTCTTCACAATCATCCAAAGGATAGCACTGAACCTTATCTCCTCTCCCAGACTCATCATCACAGAGTTCATCATCATCACCCAAAACTTCAGTTGTGTCACTTGCTTCACCATCACAATCAACCGAGTCACGATCACTCAACTCGTCAGCCACCTGGGTATCTGTACTCTCCAGGACGTCCAGCTCATCTACCACTTGTGTTTCATCCCCATAGTACATGATTTGGGTCTCCAAATCATCTTGAACTGGCACGGTATCATCGTACAGAACCTTGTTTGTATCCATATAGACATCAGCTCCATAGCCATCTGTCTCACCTAACAATCATTTTCCACCACAAGCAAAATCAAAGACCTCAAATTTAACAGAACATATCCCACATAGCACTTATAACGACTAAATCCTAATCAACACAACAGCAATGGAAAAGCCACAAATTCCTAAACAAGTCACAACGACATTGACTGTATATAAAGAAGGTTGGTCCTGCATAAACCATACTATCAAGACATGCCTTCCCCTTCCTGTTCCATTTTCAATGTCCACACTTCTTTCTCTAGATCATACAACTCTCATTTCATCCCTAACGGAATCCTACAAACTAAAAGTGCATATCATGTAGCAAGAATGAATAGAAATGAGGCTTCAAAGATTCCAGAGGCAAACATCGAATACGAAACCCACTCTTCAATCAGACGAAATGTTCTAAGCTGTACCCTAACTTCACAGTACCAAAACTTCCACGAAAGAAATCGCAAACAACACAGTTAGCAGCGATTACCCGGCGAGTATAACGGAAAGCATTCCCTATTCAGAGGAATAGAATCCCCTGAAGGAGAATCGGGAGTTGAGCTATCTTCCAATGATCGAGCCGCACCGCCGCCGTCATCTCCGACGGAAACCATATTCTCTCGGTTTAGAATCCGAAAAAAACAAAATCATATATCGGCACTCCGATGTAACGGAGAAGAACGGCGTCGCCACGATTAAATCACTGATCAGAAGCTAGGTGGAGTGAGAAAGCAGACGATCGGCGGAAGTATAAGGTACTACGGGAGTGGAAGACGGCCGCCGTGGCACGTTTTTTTGGAGGGAAAATTGAGAGAGTGTTCCGGTTATAACTTACTGGACCTATTTGGCTATTTCAATTCGTTATTGGACATGGTTATAAAAATGATACCGAACCGGCCGGTTAAACCGGATCGTGACCGGTCAACCAACCGAAAACATTAGAATACATGCTCGGATTGAAGGATCATGGTTAGTTAATGAGTCGCTAATTGTTCGGTTAGGCTCGGCTTTTAATCAATTAACAAACCCGATTACCAAAAAATATCGGGAAAATAGCATTTTCGCATCCTCTACTTTGCCAACTTAACAAATAACACCCTATACTATAAATTGCTCGTTTTACCCCTCCTACTTCGGCCAATTTGTCATTTAGGTCATTTCGTTCCAACTATCGTCTTCTTAATATTAAATCTTAACACATTCGCCTTCCGACGGAGAGAGATATCGAAGATAAGAGACAAAGAGTTTATCAGGGAGATAAATTGGTGAGGTATTGCGAAGAGTATGATAAAATACGAAGGGTTTTAAAGTTATACGTTTTATTCAACAATTTCATCGTATCTTATTATATATATTTTATATTCTCAATTAAAAAATATTAGTATACATGGTTATTGGAGATAACATGGTGTATTGAATGTGCATCAATTAACGTCACGAAAACGAAAATTCGACCTAAACGGCAAAGTGGTCAGAGTAGAAGGGGTAAAAACGAGTAGTTTATAATATATGAGGCTATCTGTTAAGTTTTCAAAGCATATGGATCAAAATGCTACTTTCAAGTAATTAAAAGAAAGGATTCTAGTCGCAACCTCGCAATAGGATTCTTACTTCCAATTCCGACAGGGAATAGGAAACATGGTCCGCCGCCGGTAGGAATCTTACTTCCAAGTCCGACCGGGAATAGGAAACATGGTCCGCCGCCTCCGCCGCCAATCCTATATAAAGAATGCACAAACATGAACTATGAATGAACTACAAATCCTCGTACTAAAACGAATTTCAGAAAACAACCACCACCATGTACGGTTTTCAACGGAAGCGCAAATCCGTCGTCGCCGTCGCCGGCGTCGACGGCGACGGCGACGATGCCCAATCCTCCAAGAAGAAGCAAATCCCAAATTTAACAACCTTATCCAGCCTACCTGAAGAATTACTGCGAGAAATTCTCAGCCGATTGAATTTTATCGATCTAGCTCGCTCCAAGACGGTCAGCTCTCTCTGGGCCTCCGCCGCCGGTTCACTTTCTCCGATCAACTCTGTTCCCTGGCTACTAATTCCTCCCCAGAAAAACTTGTATCGAGAATCCCATCTCTCTTCTTCCCGCTTCTACAATCCAATCGACGGCCATATCCACGCGACGAAAACTCTCCCGGACGAAATTAGGTCAAGTTTCTGGATCGGATCTTCGTACGGAAACCTAATCGGCCTATCGGAAAACCTAATTCCGTTCATACTCAATCCTCTACTGGATCAAGAATCACTCTCCCGTTGTTCGGCGAACTCGTCGATTCGTGTAAAAAAATTGAAGAACACGTCACCGCCGCCGTTATCAGAGACAGAGTTGCTTACAAGGCGATCATCACCTCCGATCAAAACGCAGTCGTTTTGCTCCACGGACCCACCAATCTTCAGCTAGCGTTCTGCTCACTCGTCGGCATTGACCGATCCTGGACGCAGTTGACCAACCAAGGAAAATTTTACCACGACGTCTCGTCAATCCACGGCAAGATCTTGGCTCTAGGCGAATTCTACTCCGTCGACGTCTGGAATTCGGACGGGTCGAAGGTGACGAGGCTCAGCCCTAATTCGGGACTCGATTTAGCGATCGGGCGAGATTTGTGCGCGCCGAGGTTCTACTTCGTGGCTCCTCTGCTTATCGTGAGGATCGTCGGAGAGTACGTCGGAGAGGCAGGGAAGTGATAGAGATGGAAATGGAGATTGGTGAGGATTGTGGGTACAGGACAGTTGGGTTTGAGGTGTTCATGATGGATGGAGTGAAGAAGAAATGGGTGAAGAAGGAGGATTTGGGGGGAATAATAGAGCTGTGTTTCTCGGCGAGGGTCACTCTGTTTTGGTTCCGGCGACCGGCGTGATTGCGGCGGATTGCATATATTATAGCGATGATTATTGGGAAAAGATGGATGAGGATCAGAAGTACGGCGGACATGATATCGAAGTGTTTAACCTGAGAGATGGGAAGATTAAGAAGCTTGACGATGGGTTGTCGGAGATTGGGAGGAAGATTGAGCCGCCGGCGAGTTGGATCGTTCCGAGTCTCTGGTAGGGATTTTTTTATTATTTAAGAAAATGGTAGATTATATTAATCAACGACACTAATTCTTAAAAATCGGGTAGCCGTAACCGCATTTCATTTGGGTACAGGTTTTTCGGGTAGATGATTGGTTAACCGAATAAAAAAAATTATTTTGGGTTAGGACTTGTGACCGAAAAACATGACATTGAGTTTTTCAACTTAAAAGTAGTTATAAGTACTTAAGGGGCGTTTGGTTGATGGAATTGGGTTCGGAATTGGGCCCCAATTCCCAGCCCACTGGGAATTTGCCCAATTCTCAGTGGATCAAGAATTGAAATCCAATTCCATACCCTAATTCCATCAACCAAACCACCCCTAAGTAGACAATAATCAGTTTCCCTGCTCTTTGAATGCATAGTGCATTCACTGAATCACAAGGCATAATGTCAAACTGTGTAAATCTGGGTTTGGGAGAACTTTATAGTTTATTCTCCGAAAGTTGAAAACTATACTACACAAAATACATTATAATAGAATGGAAAAAAGTAATAGAGTGTGTCTGGGTAGATGCATTTGTATTTGGTAATTATTGAAATACCAAATTTTGATGTTTGGATGAAATGTGAATTTTTGTAATTGAATTTAAATAAAATACCATCTTCGAATTGGGCCCAGATTTTTTGTAATTTTAAATCCACAAAGTATAGCGTGAATTTCAACTCCAGCCCAACCCAAAATAATTTGGCGCATGCGCAAAACCCTACTCGATCACTCCATATAGCCGCCCTGTTCACACTTTCATCGTCGAACTCCACTCGCCATACCCAGCTCGGAGCAGCTCAAACTTTGGTGGCCTCATCAAGGTTCTCAAACTCCGTAAATCAATTTCGGTTCTGTTGATTATTGATCTATATTAGCGTGTATGTAATTTGTCCTTCTTCTCACAGCAGGTGGGCTCTCATGGAAGCTCCATATCGATGTTGGAACTGATGAATCTCTACCGCAAGCTGATTAGGTACTACTAGTACGGGAACTCATATTTCTTCCTCTAATCATCTGGCAACTCAGATTTCTTTCCCACTCCTTAAGATTAGGTACTATTCGTCATAACTTAACTCCCTTTTCTGTAATCATCTTTACTTGATTAAGCGCTGCTCGGTATTTAGGTCATCAGTTTCGATTTGGGTCTCTGTTAGTTAGTTGAAATATATGGGAAAACCCTTGCTTGGTTCCTTGTTAAGATTAGGTACTGTTCGTCACAACTTAACTCCCTTTTCTGTAATCATCTTTACTTAATTAAGCACTGCTCGGTATCTGGGTCATCAATTTCGATTTGGCTCTCTGTTAGTTAGTTGAAATATCTGGGAAAACCCTTGCTTGGTTCCTTGGTCTGTGATTCAGTTTACTGATCTTACTTCGAAACCATATTATCTTCCAAATGTTCTTGTGTAAAAGGTGGTAAGAATCAATATCAACTAGGGCATTTGGTCTAGTGGTATGATTCTCGCTTAGGGTGCGAGAGGTCCCGAGTTCAATTCTCGGAATGCCCCATTCTCTTTTTTGTAGTTGCCCTATTTTGCTAACGAACAAGCCAAGCCAAACCCACCTAGACTCAAGCTTGGCTTTTTTCGCAAACCAGCTCGTTTCAACTATATTAGTGGACAATTCGAGCGAAACCCATCTTGGCTCTGGCTCTGGCTCGAACTCGAGATTGACATGTTTATAAACAAATTCATTTGCAAACTAGCTCATCTCGACTCAAGCTACATATATCAATTAGTTGGAACAAGAGAGCAAATCTCGAGCAACTATATTCATTAACGATCATTTGCTCGAGCAACTCTATTCATTAACGAAAGATAACTAGAGACAAAAGGCTAAATAGGGAGACACAGAAAATGCTGCAAATTAATTAGGTTGATTATATTTGCAACTAAATCATAATCCTCATGCAGCAACATATAAAAAGACATTAGCCATCTGATCTACAGAGACAATAGTTCTTTACCAAGTCTAATTAAACCGATTTATAAACCCTCTACCCGAACCAAACCATAGGTCAGCTCAGCTCCTAACTCCATTCTGAAAGCTCTCCCTTAATCAAAATACTCCTCTTCCATGGCTGCTGCACATCTGACTCTGACTAAACAAGAGATTCAAACCTGAAAAAACTAAGTAAAATAGCGAGCTGGCAGTGCTGCAGAATCCAGTTCCCAGTACCCATTCAACTTACCATGCTCTTCCGTCAGTCGGAACTCAGGGATCCGGTGAGAGAACCGAAGCAGCTCCGACATGTCAACTGTTGTTGAAGATCGATGTTTTGCTGAAGCTCGGAAGACAGAGTTGTGCCCTTTCACACGCTCCAGATGCGAGACTTTGAAGTGCTGGTCGTTCTTCTCGAGGACTTCCACCACGTCGTAGTTGCAGGTCTTCAAGTCGGAAGGCTTCAGTGTGGGAGTCCAGTCTCGGTACATCGCCCAGACCTCGCCTGTTAGAGGCAATATGTTGTACTCCTTCTTTCTCTTGCCGACGGTTTCAGGTTCTGCATTTACCAGATGGGAGAAGGGGGCAGTATCGTAGTGATCGACTGTGCCTTCCACTTTGAATCTTCCGCAGCTGATGACCATATTCTTATCGGCCCACAGGGTCGTGCCATCGGGTAGATGGGAAGACTGAAGCCACTTCACCGAGATGGGTGATTCCTTGCCTTTAACAACTTTGGTGACCTGTGCATAGTACTTGGGCAAGCTCTCCTCGTCGTAGTAGAGTGCCCAAATCTGTCCTTTTTCGAACATATCTATGGACTTCTTGGCGTCGAAGTCGCAGAACTCCGGGTCTAGTACTTGTTCCGTTACAGGGTCGTCGGATTCAGCAGGGGTTTCCATCTCTTGGTCTGTTTCGGGATCATTGGATCCGGCATGAGTCCCGTTAGCTTCAGGTGGGGGACTATCATGGGTTGCTGCAACTTCAGGCTCCACTTCACAAGAAACCTGGGGGGAAGAATCATCAGTGTTAACATCACCACCATCCTGGCCTTCGGAATTTTTCGGGGCATCAATTTCTTCCATTTTCTCGGGCAAAGCAGATGGATCGAGCTCAAACGATCCTTCAGGTACACCATCTCGCTCTTTACCGGTCATGGTGAATGACGGCACCTGGTGTGAGAACCGAAGCAATTCTGTTGGCTTTATCTGGACTGGTTCGTTGCTGATTCGACAAAAGAGGCTTACGAAGCCCTTCAATTTCCCCAAGTACAGCACTGAGACACCTTCATTGTCACTGAAGTTGGACATTATTTCAACAAAATCATACTCAAGCTTAGATTTCAACTCAGCAAAATCATCTTCATTGTCGCTGTTACTGTGATCTGTCTGAGATTTCCACTTGATATCCCAGTTCTTGAACAGAGCCCATATTTCTCCCTTTCTAGGAACTATCCTGTATGCACCAGAATGGTTCCCTTTCTCCCATTCAGCTTGGTGTGAAAACAGATTGAGCTCATCAACATCTATAGAATCCCCAAGCTTGAACTTACCACAAGAGACCGGTAAACCAGCAGACACCCATTCCTCTTCATCGCCAGTATTCGGATCTGCTTCCAGCCAAGTTATCTTGAACTTCAAACCACGAGGAGATACTCTCTTGATTCGAGCATAATACCTGGGCATGCCGTTGAAATTATCATAAATGGCCCAAATCTTTCCGACTTTAAATAAGTTCAAGTCACGTTTCTTCTCAAAGTCGTTGAATTCGGGATCAGGACACTCATAAGGCACTGTAGTAAATTCCTGGTCAGCATCAGAATCAGAATGCACCTCAGAGCTCTTCATACGGCTATTTTCATCAATCTTCTCTTTCTTCTTCACATTCTGGGTTTCCTTGTCTTCATTCATCGAGTCATCTGTATTCAACTTGTTCTTGTCTCTACGAACAGCACCCTCAGAAGACTGCATATCCTCTTTAGTAGACCCATTCCCCTTAGTTTTTTTCTGAGGGGTCTTTGATTCTTCATCGTCAATTCTATTTTCTTTGTAAGAAACCTGCTGTTTACTCCTAACAGACCGCCTTGGGGGCTCCTTATAACTTCCAGATTCACCATCCCCAGTCATCAGATGTTCTTCGTCACTGCCACTGCTTTCCGGATCTGGTTCTTTGTTCCGGCGTTTCTTTCCACTCAACTTTCCAGGACCAGCCACACCATCAGTAGGCTTCTTTTTAGGCTCCGCTTTGGAATGCCCTTTACTGGTATTTCCTTGTGATCCAACTTCTGCTTTGACAGAACCTTGAGGGACATCCTTCCGTTGTTGAAACACTGGCTGGGTGAAATTGTTTACAGTTGGCATCTCCTGTTCACTCTTTTCATATGCTATAAAAGATTTGTGACAGTTCTGACACACAACATACCGGTTAATGGTGTCCGTATAATACTGGTACCTTGACTGACAAAAGGGACATGCAGTCCAGAATTCCCGGCGGCTATTAACAAACCCTGATTGAGCTGCTTGCTGTTGTGGCTTGTGGTGTTGATAATTGAAGACATCAACACCTCCTCTAAAACCGTTCTGGGCACCAAACTTTGGCCCCTGTGCAGGTTTGCTCACTTTGCATTTCATGTCATGCATGGACCTTTGCCCTATATCCAAGAGAACCCTCTGTGCTTCTCCAATCAACTTAAAGGCTGCTTCTGCACCAGGGAACTTATTCTTGTCAGGATGAAGTAACAAAGCAAACTTCCTGTACTGCTTCTTGATAATGGCATCATCGGCTGTCTTCTCAATCTGAAGGATACCATACCAGTCCATCTCAGTTCCATTTATTTTCCTCTCAGCGACACAATGTACATCACAGATGACTAAAATATGATCAATCTTGTCCAATTCTTTATAGAGTTGTTGAGCCTTCATTGCCATTTTGCGTGCCCCTGTAAAATCTTTGTTCTGCAACTTAGCCTCGGCCAAACTTTTGGCCCTAATAGCCTCTTCTTTATTGCACTCCATTTGGGATTCCAATCACCAGTTAGAGACTTCAAGCTGAAGACTGTTTAAAGACTCATTCAGACTGCAAAATAAGATAGCAAGTTAACATCTATGATCCAGAGAACTCTTAACCTTGCATATTTTCACACAAATGGCCTTTGAGACACTATTAACAGACTAAGTGTTCAACCACATGTACTGAACCTGCGCTAAAAAACTAGGAAAACAAGAAAAACAGTGCCTAGGGCACTCAACATCAACCTAGAAGATGCAAAACCATACAATATCTCCACAAAACAAATGTACAAGATCACCTTTACTCAAGAAGTAAACACACATAGACGACTAATTAGTACTTACAGCTTCCCAAACAATATCTCCACAAAATACAAAGAAAGCACAGCCATAATAACAAGTCTTTGATCCTTTAAACCTCAACGAACCATAATCTAAGAACCAAAAAACAGGGTGAGAAATGGAAAAACGAACAGCCACTGAACACTACATCACACTTCTCATATCTAACAAAACTAACACCAAAAAAGAGTCACAGCCACAATTAACAAGCTTTCGATCCTTTAAACCTCAACGAACCATAATCTAAGAACCAAAAAACAGGGTGAGAAATGAAAAAACGAACAGCCACTGAACACTACCATCACATTTCTCATATCTCACAAAACTAACACCAAAAAAGAGTCACAGCCACAATTAACAAGCTTTCGATCCTTTAAACCTCAACGAACCATAATCTAAGAACCAAAAAACAGGGTGAGAAATGAAAAAACGAACAGCCACTGAACACTACCATCACATTTCTCATATCTCACAAAACTAACACCAAAAAAGAGTCACAGCCACAATTAACAAGCTTTCGATCCTTTAAACCTCAACGAACCATAATCTAAGAACCAAAAAACAGGGTGAGAAATGAAAAAACGAACAGCCACTGAACACTACCATCACATTTCTCATATCTCACAAAACTAACACCAAAAAAGAGTCACAGCCACAATTAACAAGCTTTCGATCCTTTAAACCTCAACGAACCATAATCTAAGAACCAAAAAACAGGGTGAGAAATGAAAAAACGAACAGCCACTGAACACTACCATCAATTTCTCATATCTCACAAAACTAACACCAAAAAAGAGTCACAGCCACAATTAACAAGCTTTTGATCCTTTGAACCTCAACGAAGCATAATCTAAGAGCTTAAACATGACACATAACCAAAAAAAAGGATGGGAAACGGAAAAAACAACAGCCACTGAACACCAACATCACACTTCTCATATCTCAGCAAACCTAAACCCCAAAAGAGTCCAGATACATGAACAGATGAAAGAAAAAAAGCCGACTGGAAATCAGGCAAAAAAAAAACTCACACATCTCACCTCCAAACCAACACAAAAACTGCAGGATAGACATATAACGCATGCAGATCGAGAAAAATACCTAGCAACGTGAAACAACGGAGCTCAAAGTGAAGCAGTGATCTCGATTCGTAGCAGCGAAGCAACTCAAATTTTCGGAGAAAACACGGAGTAACAACTTGGGGCTGCAGATGGTCGATACACAGAAACGAAGTGATGAAAAAATTACACTAAAGAACACGGAATTGAGAGATGAGGATGAGAGCTTACTTGCTTGTAGTAGAGGAGAAACAAAGGGGAGAGGAGTGAGGACTGTGAGAGAAACAAGATTTTCGTGCATTCAATCAGAAAGAACAACTGTAGTTGACCTAATCCGGTTTTTAACAATTGGGAGATGGCGCCCTTTTGGAAAATAGAGCGGAAGTGAGGGGCCAATTTTTTTTTGCTAATGAGTCCTTGTACTCTTCTATATTTCTGGAGGTTGGGGGGCGAATGTGGACGAATTAGGGGTGAAAATCGGTCGGTTTTGGTAAAAAAAAAGATTGAACTTTATGGGTTACTGATAATGAATTCGGTCGGAAATTAATGATTGTGGCCATGGTTGAGGCTGTGTTGTCGATAATTGGCGCGGAATTTTGCATTCCTTGTGGGTAGCGGAAATGAGTTTCGACCGTTGCTGGTAATTAGCAGTTGCTTTGGCGCGGAGTTTGTATGCGCATGATTGGACGTTGCCTTGGCGCAAAATTTTCAGAATATCTTTATTATTTTGAAAATTGAGTTTCGACCGTTGCTGGTAATTTGCATTCTTATGTGCATAGCGGATGTGTTACTGGTTTGGTAACTAACGTACTTTTCTCTTTTATATATGCATCGTTTACTAGAGTGTTTTAGTTTTATTTGGTTTAATTTATACACGCTATTTAGAAGAAAGAGCTCATGTTTGATTCAGGAATTGGAATGGAAGGACTCAAATGCAAAGTGGTCAGAGTAGAAGGAGTAAAAGAGCAATTTTACTGTAGTGGGCTATTTGTTAAGTTGGCAAAGTAAGAGGGGGACAAAGTGCTATTTTTCCAAAAACAATTATGGAAAAGTATTAATTAAAAATTAAACTTTCAATGCCTAGTCCAAACATTTGTAGCCTTTTCTCATTCGATCACGACACTTGTAGCCTATTCTCATTCGATCATGACACTTGTAGCCTCTTCTCATTCGATCATGACACTTGTAGCCTCTTCTCATTCGATCACAAGTGTCGTGATCGAATGAGAAGAGGCTACAAGTGTCGTGATCGAATGAGAAGAGGTTACAAGTATCGTATCAAATGAGAATAGGCTACAAGTGTCGTGATCGAATGAGAAGAGGCTACAAGTGTCGTGATCGAATGAGAAGAGACTACAAGTGTTTGGACTAGGCATTAAAGTTTGATTTTTAATTAATACTTTCCATAATTTTGTTTGGATGAATTACTTTTCCATATTTATTGTTGTTGGTACAAGAATCAGGTCATACTCGTGACCGAATGAGAAGAGGTTACAAGTGTTCGTGATCGAATGAGAAGAGGCTACAAGTGTCGTAATCGAATGAGAAGAGGTTACAAGTGTTTGGACTAGGTATTAAAAGTTTGATTTCTTAATTAATACTTTTCCATAATTTTGTTTTGGACTAATTACTTTTCCATATTTATTGTTGGTACAGAATCAGGTCATACTCGTGACCGAATGAGAAGAGGCTACAAGTGTCATGATCGAATGAGAAGAGGCTACAAGTTTCGTGATCGAATGAGAAGAGGCTACAATTGTTTGGAATTGGCCTTAAAGTTTAAATTTTAATTAATACTTTTCCATAATTTTATTTTGGATGAATTACTTTTCCATATTTATTGTTGTTGGTACAATAATCAGGCCATACTCGTGATCGAATGAGAAGAGGCTACAAGTTTAGGTCTAGGACCTTGAAAGTTTAATTTTTAATTAATACTTTTCCATAATTTGTTCTCGATGAATTAATTTTCCATATTTATTGTTGTTGGTACAAGAATCAGTCACAGCCAAATCAGTTAATTTGTGTTTGATGATCTTGAGACTAGCTCGTCAAAATCGAAAGGCAATGAGAAAGAGAATGACTCGCGGTCTTTGAAATTCACTGTTCGAGGTTACTTTGGCCAACAAAACCAATCAAATGACTGTGGTTAGAGGGGGCATGTTCGAAAATGTATGAATATAGAGGTTGTTTATGTTAGGGATTTGGGAGGAGGTGATTTTAAATAATTTGAAATTTGGAATAGCACGAAAATTGGGCAGGGCCAGATCTAGGATGGACAAAGACACCATACCATTTCATATGTATTGGGCTCAATCTAAAAAATCACTGGCCAGTCTACTTACACATACAAAAATATACATAGTTTCGTAGCTCTAGACCCGGAAGTGGGGTGGGCCACGGCCTAGGGAACCCCACCCTCAGATCCGCCCCTGTAATTGGGGTGTCATTGTCATTTGAAAGAATAGATAGTTTGGTTGAGGAATTTGAGGCATTATTGAGGTAAGAATTTCAGAAAATAAGAAATTAAAAATTATAGTCATATTACTAATTACCAAAATATTCTTCATTTATCATGGGTCAATTGTGAATAGCTTAATTAGTTGAGGGCAACTCAGTAAAATTACCTCAAATCTCTCTCAAACTCTCCAAATCCCTGTTTTTTGTGGTGATTTTAAAATGACTCTCGAATCTCTCTAGGCCCACCTAAGAGATTTGAAATCTCTCCCAATCTTCATACAGTTTTTACATCCCAAACAAGTGCTTTAAGTTAAATCTCTAAGACTAAAATTTGGGCCCCAAATTACCGAAAATTCTCACTTCGATTATCTAACACAAACAACCCAATAATATTTTTTACTAATAATTTTTCCATATGTGGTCCAAATTCAAAATCTCCAATCATCTCTCACCTGTTTTTAATTTGGCAAATAGACCTTCAAAGTTTAATTTTGTGTTAATACATCTTTTTACCCATCAAAGTTAATAAAGGTACTCCTATACTATTTTTCTACCGAATTAAGTCTCTCTACTTTAACACTTTTATCAAATGTGTTCTTCTGTTAGTTTTTCCGTCCTAACTCCATTAAGTATGCTAACCGTACATGCCAACTCAGCGTTTTCCAGAAAATTTTTAATTTTTAATTTTTAATTTTTTTAAATTAATTCTAAGTTTAAAATTGCAGTCATCAAATAATTTGGCTACATGGATGAAAACGCTGAGCTAACATGTACAATCAGCATACTTAGCGAAGTTTGGATGAAAAAACTAACGAAAGGGCACATTTAATAAAAGTGTTAAAGTAAAGGAGCTTAATTTGGTTGAAAAATATTAGAGGGTACATTTGTTAACTTTGCATAGTAGAGGGATCAAAAGGTGCATTAATTCTTTAATTTTTAATTAATACTTTTCTATATTTATTATTATTGTTACAAACCATTTTTTGGCAACTAGTAATGCCGATTTCTAGAAACCTATCTATAGGGTCAAAATCGGACGTTCAACCCCTATGATTTCTCATCTTTTCTTTGCTAATGACTCTTTCCTTCTTGAAATCAATGAAACGACAATTCGATGTGTTCAAGAAATCTTTCAGTCCTATCATGCTCTTTCAGGACAAAATATTAATCTCTCCAAGTCAGCGGCCCTCTTCAGTAATAACCTCCCTCAGACACTGACCTCTCATTACGCCTCTCTGCTTGGAGTTGGGTCGCTCGGAGTTCAAGATAAATATTTAGGACTTCCTTCTTTGGTTCCAAGATCCAAAATGGACATGTTTCGATTTGTTGAAGATAAACTCTTGGAGAAGCTTGCTGGATGGAAAAAATCTTGTCTCTCACCTGCTGGAAAGAAAATCCTGATTAAAATCGTGGCAAGTGCACTTTCAATCTATGTGATGTCTTGCTTCCGTCTTCCCACCTTGATTTGCAAGAAGCTTAATTCTCATCTTGCTTGCTTTTGGTGGAATGGTCAAAATCCCTCCCACCCCATTCATTGGCTAAAATGGACCGATTTATGTCAAAGTAAAATGGCGGGAGGACTCGGGTTTCGATCTTTTGACTCATTTAACCAGACTCTTTTGCCTAAACAATGTTGGCACTTCACCAACCCCGATTCTCTTGCGGCAAGAATCCTTATAGGAAAATATTTTTCGCGGTCTTCCTTTCTCAAAGCAAATTTGGGTAGCCGTCCCTCCTGGCTCTGTCGAAGCATCCTTCACGGTAGAGAACTCTTCCTTAAAGAAATTAGGTGGCAAGTTGGAAACGACTCTTCCTTTCATCTGCATGATGACCCCTGGATCGCGCACCCATCCCCTTCGCCTCCCACTGTCATTCCAACTGCTATTAGGCCCCTTCCAGGTTTTCACTCTTTTCGTAATGGATCCACCTGAATCACTAACCGCCTTGCCGAAGTTTTCACACCAAACTCAGTTTCTCGAATCATTCAAATCCCTCTACCGTCTACAAATACTCCTGATAAAATTATCTGGCACGACTAACAAAGCGTTCTCAGTCAAATCCACGTATCACCTCGCCTGCCAAGAGCATTTTTCCTTGATTACCCGAAACACGCAGTTGGGACCTTATATCCACGATCATTCTTTCTGGAAGTCTATGTGGACCCTCCCGGCCCCCCCAAAAATTCATACCTTTTTATGGAGGTTGTTCAAGTCGGCCATTCCACTCGGTTCTTTTCTTTCCAGAAGAGTCCAGTCTCATGACCCGTGTTGCCCTGTCTTCCTTGACGCATTCGAAACCCCGGAACACCTCTTTTGCAATGCAAGCTTATTCAGTTGTGTCTTCAGCATGATGTCACTCCTTCTGCCCTCCGTGACTATCCTTAAACATCTCTCTGTCTTGGCGTTTTCTCTCTCGATTGGGTCAGGATCTGCTTGTGTCAGTCACCTTCTTTTGGTGAAGAGTGTGAAAAGTCCGCAATGACGTTGTCTTCTCTAAGTACCTCCATTCTACTCCAGCTATTCTCATAACCTTTGTCTCCCAAA
Source organism: Linum lewisii (assembly GCA_034768395.1). Taxonomy (NCBI): domain Eukaryota; kingdom Viridiplantae; phylum Streptophyta; class Magnoliopsida; order Malpighiales; family Linaceae; genus Linum; species Linum lewisii. The sequence goes on from CM068299.1 coordinate 1,277,851, forward strand.
CATAGGAATTTCAAAACGACATTGAATCTAGTCCTCCACCTCTCCCCTCTGCTTCCTACAGGCCCTCCGTGACCCTCAGAAAATGGTCTGCACCCTCTCCCAGTTGGATCAAAATCAATGTCGATGCTAGTACATGACCCAGTTCATTGGGTGGTGCGACAGGTCTCGTGGCAAAGAATGTTGAAGGACATGTGTTAGAGGCAAAAGCAAGAGTTTTCCAATGCCAAACCAATGTGGCTTCTTTGGAGCTTCTTGGCTTTCGTGAGGCAGTCATTTGGGCTCATGCAAATAACCTTGTGTGTGTCATCTTTGAAGGAGATTCTCTTTAAGTTGTTTCACATCTCTGTAACAAGAATCCCCTCCATTCCTCGTGTGGTGCCATCTTCGAAGAAGTTCTCTCCAATTACTCCGCTTTTCCTCGTTACTCTTTCTATTATGTTCCCCGCATGTGTAATTGAGCTGCTGACTTGTGGCTAAAAAAACTCTTTCTTTGTACCCTTTGCATGGTTTAGTGAATTTCTCCCACTGACTTTTATCGTTGAACCTTCTTTCTTAATTACATTGATCTTTCTTTGGGGGAAAAAACCTCTCTATAGTCCATCTCTTAATCAATTGGTTGACATAGTATTCAATTTTTTTTATAATCGACAATTCTTATATTAGAATACCGTGATAATACAATAAATTTACACATACATGAAATTACACATCAACTAACGATACTACACCCACCAAAATCTCAAGAAACATTTGCAAACAACAACGTAATTCCATGTTACTGAGACAAATACAGACACTTTCACAAATTTATAAATCGAGCTCAACCTCTTTCATCTATACGACACAAATAAATTAAAAGAAATTAAAGTAAAAAACTTTAACAACCGACAAATGTATATAAGAAAAAAGACATTAGTTAAAGTCGGCACAGTTCTGATTGTTTTCTCTCTATAATCTTTTGACGAACAACAAGGGTTCAAGGAGGGGATTTAGAGCTAGGATCGTCGGTTCATTAGCAGATCGAAAGGGAAGGATAAGGGATTTATCTAGGTCGATAGTTCGGGTGCTGTTTCAGGTAAATCCTTCTCGTTCAAGCGGACTCGGCTTCGCCAATTAGGGTTCTGCGATTGGGGGGGGGGGGTTTGGTGTTCTTCTCTAATCAGATCAGTTCTGATGATCGTGGTTGTTGGGATTCTTGTGTAGGAAGGTTGTGGTGCAGTGCTCGAGGTTGGAAGCTATCTCTTCCAGCCCGAAATCAAGAATTGGCCAAAGAAATTGTGAGGGGGTTTTCACTGAAATGTCATTTTAACTGTTATGATCCATACCCACACTACAAAAAACTGTACATTTAACAGCGGCAAAAAAGGCGTTTAACAGCGGCAAAAAGTGGCCGCGGTTAAATCATAAAATTTAACAGCGGCCATAGGCCGCTGTTAAATTAGTCCGCTGATTAAAGTAATAGCCGGAGCTCCGACGATTGAGCCGGAACTCCGGCGATAGTCTAGAGACCAGAGGAACTCCGAAACGCGGTGATTGAGCCGGAGCTCCTCCTCCTTCCGTCGCTGCTTCTTCTTCCTCCTCCCTCCGTCACTGCTTCTTCTTCCTCTTCCTTCTTTTCCTTGCTTCTTTTTCCTCTTCCTTCTGTTCGTTGCTTCTTCTTCCTCTTACTTCTTTTCCTTGCTTCTTCTTCCTCTTCCTTCTGTTCTTTGCTTCTTCTTCCTCTTCCTTCTGCAAAACAACCATGGAAAACGAAATAAGCCAATATCCATAGATCTAATCGGAAAACGGAAATAAAATCGAGAGAGAAGAAAGGATTGAATTACCTGGGAAGATTGTGGCCATAGATCTAATTGAGAGAGATGGCGGCAGTGGAGAGAAGAAGAAAAGGGCGGGGTTCCGGAAGAAGAGAAGAAGAAGAAGAAGTGGTGGCGGCTGGCAAAGCTCCGGCGATGGCGGAGTTGAGGATGAGGGAAGAAGAAGAAGACCATTAGGGTTTTTTGCAAAGAAGAAATCAGGACCGTTGAGATTAAATCAACGGTCCAAATTAAATTGGGAGCTATCCGCGTCCATCTGTTTCAACCAATCAGGGACGTGTAATTTAACAGCGGCCACTTAGCCGCTGTTAAACTCTCTAATTTAACAGCGGCTAAGTGGCCGCTGTTAAATTTTCCGTGTTTTTTAATTTAACAGCGGCCAAATTCTGGCCGCTGTTAAGCTTCTGCTGTTAAATTGACATTTTATTGTAGTGCCAGTTGTTATTGCTCATTGTTATGTTATTGTTGAATTACATTGTGTTATGTAATTCTAGCTTAGGTTATTAGACTACCTTGATTGATATCGATCGGGATTACGTGCATGATTAGACTGATCTCACAGGTTGGATTAGGTGCAAGTGCAGGTGATCCATTTATGGTTCGCGCAATCCCTAGGAAATGAAAGGGCTAAAGGGGGTCTTAATGACAAATCACAGGGTCTATATGACATCGAGACAGTCAATAGACCTTACAGGCTTTAACAGATTCTGTATGGATCGGGATTGCTCGGGCTACCAACTTTTCTGACTTACATGTGATCTCTCATTGATCTGACAACTTTCTAGTTATTGCTTTTACCGCACTTGAGATTACAGTTTTGTTGGTTCACTCAGTGTGTGTCACTGGCCCCTCTTTCTTTGGTTTCTTTTTCCAGTTCATTTTGGGGTATGGCGAGCAGGTCACCATGTCGCCTAAGAGAGCTACGAGAGGAGCTGTTGTTCTGCATGTCGATGAGTCGGTCCATGCTATGTACATCTAGGACGATCAGACCCACCTTTGACTTATTTGGTTTTGACCGAGATTTCAGGGATTCTTATGGTTTATTTGTTTATGGATTGCATTGGATATTTTCTCTTTTTTCATTGGTTGTTGGTTGTATTTGATTATTATTTCTGGTTGAGCCGGTTTGGCCTTATTCATTTATCTCATTGTTCCTTATTCATTTATAACATAAATGTGTATGTCATTCTGCTTGGAGTCTGTGACACCCGAGTTAACATTTGCACGGGTTAAACCAGTGGTTTAACTTGGTATTCTAGGGTACGGTGTTACATACACTACATCACATCCTGAACCGAACGGTGAAAACCGGTTCAACGTCTTCAAGATAAACTAATTTATTATCAAATTAAATTCGGTTACCGTCATGGTTTGACCAAATTGAATTCGGCCTAGGTCACAATCATTAATTTTCAGCCGAATTTAATTTTGCTGACCAATTAAATTCGATTAGATTTTACCTAAACAGATCGATTTCCATCCTACTCTCATCCACCTTTCCCCAAACGTCTACCGTTACGGTCATGATTTGACCGAATTCAATTCAACCTCAGCCACGACCACAATCATTAAATTTTTACCAAATTCATTATCAATGACCCGTCAGATTCAATTCGGGTTGACCAAAACCGTTCGATTTCCACCCCTAGTCTCATCCACCTTTTCCCTAGGGCTGTATATGAGCCGAGCCGAGCCGAGCTTTAGCCTAGCTCGGGCTCGGGCTCGCCTTAATTTTTCCTGGCTCGGGCTCGGGCTCGGGCTCGTGATGAGCTCGGATGGGCTAGCTCGGGCTCGGCTCGTATACAGATTGTCTGGGCTCGGGCTCGTCTCGAGCTTGGCTCGGGATTTGGCTCATTTATAATGCTAAACGAGCCAGATTTGGCTCGTTTATAATGCTAAACGAGCCAAATCCTAGTTAGACTCGTTTACCATCGTAAACGAGCCAAAGTCAGGATAAAAAAACATCGAAAATATAAGAAATTAAACATTCTACAAAAATACGATATAGGTGCTACAAAATATCGTGAATATAAAAAATCACAAAATCCAAGCCATATGAACGTTTTCAACGTGCATCTCAAGAAACAAATTAGCAACCATCAAAAAGAAAAAGACGCCAAAGAGAAGAAGAAGAATGATGTACCGTCGGTCGTGGGCTCGTGACTCACGGAGTGGGGATTAGAGTAATTCTAGGGTATATTAACCATTAGGGTAATTAGTAATTATCGTATTACTTCTTTTAGGGTATCAGTATATTATACTCTTAGGGTTTATTATTTCATTACCATTTCGGTATTAGGATTATACGAGTTACAATCGAGCCAGCTCGCGAGCTTGGCTTAACGAGCTAACGAAACGAGTTGGCTCACGAGCCTGCCGAGCCGACCAACGTACTGGCTCGAGCTCGGCTCATTTAGGTGACGAGCCTGTTCATGAGCTAGCTCGCTTACGACGAGCCGATCTCACGAACGAGCTTTTTTTGGAAAAAAACGAGGCCCGAGTCCGAGCGGCTCGCGAGCAGCTCGGCTCGTATGCAGCCCTATTCCCAAACCTCCACAAATATAGAGGAATACAAGGACCTACTAGCAATTATGAAAAAATATTGTTCAAAATTTTTGCCCCTTACTTTCGCTCTATTTTCCAAAAGGGCGCCACCGCCCAAATGTTAAAAATCGAATTAGGTCAACTACAGTTGTTCTTCAGATTGAATGCGCGAAAATCTTGTTCCCTCCTCACAGTCCTCAGTCCTCTCCTTCGTTTCTCCTCTGTTACAAGCAAGTAAGCTCTCATCTTCATCTCTCAATCTAACCTTTGGAAAATTCCTCGTTCCTTGATGTATTTTTTCATCACTTAGTTTCTGTGTATCGTGTAATCTCGACCATCTTCAGCCGTAGTCGTTTCTCCGAATTAAAGTTGCTTCGTCGCTACGAATAGTATCACTGCTTCACTTGAGCTCTGTTGGTTCACGTAGCTAAGCATTTTCTCGATCTGCATGCGTTATATGTTTGTCTGGAGTTGAGATGTGTGAGTTTGTTTTTGCGTGATTTCAAGTTGGAATTTTCTTTCATCTGTTTATGTAACTGGACTCTATTGGGTTTTAGGTTTGCTGAGATATGAGAAGTGTGATGGTAGTGTTCAGTGGCTGTACGTTTTTCCATTTCTCACCCTGGTTTTTGGTTCTTAGATTATGATTCGTTGAGGTTTAAAGGATCAAAGGCTTGTTATGATGGCTGTGCTTTCTTTGTATTTTGTGGAGATATTGATTGGCAAGCTGTTAGTAGTGAATGAGTTGTCTATGTGTGTTTACTTCTTGAGTGAAGGTGTTCTTGTACATTTGTAATACCCTTTCTACAAAGGGCGTGCTTATACGGTTTTGCATCTTTGAGGTTGATGTTGAGTGCCAAGGCATCGTTTTTCTTGTTCTTCTAGGGTTTTTATGCAGGGTCAGTGCATGTAGTTGAACACTTAGCCTGTTAATAGTGTCTCAGAGGCAGTATTTGTGTGAAAATATGCAGGGTTAAGTCAATGTGAGGGCTGGTAAGAATTCTCTGGATCATAGATATTAACTTGTTATCTTGTGTTGCAGCCAGAATGAGGCTTTAAACAGCCTTCAGCTTTGTGTCTCTAACTGGTGATTGGAATCGTAAATGGAGTGCAATAAAGAAGAGGCTGTTAGGGCCAAAAGTTTGGCCGAGGCTAAGTTGCAAAACAAAGATTTTTCAGGGGCTCGCAAAATGGCAATCAAGGCTCAACAACTCTATAAAGAATTGGACAAGATTGATCATATTTTAGTTATCTGTGAGGTGCATTATGTCGCTGAGAGGAAAATACGTGGAACTGAAATGGATTGGTATGGTATCCTTCAAATTGAGAAGACAGCCGACGATGCCATTATCAAGAAGCAGTACAGGAAGTTTGCTCTCCTACTTCATCCTGACAAGAATAACTTCCCTGGTGCAGAAGCAGCCTTTAAGTTGATTGGAGAAGCACAAAGAGTACTCTTAGATAAAGGGAAAAGGTCCTTGCATGACATGAAATGCAAATCTTCAGTGAGCAAACCTGCACAGGGGCCAAGCTACAACTCAAATTTTGGTGCCCAGAACGGTTTTAGAGGAAGTGTTGATGGCTTCAATTATCAACACCACAGGCCACAACAGCAAGCAACTCAATCAGGGTTTGTTAATAGCCGCCCGACTTTCTGGACTGCATGTCCCTTTTGTCAGTCAAGGTACCAGTATTATACGGACATCATTAATAGGGCTGTTGTTTGTCAGAACTGTCGCAAAACTTTTATGGCATATGAAAAGAGTGCACAGGGGATACCAACGGTAAAAAATTTCACCAAGCCAGTGTTTCAACAACGGAAGGATGTCCCTCAAGGTTCTGTTAAAGCAGAAGTTGGATCACAAGGAAATACCAGTAAAGGGCATTCCAAAGCGGAGCCTCAAAAGAAGCCTACTGATGGTGTGGCTGGTCCTGGAAAGTCTAGTGGAAAGAAACGCCGGAACAAAGAATCAGATTTCATCGTAAGCTCAGATTCGGAAAGCAGTAGCAGTGACGAAGAACCTCCAATCACTGGGAATGGTGAATCTGGAAGTTCTAAGGAGCCCACAAGGAGGTCTGTCAGGAGTAAACAACAGGTTTCTTACAAAGAAAATAGAAGTGATGATGAAGAATCGAAGACCCCTCAGAAAAAAGCTAAGGGGAACGGGTCTACTGAAGAGGATATGCAGTCTTCTGGGGGCGGTGCTGTTCCCGGAGACGGGAACAAGTTGAATACAGATGACTCGATGAATGAAGACAAGGAAACCCCGAATGTGAAGAAGAAAGATAAGATTGATGAAAATGACAGTATGAGGAGCTCTGAGGTGCATTCTGATTCTGATTCTGATTCTGATGCTCCTCATGAATGTCCTGATTCTGAATTCAACGACTTTGAGAAGAAACGTGACGTGAATTTATTTAAAGTCGGAAAGATTTGGGCCATTTATGATGATTTCAACAGCATGCCCAGGTTTTATGCTCGAATTCAGAGAGTATCTCCTTGTGGAGTATCTCCTTGTGGCTTGAAGTTCAAGATAACTTGGCTGGAAGCAGAAACGAGTACTGCTGATGAAGAGGAATGGGTGTCTGCTGGTTTACCGGTTTCTTGTGGTAAGTTCAAGCTTGGGAATTCTAAAAATGTTGATAAACTCAGTCAGTTTTCACACCAAGTTGAATGGGAGAAAGGGAACCATTCCAGTGCATACAGGATAGTTCCTAGAAAGGGAGAAATATGGGCTCTGTTCAAGAACTGGGATATCAAGTGGAAATCTCAGACAGATCACAGTAACAGCGACAATGAAGATGATTTTGCTGAATTGAAATCTAAGCTTGAGTATGATTTTGTTGAAATCATGTCCAACTTCAGTGACAATGAAGGTGTCTCAGTGCTGTACTTGGGGAAATTGAAGGGCTTCGTAAGCCTCTTTTGTCGAATCAGCAACAAACCGCTCCAGATAAAGCCAACTGAATTGCTTCGGTTCTCACACCAGGTGCCATCATTCACCATGACCGGTAAAGAGCGAGACGGTGTTCCTGAAGGATCCTTTGAGCTCGATCCAGCTGCTTTGCCCGAGAAAATGGAAGAAATCGATGCCCCGAAAAATTCCGAAGGCCAGGATGGTGGTGGTGATGTTAACCCTGATGATTCTTCCCCCCAGGTTTCTTGTGAAGTGGTGCCTGAAGTTGCAACCACCCATGATAGTCCCCCACCTGAAGCTAACGGGACTCATGCCGGATCCAACGATCCCGAAACAGACCAAGCTATGGAAACCCCTTCTGAATCTGACGACTCTGGAACAGAACAACTACTGGACCCAGAGTTCTTTGACTTTGATGCCAAGAAGTCCATAGAGATGTTTGAGAAAGGTCAGATTTGGTCACTCTACTGTGAGGAGGATAGCCTGCCTAAGTACTATGCACAGGTAACCAAAGTTGTTAAAGGCGAAGAATCACCCAAGATCTTTGTGAAGTGGCTTAAGTCGTCTCATTTACCCGATGTCACTACCCAGTGGGCCGATAAGAGTATGGTCATCAGCTGCGGAAGATTCAAAGTGAAAGGCGAAGGCGATGACTACGATACTGCCCCCTTCTCGCATCTGGTAAATGCAGAACCCGAAATCACCGGCAGGAGAAAGATAGAGTACAACATATTGCCTCTAAAAGGTGAGGTCTGGGCGATGTACCGTGACTGGACTCCAGCATTGAAGCCTTCCGACTTGAAGACCTGCGACTACGACGTGGTGGAAGTCCTCGAGAAGAACGATCAGCACATAAAAGTCTTGCATCTGGTGCGTGTGAAAGAGCACAACTCGGTTTTCCGTGCTTCAGCAAAGCATGGTCTTCAACAGTTCACATGTCGGAGCTGCTTCGGTTCTCTCACCAGATCCCTGCGTTCCGACTGACGGAAGAGCATGGAAGCTTGAATGGGTACTGGGAACTGGATTCTGCAGCATTGCCAGCTCGCTATTTTGCTTAGGTTTTTCGGGTTTGAATCTCTTGTTTAGTCAGAGTCAGAGGTGCAGCCATGGAAGGAGTATTTTAAGGGACAGCTTTCAGAATGGAGTTGGGAGCTGAGCTGACCTATGGTTTGGTTTGGTTTGGTTAGAGGGTTTATAAATCGGTTTTATTAGACTGGGTAAAGAACTATTGTCTCTGTAGATGGCTAATGTTTTTCTTATTTTGCTGCAAATAGCCAAATATAATCGCCCTTTTAATTTATTTGCAGTATCTTTGCTGTCTGCTTGTATTGGTATGGTACGATTCGCTAGGGTCGTTAATGAACAGAGTTGCCGATGTTTGGCTTAAAAAGTTTGCATTCATAGCTTGATTCGAGATGAGTTGGTTCGCGAATAGCAGAATAGGCTTGTTTATAAGTAAGTTAATCTTGATCTTGAGCCAATGTGAGTTTGGCTCGGCTCGGCTATCAACAAAATATCTAGGCGAGTTTGGCTCGGTTTGTCTGTCTGCAAAACAGTGGAATCACAAAAATATGAAAAGAACGGGGCATTCCGAGAATTGAACTCGGGACCTCTCGCACCCTAAGCGAGAATCATACCACTAGACCAAATGCCCTTGGTAATGGGTAAATGGTTAATCATTCATTCATCGTCATGTGAGTTGTCAAAACCATTAGAACATTCTAGACTAAAATTTGTAGCCTAATGTTGAACTGGGGGCAATTTCGTCATATAATTATTTGAATTTGCTTAGAAGTCCCTCTACATTTTTCAAATTTTATATGAGGCCATCTACCTTTTCCAATTTGTGCAAGGACATTAAATAAGGGAAAAAATCAATTAGGGATGACACTTTTAACATTTATTATATTATTCATAATATTTTATGAGAGAATTTATTATATTATTCATATTTATTAATTTTCAAGCTAATTAGATATTGGAATATCAACATTAACTCATAACTCAAATCATCAAATCTTGAATTTATAAAGTTTGTTTAAAGTGTAAATATAGTAGAGTTTGTTATTTTCCTTCAAATTTAAATTCTGGACTAGATTTGTCAAAATTCTGGACTAGATTTGTCAAAATTCTAGACTAGATTTGTCAAAATTCTAGACTAGATTTGTCAAAATTCTAGAATAGATTCGTCAAATTTAGGAATAGATTTGTCAAAATCCTGGACTAGATTTGTCAAACTTTGGACTAGATATGTCAAATTCTGGACTAGATTTGTCAAATTGTGGACTAGATTTGTCAAAACTCTAGACTAGATTCGTCAAATTCAAATTATGGACTAAATTTGTCAAAATTTTAGACTAGATTTGTCTAAATTCTAGACTAAATTTGTCAAATTCTGGACTAGATTTGTAAAAATTCTGGACTAGATTTGTCAAATTGTGGACTAGATTTGTCAAAATTCTAGACTAGATTCGTCAAATTTAGGACTAGATTTGTCAAATTATGGACTAAATTTGTCAAAATTTTAGACTAGATTTGTCAAAATTATGGACTAGATTTGTCAAAATCCTGGACTAGATTTGTCAAACTTTGGATTAGATATGTCAAATTATAGACTAGATTTGTCAAAATTCTAGATTAGATATGTCAAATTCTGAACTAGATTTGTTAAATTTTTTTAGTAAATTTGACAAATATTGGACTAGATTTGGCAAGAGCCCCACCACAATCGTAGTAAGATCAACGAAAGATCACAATCACAACAGTGGGCGTCCACGCGGGGACCCAACACATGTCCCACAACAATGTGCGAGGCCACCGAGTGACCACACACATTCATCACCCCTCCCGCACGAGACTAACGAGTGGAGTTGTGCGACCACAAACCTTCTCATGTATACATCCACATACACAACCCATGACTCGTCACTAATCCTGTCTCCCCAATCAGTCTCGATCAAAGCAACCACACAAATACATACCCAAAACAATGATGCACTTCCACCAGAGCAACCAAAGCCACAAATGCGATTACATGACCGTCCATAACACCACCTTCCTAACTCTTACATATCTTCCAGGTCTGTTGCCGATAGTACTCACACTCTAAATAGATCTCAATAGTAATTTGATGTCACAACATTCAAATACACAGAACATCATAAACACAAAACAATTATAATTAATTGATCTTGAGTAATCCACCTGGCAATTTTGACCACTCATGTAAGCCCACGTGTAAATGTTCCAGTCGAAAAATTTGCATTTTCCATGTCAAAAATTGAACATTGAAAACAGTTTTTCGTCTGTGATGATTGGTATTCACTGAAATCAAACAATGTCTGACTGACCAGAAATCTTCAATTTTCTTTTATGTTCAATACATTTTTCTTTTTTACTTGGACAGAGTCTTGCGGAAGAGTTCCTTAGGAGCTGCCAAAAGAGATGAAATCAAAGCACAAAGTCAGAAAGAAACGAAACCCTAGCAATCTAATGATGTTATGATTCGTTAAGATTCATGTTGTTCTCAGTAATTGGTACCTGGCAACCCAGTGAACCTCTCGAACTGATCGTATGCCTGCCCGATGAACATCTCGTCCCCCGACACGATTGTGGCTCCGCACTCCTGAGCTTCTCGCAACATTCTCGTGATTTTTGGGGTGTAGACAGCGTCAAAGACCAGGGCGTAATGTCTCAATGCATGCTGTTACGGAAAAAAGGTTACATTAGAGAAAAAGCTTGGAGCATTTGATCATTAGTGTTTCACAAAGGGGAAGAAGAGGTTAAAAACCTTGGGTATGGGTGTTTCTTCGACTTTCGGCTGCATTCCGATTGATGTTGTGTTTGCAAGAATCATGCCGCTTTCTGGGTGGAAATTTTCCAGATCGGCTAGAGAGATGGCTTCTCCTCCGATTGTGTCAGCGAGCTCTTTTGCTCGATCTGAGGATAAAGGAGCAAGTGATTATCTTACAATTCAGTAACCAGTTAGATGAACCGGGAGTTCGAAAAAGGAAGAACACAATAGAAGAGGGCAATTGTCATCAATCATTATGAAAGGGGTAGGCAAGAACACAGACAAAGTAGGCAATAGTTAGGATGGATTCACTCTGGGTATTTGGAGTATGTATCCGGAACTTCATATCAGAATCTTGAAATTTTCGAAAAGGCAACTCGAACAAGTTGGGATGACTGGAAATGCAGCATTGGTCTTATACTAAAGTTTTAGATATGATTCAACAATCAAATCTAATTTTGTGAAGGGAACTTACCGTATGTACGATTGGCAATGACAACCTTTGCGCCCTTTTCTTTAGCGCCATAAGCAAGTGCCTTACCAGCACCTCCAGCGCCAATGACCACAAACAACTTACCGGCTAAGGGCGAACCAGATAGGCTGCTACCGTTTCGTGAAGCTGCGAAAGAACGAACGGCTATAGAACATTATAGAGGCTAAAACCGCTCAAACAAACAGGCCAAAATTAAAGAACCTCGAAGTCCATCCTCAATTGCAGAAATTGCACCAACATAGTCTGTATTGAAACCAAATAACTTCCCATCACTTTCTCTCCTTACAATGCAATTAACAGCTCCTATTGACTGTGAGAGTGGATCAAGAATGGATCAATTATTTCTGTGCATCACATATAGCAGTTATGAAGCTTTTATTACCGGTTCAAACAGAGAAATGCCAAACCTTTGCAACTGGATCAACTTCGTCGCAGCACTTCACAGCAGCCTCTTTGTGAGGAATCGTGCAACTGTAAACATATACAATAGTTTGTTGTTAATAAGTCATCTCATTTATCTGTTGCTTTTATATTACTTGTCACTTGAACAATAACTCAGGGTACAGAAGACATATACTAAAAAACCATCTCAGATAGACAAAGTAAACATTCATCACAAAAGGTTTAGAACAGAACCTGAATCCTGCAAAATCTGGGGATGAGTAAGTCTTGAGAAAACTTTCCAGATCATCGACTAATAAGTGCACATAAACCCCATTAAAACCAAGTGATCTGAATGCTTCATTGTACAGAACAGGTGATTTGCTGTGGCCAACTGGCTTCCCTATGATGCCGAACACCTTGGTATCAGCTTGGATTTGTCTGAAATTGTATAGATCCAGCAGGTCCTTGAGCAACGGCTGCCCAGGAGCTGAGACCACTCCAGACTCCAAGGTGCCGAAGGTGAGATAACCCCCAAATTTGGCACAAAGCACCCTTGAAATCAAACCTCTCTCTCCCATAACAAGTCCTATTATTGGAACCTGAAAATTTTAGTCAATGCTTCAAATACAAATTGATTAACATAAAGTTCTTGAAGAAGCCTAATCATAATGTATAAAAAGGCAAGACATCAGTTGAATTCCGAAAAGAACCACCAGAAAACCACATACGGGGCTTACTTGCGAATGAACCGTTATTCGAAACATCCGTGCAACGTCAGTAATATCCAAGGCCGTGGTAGCAATCTTCACTATATCAGCTCCAGTTGATTGTATTCTTGCCACCAAGTTACCAAGGTCATCAACGGATGGTGTATTTTCATAGTTGTGGGAAGAAACAATGATTTTGCACTTTGCAGGTCTGTTTCTATTTAAGGATTCAATGAAATCACCAGCAACCTTCAAAATTCAATTCCAATGTTGAAATTAAACGCAGTAGATTGCAGAATAGCTAGAATACTGAAGAATTGGCAGAACAATTCTCTTCCTCTAGACAAAGCTCATGAACTACTGAGTATCATTATCACCTGAAGCTCAACGTCAATGTAATCAGCTCCCAATTCCATGGCTAACTTAAGCACATCCAAACGATCGTTTTCATCACCCTCGTACTGACCTCCCTCCCAACTCGGCCTAGAAAACAACCACACCTTTAGAACTCATTCACTAGACTGAAAATTCAATATATCCAACAATCAATTCACAAAAACAAACAAAAGAGCCGAAAGACGAACCTGTACGTACACAGAGTGGGCAACGGAGAGCCATTAATGAGCGAGGCGAGATCCCGTCGAGGCTCGACGAAGCTACTCAAGCTATCCAACCGAATTTCCACGAGGTCAGCACCGGCGGACTTGGCCTGGCCAGATTTGACGAGCATCTCATCGACGGAATCCGCCATGATTGGAACACAGATTAGCGTCGGATTCTTGAGCGGCAGTCCACTTCCACCGCCCATTGCTGGAGAGCTTGAATTCATCTGAATCAGAAGGAAACAGTCCAGCATAGTCAATACAGCAGAATCAACATTTTCGCTCTGGACTACATCCGCCATTAACTCATTCATTTAAAACATAGACCTATTGCAGGAAATGCAGAGAAGAATGTGGAATTGCTTACCAGGACATTGCCGGAATCCATGCCTCCGTCGACGGCGACGACCGAAGGAGGAGAAGCGGAAATGGAAGATTTGGAGAATGGAGTTGTTGGAATGGAGAGGTTTGGTGGCTGATCTGTTTGGCGGTAGTAGGTAAGTGGTTCGTTAGCCACTTTCTGTGGGGCCCACGCGCGTGAGTCCGCGAGTGGGATATGACTTGTGAGTACGCTTATTTACCGAACTGATAAGGTAAGTCAACAAAGGTCCACCATAAGGCCCAATAACCTTCAACCTTATGTTTGGGCTAGAGGGGCCCAATACAAGGCCCAATAATCTTTTAACTTTATGTTTGGGCTAGGGGGTCCACCACAAGGCCCAATAACCTTTTAACTTTATGTTTTGGCTAGGGGGAGGATGGGTTAGGTTAGATTCGATTAAAAAGTTTTCAAGATCTTAACTATTAACCGATCAATTTGGAGTCAACTTAATCGTTAGACGACCAAATTATGATAGTTACAACCGGTTATGGAAAAATAGCTACAAAATTAACCGATTAATTTGGAAATTCTGCTAATTACAATCGGTTATGACAAATATCTACAAAATTAACCGATTAATTTGGAGTTAACTTGACTATTGGCCGACCAAATATGACTAATTACAATAGGTTACGACAAAATAGCTACATAATTTAACCAACCAATTTGGAGTCAACTTAACCACTAGCAGACCAAATTCAGCTAACTACAATCGGCCACGACACAATAGCTACAAAAAATGAACAAAGTTGGTTAAAAATCATTGTAATAAAAAAATTCAAATGTTTAACTGATTAGCCAACCGAGTTATTTTCAACTTAACCATTAATCGATCAAAAGTTGATTAATTAATCAATTTTAATCATTAACCATGACCGAAATATCCACTATTACAATAGCAACCAATGAACACTCTTAACACCAAGCCGTCATTGTGGGATGCGAGGCTCATTCTGGATCCTTGGATTAAGAAATGGTTTTCATCGAACGGATGTGATTTTACCTAACCATAACAAATGAAATTTAGCGTATTGACTTGATCTAACATAATAAGATGCCACGTGGATAAAGGATAACTAACGAAGATTATAACTTACAGACTGAGGGATCATTACACCTTCGATTACATTCAAGATTCTGTATTGATTATACCCTCACTGAAGGGCTTTCAATTACTACATTTTAAACAAACTGTGCACATAATAACTTACTCTACCGATTTAGGGTCGTCGTCTTTCGTATCTTCGTCTTCAACGACCGAGGAACTCAAGTCCAGCTCCTCGTTTTCCTGAGGAATTACTTGATCAGCTCCAGTCGCTGGTTCTGCAGACTCTATAACTGGAATATCTGCAGAAGAAACATTGGCCACTGGCGAAGATGCTTCTTTAGTTTCATCGGGTACCGGATCAAGAGTTTCGGGTTGAGCCTGAGCCACAACTACATCATTGCCACTTTCATCTTTAGGTTCGGCAGGTTCCTCAGCTGCTGAGTCATTCATCTTCTCGTCAACTGTCGGGTTGTCAACTTCATTTTCCTCGTCAGTCTGAGCCGAGCCCTCATCTCTAGTTTCGGCAGGTTCTTCTGCTGTTGGGTTGTCGAGGTTGTTTTCTTCATCAGCCTGAGCCGAGCTCTCATCTCTAGACTGGGTAGGTTCCTCAGCTTGCTTTTCGTCCGGGTTGTCGACCTTGTTTCCTTCATCAGCGTGAGCCGAGCCCCCATCTTTAGATTCGGCAGGTTCTTCAGCTTGTTCATCTGCTGTCGGGTTGTCAACCCTGTTTTTTTCATCAGCTTGAGCCGAACCCTCATCTCTAGACTCGGTAGGTTCCTCAGCTTGCTGTTCTGTCGGGTCGTCGACCTTGTTTTCTTCATCAGCATGAGCCAAGCCCTCATCTCTAGAATCGGTAGGTTCCTCAGCTTGTTGTTCTGCCGGATTGTCGACCTTGTTTTCTTCATCAGCCTTAGCCAAGCCCTCATCTCTAGACTCGGTAAGTTCCTCAGCTTGTTGTTCTGCCGGGTTGTCGACCTTGTTTTCTTCATCAGCCTTAGCCAAGCCCTCATCTCTAGACTCGGTAAGTTCCTCAGCTTGTTGTTCTGCCGGGTTGTCGACCTTGTTTTCTTCATCAGCCTTAGCCAAGCCCTCATCTCTAGACTCGGTAAGTTCCTCAGCTTGTTGTTCTGCCGGGTTGTCGACCTTGTTTTCTTCATCAGCCTGAGCCAAATCCTCATCTCGAGATTTAACAGGTTCCTCAGCTAGTTCGCCAAGCTTGTTTTCTTCATCAGCCTGGGCTGAGCCCTCATCTCTAGATTCAGCAGGTGACTCAGCTTTTTGTTCTGTCGGGTTGTCGCCCTTGTTTTCTTCATCAGCTTGAGCCAAGCCCTCATCTCGAGATTCGGCAGGTTCCTTAGCTTGCTGTTCTTCCGGGTCATCAACCTTTTCCTCTGGTGTCGGGTCTTCAACCTTCTCTACTTCATCAGCTTGAGCCATAATAACATCATTGCCTCCAGAGATCAAGCCCTCATCTCGAGATTCGGCAGGTTCCTCAGCTTGCTGTTCTTCCGGGTCATCAACCTTTTCCTCTGGTGTCGGGTCTTCAACCTTCTCTACTTCATCAGCTTGAGCCATAATAACATCATTGCCTCCCTCATCTCTGGATTCAGCAGGCTCCTCTGCTGGCTGCTCTGACCGGTCGTCAACCTTTTCTTCTGTTTTTGGTTCTTCGACCTTCTCTTCTTCATCAGCCTGAGTCATAATAACATCATTCCCCCCCTCATCTCTGGATTCGGCAGGCTCCTCTGACCGGTCGTCAACCTTTTCTTCTGTTTTTGGTTCTTCAACCTTCTCTTCTTCATCAGCCTGAGTCATAATAACATCATTCCCCCCCTCATCTCTGGATTCGGCAGGCTCCTCTGACCGGTCGTCAACCTTTTCTTCTGTTTTTGGTTCTTCAACCTTCTCTTCTTCATCAGCCTGAGTCATAATAACATCATTCCCCCCCTCATCTCTGGATTTGGCAGGCTCCTCTGCTGGCTGCTCTGACCGGTCGTCAACCTTTTCTTCTGTTTTTGGTTCTTCGACCTTCTCTTCTTCATCAGCCTGAGTCACAATAACATCATTGCCTCCCTCATCTCTGGATTCAGCAGGCTCTTCTGATGGCTGCTCTGACCGGTCATCAACCTTTTCTTCTGTTTTCGGTTCTTCAACCATCTCTTCTTCGACATCCTGAGCCATAACCACATTACTGCCAGCCTCATTGATAAGTTCAGCAGGTTCCTTGGCTGGCTGCTTAGACGAGTCATCAACCTTCTCTTTTGCTGCCGGGGACCCAACATCTGATTCCTGGTCTACCTGGTCCACATCTTCGGTCAACGATTCAGCTCTCGGGCTCTCCTTTAGATTCATTGCTGAAGACGAAGGCAGATCAATTCCACTTTGACTTCCGTCCACATCACCACTTGCCTTGTGTTCCTCCGTTCCATCGACATCTGCTTCCTGGTCTACCTGGTCCACATCTTCTGTCAACGATTCAGCTCTCCGGCTCTCCTCTAGATTCATTGCTGAAGATGAAGGCAGATCAATTCCACTTTGACTTCTGTCCACATCACCACTTGCCTTATGTTCCTCCGTTCCATCTACCAAGTTCTTGCAACGAGGATTCTCAGCAGATGAGTCACTAATCTTTTCCTCCCCTAGTAATGGTGAGTCTGAAACGGTGTCCCCTGCAGTTTCAGGAACAATTACGGTGTCCCCTGCAGTTTCAGGAACAATTACGTTACTCTCTGATTCAACCATCTGGTCATCCTCTCCAGAACTAGGTCCTTGCTCTTCTGTTGGAAAGTTGCTATTTAGATTCTTTTCAGCAGACGATGTTGGGATCGATTCTTGCACTCCTGTCAGATTAAATAGTAAAGATCTGTTACTCTACATATAACTAAGCTCAAGAAAATCTAGTTAGATACCAGACAACTCTTACCGGTTTCATATGAATCACTTGCACCGTTTTCTCTGGAGATGCCAACCGGGGGTATCTCAGACGAGGGAGCCACTTCTTCAAATGCAGAGGATGATGGCGTTTTGTCTTCCAAATTTAATTCTGATACAACTTCGCCAGCACGCACACCTGCTTCTTTGGCCACTTTATCCTCAGATTCTTCTTCAACTACTTTCTCATCTGATTCTGGTTCATCTACTTCAACCCCTGGTTCTTTCAACTCAACAGGTACTTCGGAGATACAAGACAAATCCTTCACTGACAAGTCTTCAACCTCGCCACCCATCTCATTTTCACACACAAGTAATCCAACTGGTGCATCTGAGCTGCAGAGTGGAATATCCTCCGATGATTCAGCAACTTTCCCTTCCTCCAATGCCAAAGAAGAGGATGACACGACCATGTTTTCCGGTAAAGAATTAGGAGATTTTACTTCCTCCAATTCCAAAGAAAAGGATGACACGTCCATGTTTTCCGGCAAAGAAATAGGCGCATCGCTAGCAGGCTGAGTTTCCACTAGTTGGCTGCTCTTTGTTGGTTGGGAGTCCTCTGATTCACCGAGAAGGGTTGAGCTGCAACCAATTGCCTCCTCAGATGGTTTCTTCAAGTCTGCTTCAATATTCTCTACACAAACGGAAAGGGAAACTGTGTTTTCTGCCTCATCTTTTGGCAGATCAAAAGCAGCTTGAGAGACCCCCTTTTCAATCCTATCTTCGCAAGTTGTTGGGATCACCGCGCTGCTGCTTGGACCCTGCTCATGCTGACTAGTAAGCGCTTCAACTTCTTCCAGTGATCTAGATGTAGTAAGTTCATCTGAGACACTCCTATCAGAACGTGACAAATCATCTGCACATTCCATTTTTGTGCAAGGGGTGTCCAATTCTTCTACAGCCGCTGGGGTGTCTACCAGACTCTTCTGACATCCACCATCAACATTTTCCTCTTCGGTGGTCTGAGAAGGAAGACTTTCTCCAACAGTTTTAGTGTCTGTTTTTTGATTCCCCTCAACCAAAGAGTTTTCCATCTCTTGCACATTGGCAGACACATCTTCTGGTAAAGAGAGCTGTTTTAAGAGAGTCAAAATACATACAAGGGACGTTAGAATCACGTAATGGCAGTGAAATGTGCAAAGAGCTAAATAAATAATCAATTACAGCCACAGTGACATGAAGGGAGCTACTCAACTTCCTCAGAGCACAGTTACATACAAGCTTGTAGAGGGGGGTCAATCAAAGACAATTGAAATTTTCACTCGTCATCCAGTCTCTTCCAATAGCAGACGAAACAAAGAGCAACATACTATATAAAAGCATAAAACAACTTGTTGAAAAATGACCAACCTGTTCCTTAGAGGGATCTGCAGCTCTCAGGTGAAGCTGATTTCCAACATGATCTTCTGAACTTAGATCTGTAATGGTAGTTTCAGAAGCAAAATCATCAGGCAATCTACTGTCAACTTGTAACTGCAAGTCACTTGGATCACAAATGTTCTTTTCATTTGCAGATTCACAAGACAAGTTCTTCTCGGAAGGTGTCTGTCTTTCTTCTACAGTAGATAATTGAACTGGTTTACTCTCTGTGTTTCCAGATACTTGATCCAGTTGCACGTTGCTGTTATCTTCAGGTTGACAAAGTGTACCATCAGATTTAGCATCATAATGTCCAGGAGAATATGCATCTACTTCACACTGGTCAGCATCCATTCTGCCACCATCAGGCAGTTGCAGTTCTGCTCCATCAGGATGAACAAGTTTTTCATCTGTTTGAGGGACACAGTGGACCAGCATAGTTTCAGAAGCAGAAATCTTTTCCTCTTCTAGTCTATCAGAACTCTCAGGCTTTTCCCCATCAGAAGATTCAAGCAAAGCACTAGAAACTGCAACAACCTGAACAACATCACCCTCAGGTCTGTTGGTGTTTCCAGAACCTTCATGAACCTCCTGGATGGCATCATCAGCAACTTCAGAATCTTTAGCCAGTGTCGAAGCATCAGACACAACATGGGAACCCTCAGCTACACTAGGATCAACCAACTGATCCTGAACTGGAGAATCAGCAATGTTCAAGAGCAAGGAGGACAGTCTAGACTGATCATCTGTTTTTGTGCAATTCATATCATCTTGAGCACATTGTACGGAGGAAGAAGGTTCTAGAGACTCTGTTTGTCGAGACACACCTTCATTCCCAGAATCAACATCTGTCACAACTGGCGGGGTTCCGGCTATTGCAAGATTTGGATCCGAAATCAGCCGAAGCATTCCAGAATTATTTCCCTCACTTGCATTCTTCTCAGTTAATACAGGAGCTTCAACCTCATGGGCTGGCTTTACAGAAGCCTCTGTCTTGCTATCTGAATTCTTCTTATGATCATCTGTAGTACCACGAGCCTCACTACCTCCTACAGGGACATGAAGGGGAGAAGCCTCTGTCTTGCTATCTGAATTCTTCTCATGATCATTTGTAGTACCACGAGCCTCACTACCTCCAACAGGGACATGAAGGGGAGATTGAAGAGGTTGCTCCAACCATACATTTGCTTTACCAACAGAATCATCACCAGTTAAGATAGAAGGCATCTTAGCACGTTGAGTTTCTGTAGATGATTCAACCTTGCTGCTAGATACCCCTTCACCTGTACTACTTGAATTATCAGTCCTGCAGGTTACCAGTCTTCCAGAAATTTGGGCTTCTGCGGGTGGATCTAACTCACAGCCAGATGCCTCTACACCAGGAAGATTGCTATTAACCTTACTTCCACAAGTGTTTTTATCAACACCCGATTCCAGACATGAATCAACCTTATTATTCAATTCCTCCATACCAGGAACAGAAGTATTGTCATTGCATATTACTGCATTTTCACTTGAAGAAGGCCTCGCATCCTCAACGTTATCAGTGGAGCCAGACACTATCTTGCTTTCAACTTTGCAAGAATCAGTATTATCTACAGAATCTTCACACGTAGCAGTCAGATTTACCTTATCTACCTTGATACCCGCTACAGATACAGCCTGGGCAGAACTGTCAGGTGAATTCTCTTCAGCAGAAATTACTTCTTGTAAGGAAGATGCAGATCCATGATTTTTTTCCTCGGAGCTTTGGCCTTCGGTGATGGGCAGAGGTTTCTTAAACGATACAGGTGTGCCAGAGCTTTTACATTCACCTTTAGAAGAGTCGCTACTTTTAGCCTTCGATGAGCAAGACTCAGAGAATATCTCCTTCATCACACGTGCAACATCAGATACATCTGCAGTCTGAAATCGGCCCAAAGCCAGGACCACCGAATGTTCCTTTCTCTTAGAATCTTGAGTAACGGTCACATTAGCAACGGGGTTATCCTGGAAGAAGAATTAAACAATTAATATAACACATGTAGTTTGACCAGAAGCTAATAAAGTACACCTAGTTATCCACTAGCAGACTAGGGAAATCGAAGAGCTACACATACTTGAACAGAGACCACAGTTTCTTTAGGTTCAGTCCCTTGTCTGTTTCTCAAGGACATGGTCGTAACTCCCAAGGTATCAGCAGATTTCCTTTGTGTTTGGGTATTTCCCTTCGTATCTTGAATAGAGATAGTGTCAGCAGGAGGCAAAATTGTAGCCTGCTTCTTACCCCTACGCCTGGGGCCTCTGTTCTGGTAGTAGCATTTGGGCCTCTTCGTTTACCTAGAACAGCTTCAGGTTTACTAGGCTGAGAGATGGGAGCTACAGATGAAAACGCTGGGATAGACTGAGAAACAAAAGCACTTTTCACGTGATGTTGTGGTGCAGTCTGACCACTCACTACACCAGAAGAGCTATGTTGCGACTCAGATGGAGGACCAACAACTACAGGTGCTTTATCTTCCACAGTTCTATTCTGGACTTTGCCAATAAAAGCCATGCTGGGAGCAAGTGATGCCAGGTCACACCCACCTTCCTTTCCAGAGGGTTCCCTGGATTTAGATCCAGAACTACTTTCAACAGAAAGTTCTTTTATGTTGGTGGCTGTGCGGAAAACAGCAGCAGTTTGATCCTTCACAGGAGAAGAACCTGCACATGACCTTCTTTTAGTATATCACTTGTCAATAAAATAGTTATTTGTATGTGCAAATCTTGGCACACGACATATAATTTATTCAGGTTAAGAGGCAATGACTATGCATACAGTATATTACTTATTTACCTATAGTTTTAGTAGCAGCAACATGCACTGCTGGTAAACTGGTTGGCTCACCCTGTTTGGTCACTTTCCCTAAATTTTGGCTCATAATAGATTTAGCATCAGCATTGTGTACTTTTGATGAGCTGGTTGGCACATCCTGTTGGTTCACTTTACCTGAATGTTGGCTTGAAATCGAATTTTCAATAGTTACCCTGGGTGATTGCTCCAGGTTAACTTCCCTTGGTCTACTGGAATTATTCTCCTGATCTTTTCCAGAAACTGCAGCTCTGAATCCCAAAGCAACTGTCGATGCAGCAGATGGTGTTTGGTTCGGATGTGAAATCTGTGCACTTGAAAGATCTGGAACTTCAGATGGAACTTTAAGTGATGATTTCCTCCCCCTACGCCGAGGTACTCTGGCCTCACTCTGTGTCTTTGGACTAGGCCCCATGATTGGCGTAGAAGCCACAGGGAATGATGAAGGAGGAGCAGCTGTAACAGAAGGAGCTGAAGGGGTAGCAGCTGTAACAGAAGGAGCTGAAGGGGCATCTGAAGCAGTCCCTGAACCAGTCTGAGGCAGTACTGCACTGCTTGCTTCGATATGTTCGGTCGCTGGTGTTATATGAGGATATCCAGGAACATTTACGCCAGGGGCAGCTGTAATAGAAGGAGCTGAAGGGGTATCTGTAGCAGTCCCTGAACCAGTCTGAGGCAGTGCTGTGCTGCTTGCTTCGACGTGTGCGGCCACTGTTGTTATATGAGGATATCCAGGAACATTTACACCACCAACATTGGTCAAAGGATTGATGGACATATTCTCAGACTCTTCACCGATAATGGTACTAGGAGTATTAATGCTCTCAGGAGTAGTAGACACAAATCCCAGTTTCTTTCCTCTCCCACCTCTCCCACCTCTACCACCTCTACTACCTCTAC
This sequence comes from Linum lewisii, assembly GCA_034768395.1. Classification (NCBI taxonomy): domain Eukaryota; kingdom Viridiplantae; phylum Streptophyta; class Magnoliopsida; order Malpighiales; family Linaceae; genus Linum; species Linum lewisii. Next base: position 1,300,559 of record CM068299.1, read on the forward strand.
CACCTCTCCCACGTGGTGCATGTCCACGTTGGGACTGATAACCACGTCCCCTTGGTGCCATTGGTAGAGAAGTAGAAACCAGAGAAGATTGTGAACTCTGCTCAGAGGTGACACCATACGTTGGTTGATTGGTAGTTGGAGTGACTGCATCTGACACAGGAGCAACTGAACCAACAGTAACCAAATTTGGAGCAGGAGCAACCGAACCAACGGTAATCAAATTTGGAGCAGGAGAAGAATCGAAAGCTAATGCTCTAAGAGAGCTTGCATCAACTTCTTTATGTAAGCCAGTATCATCTTTGGCAGTTCCAGCAGGTGATACCACTGCCACTATCGGTGGAGTTTTGTCTACTCTTGGTGGAGCTCTGTCTGCTCTTCGTGGCCTTCCACGCCCTCTCTTAGATGGTGGTGTTACTTCATTGCTCTGCTGTTGTGGTACATGCTCCACGAACTGTAATGCTGTAGATGTGGCGTTAGGTTCTGAATGACCAATGCCTGAGACAGAAACACTATCATCTTTTTCCAGGTTTTTCTCAACTAGTTCCTCCATAGGTTTCGTAGGATCAGAAGCATCAGCCTGACACATCTTTTCAAACTCCTCTTCCGTCCATTGCTCTTCGTATGACCGCACCTAACAAAACATAAAAACTTAGATACCTTACAAGGTGCCCACGAAATACGAAGCTACAGAGAATGAAGAGACCACAGTAACCAACAACACAGTCGAGTAGCATACCTCTCTTGCCCGCTTGCCCCTTCCGTAGTGCCGAACATCAAGACCCAGCGACTGACCTTTTCGCTTTGTTCCATCGTTAGGTCCCATGTCATCTTTTGGCACATCATATAACTTCATTGCTTCAGAGAAAGACTTCAAGTCATCATCTGTAACAAGTCGAGATGGTAGGGGAGGTAAAGGTTCAGAAATATTTGCTCCCTGTCCGGCTACTAAGTTCTTCCATATTGCCTGCAGGATTCAGGAGTAGATATAATTAATCAGAAATAAAGAAGCCCACAACAGCTACAAATTAGTGTGCATACCGTCTCTTCTTCTCGCCGCTGTTTGTCAACTGATTCAAATATATCAATCTCCGACTCACTGCAGGAAAATGTTTACAATCAGGATTACTTAGCACAGACAAAGCCAACTTAATCAAGAGAGACAATAAACCAATGTTAATGAAGGCAGAAAGGCTGCCTTGGCACCTGGGTACAATGCACTGCAACATTAGGTATTTGGATTATGATCACATATGATTTAATTTATACATTAACGATTCAGTAGAATTCATTTTATGGAAAATCAGCTACGGATTATATTTCCTTTCCATTCACACAACCACGTCAATGGAAAGCAGCAAATTGCTAAAACAAAAGCAAACAAGGTAAAGAAGGAGAAACAGGTAAAAAAGTGGTCCACTTGGTTGCCAGTGCCTTTGCTTGAGGCTATCAGACGAGCATCCTGGGCTGATGGCATGGTTGTAACTACGACTCCAACGAGACAGCTCAATCAAAGTGCAAGCAAGGAATACCTGCGTGCTAATATATCATTCAGAGCATCATCATCCAAAACAGGGGCAGCTTCCTCTTTCTTAGACTCACGCAGAAGCGACTCCAGGTACTCTCTACGATCTTCCGCACTGTTAAAATAGTAAGGTTTTTAAGAAATGAAACATACAGCTTAGTTAAACCATCTGGGACTCCTTTTGCAAGGTTCAAACGACGAACATTTTCCAGGCCAAATTCCAGCTCACCTTGTGTTATTGTCAAAGAAACCAGCAGTGATACTCTGGTTAGCAACTCCCAGTTTATGCTCAGCAGAAGCTCTCACTTGTTCTTCAACAGTTTGCACCTAGAGACGTGAAAATAATACGAGAACTTGTCAAATTCCAGCCATGGATGGACGACACTTAGATACATTTCAACCACATTTTTGTCTGTTGAGAGAGTAGTGGCGACATACTGTTTCAAATCTAAGAACGAGAACGTCCCTCTTCTGGCCAATTCTGTGCGCCCTAGCCTGTGCTTGAAGATCCACCTAACAATACAAACAAAAATAATATTAAGTGGAAAAAAAAAACATTTAAAACACAGAATTCTGAACATCAAAGTATAATCTACTTCAAAACCTGAGGATTCCAGTCTGTGTCAAATATGATGACAGTGTCCGCAGCCTGAAGATTCACACCAACACCACCAGCTCGAATGCTAGTAAAATAAAGTGTGGAGTTAGTCCTATGGATGTATTAACACCATAAAATATTTGTGTATTCAAACCAAATCATGACCAAGGAAAGATGAACTGTTAGGCTACGAGATTTTCATAGGCTAGTTATCAATTTTAAACCAAAATGGAATACATCATAAGCCATGATCACACGAAACCGACATATCCACTTTCACTTGACCTGTGGATGTCCTAGAACTAAATAAGAAAAATCAAGTTAAATCCCCTCCCCGGTAACTTTATTGCTGCAGCGACCCCCCACAATCATTTCCTGCTGCATTTTCTGGTAGAAACAATAAACTTATCATACAAGGCCCATTATTTACCTGAGCAGAAAGATGAAGAAGGGAGAATTTTGTTGGTTAAACGTATCAATAAGTGCACCACGATCACCACCTGAAGTGTGACCATCCAGGCGAAGATATCTATACTGTTTCGCTGAGAGATACTCTTCCATAACATCAAGCAGCCTAGTCATTGTTGAAAAGAAGAGCACCTGCATTGCCAGCAGCACAACTAAATAATTTAGAAGTAGTGTAATTCAGAAATAGTGTGATTCATAATTTAGAAATAATTCAGAATATTTAAGTACAATAGAAGTACATAGAATGCATAAAACAGAAGTTGCACACCTAACACCTTCCCTCTCAATAGGAGCAATAAATTTCAATAGAAGAACAACGAACTTTGAAAGACAAAAATATGAACAACCAATTTGAAGAATTACACATCACAACTGATACGCTAAAACAGAATCATAGTAAAACTAAATAAAAATTAAAAGATTCAAAGATATACACGAACAAACATCACGTTTTAGCCATGTAATGGACCCCAAACCAAGTGCAGGAGGGAAAAAACATAAGAAAGTCAACAAAATAATAAGGAATAGTTAAAGCAAAATGTTCCAACGGTCCACTTCCAAAAACATTGAACAAAATGTAAACGAAGAACACAGAAGGGTGTGCATACCCGATGGCCTGTTGCTTTCAGTTTGGGTAGTAACCGATCTAACATCTCAAGCTTTCCACAAAGTCTGATGATTGGTGGCAGAAAATGCTTAGGCATAAAGTTATCAACCTACAAAACATGCAGATTTCCAGCAGAAAGAGGTTAACTAATATTAGACAAAGAAAATAATAAAAAGGAATGTTACTTCTGCCCCCATCTCAAGAAACAATGAGGTGGGAAACAGTGCATGGAACGTGTAAATTACAAAACTAGTTCCACATAAAGAGAAGGAGAAAGTATATTGGTAAAGAACGACTCTTCTGAATAAGGGAGAACATGCCTCATCTGAATGCAGCTGGCTAAGATATGGGTGATTGCATATATTGCGAAGCTCCATGACAGTGTTGTGGACTGATCGTGCCTGCGAAAAAAAAAAAAAAACTAGGTTAATTTTTTTACATATAGAGTAGAAACCCAAATCATCAAAATGGAACAATTAAAGATAACAGCAAAATTCTGTGGGGAACCTTTGCATTCCCGATTGCACCAAGATTATCTTCAACCCGCTGCATCAGAAGCTTTTGGTATGCAGAAGAGTCACACCTAATAAGTCTCTCGATCTTTTCAGGAAGCTCATTCTCAACCTGTCAAATTATTTTTAAAAAGCAGAAGGATGCACAAATAATAGCAATAAGTAAGTCTGTTTCATGAAATGAAAACACATGAAAGAAAAACTGTATTCAGGATATGCATGGAGAAGACCTTATGTTTCAGTCTTCGAAGCACAAAGGGTCTCAGTACTTGATGAAGACGGTTTATGATCAACAAATTCTCTTCCTCAGACAGTAAAGCCTAAAAAAGAAATGCAGAATCAGAACACCTGCACAACAAGATGGTATCCGAAACCAGAAAATTAGAGAGCATACTTGATCAGCCGTGTTCTCAGCTGTACTCTCAAATGGCTTGTTGAACCACTGAGAAAAATCTTCGGATGAGTTAAAAATGTTGGGTAACAAAAAGTTTAGTAGCGCCCAGAGTTCCTCGAGATTGTTCTGCAGAAGGAAAAAGACACAAAGCAGTTAAGTCATTCATACCAAGAATTCACAAGCATATATAATGCATGAGTCATGCAGCATACGAAGGTCAGAACCTTACACAAGGAAACACGATTGACGAGCAGGAAATGGAAAAGAAAACCATGGTACCTGGAGTGGTGTTCCAGTTAACAGCAGCCTGTGAGAACTCTGATAGTACTTCAACTCAGCATTCAATTTGCAAGAAGCATTCTTTATGCGATGGCCTTCATCGATGATAATGTAGTGCCAATGAATTTTACTTAGTTTTGGCCTATCATGCTTGTTCATTAGATACTCATATGTTGTCAGAAGGACATTAAACTTCTGGTGGACAATCTGCTCCCTGGAATTAAAAAAACAAACATGCTGACATATTTGACCAACCAAGCATGAAAAAGAAGTATACCAACAGTCCTTGTGTCTTACTTAAATAATTTACGCCTATCTTCTGGAGGTCCAGAATAAACAATTTTATGAACACTAGGGGCCCATAAATTGAGTTCTGACTCCCATCCTGGTAAGACCGAAGAAGGCACAACAACCAAGAAAGGGCCTCTGTCATTTTTGCTCTCCATCAGATGACAAATTAGAGATATAACCTGTCATGAATGGCCAAGGAAGAAATGACTACCATTAAATTTCCGAACAAATTATCTGCAGATGTTACATGAGAACACATAAACCCCATACCTGAACAGTTTTCCCGAGGCCCATTTCATCAGCAAGAATTCCATTCAAATGGTTGTTATATAATGAAAGCAACCACCTCAAACCATTCATCTGGTACCTGAAGACCAGAAGTGCAATTATGATAAAAATTAAATACAGCGACCAGTAACAGCATTAGACAACTGAGACATTAGGTCAGGAGATTATAATGTGGCCAAAGAAAACAAGTTTGCATATAATCAGTAGTCCTCCACGCAAACACATAGACAGAGAGACAAAATGCACAACAGTTATGAAAGCAGGTTGTACTCACTCCCTCAACTTTCCACCCTTTAGACAGGTAGGTTGCTCTGCGATACTCTCTTTTATACTGCAAAAAAGCTAGCCATTAAGTTTCTGACATTTATAACCAAGAAAAGGCAAAAGGAAAGAACTGGACGGGCAACAATTGAAGCTCCAAATTCTGTTAACCAATACTAACAAGTGTAAAGACAAAAACAGTTTTTAAACAAATCAAAATAAGAAACAATCAAGTCCAAATAGTGTACTAGGACACAATTCTAAACAATTCAATGAAGGTATAACTTCCAAACCTGTGAGCCATCAAGTAGTACTTCTCGTTGCTTTCCAAATAATGCTGGAAGAGAACGAATAATGAGAATGGCTAACAATGTCACAAACCATATCAAGATTGCTCACACAATACTTGCCTTTGCTTGGTCACTTTCATCTTCATTCTCAAAAGCAGTTTCATTATCCATAGCAGCAATAGTTCGTGACTCATCCATGTTCTCAAAACGGCTTCCTATGGCCTTCGCTGCCTGTAGTTTGGAACCCAGCTTTTGTAGGTATTTTTCTGTCTCTTTCAGAAGTTGCTTAACACGGTCTGATTTTGCATCCTACAAAATTAGATAAACTAATATTAATGGACATGATAAAGTCAATCAAGATTCAGCCTAATTCAGAGAACCACTCTAACCTGCACCATGCGTAGATATCCTTCCACATCATTGATCTTCAGCAAATTAATCTTCTCGCGCTGAATCCGATCAATCTTCTCACGGTGAATACGCTCCTTCTTTTTGTGGAACTCCTTGACATATCTGTTGAATCCCTTCAACCTTTCTCTCTTGAACTTAAAGACATCCTCTAATTTTTCCCTACAGTACAGATCGACCAGCCAGCAATTACTATATTATCTGAAGCTAGAAAATATCTACAGAAAAAGAATGCCTGCAGTTACATTTTATAAAAGTAAAAAGGGAAAATGAAACCTTACTTGTGAACTTCTAGCTCAGTAAAGAACTCCTTTTGCCGCTCTCGAATTCTCTTCTGTCGTTCTTCCTTCATCTTCTGCTCATATTTTTCAAGTTGTTTTGTCCTTCTACCATGTTTGTTCTTTTTATAGGATTTCACGCGCTCTAGATCACTTGCGGCTGGCTTAAAAAAATCGTTCAGAAATTGACTGCCAAGATTTACAAACATATGTTACAATGAGTCTCAATTGATTAAACTGCACAAGGATACAAGCAGTAACCTAAGCATATAGGAATCAATGCCCAGTGAATTACAATCATTAGAAATAAAAGAGGAGAGTAATTACCTTCTCAAACGGCGCTGCAAATCAAGCAACTTAAGCTTTTTCAATTCTATGACACTTTTGGTCTTGGCAGATATATCTTCAGAGGAGCTCACAGATTCCTTAAATGAATTGAAACAAAATCAGACACATGCACAAGAAAGCAAGCTCATATTACACCAGTGCACATCTTCTCAAGTGCTAGGGAAATTTCAACTGACCATTGTTTTCCAATTATTAGAAAAAATGGAGAAACATAGCAATCTTACGACAGAAACTTGATAAAAGCAGCAACAACAAACATAAGAGAAAACAATAGTATGACAAAAAGCAGAGTATCAGAACAAACCTGTAATTTGTTAAAGCTAGTAGCCATTCTTTGTCTGGCTTTTTGCTCCCTTAAGGCCAAGCTTTTCTCTGCTAGGAGCTTCTTCCTTTGCTGATCCATAACCCATTTCTCTGACATAGTGTACTTTGGTGGAGGTAGATCCATAGTAGCTGAGTTATCTTCATCATCTTGTTCAGCTGAAGAGGGATCTCCATTTCTTAAAGAGTCGTCAATAAACGGCACTCTGTACCTATCTGGATTGTACCTTGCTTGAACCTCAGATAACTTAGCATCATCTGCACAAAACCGAAAGAAAGGAGCAGATGCATCATAAATGGTCCTAGTAATGAAATATCCAAAAACCTAGGCAAAGTTTTATTCATCTTATTATTTAGCTTTAAAACTTCCCCTTTTTTAAATCAAAATCTAATTTAGAAACCACAAATATTCATGATGAGCCCATAAACTATTAGTTTGAAAACGCGAACACATCAGTGGATTCCCCCCCCCCCCCCCCCACATTTAGCTCTCAGAGAGAGATCCATCAACAGAATCACGTTCCATTAACAATTTAATATAAACTAAAAAATATCCCTCTTCACAACAACTGTTTTTTAAAACCTAACCGCATCACCTCATTCTCTAGAAACTCAACTAACTCGAGAGGGGTAAAACCCAAAAGAACTTCAGGCGGAGAAGGATATGCACTGACCAACCAATCTAACCCATTTCAATCACTTATTCAGCCTATGGTACACGAGTTTTACCATGAATGGGCCTCTACAAAATATGCATGGTCAGCTAACAAAAGAGAAACACCCAGTGATTTGTTAGATACCTGAGATGCCATTGTTGCCGAGATTTGGGGATTGCATTGGAGCAACCATATCATCCGAACACCCCAGGATGGTAATGATTCATGAGCCACCTCATTGCGACTTCCTGCAAAATTGATTCCTTAAGGTTCAGTTGCTTCTTTACACCAGCTAAGAAAGAGGCCTAATGGACTCTTTCACCGTGGTCGTGTTCATTGTATATGTTGTCTACAATATTACCAATTGGTGAACCGCCCCTTGTATTAGATGAATCATCCTGCTGCAATGGATTATTAGAAAACGACTGTGCACCAACAGTTTCTTGGGTCTGCTTTTCAGCCTCCAGCTTTCTTGTCACAAGATGTTTCCCATCATCAGCAAGTACTGAATGGTTAGAAGATGGACCAATTTTGTCCTCCATCTTTAATTTGTCAGCATCTTTTGACATGGAGTTGCCATCTAAAAATCTTACAGCAGTTGAAGCAAGCAGATGACCTTTATCAGCTTCCCTTGTACTATTTGATCGTGCAAGGTTGGTTTGCTCATTTGAAGATTTTACTTTGTGATCCTCCAGCTCCCTGGGAATTGCTTCTGCATGTGCACCATATCATAACCAAATAGGAAACAATGGCTGATGATTTAAAATGTACAGCTACACCACATGAAGAATTATTAAGATTGCGATAGGCTAAGCTCACTCAGCAGTTCTATAATATGTCATGGCCCAAGACATTCTGCAGTTTCTTATATGCAAATTTATTACAGGCCATGTTTAATGATCGCCACGGAAGCACAGGAAATGCCAAATCAGAGAGATCTAGAAAAACATAGCTTGCAAACTGCATTACACTTGCTCACAAAACAATCTGTTTTAAAGCCAGGAATAAAATGGGCCAGGGCCAAATCTGTCAGTACCACATACATGTAGCGCACTGAAGGAAATTGAGGCTCACAAAATTAACCAGGTAACTGAAGAACCAAGAGACATCATGTGCTCTATAAGCAGTTCTTACCATCTCTGATGACGCTTCCAAGAGCTACCTCAAGATGTAATCTCTTGGGCGGCAAACAATTCCTGCATATTCAGATAAAGAAATTACAAACCAAGTTAACAAATAATGAACCAGCTTTCAGTAGCCAAATAAGTCATAAGCAAAAAAAGTGCAGCCCACCTGAATGCTAGAAAGACAAGGCACTGGGCCCTGAGCTGCTTCAACTGATGTTCCTTGAAAGGCATGCCATATGACGTGTTACCCTGAGAAATAGAAGATTTTCCTGTATCTTTAGCAGCTGCAGCCCCCTGGAAGTCAAAATTAAGTGTGATCAGTACTAAAACGGCATCCAACAATATACAGTGAATTGTTTGATTCAAAAATATATATTCAACACCCAATTCATTGACTGAAAACAAATTGGAGGTGAAACAGATAAACAATGACAGAACAAAGATGGGCATAAACATAATCTAAATCCAATCACATGGACCCTTAGCTCACAGTGAAAAGTGATAGCATGTCAGTACAAGAAGCTATGCTCACTTTCCAGAAGTGAATCCTAAATGGACTTGATATTGCCTAGTCTGCGAAACAAACCAATGAACCTGCAACAAAAAGTACTAAAAAGAGTACCTGCGGAAACTTATTTGGGTCTCCAAGAATATTTGAACTGCCTCCACCATTTTCTGGAACCCTTCCAACTGAAGATGGTGTAGATGAGCAATCCATACGGTTAACCTGAAAATGGTGGCCTTCTGTGGTCTTCTCAGTGGGACCTCTTGCATCATTTCCCACCAAACCACGGGCTTGATTACTGAAAGAACCTGCAATAGCAAAAACATCAAGATGTTTAAATCCCCGGCACAGCAAAGAAACCAGTCATCCGTACTTGTCTCAAGAAAGAACTACAATCATGTTCTATATAAACAGCAAACAGCAATTCAAGGGTACTACCAACAAATTCTAAAAATGAATTCACATTATCATAAAGACCACTCTTGATTCCAAAGCTATAAGAGCATACATACATACTACCAAGGAGTAGAAACAGCTGTGGTGGCAGAGAATATCCAACTCACTCAATGTTCATACCTCAGAGTAAATTTAACCTATTCAAAAAGACACGACATAAATATAGACAGCTATTGATCTCACTTGATCCAGGAGATGGAGCTATTGACTGTTGCAAAGCCGCTTCTGTGGTCACACTACCAGAAACAGCATTAGCTGAAAACCTAGGAACCTGAGATCGATCGAGTGCAATAGCTGCCTTATTTTGATTCCATGCCATTCTGGAAGAAAGGCTATCATTTGCAGATGGAAAAGAACCCCCTTGATGTTGACCTAAAGGTGCATGTCCAGAAGAAGCTTCCAGTTGACTGCTACCTGGAACCGCACCGAAGCTACTATTTTCACTACCCCTAGTGGAGAAACCTCCCAGTGAGTCAACCTTGTTGGTCTTTCCCTTCCTCGTATCAACCTGTTGGGAGTCATCGATATGAGATTCTGATGGCAAAGAAGAATCACCCCGCTTCCTCTTTGCAGCCTTTTTACCATCTTTCTGATTCCCCCCTCTATCTTGAGATTGTGAATTTGCGGACCTGGTGTCCAAACTCGAAGGACTTTCGTGATCTAGAGATTGACTACTCCTATGCCCTACAGATCCCTGATAAACATCATGTGTCACACCACCTGGGGAAATAGGCTGCTTGTTGGTAGCCAAAGGATCAATCTTAGATACCTCGTTGTCAGCAATAGAATGAGAAGAACCTGCAGAAAGTTGTGTTCTTTTCATCACATAGCTTTTGGACACGGTTCACATATAAATGAATAATTCCCAATTTTAACAAAAAAACACAAACCCTGACAAGAAGTAGTAGAGACACAGCAAGTTTTCACCTGCATATTGTGCACCTGCCGAATCTCCAGCTTGAGACGCGCCAGCGATAGGAAGATGTTGAGCATCAAGGCCATTTTGATTGATCACTGTCTCCATAGCCCTTGAAAGACAACAATGTAGTGTTATATATGATTAAGACAACTCATGTTTACAGCAACAGAAACAGCATCAGCAATCACAGAACGTGTAGATGCACAACAACATATTTATTTCACCAAAATACAATCAACAAAAAGAAACAGCAAGAGATTGTTCATCAAACATATACTTAAACCTTGGTCAGTAATCCCTACTCTTCTTGTTACCAGAACTTGTAAATAGATTACTAGATATTTAATGTACCTAAACACAAATTTCACATTCGCAGTGAGTTTACAAGTGAATCAACAACTTAAAATGGGTACTTTCCTTACCCAATACCGATGGTCACAAAAATCAATTGATAAACATGCTTGCCCAATTTATCAATTAAGTTACTCTTCTCATCAATCAAGAAAAGCTACTAGGCTAATATATAGAGGAACCAAAGAGGTTGCAATCATTCCCTAAGTTATTCTGCTAGTCAAGATGGAAAACAAATCACCCCAAATAGAACAAGTTGAATGACCAGGTTATGCCTAATTGGATTCAATGGACCATTTCTACAACACCTATCCACCAAAACGAACTGGTGGAATGTGATAAAAAACTGAGAACAAAAATCTGAAATACCAGAACGTCACCTGATATCTATAACATACCAAACTGAATAAAAAACTCCTGACAACATATCAGAAGAGGATGAAGGTTTCTTCATGGTAATCTCCTATTATCAAAACATGTTATCAGGAAAAAGTTCCCGATCTATCACACTAGGATGAAGCACCGTCTCCCTATATGTCTACAAACATGGCAATTTGTCTGATGGGGATTAGTTGGCACATGTTTTTTTAGAATGACTAGGAAACACAGTATAGCGAATTACACAAGTAGAGTGAACACAAAGATATAGCATTTAGGATTTCCTGCTTCATTTAAAAACATCTGATACATGAAGAAGAAAACAAAAAGCACGTGATACTTGAGTACTCCATTCGGGAGATACATAAAGGAAAAAATTGTCATCCAAACATAACCAAGTAAAAATTCATAGCATCATTTACGCCAAATGCATAAAAGGGGACCATAATACATGAACTGCTTAACCACCACTTTGCCAGATTACAAATACAATTACTCAATACGATTAGCAATGCTGCAAATATCACCTAATTCAAGCAACAATTACTGTAAAAACTTGATTTATAAAATAAAAAAAACGAGACCATGAAAGCTACAGATTAAATGTGTATACTATCAGTAAAAGTTTTCATTGAACTGGGGATTTCACCTTGAAATTACTTGATAGGGCATAGAGTGTTCCTTCCCACTTGACTTCATGTGTTGCAATATCTGAAATGCACAAAATGGATTGACCACCCTCAAAATTGTGTTCTAAATCACGAGTCGTTAAAATAAAGAGGAAAAGGCTTTGTTGAGTGGTTGAGAACAGCACGTACAACATGAAGCTTTGCCGCCAATTTGGATGGCTCATCAGTAGACTCTTGAATTAGTTTATGCAGGAACTTTGCAGCCTCTAATTCCACGTTATGAGAAGGTTGAGGAGACGCCATCTCATGTCAATTTCTGAAGAATGTCAAACAGAACACACAGAATACAATACGTGAAGTTAAAGCCTACAAGTCCTCAAATGATCTTTGCAAGTGAAATAACCACAACTCCTAGAAAAAAAAAAAAAAAAACCAAGCGATGCAAATCTTACCAAGAATTCCCAAACTGAAAAATGGAGAAAAAGAGCTACTCTACCATGCTTCTCAAAGCCTCTTACTAGGTGGAAAAAGAAAACGTATGATGCTCTCAGCTTTAAAACCCCAGTGAATTCATACATGCACCTAGGGTTTGAACCAAATTACACATTAAAACGCCACTCCTCTTCCCCAATTAGGACATGACTCACCTAGATTCAGCATGTCAAGCTTAACCAAACTCTATATCCGTCCCAATATCAAGAAAGGAAGAATAGAACAACCTTCAAGTAAACAAAACTTCCCGGGGAAACAAACAGCCTTCCCCGGCCAAATCCAGAGATACGAAAAGAGAAGTGCAAAAAAGAGACGCAATGAAAGGAAACTGGAATCGCTTCGGACGAGCTTACCTGATCGAGATCAGAACAGAGTGAACACTCAAGTAGCTCAGCTTACATGAACAAGAGAAGAACAACGATTCCAAATATATTTTTCCAGTTGTGTTGTGAAGAGAAGAAGACGACTCGCACCACACCGTCCCCCGGGCACGTATCTTTTTCTTGCCACGTGCGAGTAGGACTGGAAATGGGTGGGTTCGTACCGAAGCTTGGACTTGCAGATACCGAACTCGAACCGTTCGGATATTCATATTCGGGTACCTTATATTTGAACGGGTTGGTTGATTAAGTGTTCGGGTGCCTTTTAATTCGAAAAAGTATTGGTTGTCTTGTGCTCAGGTTCATATAATAACGCGCTAAATAGCTTTCCTAGTAGTAAAATTCATATCATACTAATACCCGCCAGTTTTCATACATTTTTATGTTTATTCAATCCCGCCAATTTTTTGTTATATTCAACCCATAATGAAAAAACATAAATTTTATAAGACAAAGAACACTTTCGAACACACATTGACAAATTACATAACAAAGTATATTTCAGGAGTTAGGTAGAGATAGACTTAGCAACGGTTCAGTTCGGTTTAGGTCCAAAAGTGATATTGTTCCTACCATTGTAATTTTGAGTTCAATAATAAACACGTTAAATAGCCTTCCTAGTAGTAAAGTTCATATCATACCAATTACCCGCCAATTTTTGACAGTTTTCTATGTTATATTAATTCCCTGTCCAATTTTGGACAGTTTTGTTATATTCAATCCATAAAATGGAAAAAACATACAATTTTAATAACAAAAGAACACTTTCAGAACAACAGTCATTGACAAATTACGATAACAAAGATTTTGGTGGGAAATCAAGATCGTTAGGCTAGTGAAATCGTAACCGTAATTTTAGATAAAACACTTTTGCCTAAGATCATACATACCCGCCAATTTTTGAACAGTTTTCTGTTATATTTAATCCTGTCAATTTTCGGACAGTTTTCTGTTATATTCAATCCATAAAAGGAAAAACATCAATTTTAAAAACAAAAGAACACTTTCAAACACATCATTGACAAATTACGATAACAAAGATATTTTCTTCTTGTAGCTATAAAATGTAAAATAATTAACTACTATAAATACAAATATCTCATGATAGAACTATATTGATAGATTCGGGTTTAATTCGAATACTTTTATATTCATACCACGTGCACTTTCGGGTTTACTTATACCCAAAAAATATCTGATCCACTCCGATTTTATCCTATTTAATTGGTTCAATTTCGGTCAGATAACCATAATGATGAGTATCATTATCATCCCTAGTCGGATAATTAGGCAAGTAGAAATGAATTTTGATTATCATCCAGATTTTGATTTCGTTTGGTAGGTGGGATACCCACGGATAAAACCCGTTTAGGTTCGATTACCCTACAAACCAATGAAAATTTGAAACTCAATCTAAAATCCGAACAAGTTAGAGTAACAGGTACCTAAACTCGACCGGTTTGATTCGGAACCCGGTCGGGTTTACCTCTAGTCCGAGTGTGAGGTCCAACTTATCATTTCCTTTTCCGGCCTGGTGCCCAAACTACTCGAACAAAGCCCAACATAGTTTCGGCCCAATTGAGTTTGAGCCCAATTGTGATTCGGCCCAATAACAGCCGAACCAAATTCAAAATTTTCATTGCTTCATCTCTTCCAAAATTGGGAGGTTTCATTTCTAATTTGCAGCAACGTTCAAATTCCCGCCTGCACGCTCACAATTTCCTCTCGCCATCTTTTGTCCTCTTTTGACCAAATCAGAAGCTACCAGTTCACACTCAAGCACAGCATATCCACAACCATTTCCGCATCTCGATCCAAATCTCAGTGCCGAGGTTCGCTTTCCTGCTGATTGAACAACCCTAGGACAAATCGACTTCTTCAGTCTTAACGCAGCATGAACCGTTTCCACGTCTACGAAGCTATTGGCCGCGGAAAATGCTCAGTAAGTCCTTCGATTGGAAGTTCGTAACTGCTAACGTCTCTGGTTTAAATCTGGTTTATGTTCATCTAATGTTTTTTGCTTCAGACCGTGTACAAAGGGAGGAAGAAGAAGACTATCGAGTACTACGCGATTAAGAGTGTTGATAAGTCGCAGAAGAGGAAGGTTCTTCACGAAGTAAGACTGGAACGATCTTCTATTTTTTGAAGTCGTGGTCGATCTGTGTTTTTCTACTTGAGCTAGTTACTTCAGTTCGTTTTCTGTAGTTGAATTTAATGTCAAAGGAGAGTATCGTGTAACGAGTTTACTGTTAATGTTCGTCAGTCAACTGGAGTTGAATTGGAAGTTAATTTGGATAGATTCTGCTACTGGCCAATGAATTAGCGAGACGCTATCATTTTCCGTTTCTTATTTGCTCCGATCTGTAATCTGTTTGTTTTAATGCGACTGAAAGCTGCACCATAAGCTCCCTTTTTCATTTCTATGATGTTGTTTTGTGATTGATGCCAGCTTGTTGGTTGAATACAGGTTAAGATTCTCCATTCCTTGGATCATCGAAACGTGTTGAAGTTCTACTCCTGGTAAGGCTTGCTAGCTCGTGTGTTTGAGGAGACTGGCTTCCAGTGTATTATGAGTTTTTTCCTTCAGCGTAAGTTACAGTTTGACTTGGTCACATTCAGATTCTTAACCTGAAATTTCTAAATGTAAACTAGGTATGAGACTTCGGCTCATTTGTGGTTAGTTCTGGAGTATTGTGTTGGAGGAGACCTCAGGACATTACTGCAGCAGGTGATGATTGGTTTCTATATACATGATTGTGCATTTCTGTGGTGAACAATGTTTAGTACTTCAGCAACTCCTGGAGTACATAATTAGAAAGCATTCGTAATGTTTTCTGCTGTCAGCTGAAACTTTGACATTTGGATGGCAGGATGGTCAGCTGCCTGAAGAGTCGGTTCTTGATTTTGCAACTGACCTAGTGACAGCCTTGCAGTAAGAAATGCTTAAATATTATTATGTCATTTCCATGTTAATCGGGTCTTCATGCTGGCTATTTAAATTCTGGCAGGTATTTACACTCAAAGGGGATCATCTATTGTGATTTAAAACCATCTAATATCCTCTTAGATGAAAATGGACGCTTAAAGGTAATCATGGATATGGATTTCCCTTTCATCTTTATTGAGTTATTGTTGCTGATTTCTGTATGAACTGGGTTTGCTATATAATTGTTGCAATGCAGCTATGTGACTTCGGATTGGCAAACAAGTTGAGTGATATATCTAAAGCACACTCTACGGTATGTGTTTGTGAAATGTTCTGAATTATGTTTCCCTTGTGACATATCAGATTGTTAACACCTCTTTGCATTTGTTTAGTCAACAGAAGCAAAATGTGGAACGCCCTGTTATATGGCTCCTGAACTGTTTGAGGATGCAGGAGTCCATTCCTATGCTTCTGATTTCTGGGCTCTAGGTTGTGTACTGTATGAGTGCTATGCAGGAAGACCTCCTTTTGTGGGAAGAGAATTCACCCAGCTAGTGAACTCCGTTGTCTCAGATCCAACTCCACCACTTCCTGGCAATCCAAGCAGACCCTTTGCAAACTTGATTAACTCTCTATTGGTCAAGGATCCAGCCGAACGAATTCAGTGGAATGAGCTCCGTGGACATGCTTTTTGGAGAAGCAAACTTCCTCTTGTATCATTGCCACCACAACCTGCTTTTGATAAAATGATTGAATATTGTGCTAGGCCATGCCTGTCAGAACGCAATGCAGACAGATCTCTACAGAACAAAACCCCTACAAAAGGCCGTGAAAGAGATGCAAAAGTGGCTCCAAGAAAAGATGAGAATACACAGTCAGGGTTAAGAGGTATTGAGACCCCAGTGAAGGGAACACCTGGCAGCAAAAGAACTCAAGTGAAGGCCACTGGTAGACCGGTTGAGGAGAAGCAGAAAGATAATTCTACTGCTAACAGGCGTATTAATCTGTTAAGGTTATCAAGAATAGCAAAGACAAATTTACAGAGGGAGAATGAGAAGGAAAACTACAGGAGACCTTTGCCCAATGGATCTGAGAACGATTCTGAGATTAAACTGGAGAACACAGATATGGAGCTGGATTTCAATGAGAATACAGAAGATGAGACGCAGGATGAACCCGATGGCACTGACAATTCTACTGGTACACCTGGAAACGTAGATAACCATGTTCAACCGATGGACATGTCTCCTATAACCAATGGCCCCTCCTTAGATGAGACAGGAGCAAATGATTTAGAATCAGTATCTGATCATGTTGATACGGATGACACTCCAGCCACTCCTAGCCCTCTCCCCAAACATCAGAAAATTAACGAAGATCTAGGGGCAGAACCTGAGTTTGATTCCTCAAAATCATCTAAGAACATCTCAGAAGTTCTTTGGCATCCATCAGATCTTTCAGTGAGACCTGTCATGCCCAGCAGGAAAGCTGACAAGACATCAAGCGCTCCACCTTCTCTTCCCTTTGAGGCATTGCAGCCAACTGAATTGTTGAAAATGAACAAGGAGCAGCTTCATGCAGTCAATGCAAGAATCGTGTCAATACTGAATGGCAGCACCAGTGTGGGAGAGAAGCAGAACGTGATTAGATATCTGGAGATGTTGAGCAGCAATGCCGATATAGCTAATATCTTAACAAATGGACCTGTAATGCTTTCACTTGTGAAAATGCTTCGCTTGTCCAAGGCTTCAGCTTTGCGAGTGCAGCTTGCTTCACTAATTGGCTTGTTGATACGTCATGCGGCATTCATTGAAGATGATCTTGCAAATTCTGGCATATTAAGTTCCCTCACTGACAGCCTCCGCGACAGGCAGGAAAAAGTAAGGAGATTCTCTATGGCTGCTTTAGGAGAGTTGCTGTTTTACATTGCCACTCAGAATGATCAATCCAAGGACAACAATCCATCAGAATCTCCTGCAAAAGACGGTAGATCAGGTCCTGGCTGGCAGGTGAGATTCACGCCTGTCCTTTCTCCGGTTGCAAAATCATTTTATTAGCTTACATTGGTGGAGTATACTTCGTTACAGTTCATTAGCTGTATTGTCCAGTCCTAGAGGTATAAGTAATAACTAGTTCTTAGTTTTTACAATTGTAACTCTTTGATCAAATGATGTCTCTATAGTGATATCTAACATAAACTGTTGTGTATGATTTCCTGCCTTATGCACTACTAGCTGCATGCTTTGTCCTTCTCTAACCAGATAACATGATTGTACATGCCACAGGTTCCAAACTCGCTCATATCAATGGTTTCCTCTGTACTACGGAGAGGAGAGGACGATACAACTCAAGTTTATGCCCTGAGAACAATTGAAAATGTGTGCAGTCAAGGTGGGCAATGGGCTACACGATTCACTAGCCAAGACGTGATCAGTAACCTATGCTACATATACAGAGCACCAGGAAAACAGGAGAGCATGAGGCTTACTGCAGGATCATGTCTGGTTCGCCTTGCTCGATTCAACCCTTCTAGCATCCAATCCATAATGGAGAAACTGACATTCAAGGAGGCAGCAGCTTCAATCACGAAGGGAAATGCACGTGAGCAGCAGATAAGTCTGAATCTCTTGAGCATGGCCATTCTTGGAAATCATACCTTCACAAACCTTGGAAGACATCTTTTGCAACTTGCTGAAGACAAGAATCTGGTCCCGTCTCTTGTTTCTATTGCCGAGCAGGGTAGTGAGATTTTGAAAGGGAAGGCACTCATCTTCATTGCTCTCCTCTGTAAGAACGGTCGGAGGTGGCTAACACGCTTTTTCTGCAATGAAAAGTTGCTGTCTTCAGTGGACAGGCTAACGAAAGAGAAAGATGGCTTCCTGCAGCAATGTTTAGATGCATTTTTGCACATCATGTCATCAGTTGTGCCCAGCTTACTGGATGCTATAACTGGAGACATCCATCAAATGATCGGAGGAAGACGCCAAGGCCAGATATCCGGCACTCCAAATCGAGTAGCTTCAAAGACCAACATACATTACTTCCCATTTGTCCTTCGTCTTCTTGGAAGTTTGTCGTTAAAGCTTAGGGTGGTGAACGACCATGTTCTGCAACAGTTGGCAAACTTGCTTAAGCTTATGGAGACGCCATTCCAGGTGAGTCTGAGGCTCTCCTATGACAACTTTTGAATTTTAAGCTTTCAAAATTTACCTTCTTTGCAGTGCTCTTATGGGTAAAAGAAGCATGGTTTTTTAATGAAATCATGATTCATGTGTGATCATCGTTAGGTGTGGAAATACAGTCACAGTTATTTGGTCCGACTGAATAACCTACTGAATTCATCGGTTATTAACCAACCATTTTCAAATTTATCCAATTCGTAATTGGTCATGTTTATGAATTTCAAGTGCAATTTGGTTTTTAGTCAATTTGATCAAATTTGATTATTTACTGAACTTGACCATAAATCGAAATAGGTTTAAATACATGAATTAAATATCCAAATTGAAGTGAAATACCTATTTTAAATGTTCAAACTCATAAATTAAATGTTCATACCTATGATCAAATGTCCAAATGCATAATTTAAATGTCCAATTATCTATGTTTTCTGAAATAGTATGAATTTTGTCAAATGGTTACGGTCATAGTGATGAAATTGAATCAACCATGGTATGTGTTTTCGTTCAAATTCGGCTTAAGCGACTGATCGAATTCGGTCTGGCATAACCGACTGATTTCCACCCTAGTTAGAATGAACTCTATACCTGAAAATTTAAATTGAGCTAATGTCTCTTCTGTTCTTGTCCGTTTATCTCAGGGAAGAGATGACTTCCAAATCACGCTTCTCCAAGTCCTCGAATCTGTTGCAGAGGAGTCCCCATTGATTCTCTCAAACCCTCAAACCTTCACCACAGAGATCCTCCCCAGCCTGGCTACTCTCTACAAGGGCAACAAAGACGATCACGCCAGATTCCTCTGCCTCAAGATTCTGTTCCACGTAATGGTAATCTTCTTAAACGAGCCATTCGAGGATGAACAGCGATCTGAAGCTCTCAAGTCCGTAGCCAATGTCCATTTCCTACCACTCTACCCCATGCTGGTCGAAGACGAAGATCCCATTCCAATCTTCTCTCAGAAGCTACTCGTGATGCTCATCGAATTCAACTACATCAAAATCTCAGACATTCTCCATCTGAAGAAGACGGTCTCACAGTGCTTCGAGTTCTTGCTCGGTGATCTGTCAAATGCAAACGTCAGCAACGTCAAGCTCTGTCTAGCATTAGCATCTGCTCCTGAAATGGATTCCAAGCTACTCTCCCAGCTCAAAGTTGTTCGGAGGATCGGAAATCTCTTGGAGTTCGTGTACGCAAAAGACATGGAAGATTTCCTCGAACCAACTCTCGGCCTCTGTAAGTCCTTCCTCCTCCGTTCATTCTCCGGACAAAAAGGACTGAACTTCATCCAACAGCCATCGCTCTTAACTGCCGAAGCCGCCGCCGCCGGCTTCGGAGAAGGAATACGAGACGTTGCAGATTTCGGGAGCAACGTCGGTCTGTTTCTGGAACTCAGCCGCTCATCGGAACCAAACGTATCGGAGATATCTTCCGAATGCGTGGTGCTACTTCTGAAGGCATCTCCGAGGGAAGCAACCGCCGGTTTCTTAACGAACCTTCCTAGAGTTAGCGCCATCCTCGAGTCATGGCGCAGTGTCGTCCACCACTTGATCTTACTGCGGATGCTGCATGCGCTTTGCTACTCTTCTCGGCAGTACATATCTCACTCCATGATTCTCTCCATATCCATGGCTGAGGTCTCGAAGCTGCAAGGTTTAGTCATGGAGATGAGAAGTTCGGCCGGAGCTGAGCTGTCGAACGCCGCTTCGTTGGTTGCGGTGGAGTTGCAGCGGCTGCCTCGTCGCCATTAATGTGTACGGAAGTTTAAAACGTCGGTAGTTCTTAATTTTTGTTTATGATTCGTGTCATTTACTTGATGTCCTCTAATTTGCAGATCGAAATCGAAGCTTTCATAAGGCAGGCAATGCACTGTTATACGCGGATTAAGGTGAGTTTTTGAATGTAAATAATCTGTGTTTTCTGTATCAACTCTGAAGTATTGCTATTATCTGGTAAACTGCGGACCAGTTGCACCTATTTCCATTAATGAAATCTAGAGTTTTATTGTTTGGAAGAGCTAACCTATAGAGATCTTGAATTGGTCAAAAGAGGGTAACTCTCAACTGTGTGGTTTACCTAAATCTTTGCTTTGGTTAGATTCTCAGTGTAGTTATTTTATATGATGAATAACTTAATTGGCATGAAAATCACATGGATCTGATGTCTAAACAATGCCAAGAGTATTTTACTCAAAGCATGCCATGAAATCAAATATTTCATAGTATAGGAAGAAATTTATTAATTTTCATTTTCAGCTCAGCATTATATTCCACCAGACTCATTTTGTCTTTGGGGTGCCTAGATACACAAAATCCTATTTTTTTCCGAAAATGTCGAACGAGTTGTTTAAATGGGCTATAAATTCAGTCGAAGGAACGTGAATACAAGTTTTTACTAGTCTCCATAGCTCTCTGACTCGTGGGCTTATTGAGTTTGACTTGCAATCCAGCTCATTTTATGGCTTGTGAATGGCTTGATAAGAGCTTGATTGGTAGCTCGTAAGTAAAAACATTTTTAAAATTTGAAGACCTAGACTCATTCATGTTTTTTTATTGTACAAACTTCAAGTTGAGCTCAAATTGTACTCGTCAAATATTTTAAATTAGTGAAGCTCGAGTTTCGTTCGTCAAGAATAATTAATGAGTTAGTCTCAAGTCATCACGAGCTTCAAATTTTTAGCTTGAATTCAACCTCGAGTAGCCTAAAAAATAGCTTCGAGCGAGATTTTTAATAGATTTTACAAGTTGAACGTCGAATAGTTCACAAGCGTCTTGTATCGTCAACAATTAAGAGACATTAGGATACTTGTATAGCAAAGGGATGTTTTTGGCCAAACGTTTCAGTCATAGGCAGATTGAGCATAAATTGATTTGATTTGCTCTTGTCCTATTAGCCCTGTAAATTGAGGAAGACAACAAATGAGAACCCAACTATTTTTCAAAACACCATGAATCAACAAGTGCAGAAAAAACACAGCAGCAAACTAGCAAATCAAATCCAGCGTTCTGAAAGCTTCATCAGACTACAAGACACTTTCTTCCTTCTTATAACTTAAAGAACAACTAACACCCGACTCAGCAACAAATAATCAAAAACTCCTTAAGAAGAAGAAAACTTTCAGCTCTTCTCCACGAGCTCCTCGATCATATCAGCAGCCTCTTGAACAGTGGTGATGCTCTGTGCGCTCTCTTCCTCGACGGCAATGTTGAACTCTTCCTCCAGCCCATCACGATCTCGACCTGCATAACCATATAACATCGCATTTCAGTAAATAAACACAGATGTTTGATAGCAGTGAGAAACTAGGGAGAAAACAGTTCACAATTGACTACAGTTTGAATGCTGATAGAAGGGTTTGATTCTGCAGTTCGAATTCAAAGAGGCCAACTCGACACAAGAATGTCAGCCATGAGTGGCTATGCATAGGGCTGTTTAGGGCTCGGGTCAATTAAAACATTGCAGCTTGAGCTCAGTTTTAAATCACCATTAACAAGCTCGAATCAATAACGATTTCAGCTCGACAACAATAATGAGCTTGGTTGGATGACCATAACGAGCTCGGCCCTAGCTTGAAGCGAAAAAACCAACCTTTAGTCCTAGCTTGAAGTAAAAATCCAACCTTTATGATCTAAGTACTGTGCTTTTCATACATACCCGCATACTGCATCGAACTAATAAGATAAAGCTGCAACATAAACCACCGAGCTCACAATCGAGCTGGCTGGCAAACACACTAACTTATCGAGCTATCTAAATCGAGTAGGCTCCACAAAGCTTCATGAGCCGAGCTAGTATCAACTCAAGCTCGGCTCGTTTACTATCTAGCCGAGTTTCAAACAAGCTTTCTATAGTAGCTTTTACGAGCCGAACGCCGAGCTGATCAACCCTAGCTATGATCTAAGCTACACTGACTCAATCTAAGAAACTAGAGAGACTTTCAATGCATCATCAGCAAGCTACAAACCACAGGATTTCATAACACGAAAAATCAACACATGAACCAGAGAGAAAATTAGGATCGAGAGAAAAATTACAGTATCAAGGGAATCAGCTCCAAGAGCAGCAAACTTGGAATCTCCGCTAACAACAGTATCGTCCGGTAGCGCCAGCTGCTTCTTCACTATAGAAATCACCTTATCCACAGTCTCCTGCTTAGCCTGTTTCACAATCCACATTATCACGTCAAGAACCCTACAATTCCGACTATACTCGATCCAAATCAATCACAACATCATACCGCAGCGCAGATTTGGATCCCGCGTCGCAATCTAAGAGAAGGAACCGCCGATCTGGGGAAGGAGACCGAGCTGAACGAGGAAATCATCTGCAAAATTCAAATCGATGGAAGTTTTAAGTTTCATACACAGCAGATCTCGATCGAAAGGAAGGGAAACGGCATTACCTGGTGGGTCTGGTTGAGGGAGGCGGAGATTGAAGGGATTGAAATGGAGGATCTGGTGACGGACGCCATTGTTGGGAAATCTGAATTTGCAGAGATGAGGAAGATGAGAGGCGGATTGGAGAAGAAGAAGATTGAATTTTATACAGTGGGTTTCTTGGACTGGTTGTTGTTGTTGGAATTTGCTGGACTTTGTTTATATCGAAATCTTAGGAGCTGTTTGGCTACCTGGGTTTCTCCGTCCCACTCTCCAGTTAAATTTTGAAAAAGCTTACAAATAAAAGTTTAATATCCAAATGGTCCTGTAGTTTTTGAAATTGGTTGGATTAGTACTGTAATTTTGCATGTTGGAACTAGGGTTGGCAATGGCCCGAAATCCGACCAAATTGGGTGGGGATTACCCGTTGACGGGTATGGGCAAATCCGATACCATTTTAGAGCAGGTACTGATTGGGGACGGATTTCAAGGTATCCGCCCCATACCCAACCCAATATGAAACAACGTTGTATTAGTCATAATGTATCATCTATGTTTAACAGACTAGACCCAATTTTTTCCTTCCGTCATTCAGTTCTTCACTTCAACTCATCGATCGAGTAGTCTGCCGTTCCCTCTCGAAACTGTAATACTTTAAAAATCGTAGCTCAATCTCGAATATTTCTTTGCAATCCAAACCACCCACCACAGCCTTACCTCTGCGTGGACTCATGAGAATATGCATGTAAGGCCCATTTCAGCCCAGCCCAAGTATTTCGTATTCGACCCGACTATCCTGGCCCGGCTCCGAATAAAGATTTAATAATATTTTTAAAAAAAAATATTCCGTTTGGAGAACACGTTACCTAATAATATATCCGCCGCCGACCGCCGCTCGCCGCTGCCTTCTCTCCGATTATATAGCTTCATCTCCGATCCCTAATCTCCCACCACTAAATCGTACACGATGGCATTGCGATTGATGAAGCTCGGGAATACGCTGATCAAGCAGGTTACCTCCCCGCCCTCGACGAGGCTCTCGACGAGGATGGAACGGCGGTTCTCCAATCAAGCCTCCCATGTGCCGATTAAGGATCAGGAAAAGGAGGCAGCCTTGGTAGGCGTCGTGCCGATCTGGGTTTACGGGGTTCGTACTTCTATCCTTTTTGGGGGTTATCTTGGAATGTGAATTGACGAATCTAGTAATAGGGAAATCTAAGTCTGTAGTGAAGATGCTTTCCTAATTTAGGGTTTTGTGGAGCTCGATCATGGAAACTTGTATGATCATAAGGGAAATTGATACAAATTATTCCAACCCTTTTCTTATGTGTTCCTTGCATTGACAGATTGCTCAACTCTTGTGTTCAAAACTGTACTCATCCATGTTTAACCCTTATACTTGCCCAGGTTTTTGCAGGTTATTTACTATTTCTGGGGAAAATACACACTGAGATAAGTCGTGAATTAGAAACTCTTCGGAAGGGGAGACTCAAGGTACTTATTTTTCATCCATCTGCTTGGTCAATATTGATCAGAAGCAGGTTAAAATGATATGTTGATGAGATGGTGTGTTTGATATAGTTTGAGTTTCCAATTATCTCTGATGAACTACTAATAACAGCAGCATTCTAGTGAAGAACATCGCTTACTTTCTCCTAGATACCTGGGGTTTAGACTGTGATTGATTAAAGTTGAAGTTGTGGAACAAAACTACAGTAATACATCTTCTTCTCTGTTCTCTGTGTAGCGAATGGAGGAAACAGCTGATCACATGGAAAAATATTATGTTTCCCTGAGGCAATTATGTGATGTCTTAGAAAGACAAAGGGACGAGCTAAGGCAAATGGGGGACGACCAACTCGTTACAAGTCAAGGACTCAGCGACCCTCTTTACTTGAAACCCTCGAGCACAGAGCCCGAAAGAAGCGACAATGGTCGGGAGAATTGATGCTGGGAATAAGAACCGATCGATTCCGATGGAAAGTGTAGAATGTCTGCTGCTTTGTTTTTCTTTCTTTCCAAGCATTTTAACTGTGTGCTCGAAATCGTGTTGCCTTCTTCTTACGGATGATTATGGAACGGTGCTGCTATATACAGTCCATATTTTACTTCTATCCTTTTTAGGGGTTTATTTTGGAATGTGAATTGACGAATCTAGTAATAGCTCTAGAACAATTTATCCTACATTTACAAGTTTCTATCATTTTGTATCTAAAATTTATAAGTTTCTACCGTCACGAGCCACGAGCAGAGCTAACTTGCCAGTCTGTTGATCCAAATCATAGTTGGGTCGAGCTCAGCTCATTTTCATAGTTGGGTCGAGCTTAGCTCATTTTGCCGTCGAGTCTAGGTTTAGCCAAACGTGAGTCATATAAGTAGATGATCCTAAATTGATTTGCTCTTGTCCTAGTAGGCTATTACTAGCCCTGTAAATTGAGGAAGACAACAAATGAGGGTTTAGGCTTATACTTCCTGATTCTTATTGGCAAAAACAAACAAGCTTTAGGGATTGGATTTGAGTCTAACTAGAAACCCAACTATTTTTCAAAACACCATGAATTAACAAGTGCAGAAAAAACACAGCAGCAAACTAGCAAATCCAGCGTTCTGAAAGCTTCATCATACTACAAGACTCTCTTCTTATATAACTTAAAGAACAAACCAAAACCCTCCAAACACCCGACTCGCAACAAACAATCAAAAACTCCTTAAGAAGAAGAAAACTTTCAGCACTTCTCCGCGAGCTTCTCGATCATATCAGCAGCCTCTTGAACAGTGGTGATGCTCTGTGCGCTCTCTTCCTCCATGGCAATGTCGAACTCTTCCTCCGGCCCCATCACAATCTCGACCTACACATGATAACATCACATTTCATCATCATACAGTTCAGTAAACCAATTTGCACGGTGTGACGTACCTCCATGATCAAGTATCCATCCTTCCACATTCTGTAAAGAGTTTTTCACGTCTCTTTCTTCTCGACAAATACCGTATCAGCAATCTACAGAAAAGAAAACAACAAGTACATTAGGAGCGTATTCATCATAGAACAGAGAAACAGAGGATTGAAATATTCTTGAATATTTCACATTTGGTCTAGAGACTTCAGATCGTGTTATCATGAGTTCGTCGACTGGTCAGATAAATATAAATAGAACAATGCTAAAAACGTAAATGGACTTGTCATTGTTACCTTGTCCGTCTCTAGAAGACAGTCAGCCTTAGACAGTAGCCGGAACATTCGATAGGCATCCCTTCCGTATCTTTTCAAAATAAGGGATTCCAGCTGTAGTATAAGAAATATGTTGAAACGTAAACGTTTGAACACCAATGAGTCAATAGTGTAACGAACGAACAAAGAAATACAGACCTCTTCACTCTGAGCTGCTTCAATGATTTGTGTGAAATCTGCATAAGCACGACCATGTCTATCAACACTAAGAGACATAGCAATCAACTGAACTGATGGGTATTAATAGCATCAAAGAGTCATTAAGCCAAAGATGGAACAACCTATACTATATGATTCAGCACTCCCTTTTACAAAGGCTGGAGAAGAGCTCAATTCATGAAGGCAAGTTCTGACGTGATCGAATGTCGAATGTCATATTGTGGTTCTTTTCGTTCTTCACAACCTCTTCGTAGATAGAATTCAAGGACAGTGGTACTGCAAAATTTACATAATCAGGAACTTGACACCATTAGCAAACTGAAACAGCACAAAAAACAGTTCTCCGTAGTAAGGTAATTCAAGCAACAGAAGTTCTAACTGGCAGAAGGCGTTTACTAGTCTCACAAAACAACAAGATGATATAATAAGAAACTTATCTGGAAACATTTGAGTCAATCAACCACATAATCAAAATAACTTTTCACCTGAGCTTGAAGTTTTAACTTTCTTCTCTTCAGCTCTAGATCCCTCGAGCATTGCACTTAGAACAGTTGCAGTTTCATCCTCAAAACGTACTTTTGCAACATCGACGCAGGCCTACAGGGAAATACCGTTATAAGCATAAATAAAAAACTGTAGGAAATTATAAGAGATAATCATGCTTTAACTCATTTTAAAACAGGTGGGATATTTTGTTATCATGAGTCATGATATAAACAACCAGAGCACATACAAAGACAACCAAATAGAGGTCAAAACAAAGGATTCCCAAGCTTAGATAGTAATTTCTCACACATTAAGAATTTTCTTTTCTAAAAAATAAAGGATTTGCTAATACAAATCAAACTAAGTAGTTAAGTCTGCGAATAACAAGCTTTCTTGTTTGTCAATAACAAATCCGGTTAAGCTTCGGATGGTAAAATACTAAAATCTCAGTATCCATTTGGCAAGTTTCCAATTTCCCACTCCCCAAAATAACATCCTGTATTGGTATGATACACAGAACAGAACCAGTAATATCAAGCGCATGACGGAACAACGACCTAACCTTGTGTCTAAGACGACGAGTCAATTCCTCAAAGTTTGCACGCCACATGAATTCTGCCTCTTCTGCAAATCCCATATCAGAATCCATATCACCAAGCTTGCGCTACAAAAGAAAACGACAATTATAAAATGCACAAAACCAGAAATCTATTGAATTAACTTAAAAGTACCAACCTTTTTCCCAACATCTTTACTCGGAGATCTATTCACTTCTTGTGCGTCATCAGCTGTCTTGTCCGCGTTAGGATCAAATAAAAATCTTTTAACTTCTGAAGGCATTGCTGCTGACATAACACGTTGTTCTAAAGTAACTTTTTCCATAATAACCTGCAACTGAAAGAAAGACAGAGAACATTACATGAGTATAATCAATCCATATATTAATTACAAAGAGAAAATAACGTATCAGACAATTCTCTTAAAAGATACAAATTTTGTTGAACATTCCATCACTCGAATTGCTAAAAGATTTTATCAGACTAAAGTAGAACTTAACATAAACCCATTACTAAGGTTTTGTGGAAGAAATCCCTCTGTCAGACTTCATGCATTTCCCCACAAGTTCAACATGAAAAGACAGTATGCTTTTGGCATAAAACCTTACATAATGACCTGAAAATAAACTCGTCAGAGTTAAGCAATAACCTTTGCAGATTTGGCTACTTTTTTTTTGCACCATCATCAATCTGGGGTAGAACTGTAGGTTCTGGGGCAGGACAGCTTTCAACGTAACGGGCCATTACAAGCTTATGAAGGTTTTCCTGTTCTGTGGTGATACCTATCCAATAAAGAAGATACGCTAAAATTCAGAACTGTAACTTCAAACCAAAATCATAAATTTGAATCCAACAAACATGAAGGTTGTTCATATACTGAAAAGATGTGTAATCAATGAATCAGCACAGGAGCAGCAATTTCAATTGGGAGGAAAATAAGTTTGGTTGATATAACCTTAGAAGATATAGATCTACAACTCACAACAGACTTACTCTCCTTGCCACTTGCCTCAGCTCGATCAGATATTTGCTTTACTGTAAGCCTACCATGTTCTAGCAAACCTTTGAGAAGCTCTCCACACTGCAAAATACCAAGTAACCATTATAGCCACAGCTTGCATCATCTCATGAAAAATCGACACAATTGATAACACTAACCGCACCACCAAGCTCCTTGGTCACCACATCCAGGAACTTGGAAAACCTCACTCGATGAAGTATGTTATGAAACAATGCTATATACTGCGTATATACTCTCCCTGCTTCTCCACCATCCTCTCTAGACACTGCCAATACGTTTTCAAACATAAAATCAGGCTACACTCATTGGCCAAAAGGTTCAATTCATAACCGAGTTCATAGACAGTAAAATTTACTCACCAGCTTCCTCTAAGAAGAAAGCCTGCGCGCAGTTGTGCTGAATTAAGACGAGCAAACTGTTCTTGACTTGAGAGTGGGAGAGCTCAGTTCGTCGAGCTATGGCGTGGAGCGGCGATGCTCCGTTGGTAACTGTCTTTTTCTATAGTCCTGAGTTCGTTAATTCTCTTCTTGGCTGAATTTCGTGTTCGTTGCTCCGATTCAGCTCTCATCGACTTCGGCTGTCCTACTGTCACTACATTTCTGCGGCGGAGGACGGTGATACATTGGTGGTGCGAGCCGGTAAGTGTCTTTCTATCTTGCGCGGTTCTTTATTCTCTTATTTGCTGAATTTCGTGTTTCAAATCCATTCGTTCTGTCATGTTTTAGGGTTCATAGAGTTGAAACTGTGTCTCACCTGTATTCAGTAGATAGTTAGGCCGATTCCTAATCTCCCACCAATGGAGCTTCTAGCTGAAGCTGGAAAATTAGGCCGATTCTTCGTTAACAAGACTGCAGATTACCTAGTGAGCAACCCGACGTTTCATCGCACGTCGGTTAGCATAGTGCATACTGGTTACAAAGGGTTCACCAGAGCCGCACAAATTTTTCATCCAACGTACAAGGTGGAGATCCCTCCGACGGAATCATCGAGCGAAAATCAGCCACTCTGTTGTTTAGAGTCTACTGGGATATTGGTAAGTATGTGTGTTTTTATCTTGGTCAGATTGGACAAGATGGAGCTGGAGCTGAAGCATCGCCTGAGCCTGCTCCAGCTCCATCTTGTCCAATCTGACCAAGATAAAAACACACATACTTACCAATATCCCAGTAGACTACCAACAGAGTGGCTGATTTTCGCACATGATTCCGTCGGAGGGATCTCCACCTTGTACGTTGGATGAAAAATTTGTGCGGCTCTGGTGAACCATTTGTAACCAGTATGCACTATGCTAACCGACGTGCGATGAAACGTCGGGTTGCTCACTAGGTAATCTGCAGTCTTGTTAACGAAGAATCGGCCTAATTTTCCAGCTTCAGCTAGAAGCTCCATTGGTGGGAGATTAGGAATCGGCCTAACTATCTACTGAATACAGGTGAGACACAGTTTCAACTCTATGAACCCTAAAACATGACAGAACGAATGGATTTGAAACACGAAATTCTGCAAATAAGAGAATAAAGAACCGCGCAAGATAGAAAGACACTTACCGGCTCGCACCACCAATGTATCACCGTCCTCCGCCGCAGAAATGTAGTGACAGTAGGACAGTCGATGAGAGCTGAATTGGAGCAATGAAACGAACACGAAATTCAGCCAGATAGAGAATTAACGAACTGAGGACTATAGAAAAAGACAGTTACCTGCTCATGCGACCGATGGATCACCGTCCTCCGACGCTGCAATCTAGTGACAGTAAAACGTACATAATCGCTGAGAGCTGAATCGGAGAAACGAAGAGACGACTATGAACAGAGGACACTTGATCGGAGGAGCTGCTATTGCATTTACGAATTTTTAGGGTTTTGGGAATGCAGAGTTCATTTTTTCGAAGAAGAAGATATGTAAACTGTTACCCAAACCAAATGTGTATTATTTATTTATTTTAGTAAATAGGCTGTGGGCTTTTTAGAAATCGAATAATATGGGCTTTCTAAGCTATCTAAAATATTGTTAAATTGCGATTAAATTAATTTTGCACCTACAAATTTAAATCAGTATATAAGAAAAAAATTAATATCTGAGATAAGAAAATACTTATTTTGGAAAATGGAAAAAAATAGACTTGGAAATTCATATTAGGTACCTACAATGAAAAAATGGGTACCTAAAATAAAAAATAAAAAATTGTAGCCTAAATGAATAATTGTCATTGCTATCATCTCAACCATCATCATCTGTCAAAACATGTCCACACTCTTGCACGGGCATGGGTAATTTGACAATCATACTAATATCGGTGCTTATAAAAAAAAAACACTAATGGTTGCAAATGAACCCTCAAAGAAAAGGAAGTAGAGAAACAAACGAGTCACTAGTATGAGACTAGAGACATCCAATATTATGGTTGAGAAGAATATTCAAAATGGACAGGTGTTCAACTACTGGGAAAACCACTGACATGCGGGAAAAAACAAACAAAAAAGAGTTGAGTCGAGACACTAATCAATGTTCTAACGATAATAGATCCAAGACAAAGATATCTTAGTACTAACCTCGAGAAATGTTGATTTAAAGCATACAATTCATGAAATCTTTTACCACAACTCATATTAACCTTAATCGGATAAGGAAAAGAAAGACAACTTCTGCCGGATAAGGAAAAGAAAGACAACTTCTGCAGCACAAGCATCTATTCTAACCACAGAATCTTACAAACCAAAATACTAATGACCATTCCATAATCATCCGTAACACAGTTAAAATGCTTCGACTTACCATCGGAATCGATTGGTGGCATCAATTCTCCCGGCCAATGTCGCTTCTTTTGGGCTCCGTGATCCAGTGTTTCTTCAAGTAAAGCTTCACCATTTCACTTTCTAAGTCATCACGTCTTTGTGTTAGCTTGTCCTCTTCTCTTTTTAAGTTATTAGTTCTTTGCTCCATTGCCTACACAGAGAACAATCACAGTCTAAAACCCAGGTATCTAGGAGAAAGTAAGCCATGTTCTTCACTGTTATTAGTAGTTCATCGGAGATACTTGGAAACTCAAACTATATCAAACACACCATCTCATCAACAAACAGATCATTTTAACCTGCTTCTGCTAACTATTGGCCTAAGAAAAATAAGTACCTCGAATGCCTGTTTCCGTGCTTCTTCTTTTCGATTGTCTGATCTAGCACTTCTTTTCTCCCAAAATTTTTCACTAAATACTGCAACCTGGGCAAGTATAACACAAGAGGAGTTGAGCAATTCGTCAATGGAAGTTCACAACTGGATCAGGAACACATAGAAAAAGGGTTGGAATAATTGTCTCAATTTCCATTCCACAAAAAAAACCCTAAATTAGATTTCTCTACTTGCTTCGTCGATTCACATTCCAAAATAAACCCCCAAAAAGGATAGAAGAAGCACGAACCGCGATAAAGCCTAACTTGCATATGATTCTGAAGCCTACCCAGGCTGTCTCCTTATCCTGATCCGTAATCGGCACATGGGAGGCTTGATTGGAGAACCGCCGTTCCATCCTCGTCGAGAGCCTCGTCGAGGGCGGGGAGGTAACCTGCTTGATCAGCGTATTCCCGAGCTTCATCAATCGCAATGCCATCGTGTACGATTTAGTGGTGGGAGATTAGGAATAGGAGATGAATCTATATTGGGAGAGAAGGAAGCGGCGGATATATTATTAGGTTTTGTAGCCAGCAGCCAGAGACCATTATTAAATACTTATTCGGAGCCGGAAAGCGAGTAGGTAGGCCGGGCCAGGCTAGTCAGGTCGAATACGAAATACTTTGGGCTGGGCTGAAATGGGCCCTACATCCATATTCTCATGACCACGCAGAGGTAAGGCTGTGGCGGGAGGAAGTGATTGGAGGAGCAACGGAGGGAGAATCTCCGATGAGATGCGGAGGAGATTCGGTTCCGTTGAATGAGATTCTTTGGTGAATGGAGATAAAAGGAAGAGAGAGGGACACGTCGACGTCGGTTTAACTCCGATCAGTGTCTTTATATAGGTCGGGGAGAGGAGGGGCGAGTTTGAAACACGCGCCACTGAGTTGCGAGTTTGAGAGTTTCGGGCGGTTCGGTTCGTCTGGTTCATTTGATCCGCCCGCTTTTGTTGAATGGTTTAATCCGGATGTTGGGAATCGTTACCGTTTAATACTCCAATTATTGAAAAGTTTACAATTTAATGTCACAATCTAATAAGTGATGATATGTTATTAATTTATGATGAGGTTAATTTATAAATGACAATTAGTATATTTAATGACAAAATGTATATTCGGTAGTTTATTAATTTACGTATTAATATGAGATTCGTTAGTGCCAAGAATATGATTCAATATTGAACAATTATGATTCATAGTCCAGTTTAGGTGCAAGGTAGAGTGGATATGAGAAGATCATTCAATTTTAGAGAGGTAAAGAAAATATAGAGATAAGTGTAGATGATTTAGGTTGATATGTCGTTAATGAATCGTCAACGGGTTCTATCGACCATGTTTGTACATGGATGAACTTAAAAAAAAGTTAACACCATATCACTGTAACATAGATGAATCACATGATATAAGACGATTGACAGATCCATAACCCCATTTTGGCGATTGGTGCAATAATGATTTCGGACGGTCAACAACTGGACACACGTCTTGAGATTGCTTTGAGCTTCTGATCCCAGACAGGCATGTCGAAAGAAACTTTTGTGGGCCAGGATCAAGTACAATTTTCGAACTGCAACCGTCAAGTAAATAGTGTAGTACAGAGGATGAAAAGAGTGTAAATATGGAATAAATAACTTAAAATCATCGCCATATAAAAATTCAAATTTTGTATAAATTTAAGTATAGTGTAATATCTTCAATTTTTAAAAATATAATTAAATTAATAATAATTATAATAAATTTTTAATGAGATTTAGAATTCCGGTCCCAATAAATGTTATAAATATCAATATGATCACTGTATAATATGCATTGAATTTGGTCTTCAAATCAACAGTGGCAACAACCGTAATTACGACAGCCTTCAAGTCTGATTAATAGTCCCTAGTCAATAAATAATTAATTATAAATATCTTCATTGACTTTCGAGCCATCCACGT
This sequence comes from Linum lewisii, assembly GCA_034768395.1. Taxonomy (NCBI): domain Eukaryota; kingdom Viridiplantae; phylum Streptophyta; class Magnoliopsida; order Malpighiales; family Linaceae; genus Linum; species Linum lewisii. Next base: position 1,334,354 of record CM068299.1, read on the forward strand.
CAGTACAACAACAAACTAGACCCGCCGGAAGCTCCATCCGTCGCCGGGCTTCCCGTTCTTCATCTTCCGTCCGTCCTTCCGGCGGCAGTTACTTTCTACTCCGTCTCAATATCGCAATAGTAGTAACTAGCAAACCCCAGACTCACTCATCCGAGCTTTCGGAAATGGCGGCAGGGCTCTTTCATCGCCGGTCAATGTTAGGGTTCCAGTTTCTCTACGAGTTGTTGATCGATTCCTGGATTTCTTCCAGCGCCTTGCCTTTGGTTTCCGGCACGATCGAGAAGCCGGAGTAGAGGAAGAACGTCCCCGACGAGCTCCAGCTCATCAGGAAATTGAACGTGAACGAGACTGCCCATGCGCCTAGCCAATTCACCAGCACCACCAGGCTTCCTCCGACTCCCTTCATGTTTATCGGGAAGATCTGTTCCAGAAATCGGTAAGTAAATCGTTGAATTGATCGGGTTTTGAGATTGAAATTGGGATTTTAGGGTTTTGAGGTTTTGTACCTCGGACATTATCACCCAGGGCACTGCTCCCTTTCCAATTGAGAATGCAGAAATGCATACCTGGTTTTCATTTCGCAGTTTTATGATCAGTGAGAACCCTAACTCTCAATTTCAGACAGAGCTTGAAGGACTGTGATTAGTGAAGGACGCTGGAGACAGCTAGGATTGGCTCGAGCAAACCATGGCTCTGGTTCAGTAAAAGGGTCATTGTTTAGGGATTCCAAAGGAATGAAACAGTGGCGTGGCTTAAGGAAATGGAGATATGGCTTACCTTGAAGAAGAAAGAAGCTCCAGCCATGGAGCAGCCTAGGAATGTACCAGTTGCAGAAACCATTATGAGTGGTCTTCTTCCAGATCTGTCCATCAGCATTGCTCCTGCTATGGTGATTGGGACTTGGATACATGCATATAATATGGTTCCGATTTTCGCCAACGAAAGCCCTGGAAACAGCAGAGCAGATCAGTATCGTTACGATTGAAGAGAAATGCATGGCGGATCATATTGTTACCTGCTGAAGCAAATGTTTCGCTTGCATAGAAGCCAATGCCATTGATCCCACCAAACTGCTGGAATACCATGAGTGCAACTCCAATCTGGTAATGAATTAGGTCCACATCAGTTGTTGAGAAAGTAAAAGACCAACGCTTTCGAGGATTTCATTCGGATACTTACAATCATGGAACGGATGTGCTTTGGTTGGAACAGAACAACCATTCTTGCCTTGGGAAGGTTCTGAAGTGCCTCGAGATTCAGCTGTACAGACATGGAAACAGGTAAGTTGAGAGATTTCACGGTTAGCTAATTCGAACTGGCCTTTCGAATATGGATGAATTCAAGTACCTGAATATCAAGAGCTTCACGGGTGATATCAGTATCCTTCCCACGGAGTCTCTGCAACGCGACTTGGAATTCCTTCTCTCGCCCAACTTTAGCCTGAAACAAAGTAAAGTTCCTTAGTTCTCCTGCATCAAACATTCAGTAACAGCTCGAGGTGTTCATTTGTGCTGTAAGCTTACCAGCCATCTAGGAGATTCAGGAACGATGAACAGACCAGTAAGCAGGCAAATGCAGGGCAGAATTCCTTATCATGGGAAAAACAAGCATTACACAGTTAGTACTTTGATTGATGCTAAGTTGCTAACCCAGGAATGAAACCAAATCAGTTTCTGGAACTTGAGACTTGTACCAGTTAGTGCTAGAGATCTCCATGTTATGACTGAGCCAAGTAAGAAGGCAGTGGATGCTCCAACGACGATCATGAGCTACAAAGGTATACAAACAGAAAGCAGCACCAATGAAATTCTGCAAACTCTCTTCTGCTGCTATAAATCATCGGTTTCTGAGAGTCTCCTACCTGATTCAGTGTAGTGAGACCGCCTCAAAGATTCTTTGGAGCGATTTCTGCTATGAAGATCGGAACCTGAATCGACAAACAAGGAGTCAGTTAACTGAATGAATCCCTGCAGCTACCACTGAGCATCAAAGAACAGTTACCACGTAGGAGAACACTCCAATTCCATATCCAGTGAAGAACCTTCCTATGTCAAGCGACAAAGCTTCCTGATCATGAAGAGAGAAACACATCAGGAATCAGGATTATATCAATGAAACAGACAGATGTGCAGGATTCAGAGAGAAGAGAAATCTACCGTGGAGAAGAAGATCGCCAGCCATCCCATGATGCAGAACACAGCAGACAACCTCATAGCCTGCTTGTCAAAAACCAAAGAGGTAAAACAAAAGCAAATTAAGCTTCCTGCGATTTCCCAGTCTGCATCATTCGAAATCTCTGGTAATTTCTAGCAATAACTCAGTCTGCATCATTCGAGAGCACATTCGCTGGTCCTTACAACAACTATGGCCGCCGAGTTTACATAATCATTGGCCAATTGCACATTCACCCACCTCCATCGATTTCTTCCTCGTCAAACGGCGGGAGGGGGGAGCCAATTAGAGAGCAAGTACGAAAAATAGAAAAAGAAGGATAGAGAGACCATCACAAATAAAAGCAAAGAATTGAATAAGACTTCTGTCTTCTATTTGTCTAGTTCAGATGGAAAGAGAAAACTAAAAAGTAGATAAAAGGATAAAAAGATAAGCAAATGGGAAAATAGAAGTAAAGTTGGGAAGGGGATACTATTCCAGATCCAAAGAGAAAACGAAAAAGTAGATGAAAAGATAAAAAGGTAAGCAAATTGGAAAAAAAAGTAAATTCAGATAGAAAGAGAAAACTAAAAAATAGGTGAAAAGATAAAAAGGTAAGCAAATGGGAAAATAGAAGTAAAATTGGGAAGGGGGATACTGTTCCAGATGGAAAGAGAAAACTAAAAAGTAGGTGAAAAGATAATCTCCCACCATGGAGCTTCTAGCTGAAGTTGGAAAATTAGGCAAATTCTTCATTAAGAAGATCGTCGATTACCTTGTGAGCAACCCGATCTTTAATCGCACGTCGGTTAGTATCGTTCATACCGGTTACAAAGGGTTCACGAGAGCAGCACAGATGTTTCATCCAACGTACACGTTGGAGATCCCTCCCGACGGCATCATCGTGCGAAAATGGTAAGCAAATGAGAAAAGAGAAATAAAGTTGGGAATTTGGTTACTATTCATATGAACAATATGAATAGTAATGAACAGTTAAGAAACCCCCTGCTTTCTATATCTTAATGATTATTAACGGTTTGACAATTGGTCTATAAACCATTCATCAAAATGGTTTGGTATTGCATCGATATAATCACGAATGGACGTCACTTGGATCTAAAAAAAACGCACAACGTGCGTTAGTAAAATATAATTTATGTATCACAAAATAACACTCATATATATAATAATTTAGTGAAAATATGACTGAATATGCTTGGAACTTCTGTATTTACCAACCACATATCCAACAAAACCATCACCAAAACCAAGCCAAACAAGCAGTCCAATTCCCAAAGCTAAAAACCCTAATTGAGAAATGAATTCCATGCTGAACAGTCAATCACCAATCAATGACAACACATAAAACACACTGAGTCGAAACCACAACTAACTAGACTAACCCGCTGCTGGAACCATATCATAGATAAAGCTTCGTTAAACTTGTTTCATATCTATGATCCGGTAGTCCATCAACCTTCTTCATCTATGCTCCAGGTTGTCTAATCTTAGCTTCACGTTTGTCGTTTGTCGTTATTTTAACTTTGAATTGTTGTGCTTCCAACAAACGTGACCTCGGGATCCGTAACTCAAGAGATTGTGACAGCTAATATAATTTTCTTTAATTAATTATAGCTTATATATTATTATTTTATCAAGACCAGCTTATATTATCAAATTAATAATAATAATAATCCATTTGTAAAATAGATAAAAATAAGTGACCAAATTGCAATGAAACCATATTTGATTTCAACATTTAGCTTGGCAAATTGTATGTACGCTGTGTGGCCAGCGCATCGCTGTCTGGCCAGCTACGCGCTGGCTGGGTGGCTACGCGCTGGCTGCCAGTCAGATTATGCTAGTTTTGGACATAGTTACGCAATTGGCTACTGACGGTACATAAAATTTTAAATTAGGCTACAAAATTCCAATCCCCTTCGCCGCTGCCTTCTCTCCGATTATAGCTTCATCTCCGATTCCTAATCTCCCACCACCAAATCGTACACGATGGCATTGCGATTGATGAAGCTCGGGAATACGCTGATCAAGCAGGTTACCTCCCCGCCCTCGACGAGGATGGAACGGCGGTTCTCCAGTCAAGCCTCCCATGTGCCGATTACGGATCAGGAAAAGGAGGCAGCCAAAGTCAAGTTAGGCTTTTCCGCGGTTCGTGCTTCTTCTATCCTTTTTGGGGGTTTATTTTGGAATGTGAATCGACGAAGCAAGTAGAGAAATCTAATTTAGGGTTTTTTTTTTGTGGAATGGAAATTGAGACAATTATTCCAACCCTTTTTCTATGTGTTCCTGATCCAGTGTGGTCCTAGTACTGAAATTGTGAACTTCATTGACGAATTGCTCAACTCCTCTTGTGTTATACTTGCCCAGGTTGCAGTAGTTGGTGTTGGTGTAATATTTATGGAGATAAGAAGTAATAGAGCACACAATCGAAATAAAGAAGCATGGAAACAGGCATTCGAGGTACTTATTTTTCTTAGGCCAATAGTTTAGCAGAAGCAGGTTAAAATGATCTGTTTGTTGATGAGATGGTGTGTTTGATATAGTTTGAGTTTCCAAGTATCTCTGATGAACTACTAATAACAGCAGCATTCTAGTAAAATTCGGTTCCCTCCCGAATTTTACTCGCCAACACAGAATTTGTTATCATTATATTTCGGTCGAGTTATATCATATCATTTTCTCTTTCAACTTAACAAACCATAACAACAACAGAAATCACCCAAACCACAAAACCGAAAATCATCACCCAAACCAATCACAAACCCTAACCTTTCCTATATCTTTTACCCAAACCTATTTTTTCACCTCAGTAAAATAAGATTAGTCGCAGTTAAAATTAATTAAACTTACCCTAATGTAAAAAAATCAAATACGGTCAGTAATTCCATTGAAGGGTAATTGGCTGTCCTGTTCAATAGGGGAGCCAGGGGCAAAAGGGACAAATCCTCTGCCGCCAAAGACAGGTCGCATGAAGCCGTCATCGAACTTTCTCCAGTAGTAATGGATGGAAGGTGTGCTGAGGAACATTCTAAGACTTGTCGGCCGCCGCAGTATATTTGGAGTGCTTTCTTGGTCGTCGTCGTCGTTGACCAGGAGTGGAACTGTTATTGTCGACGACTTTGGAGTTGACGGCTCAGAAGACGGCGCCGTTTTTGTTGGTTGTGGTAGTAGGAGCTTGATTAGTGGTTTGGTCATCAACCCGAATACCTGCAAAAAAACCCGTCGAGTTAGCCGGAGATAAATTAGACGGGTGAAACCAGGATGTTCGGAGATTTTAAGTTCGAATATTAGTTCAAGGCAAGCGCTCTGGTACCCACAGGGTATCGGTACCCATAGACATAAGGCCCTAGACACATATAGGGCCCATGAAACGGCACAAATCATCTCGACCATATGTCATCAATCATGCCGTGACCCTAATTCACATTCTCGATATGCTATAAAGGAAAAGAAGACCCTCAATCAAGAGCATAGAATAATATGGCTGTAAGTGGGTCAACCCATGAGCCAAATTTAATATGTATTTTCACAGATAGTTTTCACTCGACCCACAAAAGTACACATTAAATTTTGACCCATAAGTCGACTCATTTGCACCCCTACTGAATAACATGCTACATACCTTGTACGCCTCACACAAATACACCTAAGAACCGACTCATTGTAGTTTCGCCACTGAGCGTAAACCAAACTCTACTCGGCCCTAAATGAAGAGCACTGAATAATAGGGGTGTAAGTTTTCACTTGACCCGTGAAGATACACATTAAATTTTGACCACGAGTCGACCCATTTGCACCCCCTACTGAATAACGTGCTACATACCTTGTACGCCTCACACAAATACACCTAAGAACTGACTCATCGACTCATCGTAGTTTCGCCACTGAGTGTAAACCAAACTCTACTCGACCCAATCTTCTAGATCAAATTACTCATTATTCGACCGAGTTTTCGAGACAAAGAATAAGAAGAAAAGTAGAGAGGAAGAGTGCTTGCTGACCACAGTGCTGAAAAGGACGATAGTGATAGTGCTTGTAATCATGATGGCATTGGGTCGTAATTTTGTATGACCCGAGCTTGTGAACTGCAAAATCAATTAACAAACAAACATCATCATTTCAGATCTACTAATTAATTATAATTACTAATAATTAATTATAATACTAATTAATTATTCACTTAAGTATAATTAACAGTACATGATTATAAGCAAGAGCCATTGAGACAGCGCCACGCATTAGACCTGCCCACCAAATTGTCACCTGTGGAATTTCGAAACAAGGATTAGTGGCCGAAATGGGTGGAAAACCGGGCGGGTATCGGTTTATTCAAATTTCGCTATAATAAGTAGTGTGACTCGATTATCCACTAGCTGTGTGACTTGGGTGATAGAGTACTAGTGAACACAACCCGAATCACCCAAATATAGTGGTGGAGTCAGAACTCTGGTAGGCCATGAGTCTGATGAATCGAACCTCAGATATATGACTGCACTAGACATAATCAACATAATTTGAAAAAAAGTTAAGGTTTTAGCTATTACGACATGGGGGGAGCTAGATCCAAGCCGAGGGTGGCCTCCCTGAGTCCAAGTAGCCACGCCACTGCCCAAATATGTATCACGAGAAAAGAAAAAGGAGAGCTAGCTCGACAAAATCATAGTAAATAATGCAAATAATAGGTAGTAATCTCTATTGAAAATTTTGAAAGATCGAAGAAATGTAATAACACCGTTCTTGTGATCTCGTTTAGTTTTAGGGGTTAGGTGGGTAGTGAGCATCGAGTTCACCATGCGTTGGGTTGGGTTGAGTTATATACGTAACTAATACACTTAATCGGGTTGTCGATGCCCCCAAATCGTGAAATAACCCAAAAGTCACCTCACCACACGACCTGTCTTAAGTAGTGAATACCGAGTATCCGTATAATCAAACTGAACCGAAATTGTGAATGCCCACTACCCAAACCCCAATAATGGCCAAGATCAAAGTGATTTAATTAGCTAATTAATTAACATCATTAGACACTAATCGTGTAATTAAAAGTAAAACATATGATACATACATACTTGTTGGTTTAAGGTTAATTTGTCGGAAGGATGCTTCTTAGTGAAGTTTGATATGAACGACAAAGGGAACACAAAAGCTGCTCTTCCGACCAGAACCAGTCCCATCAGAATCGAGCTCGCCGCAATTGATGTTCCAGGACTAATTACAATTAACAAAACTAATTAATCCCATAGTAATTCATGTATTAGTGATGTAATTATCGGTTAAGTAGGGTAATTAACTTTACCTATCACTCACGAACCTCCACTTCTCGATGTCGAGAGCGTCCATCCCGACGTAGAGGAAGAGGAAGACCTCGGCGACGAATGACAATGTGGCGAATGCGTGCCTCGAGGAATCGAAATCGAATGATGAGTATGACGGTTCACTGTTTGGATGAGATGGTTGAACTGGCGAGACTAATGTGTTGAAACGTACTTGGTTGTTACCCTCGAGCTTTGGGTGACGTTGTGCCATGTGTAATGTGACATGACTATCCCGCAGAAGAACACAGTGAGGATGGCGCTTAAAGAGAATAGCTGCATGTAATTGATAAAAGATGATATGTTACTAGATATGTTAGATGTCACGTTTATAGTAGTAAATTTTCGGTAATTAAAGGAAAACGTTATGTACCTCGGCAAGCATGTAAGAAAGGTAAGCCATGAGGATCATTATAGAAACTTCACGATCGGTTGAATGTCTGTTTGTTCACAACAACAAGAAAAACTAAAAAAAATCAGTCAATAATAAGAAAACAAAAATAACATATAAATTCCATAAATAAATGTTAACTCATGATAACGTGACATGAAAAACATTACTTTCACATCACATTATCATAAGCTCATGTCATCCATAAAATAAAATATATTTAAAGATGAAACAATAATAATCATGCAAACTCGACTCTACATCCAAAAAATTTCCCTAAATCATCGTGAATTACAAAATTTTGGGTACTGAATCTCAACTAACCGAACTATAACAATAATCTTTTTAGTTTTTATGACAAAAATCATCTAATCAAGCATGTCTATCTTCAAATAATCAGTTTGTCGACTAGAACGAGAATTCAGTCCTAGTCTAGAGATTGTCTCTGTCTAAGGAATTGAAGATGATTCATTCATCGTCATTAGACAACTACTTGCTACCAAGAATCTAGCTCAAAATTCATCAAAAAAAAAAAAAAGAATCTAGCTCAAAGCAAAATAATTTATCTAGATTCACCACAGTTGGACGACTAGTGCCACCAAATTAAACCACCCTCGGTACCATCTTAAAATCCCAAAATAAATCCCTAACCAACCAAAGATGTTAATTAACATACTAATTAGTAATTACCTCCCAAGACAAAGTGTCTTAATAGTGTAAGCACTCAATAATCCAACCTACAAAATTAAATTATGAAATTAAACTATATAATCTAAATCATATTACAAGCTTAATGAAGATTAGCATATAGTTATTAAAGGTAATTAATTAAGTGACTTACGATGACTCCCAAGGCAGTACTTGATAGAAGCAAGTAGAGAAAGCTGCCGAGGAATTCAATGGAAGCTATGGAGCTTATGTGTGAGAAGTCTATGCTTTGGATCGCATTGAATAGTACCACTGACGTGGCATCGTTCACTACTCCTTCTCCAAACACTAAGCTGTACAACAATGGCGTCTCGTCTTGATTCAACACCTATTCTTCCAACACCACAAATCGACACAGTTTAGTATCGGATACTTTCGTAAGTCTTAGGGGTCATTTTTTCGGTCTAAATCATTTGGTTGTTTGTCTAGTATCTCTGGAATTGAATTCCTCTTTCCTTCGAAATTCAGCTTCAACAACAGGAAGGTCTAAAATACCTGTAGTGTGCACACAGAATCCGTAGCAGAAAATATTGCGCCGATTGCTATAAACCGAATCAAACACGTAAGATAATTAATAATTTTAATTATGCATTCATCAAAAAAAAAAAAATTTAATTATGCATGTATACACACAAATAAAATCAATAATTAAGCCATTAGACAATTACCAAGATAATCTGATATGCTTAGAGAACTGATGTTCTTACTCTTGAAGAAGTATATAGCACCTAATCATCAAAATCATTCTTCATTAATCATCTAAAAGATTTAGGGCCGTTTGGTTGATGAAATTGGGTCTGGAAATTCATCAGCCGACTCACTGAGAATTGTAGTGTAATTATTTGGGTCTCAAATTCATCAACCAAACGACCTCTTAGCTAATAACCACTTAATTATGGTTTAGGGTTTTAAGTATCTACCTACCTGCTGTTATAACAGCCGTAGATATTAGAGTACCAACTGCACCAAAGAGTGTGATGGTCAAGAAATTCCGAAAAAATTGCTTCTTTTTCACTTGGAACCTAGTCGATAAATCCAAACAACAATTTAATTAATTAAAAAATTTATAATTAATTAATAAAAATCAAAGATAATCATCACTAGTTAATTACTCACCCAGCATTGAAAATAATAGGTGGGAGAAGATAAATGAAGAACAGCTCTTCACTGAACACCAAGAGTCGTGAGCTTTTGCCTTTGGATATCAAAAGAATCACCACTCCTGTGCATACACCCTGATTATCAACAATGCAGACAGAAATTCGGTCAAAATTAGATTCATGATATTAAAAAAAAAAAAAGATTTTTATCACGTTTTAGTGGTAAAAATTTCAACTAGTAGCTCTTAGGATGATTCACGGTCTATAGTATCTCCTACCAATGAGTTACCAAAAATCCAGCCGAGTTAAAGTGAGGTCCAAGGTTCAAATCCTAACAAACGATATCTTGACCTATCAAAGAATAATATTAATCATCGATTTCTTTCCCCTTCCACCTCCTTTTCTCTCCTCTCTTACTATCGACATTACTCCTCCGAAAACAGTGATACATAAGCAGAATAAAATCAGAACCACACTTAACCGCGCGCTTCCCACCCGTTATATCAATTCAAGCTTAATAAACCCCACCCCAAATCAACCCAATTTATGCACTAACTAACAACAATTAACTTAATTATATAAATAATTAAAAATAATTAAGTAAAAAAAAAAGAGCTTAACTATGAAGAGTGCAGTAATCGACTCATTCATCCACCGGTTCTCTTCCAACAAATGACCGATCACGATGCAGGCGCACAATAGCACCACGAACAAGTTGATCGCTACCACTGAAGCGTGGTCAGATGACAATAATGCCCTCGCTTCCGTTACCATATTACCACCGAAAACACCACTCGCCATTGTTATTACGAGCTCCTCTGATGGACTGATTAGTCACAACTCCTGCACAGAAACAACACAATCATTACAAACATATAATTATTTGAAAAAAAAGGGGAAATGATGATTATGTCGGGGTAAAACCGTAAAAGACGTGCAAAAAATTAATTTTATTTCCGTTATTTAGCATATTTTCACATAAATAGTTTAAGGATAATATTAAAATTCAGAAACTAATATTAATTATTATAACCATATATATCATTTCTTCCAAAAAATTAAGAAATACAGTTTTTTTAAAAAAGGGGATTTAATTAATTAATTAATTAATTAATTATGGTTATACTTATCAGCAAGAGGAAAATCACTAGCTCAGTTATCTCCAAAGAAATTGAATCCATTAATAATCGGGTTTTTTCTATACGGCAGGAGCTATCTATGAAAAAAAAATCTCGTAAAGAAAAAATCGAAGAACAACAATCACACTGAGATATTCAAGCCGAAAACCATGATTCTCACTACAAGAAACATGACCCGTTATTAGAATGTCTCCGTCTCAGACTCTCGACTGTAAAACCGAACACGTAAATCGAGACAACGACCACAGTTTGCTATAGTGTCTCCAAAGAAAGCGTAGAAAGTTTGAAAATGGGAAGAAATTTGGGAAAATGGTGATTTTGGGAAATTACCATAATTGAGTGATCGAGTCTGATAAAGGGTACCAAAGGAAGCTTGTTTAACGTAAAGGAAGGAACCGACTTGCCTGGTAATCGCCAACGTGGGTTGCAAACTGCGGCGTTGTTCGTCACTGTAACTTGCAGGTTTGGAGGAAGAAGAAGACGACAGAAGAGGAGGAAGAAGAAGCATAAGGGATTGTTTGGTTTGGGCGTTTAATGCCAATGTATATATAGTTGTGGAAAGCAGAAGGGAAGAGACAGCAAAGAACAGGGTGCTACCGTTGATTGCTCTGTTTTATCTTTTGTTTAACGAATTTGGAATGATTAATAAAGGGAAATAGGGAATGATTTGATTGACTTTTAGATCGGTTTGGTTCGGGTTTGAATAGTTGATATTAGTTAATTACATATTGTAGTTTCAAGTTTATGTTTTGGAGAGGGGGAGAGTACTAAAATCCAAATCACTTGAACGGGTGATTAGCATTAGGAGTGCTATTCGTTTGAGAATTTGTATGAAAAAAAAAATTGATCAGTCCCATACGTTAAAGAATTGTACAAAATAATCTCATCCGACCACTTTTTCAGCCGAATCATCTTGTCAACAAAAAAAAAAAATATACGTGGAAGGTCCAACTTAGCTCTACTAACTTAATATGTCATGTATTTAACCCTACCCAAACCTAGTCGACTTTTAGTATGGTTTTTTAGGTATTTGGGTTGGTTTGGGTAGGTTCAATACATGACCGGTTAGGTTAATGAAACTGAGTTGGACCTTTCGTACATGTACTTTTTTTGCTGACTCGACATGCTAACAAGGCGATTCAGCTGGAAAAGTGGTTGAGAAGATGATTTTGTAGATTCTTAAACGTATGTGATTGATTAGTTTTTTTCCCATACAAATGGGACGATTTTGTACAACACACAAAGGAATGGACGATTTGACAATTAGCCTCTTCTATACAAAGTTCAGTCCACTTATAATTAAATTCCAAAGGAGGATCATGACATGTCAAACCATGTTACAATGAGGTATCAGTGAGGTTCAAGGATTGTCAGTGGTTTGAGTGTGACAAAAAATTGAGATTATGAAGTAGGCTATATAGCATATGGAGTAAGTATAAGGCAAGTTTTGAGTGAATATATAATCCAAGTAATCACATATGAGGTTATTGTTGCATGCTCCTACTCTAGAAGTTAACCACAAGTGAACTGAATTTTTAACAAAGGGGCCATTTGTGATTTAGTTAGGCTAACGCGAAGAAGAAGAGTGAGGGAGTTGGGCCGGCGGAGTGGATGATGGAGGGCGGCGGTTTGGTGACGATGATGATGGGGATGGTAACATCGTTAAGGTTAAATTATGTTTTACTTAATAGATAATCATATGACATAATGAAGTTTCAATTGAGACTAAAATTACAACTTTTTCCACTTTAGGGGTCGTTTGTTGCCAAGAATTGGATCGGAGAGAATTGAAATAGCTAGAGAATTAGAATAGCTAGAGAATTAGGGATTCTTGTCTATTTCGAAAATAGACCTTTTGGACGAGTGAATTATGGAGATTCTTGGATTAAGAAAATAAAAAAGATCAAAACAAATAAAATTAAGAAATTTGACAAAGACCAAATTACTCCAACTTATTCCCCACCTCCCTCTTTTAAAAATGTTATTTTTGACAAATCACCATCAATTCACCCTAGAATCTGCACATTCTCACCTTGACATTGGGGAATTCGGAGAGGGTCTGAATTCTCTGAAGGGCCCACCCTGAGAATTCAATTCTAGCCAATTCTCCCACTTTTTTTGCAAAACAAACAATGCATTTCAACCAAATCTTCAACTCATAGAATTGGGGTCCAATTCTAGGCAATTCACCCACCCCAATTCTAGGAAACAAATAACCCCTTAATTTCCCTGACCAATAACACGGTGTCACGTAGCAGCGTAACCCATTACGCCGCGTCGCCATAGCGCTAACCATATAAGTCTACATATTTTGTAAACTTAATGATCATTTTGTTAATTTATTTTGAGAAAATTTACCAAAAATGGCATTCCCAAACATGGTGAGATCAATCCTAAATTAAACCAAACATTAGATAATGAAAAGGGAGATAGGATTCCTTGTGGAACATGAGTCCACTTTCTGATAGCTAGCGTGCAACTTATACACTAATTAAAGCTTGTTGCCCACTCCCAAAAATCTCGAGTCAAATCAATCGATCTTAAACCCTAAACCCCAAACTCTAAACTATAAACACGGAATACGAAATTTAAAAGACTGAAACAAAAACTCGGAATGTAGAATAATACATCATAAACTCAAAATCGTGAACCTAAGCACTACAACCTCAAATGTTAGATCCTAAATCCAAAATCATAAATCTTAGTTAGGGTGGTATAGTAATTGATGGTGCACTAGGGTAAGTAGAGGATTACGGTTCGATTCCCAACATCCGCTTGGACAATAGATTAAAAATATAATGACTGAATTGATCCTCAAATCTAGAATATTTGTTGCGCACCCAATATGATGATCGGGTGATAGATAAACAAACCGAAAAGATTAAACTAATTGGTGTTATGCATGCAGTACAATGACTCTAGTATCCCAGTTAGATAATAAGAGGATGATGTCTTAAATGCATTTGAATGTTAATAAACACCATAAGATATATTTAGAATCATCTCTCCCAACAACTCGTGTTGTTGAGATGTAATGGTTCCATGACATAGTATTAGAACCTTTAACCAACAAGAGATCAAGGTTTAAAATCCCGGTAACTAGCAAATGCGGAATCCGGGAAGTGAGTAGGAAGTGGTTGAGGAAGCAGAGGTGGAATCGAAACTGCTGCATTTGAAAAGGTGGGTGGTAGTGAAATTTCTATTAGGTGTGTGTTCCTCTTTTTTGGGTTATTGTGAAATGTAAATTGGTAATTGTAAGATCTGAAAATGCATGAGAATTGTTTGAAAATTACAGTGACTACATAGGAAAATATCAACGAGTCAAAGTAAAAAAATAAGTTATCTTAAACTTTGCAAATTTTTACTATTCTCATTTAAAATGGTTAAATCCTAAACAATATACCGCTTGCATTTTTGTAAGTAAACTCACTAGTAGCATATGATTTATTATTTATGACAAACTACATGTTTCATTATTGAGCCTATAATTAACCATGTCCTTGCTCAAGATTGTGTTTCTCCTTTGGACGAGGATAAAATCGTCCAGACATCCGCGTATATCATCCGCGAGTTGATAGTTTTTACGGTTTGTGTTTTTTCTCATTTTTGCTAGTAAGTGGTTATTGTGGAATGTGAAACAAGTCTATTTTTACTTATCCATGTTCAATGTTTATACTTACACGAGTTAGAAAAGATCTTTTAATTGGTGAGGTGCAAAGAAGTACTAAATCAACTACTATGGATAAAACACAAGTGAAGCACGGACTCCATACACTTATTTGATGTATAGGTCTTTTTTTCATCTTGTATACTAAGAAATATCTAAATTGAAATTGTGCAATTGTGTTCCCTGTGTAGTTAATGGGGCAGATCTTTTAGCAAGCGGAATGGAGCAAACATCTAATAGTTTGTTATTATTTATGATTGTCATTAGTTGTCTTTTGTTGCATTTTTAGTTTGCCATCTAAAAAGGTAAAAAAAAATACTTGCTTATCAAGTATAATAGAGGTCTATTATACAATTTGAATGTTTATAACCACGAAAAAATCTAGGGGTTAATTGTGATAAATACAAAGTAACAAAATTCATCAAAAAAATTTGATTATATAATTACTATTTTCTATTAACCAAGTAACTGTGTAGTCTATTTTCTATTAACTAGATAGTAGAGTGATAGGCAAATTGCATAAAATTAGGAACCTACTTTGACAAAGTTTATCTTTTTCCTCAATTTTTTACGGTTTCTGCTGCTAAGTCGTTGTTGTTTTGACTTGGTAGGTTCATTTCACTAGTTAATCTGGTCTAGTGAATTGTATGCATCCTAGTTTCTTGTTTGTAATTTAGTTTGATCTTTGTGTTGTTTATGTCCGACAAAATAGAGAATTGTATGCAGTATGTGATTGATTGGGAATACAAACATGGAGACCAGATTTGATAAGGTGTCAACCACACTGAATCAGAAGTTTGTGGCTTTAGAAGACAAAGTTGTGTTGAAAATTGTGTTTTGTGTAGGGAATGAAAGTATCAGTTGACGAATTATCTGATCGATTAACTAGTGAAATGAACCTACCAAGTCAAAACAACAACGACTTAGTAGCAGAAGCCGTAAAAAATTGAGGAAAAAGATAAACTTTGTCAAAGTAGGTTCCTAGTTTTATGCAATTTGCCTATCACTCTACTATCTGGTTAATAGAAAATAGACTATACAGTTATTTGGTTAATAGAAAATAGTAATTATATAATCAAATTTTTTTGATGAATTTTGTTACTTTGTATTTATCACAATTAACCCCTAGATTTTTTTGTGGTTATAAACATTCAAATTGTATAATAGACCTTTATTATACTTGATAAGCAAGTATTTTTTTTTTTATCTTTTTAGATGGCAAACTAAAAATGCAATAAAAGACAACTAATGACAATCATAAATAATAACAAACTATTAGATGTTTGCTCCATTCCGCTTGCTAAAAGATCTGCCCCATTAACTACACAGGGAACACATTGCACAATTTCAATTTAGATATTTCTTAGTATACAAGATGAAAAAAAGACCGTATACATCAAATAAGTGTATGGAGTCCGTGCTTCACTTGTGTTTTATCCATAGTAGTTGATTTAGTACTTCTTTGCACCTCACCAATTAAAAGATCTTCTCTAACTCGTGTAAGTATAAACATTGAACATGGATAATTAAAAATAGACTTGTTTCACATTCCACAATAACCACTAACTAGCAAAAATGAGAAAAAACACAAACCGTAAAAACTATCAACTCGCGGATGATATCCGCGGATGTCTGGACGATTTTATCCTCGTCCAAAGGAGAAACACAATTTTGAGCAAGGACATGGTTAACTCAATAATGAATATCCAACCTTGCAGTATCAGCCAACCCTCTGGTCTACAAATATACTAAGCGGGAGCTCATGTCCGCAATGTTGTGGTCAACTGATGCCTTGAACCCTTTATAGTCGGCAACAACTTTGTCAGTCCGGTATTTAGTCAACCCAGCTGCAGAATACAGATAGTTAAGTAAAATTTTAAAAAAAAAAACATACTTACCAATATGGCCACAGACTCTACTATCACCATGGCTGATTTGCTCACAATGACGCTATTGGGAGGGATCTCCAAACTGTATGTTGGATTGAATATCTGGGCTGCTCTTGAGTACCCCTTGTACCCGCTATGAACTATAGCAACCGAAGTGCGACAAAATGTGGGGTGGCTTACCAGATAATCTCTGGTCTTGTTAATGAGGGATTTCCCCAGCTTTCCAGCTTCTGTGAGAACCTCCATGGAGGAGGGAGGAGGAGTGATGGTGCGGAGTGTGTTAGTACCGGTGTATACCTTCACCACAAGATCAATGGTTAGAACGAAATCATAAACATGGAATCAAATGCAAAGACATTGTAACAAATCCGAGCCAACCGAATTCTATTAACCAGATAGTAGAGTGATAGGCAAATTGCATAAAACTAGGAACCTACTTTGACAAAGTTTATCTTTTTCCTCAATTTTTTACGGCTTCTGCTACTAAGTCGTTGTTGTTTTGACTTGGTAGGTTCATTTCACTAGTTAATCGATCAGATAATTCGTCAACTGATACTTTCATTCCCTACACAAAACACAATTTTCAACACAACTTTGTCTTCTAAAGCCACAAACTTCTATTCAGTGTGGTTGACACCTTATCAAATCTGGTCTCCATGTTTGCATTCCCAATCATCACATACTGCATACAATTCTCTATTTTGCCGGACATAAACTACACAAAGATCAGACAAAATTACAAATAAGAAACTGGGATGCATACAATTCTCTATTGTGGTTGACAACTTATCAAATATGACATTAAATTTTACAGTCTCAATCACCACATTGTCCAAATAAAGCTCTATTCAGCTGGACATATCCTACACAAAGATCAAATAAATTACAAACAAGAAATTGCAACGGATGCTGAACAGATAATATATGTAAAATATTTACCGAAAGGTCCTGCTCAACGGATGATGTAAACGCTTCAGTTTTGTTAGTATTCTTTTACCACTGAATGGCCAAGGTTGGCTGATGATACTGGTGTACCATTCTTTTTGTATTGGATTATTTAGCTTGGAGCTGGTTTGGCGAGAATGCGGATGAAAGAATATACTAACGAAATTGAAAATTTTAGAGCATCGGTTGCCCAGGACCTGTTGGTAAACATTTAAAACGTATACTAACGAAATTGAAAGGTTCAAAATCTCAGTTTCTTGTTGTAATTTTATTTTATGTGTTTGTGTAGGATATGGCCATCCAAATACACTTTTTTGGGGTCTATGCGTTGACTGATAATGCAAAACTGAATGCAAAATTCGATGTCTTGTCAACCATACTGAAGAAGGAGGATCTGGAGCCTGTGAATAAGAAGGATCCGGAGCCTGTGAAGAAGGAGGATCTGAAGCTTGTGAAGAGAGGAGGATCACTATACAATATAATAGAAGTCTAATGTATACAATTCAAATGTAACCACAAAAACCTTAAGAAATTTAAAAAATAGGACATATCCTAAATTTTGCAAGTTTTTACTCATTTAAAATGCTTGCGTTTTTGTAAGTAAAATCACAAGTAGCATATGATTTATTGAGTCTATAATTATTAATTAACCATACCCTTGCTCAAGCTTGTGTTTCTCCTTTGGACGAGGATAAAATCGTCCATACATCTGTGAATATCATCCACGAGTTGATAGTTTCTACTATTTGTGTTTCTCTCCTTTTTGCTGGTTACTGTGGAATGTGAAACAAGTCTTTTTTTTTTATGAATAACAATGTACTTATTTGATATATACAAGTCTATTTTTACTTATTCATGTTTAACGTTTATACTTTCACAGGTTGTAGGAAGTCTTTTAATTGGTGAGGCGCAAAGATCTACTAAATTAGCTACTAGAGATAAAGGACAAGTGAAGCGCGAACTCTAAATACTTATTTGATGTATACGATCTTTTTTCACCCTGTATACTAAGGAATACCTAGACGTGTAGGCTAATGCACATTTATGGAATACGATCTTTCACTCTAATTTTATTTGCTCACTCACACGTTATTACATATTGGATAAGTGCACTTAAACTACACGTCAATTATATTGTATAGCAGCATCGTGGTTTCGCATTAACGCGATTTATATCAATGAAAAATTAATGAGATTTTTTGAGATTTTTTTTACAATCACTATAGTATTATGAATATGTTATTATTTCTGATTGTCATTAGTTGTCTTTTGTTGTTTTTTTAGGAGTCGTTTTCCGTACAGGTTTTGGGACCTGGATTTGGCTGAAATCCATTTCCCCCCAAATTCCATGTTTTCCGGTCTATTTAAATAACCCAAATCCGGCGGAGTTCAATTCCTTGCAGGCTTTCAAATCACCCCTGGGCAGGTTTTTAATTCCCTTTGAAACTGGAAGGAGTTGGGCGGATTTTAAGGTCCAACCCAATTTTTTTCCCATCTTGCCAAACTTACCCCAAATTTTTTTGTTCTATTTTCTTCGAGTCCGTCTAATGCCTCGAATCTGAACCTTATCCTTCTTCTCCATTGTCCCAGAATCGCAAAGTATGTACGAAAATTTGTTTGAGGAGGATAACGAATAATTGTTTTGTGTGTTTGATTTTTTTCCCGTTGATAGAATAGAGTTTCACAGACAGACCTTATTTGAATATTGGTAGAATATTGTTGATCGTTTGAATATTGATGTTTGATCGAATAATTTTTATTATTTGAATATTGAGTTTGGTCGAATAAAAAACTTTGAATATTTTTATAATAATGGTGAACTCGAATTTTTTTAGTATTTTGTGTAGATAATGGCATAAATGAGATGTAGAAAGAATGTAGAGTTTGTTCGGATTGATAAGAAGGTTAGTTCAGTAATGCTAGGTGGTCTTTTATTTGAAATCCATATGGTTATGGTATTGTGGAAAACAAGGAATTAAAATCCGGAATGAACCCCAGCAATCGAATCCCTTCCGAATTTTAATTCCACTGCAATTCATTTCCACGCGGAAAACGACCCCTTAGTTTGCCACCTAAAAAGGTAAAAAAAAATGATTATCAAGTATAATAGAAATCTAATGTTATACAATTCGGATGTAACCACAAAAACTCAAGAAATTTAAAAATAGGACATGTATTAATTATTATTTTATATATAATTAACGTGTGTAATGACATTTAAATTATCTAAAGTGTAACGCGTGGTAAAAATTCCAAACAATAAACAAACAAAAAATATTGCAGAGTACATAATTTTCAACGATAAGAATTTATTCGCACCAAAAGACTAAATTTCGTTTAAAAATAGATTTTAATTAACTATGTAAACCAAAATTTTATATAATATTTCGTATTGGTCATTGAATTAAGATGTTGAATTCAAATGGGGGCCTCAACTAATGATGTAGAGAGAAGTCATTATGGGTGTTTTCTTTTCCTATTAATTAAAATTTAACAACCATAGTGTTATGGCCTTTGAATGGTATAATGATCACCCGTGAAGGGGAAAGGCAAGATGATTCCTAGACCTTTGCCATTTGTGGGTTGTGTATGTGTTACATTACATATAATAACAATATGGTCCCACTTGAGTTAGGGCATCTATAAATGTATGAGTTCGGGTTTGGAATTGATGGGTCTGATGCGCGACTCAGCATATGCGAGTCAGGCGGTTCATGATAGTTTCACAGGTTAGCGGGTATGGTCGCTCTAATATTTGAAAGACAGTGGATCTAAAACTCATGTATGGAGCCGAGAAGGCTCGCAGTAAACCTAGGCAGGCAAAGAGACGTCGCTCAATCCCTAAAAGTATGTATATGTGGCTTGATCTGGGTGGTGAGTTCCTATTTTATGACAAGCATCGCCTCCGTAACACCAACCAATGAGAAAGCGGTCACTAATGATATCGCTGAGACTATAAATAAGGGTACCAGTCTCATCACTCCCATCACAAATGACGAATTGCCATTTTGACTGATAACATACATCCCCTCGATACTTACAACCTTTCCTTCCATATTCTCATTACCCTACAAATTGTTCTATCGCACTGAACTTACTACTACCTCATACTCTTATATGAGGTGACTCAGACTCGACTAGGGGAT
The DNA here is from genome assembly GCA_034768395.1 of Linum lewisii. Lineage (NCBI taxonomy): Eukaryota > Viridiplantae > Streptophyta > Magnoliopsida > Malpighiales > Linaceae > Linum > Linum lewisii. The sequence continues at coordinate 1,354,823 of CM068299.1, forward strand.
CCAAGAAAGGCCCAAGCTACCGAGGTAACTCCACCCTCATTGTTTAGGCGATGTAGCACGAACATGAATTGAATTTTAAACTTTCACTGCCCTGCATGGTACTCAAACGAGTTTTACCTATGAGTACTTAACATATCCTTAACGTTTTGACCCAAACCTGAAACTCATATCAGCTACCTAGTTACCCACTAATCAAACTAGCTAAATCATATTCAAAAGTTCAACCGAAATCGATTTGTATACTAAATCGATTTGTTCGTTGACCGAAACCGTGACCCGAGAAAAGTCCTCCTAGATCCACCATACATACAAACTCCACTTAGCTTTTCAGCTCATCATGCATTGTTGCCACCATGGATTACAAGTTGTAGACCACAATAACCGACCAAGCTATCAAACTAACAAGATGGGACTACCATTGTCCTCTCTAAAGGAACACACAATATAAAAGATAGATTCTGTTTCATAGCTTTAGAATATTCATTCGGCAAAGGAATCTTAATGATGGCCGATGCTCTATATGAACATCACTATTTGAGGTCCATGTTCTTTGGTATATGTTCCACATTAATCGTCTGACCCAATAGTTTTTGAAAGTCTAGTTGTCTGGTCTTCAGTGGGGTGGGGTATACATTGTATATGAAAAGGGAAATAACAATAAGTTCAAGGATGATCTGAGCGATTGTAAGGAATAAGGTAGGTGAATGAGAATAACGAGGGGTAGGGCTGTTGACGAGCCAAGCCGGAGCTCGGCTCGGAAAAATGGCTAAAAAGCTCGCTCGGAACTCGGCTCGATTGTAAACGAGCAGGCTCGCGAGCTGGCTTGATAGTAAATGAGCTGAGCCCGAGCCTACCCTAGCTCAGCTTGGTAGGCTCGTGAGCTGGCTCGACATTGATTAAAGAGTAGAAATTTCTAGCTAAAAAGGTGTTGTTGTTGTAGCCCTCAGCAATACCACATTGGTGGTTTAGGGGAGGAAGGAAGCCATCAAGACTTATAAATAACAAGGTCTAGACATTTAGATGAATAGTCTCAATTTAGAGACTTGAATGGTCTATGGATCATTAAAGTAAAATTTTATGGGCTTTGACCCTAACTTGAGCTTGAAAGGGCCTAGAATTTATGGCCCAATTTGAGTTCAAGCTAAGCTCGATAAGCTTTTATCAAGCTTTGGCTCGTTAACACTCATTTTGAGCTGAGCTCGAGTCGAGCCCGAGCTGAGATCGAGCTCTAATTTTTTCTAACGAGCCGAGCTTGAGCTCACATCTTCGAGCTCGAATCGAGCTTGAGCCGAGCTTGAGCTAGCTATATTCCTTATTGAGCCGAGCCTGAGCTTGGCAAAAGCTCGGCTCGGCTCATATACAGCCCTACCGGGGGGTTGTCCCATGTGTAAAATGGTGTCCCCGTCTGCAAGGAAATCAGGGTCGTATTTATAAGCTGTCTTACTGTCGTGTTCACCAAGGGTCAATCGTGACAGCCCGTGGTGGCATCTGCGATGGTGACACGTGTCCGTGGCCTCCCCGAAACCCTAAGGCTGATAGGGCAAAAGGGATTGGCTTCGCCTTACTCTGCTGTGTTGCTTTCTCAGTCGCATACAAACGTGGGCCAGGTCAACGGATCTCCAGATCGTTGACTGCCTTCCTGTGGGCTTCTTGGTGGGTCCTTCTAGGACCCTCACCAGGACTATCAATATGTTTTTTTGGATACAACGATTCTTGATAGATCTCAACGTAGTCTTTTATTTTCCACATGCATCTGTTGTTTTGCTTCCTCTTCCACCCTCGTTTGTGTTATCCTCCTCTCCTCCTTCGTCATCCTCACTCATTCGTCGTTATCGTTTTTTTATTGGCGTCCTTCTACCTCCTCGATCTTCTTCCTCATTCTCTTGCCATATACAAAGCATGGACAACATTTTGAAAAGAGGTAGTACACAATGCACGATTGAGTGTTATCGCGTTGTTTACGTTAGTGGTACTAATATTTTTTTTACCTCCTATTTATTTGTTTATGTTGCCCAATCTCGTGGTACATGTTGTTGTTTTCCAATACCAATTGTGGGTTGTGTGCAATGAGCCAAACATGAGTACAATGAAGTTTGACTCGGCTCGATTCGGTTCGTCAACATCCCTAAGCATGAGTAATTTGATATACTTTTACCACTTTATAAACATAAAATATAATCATTATATTGGATTAGATTAAATTCAATAGTTTTATTTACCACAAATCAGTAAGCCCAACAAGACGACGAGTAAAAGCCCACCCATAAGCCCAATAAGACGTTAAATACATAGCCCATCCGTTCCGCCTCAAACGACAAATATAAAATAATAAATAATATTTAACGACGAAGAACAACAAAAATCCCAAAAGTAAGAAAAAAAGGGGGAAATCCGAAAATCCTCGTCACAGACTCACAGTCGCGGCCAGGAGGCGACGTAGTCCAGTCATTCGGAAGCTAAGCAGCGGCCTTCCCGCCTCCATTTTTAGCTTCAGTTGAAGCTGCATCTTCTGATCTTCTCCTTCTCCTCATTGCAACGTCGAGATAAGATTGAAGACGAAGAAGGAGAAATTCCGCTGGCAGTTCCCTTCTATTTCCCTCCGTTCTGATGTGTAGTCCTAACGAACTTGTAATCCTTCTCTGCTCCTCCTCCTAGGGTTTCCTTTTTACGCTCACCTTCAGTCGGAGCTATTGTTTCTAACCACATTGTGGTTTGATCGAGGCTTCCGTTCGATATCTGATCAAATTCGTACACTAGTTGCGGTTTCGTGAAATTTGCCGGAGGCGTTCGCTTTGTACAGATTCGTGGTGAGTAGATTGTTAGAGTTTTTTTTTGTGCAAATGATTCATGATGCGTTTTTGTTATACTTGCCGTGGTTGGATTGTTAACGTGACGTTTAGGTTTTTTGGTGTCCCTACTTAAAATTGAACGTACGATCTCGTTTTTCTTTATTTATGGAGCGCATGTCGTGTTGAATATGGATGTGATCGTGCTGCTCTTGGATTGGATTTGATAATGTTGAATGGATGATTTGCAGTTCAAATTCTGGTTGCTCTGTAAGGCTTAGCTTCGAATCTGAGATGTTAAGTTGCATTGTAGATCTAATGAGGAAAACCTAGCTAATTATGTTCTTGGATTTCTGTCAGTTGCAGTGTATAGAATGCAAATGCAGAGATAGTTTAGCATCAATGGTGTGCTCAGTTGGAAATGGGAGAATGGCGGTCATGGCCAGGATTCTAGCTGCTGGGAGTGTGTCAAATAACGTCCCAGGTAAAACGAGATTCATATTTTTCTGAGTGAATTTGAGGGTTTGACATGTGGGGCCTCCATGAGGATCTTAAACAGTGAAAGGGAGGCATATTCATTGCTATAATTAGAGATGAAATAGTGTCGGCGGGTACCGATCCTTGAGTGACATGAAAATGGCATTTGAGTGTTTAATATCAACATGTTTAAGTTACCAGTGTATAGGGTTTCAACTTTCAACTCTATATGCAAGTGAGCTTATGACGATTTGGTTTCTTATCATCTAGTCCTCTCAATTGGCAGAGGAAACTGATCAACAGAAATTAGCTGCGCAATGGATGTACAGGGAATTACGTGAGGCTGATGAAGCAAATTTGCTCAATGCAGAAGGTAATATCAAAGTTCATGAAGTCTGGAATAGTATCCTGAGAGTACAGGTGATGCACTGTTACAATACAAGGTGGTGTAGCATGGGAGTTTGAGGAGTTGTATATATAAACTACTATATTGGAATTACATCTCAGCTGTATGATCACTGCTCACTAGTTGATTCTTATGATTGCCCATGTTTTGTAATTCTCAACTATTTGATATTTACGGTCCTGGATTTCAGTTTAGGAAATAATTGTGTTCCCTGTCTCAGGGGAGTAATACATTCATTCTGGCATGCCCGAGGTGTTATATTTTGACTAACTCTTTCTTGTAGACATGCATGTCTTCGGCTTGGAGCCAATGACCGATTTCTTCACTTGGTACTGTTCTCAAACTTACTTGCATTTACATATCATATTCGGCTAATATTCTGAATGAAAATGTTACTAATTTGACGTTTGTTCATGCTGATTCTTCCGCGCAGACTGACTGTCAGAATTCTTTTTTCTGTCTCACCCTGATGGTTATTACTTATATTTTTATAATTGAAATGAATCAGTTAAATAGAGGGAAAGTCTCGCCCGTTGTTTATATGCTTCCCTGCAATGGACGAATTAGCCTTCAAATATTAGAACTGACCTTGTTTGTGTTTTTCAATTGTTTAGAAATGCTATTGATTTTTTACTAACAATTTAATAGTAGTGTGACTTACTGCAATTTTTGTTTCAAGGTATGCTGCATTGATTGTAAGAAGCCAGTGAAGGCAAGTCAATATAAGCTTCATACAGGTTATGAATTTTCTGTTTACTTTTAGAAAATGATGAATGAAGCAGTACAATTAAAGGAAAAAATGGAACTGACTCAGTTCATTAGACCTCATAATGCATATTAGGCATCTGGAGTTTCAATGTTTACTAGATGGGCTTTAATAATTAGCATAACCTGTGCTTTTGCAGTATATGCATCTCTACATGTTATTATTCTTGTTTGGTGTCCATATTTCTGGACTGAGTTGGATTCTTTTCTTTTACTGTTGTTTTTTATTTCTCCAGAACTTTGTAAATCCTTGAAATCTGTTGGAGAAATTGCTATGAGAGATGGTGGTGGTATAAGGAACAGAAAACCCCCTAAGAAGGAGAGGAAAAAGTCTTTGATGGCAAACACTAGTATCCTGCTAACTATTTTTTGTTGAAACATGTTATTATACAGATTCAAGTTTCAGGTTCCATGGTTTAGTGTATTTGGTAGACAACGTTAATTTTCTCTGGAGTTCTTAACCTTTCTCAGATCAAGTGACTACAATTGTTGAGCAGGAGAGGTTGGAGTCCTTAAATGTAAATAATGTAACAAAATTAGAAGCAAGGTTCGGGAAACAGCCTGTGATGTCTTCTTCCCCATACTCTCATACAACAGGTAAGCTTTTTCCTTTTCGCCTCTGTGCATGGTGCTGGGGTTTTTCTCTATATATTCTTGTGGCTATGTAAAAGATAAGGTTGTTCTCGTTTGAGTATTTGTAACTTTTATTGTTACAAGTCTTTTCTTATTTGTTAATATATCATTTCATAACCTTGCTTTCACTTCGATGATGCTACCATGTTAGTCTGAATCTTGTATAAACTAATTTCATCTTTTAATGCACCATCTTTGTAGTGAAATACTGATTCACAGAGTGATCTTCAGTGTCTGTTAAAACAGTTCTCGGTTGCATGTGTATAAGCTTGTGTAGTGTATGGAAATAGCCTAGCAAGTGAAATCTGAGGTGGTAACTACGTTTTTTTTTCACTTTTTCTGATTCAAGAGGCTGCAATTTCTATTATGGCTGGACATTTTTATCTGCTCTGTTTCTGCACTTCTGCCTCTATCCACTGGTTTATGTTTCTTTTATGACCCCTTTAAGCCTTTTCCATCTATTTACGCAGTTATGCTTGTGTAATTTTGGACTGTACAGTTCCAACTCTGGCTTGATTTTCTTGTTTTGTATGTCCATTAGGAAAATCTCTACGTATGAATGTGGCATCTGAGATTACAGACCCCTCGCTATATGGAATACCACCGCCTACAAAACGCCCTAAACCGTATGTTCCTTTTGCTACTTATATCATGAAATTCCTCAAGTATTTGACAGTTCTTCATTTGGGATCTTCTGACGAACTGAAGTTTATACTTTGTTGTAATGGCTTTGAGATGACACTGTGTTAGTTAATTTATCCTCTTGTAGCTTATCAAATCGACTTCCATCACTAGGAGATGATCCGGATAAACCTTCAGGGTTAACAAAATTCACAAGCTGTAGGGTTAAAGATTTTCAACTACAATCAGCATGCAGTACTGGAACTAAGATCCCTATTGCTAACGCTGTCATATCCAAGCGTGATGGGCACAACAACGATTTTGGCTTGGTGAATACAGGTAAAATAGTTGTTTAAAAAGACTAATGTAGCATCCAGCTCTGTGGAAGCTGTTTTTATTTCTATAGTTAACTTTCCACTTCTGTTTTGGGTAAAAAATAATGCCAGATTATCCAGTTCCTCTTGCTACCAAAATCTATTACCCACAAAGGCGTACCAATCGCCTGAGGTCAGCAGTAGCTCATATGTATCATGCCTCGTTAAAACGAAGAGATCCCCTGTGATATGAGTCCAGATGTGCCACATAGAACAAATCAACTGACGGCTTCAACACAGATGGGTCAACATGTCGATGAAATCACTGACTATGAGGTTTGTTCCTGATAGCTCGTTTGTGCCTTGTTGTTAGGAAATGTAGTTTTGCAATCATTGAGCTGATTCATCAATAATATAAATTATGACGATATTGTTTTTTGTCAGCTTGGAGTTGTAACAATGCGTCTATGGTCCATGATTAGTGTGGGGAAAAGGACTAGTGCTAAATGACAGTTTTTTATGTCTTGGTACAGGGAGATCATTCTGCATTTACACCTGGACAAATCTCCGAGGCTGAAGGATGCTTACAAGACACCAGCATGTCAACTCAGTTTCCTGTCAGTAATCTTCTAGTGCCTCAGACACCACCCATTGGACTACTCGGAAGTAAATATCTTTCAAGTCCTTATTCCCTTGGCGGAAACTCAGGTATTCGAATTGATTGCATTGTCAATATCATTGTTTCGTTACTTTTCGTTAGCGAATGTCTGTCAGATTTAGGCTAACACTATAACAGTCGTTAGCTTGATTCTGTACTTTGATGAACATTAACAAGCTATAGTTTATAGTGACAGCTGCTTACTGTCTTTAAGTCACAAGTCAAAGTTTTGGCAGTTTTGAATTTTCCTCATCTTACATCCTTCAATGTCTGTCACGTGCACCACAATTAGTGTTGACATTAATGTCTGACTAAGGGTGGGAGTCGGTCAGGTCCAAAAGGGCTGAATTTTGAGTATTTGCTTAACCATCGACTGGTCAAATTAAGTGTGCACAGTTAATTGACTGATTAACTTTGGTCTTGGCCAGTAACCGCGACCAGTTCCACACAATTTGACCTTATGGGTCTGGGTTGGTAAGTGGGTTAGTGGTTGGCAAGGTGGGTCACTAGGTTAGAACTTAGGCTCACTATGGAGTCCGTCAATCAGCTCAGAGACGGTCAAATATGGGTTAACCGTGTTTTGACCAATGACCAACACTTTGTTTGACCTATGGCCATAATGATTGGTTAATCAGTTTCGACCGATGACCAAAATGGTTGGTTAATCAGTTTCGACCGATGACCAAAATGTTTGGTGAATCGGTTTCAACCAATAACCGAAACCATTTCCACATCCCTAACCAATCTCATAACAAGACTACAGTCCCATTTCTTTCGATAATTTCCCCGTGAACCTGAAGTTTGCCTTGGTTTTTTGCAGGACAATCAATCGGAACCTTACAGCAAAAAAACGGAAGCGTTCACGCTCTGTAAGAGTCCACTCTCCTGAGAATTTTGTCTCTGTGCAGCGGTAAATTAAGTACAAAGAAAAAAAGGTAGCGGTTAGGACCCCCCAATATTCTTTTGAAGATAGTGAATACAAAATTGGCCAAGTTCAAGCCTTTTCGTATCAACACTCATCCATCTAAGCATTGTAAATCTCACTTTTGCTTGATGACTAACCCTAACCCTAATTAGTAAAACTGTGTACTAATTAGTTATAAATTATAATCATAATATCAGACCATTGCTCTGTCATCTTCTTCTTTCTACCCCACTTTGTTTGGGCTGGAGTCCTGAGTCAGGAACCTGCAGGTGTTTCTTTAGCCATTTATGTGAAAATAAATGCAGCACAGGACCAGTGAATTAATGGTGGCTGATTCAAGGGGGTGATTGAATGAGACAAAGTTTGGGTAAGCTGGGTTGGATGGCGACGCATCGAACTGGACCAGATGCGGTGCTTGCTGTTTGTAATGCGAGGTTAGCTTTTCTGCATCTCTTTAATGTTGAATGAAGATTTTGTCTTTAGTTCCCAGAAATCTTCTTCGTGTGTCTGTCTAGTGTCTACTATTTCCAGCCAATTAGGAATAGTATTATGGTTATTTGTTATAATCGTGAGATTAGGTTTGAATTATAACGTATAAGTTCTAATTTGAATGGGTTTTCGAACTAGTTGAGTTATAGTTGAAACTTGTTAGATAAAGTTGAAATCTTTGTTCTCACCGTGAGAATAAATAAGGTATTTTCACGGTAGCATATGACACGAATTTCATATGGTAACGACTAGTAAATCTTGTCACATGACGAGAATATGAGGTACTGATTTGTTCATCTAAGATAATTGATTTGTTGATTTTAGGTACTAATTTTTTCATCTTACATACTTGTATCACCTAATAGCTAGCTAATCAAGATATCATCATTTTTTCCAGTCACAAATAACTAATTATTGGGTGTTATTGAAGATCTTAATATCACCCATTAGATATTCACCTGAATAGATGAATATCTATCTCGAGAGCGATGTTGATATTCAACTTTATACCAACTTTACTCTTCTCTTCTATTTTCAATGGCATGCCACCCATCATTGATTTTTCACCTTTTCTCTAGATACCAACAACCATGGCTCCTCTCCCTTCCGAAAAAATTCCACGAGCTGAAGTTTCAGCACCAAAAGGGTGCCGAAACTTTTCTGGGCAGTTGGATTGTGAATTCATCCACAATCCAACAACCCAGAGAAGTTTCAACCCCTCTGGTGCTGAAACTTCAACACCAAATGCAGAGCCTCTCTTTCCTTATATTCATCCTTCCCCTACATATCACATACCGAACAATAATTTCATTTTTTACATTCACTCAATCTCAATATCTACAAATATCTTAATATCTCAAATAACTAGCTATTCTAGATTATCAAAATATCAACTTTTTCATTTCAAGTATTGATCTTAATTACCTACTTCCCTTTATGATCACTATATCAGGAGCTGGCAGTGTGAGAAGTTGTAATTTTCTGGGATTCATTCATATATATACAGTATACTGACTCACTCACCCAAACAAAATTGAATCTTGATCCAAACCCTATCTGTCAATCTCACCACCAAACCCACAAACAATGGTTTCCTTTCCTTTCCTCCCTTCAATTTGGGGGAAAAACTGTGCCAGCTGGTGCTATGGATTAATGTGGAAAGATAGTGACCTAAATGTAAATAAATCCAGACCACATATCCAGACAAGGAGATAAGGTTTTCTTAGTTTTTTTAATTTTTTTTGCAACTTTTGAGAATATCCTTCCCCACACACTGTTTTGAATAACATATGATTCGCCTTTTGCTCTATCTATTCCCCATTTTTATTATTTAAAGCTATAATTTGACACATACTAATCTTATTTTAATCGTCCCTTTCGGTTGGATGTTTGGGACCGATTGGAACTGATAGTCTTTGTCTTTCTACCACTTTTTCTGGTTATTTGAGATTATGTTCAACTAATCTAAGTGATTAAATTGTGTGATTTGATGATTTTGAAATTCGTATTTTGTTTGTTTGGTGTGTATATTCTATGAATGGTAATGAGTCGGGTTAGGGCGGGTTACTTGATACTTCAAATCTGTCTCGTGACATATTGGGTATAGGGTGAGTATTTTGGTGTGGGGCAGGCGAAGGGTGTGTATACTCACTAAAATTTGTTTAAGTTGTATTATATGATGATTTAAGAATTAATATTTTTTTTGTCTCTTTTGTGTGACTGTTTTATGAATGACAACGAGTAAGGTCAGGGTGGATATCTCAGTATTCTAAATTTGCCTTACGGCAGGTTAGGTAAATTTGCATGTACATGGTAGAGAAAGTAGTTTGTTGTGACAAATGATCTGAAATTCATAATACTGAAAGGTTGATTTTTATAATAAAAAAATATTAAATCTAATTTTTTATTTCGAGAGACATAGTTATGGTGAAAAAATCACTCTACTATATGTAAGGTGAAATTTAATGATAAATATGCTAGAGTTATAAATATTGAATAACAGGTATTGTAATTTAATAAATGTTGCCACAAATTTTTATATAAAATGGGTTGATAATGGGAGAGATCACGACACTACGAGTGTAAAAAATACCTAAACTTACATGTTAGTGTATTATTTACCCAAGACAGAATGAATCACCTCAACCCAAGCATGCTGATTATTTGGCTTAGGCTAATCCATATTAATTATTGCTATTGATGAACAGTTAAACATTTTGAATAAAAATAATCCATGTTTTGTTGGATTAATGAATAAGCAAAATTAGACTGAACAGAGTCACTGTCTTCCTCTTCTTAGAATCGGGCTTTCTATTATTGGCGTCGTGGACAAATGCTGCCACGTGGCTACACGGAATACCAATTAACACAAGTGACTAAAACATCTCAAAAGGGATTTTGCACATTTTCACACTCCTTCCTACCAAACAAAGCACTAATTTAGTAATGGGTATACATGACACGATTGTCACGTATGTTGCTGAGTCACGTGTGTAAATGTGTATTCAATTTGATTAATAGGCTTAGTCATGTTGGTTGAGTTGCGGATTATTCATGGTTACTAATGACTCAACCAGAATGGATCAGAAGGCTTAGGAAATGTTCACGAAGCACTCCAAAGAAGGTTAAAGTGTCTGATCAAACAGAGAGTATGGGTGAGGAGATGTTCGCCTAGGACTCAGTCAAAAGATACAAGTTGCTGGACGACAGGACAACCATGTGCTCAACATCTGGATCAAACACAACACAACCCAGGGCGCAACAAATCCTAGGTCCTTGTTTTTTTTTTTATGAATCAAATCCTAGGTCACTAAATATCCAAGTAGGTTTACTCGTATCCTCGGTGGTTGTCGTCTTCTTACTACCAACTAATGGGAGGCTGGTATTGCCTAAACTATAAATACGACACTCATCTCATCGCAGAAGGGCATACTGGCATTTTGGTAGGGAACATTTCCTTCGCTACGTACAAACATCTTTTTCCACGTTCTTAGTACCCTAAACATTGTTCTATCGCCCTGAACTTATTACTCCACTCTATTATACGAGTCTGCTCACACCTGGCTAGGCGATCTACACAAAGGCTAGGTGATCAGTGCAACTCTATCCTTATTGCCTGGGCGACGTGGCATAGACAGATACATTAGATTGAAAGTTAGCTCACTCGATCGTTAGGATTACCATGAAACGAACCGGTTTGGTGGTGGAACAAACGTCGAATCAAGCTACTAAAATCGATCAACATCATACTATGTATTTTACAAACCATCAAATAATGTTACTCTCACCCATTTGTCTTCATCTTTTTGGTCGTCAAACGACATACAACATATTATTACAAACATACCCTTTTCTTTTGTTTATCATAATAATAATACAATAAATAAACAGTCAGCATTATCCAGCTCATCAATTAATATACGTGAAACGCATCAAATTAATATGATATAAATTACTTAAAGATAAAATCAATTCTAATTTGGTTTAAATTAATGTATATGTTGTAAGATCAAATCAAAATGTTAATCGAGTTGGGTTAAAAGAGTCTTATCGTTCCCATAATTATGAATTAGGGTTGTTGATGAGTCGAACCATGTTCTTAAGTTGCTTGGTGTTTGGTTTGTTAAAACATACAAACTCGTTCTAAACTTGACAAGATCTTAAATGAGTCAAGTTTGAGTCAATCTTGACTTTGTTCGTCCGGATATTGAGCTAGTTCAGCTCGTGAGTTTGTTGAGTTTGGCTTGTGAGTTTGCTCTGATTGACTCGTGAGGCAGCTCGTTAGCTTAAATAGCTTGTGAGTCAGCTCAATAAGGCTCATTTAGTTGCATACCATTCGTGGGTATGTGTTGAAAATAGATATTACTTCAGTTCAAAAAGGTTATTTTTTACCTCGAACCAACCTCGATTACAATAATTTTCGAGTTTAACTCGTTAATGAGGATTTCAAATCAAATTCAAACCGAGTCGAGTCGAGCTCGATCTGCATATAATACAAAAACTCGAGTCAAACTCGAGCCAACCAACAAATAAACAAGTGGAACACATGAAGAAACCCCCTAGATGGAAAAAATTAGAATTTAATGATCAAATCCTAAAAATTAAATATGCAGCACACAGAAAATGAGCATAACACCAACCGTAAACAGACGCCGTTACTTAACGGCGGGAAAACAGACCTACCATATAAAAACCCCAACCTACTACGCGTCTCACCGTTTCTCTCAATGTCTATCTCCTTCCCCAGTTTCCTTTCTCATCCTCTCTCTCAACAAAAAAAAAATAATTAAAAAAAATTCACAGTATAATCAGAACCCTAATTTGTAATTTTCGCTGCTAATTAGTTTATAATTATCAGAATTATCATCCTTTTCTTTAGATTAACAGTCAGAGGAATCCCTAATGTCTGCAATTAGGAGTCTGATTAGCCGGTCGCGGTCGCACCGTGTGGTCCAGGACGCTCCCTCCTCCTCCGCTTTGTCGGCGGCGGCGGTGACGGTGCCGGACCGCGGGATGGAGTCGTCTTGCTGGGCGAACATGCCGGAGGAGCTTTTAAGGGAAGTGCTGCTCCGAATCGAGGCATCGGAGACCAGCTGGCCGCCGAGGAAGAGCGTCGTCGCTTGCGCCGGAGTTTGCCGCAGCTGGAGGCACATCACTAAGGATATAGTGAGAGTCACGGAGCTCTGCGGCAAGCTCACGTTCCCCATCTCGCTTAAGCAGGTAAAAAATTGGTTGTAGAAGGTCATCTGTTGGATCTGTGTGGATCCGGTTATTGGAGGTGGAAATTAGGTTTTCTGATTGTTGGAAAGTGATTTGAGGAGTTTAGATCTCCCGATTGCGGAGTTGTCGATGCTTAGATGCGTAGTTTTATCTTTGATTGTTTAGATGAACTTCTCATTTCCTCCATTTCTTTAGTAGCTGTTCTTCGATCTTCGTAATTGTCGATGCTTAGATAAGTAGTTTGTCTTGAGTGTTCATACTTCAGCATCGTATATTGCTCTATTAGATGAACTTCTCATTTCCCCCTTTCTTAAGTAGCTGTCCTTCGATCTTCGGAATCGTCGATGCTTATATAAGTAGTTAGTCTTGATTGTTCAGACTTTTGAATCGTATATCACTCTGGTTAGATGAACTTCTCATTTCTCCCCTTTGATATTCGATAAAGCTTACCCGGAGCAAGGTTTTGCAGTGGATTAGTTGGATGATTACCATTTGGATATGTTGTAGGTATAGGCTAGCAAAAATTCCTTTTTTGATCTGGGTTCAGTTAGGGTTTGATTGATGGCCTTCTGGATAAGCATCAAATTGGTGGGAGCTTATCTGAAACAGAGGCTGGATTCCTGTGGGTAGTGATGTGGTGTTTACTGCTGAAAGCCATGTGGCTTGTCTGTTGGTGGATAGCTTCTTAAGGGTATTTTATGAATTGAATTCTCTCTACGCGTTTCTTCTGTGTACCAAATTTTCTGGGTTCTTGGGATGATGGGACCTTGATTTCCGTAGTAGGACAATTTCACAATCATTGTGGAGGTTGCACTGGAAACCGCTGGACTTCTCCAATAATAGGAAGTGGTGGGCGCCGTTTATGGACAGCTTTTCTGCTTTTTGCTTTGCTCCACTGTTGGTGCTCCACAGTGACCATTATTTTGTTCTTTTACGGCTCATGTTATACCTTCTCTGATTATAAGGTTAATGGGTTATAGAATTTATTTGCTACGCAAGAATGTTCTTTTACGTGCTTAGTTATGGGGTGGAAGCCCCTACATAGCACTAGTTGTTGGTGTAGAACATCGTAATTCAACGGGTACCTTGGATGTTGGTTGGATTAACCTATTATAAACGAATGATTTGTTCGGTATTTCATATGACGATGATGTGGTGTTAATATGGTTACTATGTATGACTGTTTCTTTCCTTGTCTTGGTTTCTTAGCCAGGTTATTGTATGTTTCATGGGAATCTTAGTTTGCTTTAACATTCTGTGTCTTTTCCCATTTGCAGCCTGGTCCTCGGGATATACTTCTTCAGTGCTTTATAAAGAGATGCCGAACCTCTCAGACGTATTATCTTTACCTCAGCTTGACCAGTGGTGAGAATCTGTTGTCTGCCATTGCCAGTTTATTCTTGTTGGTACCAACTTGCTGTTGAATTCAAGATATTTGTTTGTTTTTTTATGTGCATAAGCATAATCTATATCTGTAATTCTGTTTTGATTTAGTATTCTGTATATGTTTGTGACGCAGCACTAGCTGATGATGGAAAGTTCCTTCTTGCTGCACGCAAGTCCAGGCGACCGACCTGCACGGACTATATTATCTCTTTAGATGCTGATGATATGTCAAAGGGTAGCAGTACATATGTTGGCAAACTCAGGTGCGGTATTTATATATGTGAAAACTCCCTGTTTTCATTTGATTCTCTAAGTTGGGTTGGTGAATCTTGTTTTTACTTGCTTAGATCAAATTTTCTCGGGACGAAATTCACAGTCTTTGACGGCCACCCACCTCATGCTGGGGCCAAGCTGATAAGAAGTCGTTCTACTAAGCCAGTGAGTTTGAAACAAGTTTCGCCAAGAGTCCCCGCTGGCAATTATCCGGTGGCACACATCTCCTATGAATTGAACATGTTGGGCTCCAGGTAAAGCATATTCTATCATTCTGGATTCAATTCTCAAGAGAACTATGAAATCATTAGGAATCCCCGACATAAAATATGGTAGCCATACTCTGCATGTAAAATCAGCTGACGTTTGTATGTGACATCTCTAATTTTACACAGGGGTCCACGAAGAATGAACTGTACTATGGATGGCATACCAGCCTCTTCTGTCGAACCTGGAGGCACAGCCCCAACACAGACCGAGTTCTCTCATCGTAAGCTTGACGTCTCTCCTTCACTTTCATTCATCCGGTCCAAATCAAATCTTCCAGACAACTCAGTCCCCACAACCGGTCAAAAGAACGCTACAACACCATTGGTACTGAAGAACAAATCTCCAAGATGGCACGAACATCTACAATGCTGGTGCTTGAACTTCCATGGACGCGTCACCGTCGCATCAGTGAAAAACTTCCAGCTCGTTGCTTCCGCAGAGAACGGAGTAGCTGGACCCGAACACGAAAAAATAATCCTACAGTTCGGGAAAGTCGGAAAGGATCTGTTCACCATGGATTACCGGTATCCCATATCCGCATTCCAAGCATTTGCAATCTGTCTCAGTAGCTTCGACACCAAGATCGCTTGCGAGTAAAGAAACCCGTCCAAAACCCAAGAGGTAAATAAATAACACAACTAGAACCTCCTGAACAAGGAAAGCTCAGTACTTTGTTCATATCGATTGTCAAAACTGTTCTCTTGTGCAGGCGGTTGTAAGATCGTTCATCCGGTGCAACAAATCGCAGTATGTTCGAATCTTCCAAGGAGGGCATGGAAAATGGCGCGTGCTATGAACTGCGGTACAAGTCTCTGGTATAAATCATCGGGGATTCGTTAGGGTTTAGATTAATTGGGGAAACTGTAATAATAACTGTGTTTGTGTATAATTTGCTTCTGCCTCTGTACATGATGAGAGAGTGAGTTTGAAGGGTAATCACTATTGAGTGTGTGTGTTAGCTTAGCATGGTTTGATCATTTTCCCTTTATGTAACTTGGCTGATGAACTGCAACTTTGAGGAACAAACTCAGCAAAAAAACCCAGAAAGTATTTGCAGGATCTTGGAATCCGCAATTAAAAACATGGTTTTATATCGTATTCAAGTCTAACGGTATGTGGTTCAATTTAGTAAATTACTGTTAATTCGTAATTATTTTGTAGTAACTAAGTTATTGGCTCATTGTCCAGTTGTTTTGGTTGTTTATACCGTACGGTTTTGGAAACACTATTATTAAATGATTGGATGATAGTACTACTTGCAAAGGCTCAACTTGAGTTATTGGGATGCAACGGTTTATGATATGGTGTAGCGTTTTTGTTGATCGAATGATTTTGGCATCAAATTTCGATAGCTTCAATATAACAATTTATAGTGTATAAGAATTGGCGAATCTTTGCAAACTTCAATCCCATGCAACGACTCATGACAAACCACACATATGTTATAATTGTCTTCTCAATTATTTCAATACCCGTTACAACACCTTCCAACTCAGCCCGAAAAAACAAGGAAATAACTAAGTTAATATTACATTACTTTTGCCATAGGGTTTACAAAATAATAAATTGATACAAAGATAGACACCATCTTTTTCTTCTCGTACAAGTAACTATCATGGTACCAAGCCATAAATTACAACCAATATTTACAAATCAAATTTTTACGAATTTGGTCCAAAATTTTCGCAAATTTAGTCCAAATTTTTTGGCAAATCTAGTCCAAGTTTTTTTCAAGTCTAGTCCAAAATTGTGACAGATCTAGTGCATTTTGGACAAATCTAGCGCATTTTTTGGGACAAATCTAGCGCATTTTTTTGGGACAAATCTATCGCATTTTGGGACAAATCTAGCGCATTTTGGGACAAATTAGCGCATTTTTTGGACAAATCTAGCGCATTTTTTGATAAATCTAGCGCATTTTGGGACAAATCTAGCGCATTTTTGGGACAAATCTAGCGCATTTTTTTGATAAATCTAGCGCATTTTGGGACAAATCTAGCGCATTTTTTGGACAAATCTAGCGTATTTTGGGGGCAAATCTAGAGCATTTTGGGGAAAAATGTTGCGCATTTTTGGGACAAATTTAACGCATTTTGGTACAAATCTAGAGCATTTTTTGGACAAATCTAGCGCATTTTGGTACAAATCTAGAGCATTTTTGGGACAAATCTAGCGCATTTTAGGGCAAATGTAGAGCATTTTAGGGACAAATGAAGCGCATTTTTTTGACAAATCTAGCATATTTTAGGACAAACATAGCACATTTTGGGACAAATCTAGCGCATTTTTCAGACAAATCTAGCGCATTTTTCAGACAAATCTGGGCACATTTTTGGGACAAATCTAGCACATTTTGGTACAATTCTAGCCCATTTTGGGACAAATCTAGTGCATTTTTGGGACAAATCTAGCGCATTTTTTTGGACAAATCTAGCTCATTTTAGGACAAATCTAGCGCATTTTGGATAAATCTATCACATTTTTCTGACAAATCTAGCATATTTTGTGACAAATCTAGCGCATTTTGGGACAAATCTAGCGCTTCTTGTGACAAATCTAGCGCATTTTTTTGACAAATCTAGTGCATTTTGAGACAAATCTAGCGCATTTTGGGACAAATCTAGCACATTTTGGACCAAATCTGGCACATTTGTGGACAAATCTAGCGCACTTTAGGCCAAATCTAGCGCATTTTGTTGGGCCAAATCTAGCGCATTTTAGGCCAAATCTAGCGCACTTTGGGCCAAATCTAGGGAATTTTTTGGGCCAAATTTAGTGCAATTTAGGCCAAATCTAGCGCATTTAGGACCAAATCTAGCGCATTTTTGGGTCAAATTTAGCGCATTTTAGGTCCAAATCTAGCGCACTTTGGGCCAAATCTAGCGCATTTTATGGTCCAAATCTAGCGCACTTTGGGCCAAATCTAGCGCACTTTGGCCAAATCTAGCGCATTTTGAATCAAATCTAGCGCATTTTAGGCCAAATCTAGCGCACTTTGGGCCAAATCTAGCGCATTTTATGGTCCAAATCTAGCGCATTTTTGGACAACTCTGGCGCATTTTAGGTCAAATCTAGCGCACTTTGGGTCAAATCTAGCGCATTTTTTGGGCCAAATCTAGCCCATTTTAGCCAAATCTAGCACATTTTGGGCCAAATCTAGCGCATTTTAGGACAAATCTAGCACACTTTTGGGCCAAATCTAGCGATTTTGGGCCAAATCTACGCATTTGTAACAATCTAGCGCATTTTGGGACAAATCTATCCATTTTGGGACATATCTAGTGCTTTTTTGAAAAATCTGCAGCATTTGTGACAAATCTAGCGTATTTTGGGCCAAATCTAGTGCACTATGGGCCAAATCTAGCGGATTTTTTGGGCCAATCTATGCAATTTAGGCCAATCTAGCGCATTTTGCCAAATCTACGCACTTTGACAATATTCTAGCACATTTTTTTACAAATATAACGCACTTTGGGCCAAATCTAGCGGATTTTTAGGCCAAATCTAGCGCATTTTAGGCCAAATCTAGCGCACTTTGGGCCAAATCTAGAGCATTTTTGGGCCAAATCTAGCGCAATTTAGGCCAAATCTAGCGCATTTTGGACCAAATCTAGAGCATTTTTTGGGTCAAATCTAGCACATTTAGGCCAAATCTAGCGCACTTTGGGTCAAATCTAGCGCATTTAATGGTCCAAATCTAGCGTATTTTAGGTCAAATCTAGCGCATTTTGGGTCAAATCTAGCGCACTTTGTGACAAATCTAGCGCATTTTGGGACAAATTTATCTCATTTTGGGACAATCTAGTGCTTTTGTTGGAAAAATCTGCAGCATTTTGTGTCAAATCTAGCGTATTTTGGCAAATCTAGGCACTGTGGCCAAATCTAGCGATTTTTTGGGCCAAATCTAGTGTATTTTGGCCAAATTAGCGCATTTTTGGGCCAAATCTAGCGCACTTTGGACAAATCTAGCACATTTTTTGACAAATATAGCGCATTTGGGCAAATCTAGCGATTTTTAGGACAAATCTAGCGCATTTTATGCCAAATCTAGCGCACTTTGGCAAATCTAGCGCATTTTTTGGGCCAAATCTAGGCATTTTTGGGCAAATCTAGCGCAATTTTGGCCAAATCTAGCGCATTTTGGGCAAATCTAGAGCATTTTTGGGCAAATCTAGCGCAATTTTAGGCCCAAATCTAGCGCACTTTGGGCAAATCTAGAGCATTTTTGGGCCAAATCTAGCGCAATTTAGGCCAAATCTAGCGCATTTTGGATCAAATCTAGCGCCAAGTTTGCATATTTCAAATTATGTCATCTCTAACAATATCATCACACTTTGGATCACAGCCATAGATCTGATCGATTGGACTAATTAACAATTATGGAATTAGTAATAATTTCATGATTTTTTGAGTCAATTTGGAAGGCATTTTATAGACAATTATCCTATTCTTTGTACAATCCTTTATTTTGTTACCAAATTATTTACTAATATTAGCCTGCTCAATCCGGATTTAACCTAAATCTTACTGCTATTTTTTCAAATTACGATATTTTGCTCAATCTCTAGCCTTGGGCAAATTTAGCATTTTAGGGTCCATTTAGTAATTTCGATGAGCCAACAACAGTCCTAGGACGAAGGTTTTGCATCAACTCTAGAGATCTAATCGACAAAAATCATTCAGAACGATGAGCAATATTTAGGCAGACAATCTACGAAATTTTGCGGACCAAATCAGCAATATTATGACCACAATCTATTTTCTGACAACTTCATTTTTGTACATTACTCAGTATCAACTCGATTTTCAATCTACGATTAATAAATGATTCAATCTATGTTTTGTGTCAAATAAATTTTCGTCAATTGTCCTTATTTAATACGAAATTTATCATATTCTAATAATAGTTTTTCAATCTGAGGTCATTCAGCTTACAAATCACCATTTTCGCACAATACTATTATTACTTCATTGGACCATTCAACCTTTCATAGGAACACAAAACAGAGCAATCAACTAATACAAGATCTCAGCAAAAGGGATCAAATATACGCACTAATTAGGCCAAATCTAGCATCTGAAAGCAACAACTTCTGCTGATTATAGTAAATCTCCAACCATTTCCAAACTTGCAGCAAACGTATGAAATCAAAACATTAGACATTTCAAACAAGATTCTATGGTACAATTAACCTAATATAGTCCAAACACCATTCTCAAACAATTGCGCAAAGGAAAATCGCGATGAATTGTTAAAACTAATTTTAATGGACCCAAAACTCTGATTGCACGAACCAAATGCTGACCAACACTGCCAAATCAGGAATCGAAATTAGTTGGGAAATCAGCATGAGGAAATGTCTGCGCATATGTTACCAAATTAAGCGATTGGCGTCTCTTTCGGATTCATCGGACTAAAGATATCGTTTTTGATGGACTAGAGATTTGAGGAAAATTGCGTTTTTGTGGCCAAATAGGAATGAAATGAAAAGGTAATTAGTATATTGAAATTTAGGCAAAAATTTATAGGCACAAAATTAGGGGAATCTCATTTTTTTACTAAATCCTCACCATTAGATCTATTCTATGGAATCTATGCTCTTAATGATTAGTCTTTAGACAAATCCATACATTTTGCACACTACGCTATCGCCAAATCTAGAGCATTTTTTGGGTCAAATCTAGCACATTTTAGGCCAAATCTAGCGCACTTTGGGTCAAATCTAGCGCATTTAATGGTCCAAATCTAGCGTATTTTAGGTCAAATCTAGCGCATTTTGGGTCAAATCTAGCGCACTTTGTGACAAATCTAGCGCATTTTGGGACAAATTTATCTCATTTTGGGACAGATCTAGTGCTTTTGTTGGAAAAATCTGCAGCATTTTGTGTCAAATCTAGCGTATTTTGGGCCAAATCTAGGCACTGTGGGCCAAATCTAGCGGATTTTTTGGGCCAAATCTAGTGTATTTTAGGCCAAATCTAGCGCATTTTGGGCCAAATCTAGCGCACTTTGGGACAAATCTAGCACATTTTTTGACAAATATAGCGCACTTTGGGCCAAATCTAGCGGATTTTTAGGCCAAATCTAGCGCATTTTATGCCAAATCTAGCGCACTTTGGGCCAAATCTAGCGCATTTTTGGGCCAAATCTAGTGCATTTTTGGGCCAAATCTAGCGCAATTTATGCCAAATCTAGCGCATTTTGGACCAAATCTAGCGCATTTTTTAGGTCAAATCTAGCGTATTTTAGGCCAAATCTAACGCACTTTGGGCCAAATCAGCGCATTTTATGGTCCAAATCTAGCGTATTTTAGGCCAAATCTAGCGCATTTTGGGTCAAATCTAGCGCATTTTGAGCCAAATCTAGCGTATTTTGGACCAAATCTAGCGCATTTTTTGGGTCAAATCTAGCGCATTTTAGGCAAAATCTAGCGCACTTTGGGCCAAATCTAGCGCATTTTATGTCCAAATCTAGCACATTTTAGGCCAAATCTAGCGCACTTTGAGCCAAATCTAGTGCACTTTGGGCCAAATCTAGCGTATTTTTTGGGACAAATCTAGCGCATTTTAGTCCAAATCTATCGCACTTTGGGCCAAATCTAGCGCATTTTTGGGCCAAATCTAGCACATTTTAGGAAAAATCTAGCTCATTTTGAGCAAAATCTAGCGCATTTTGGGACAAATCTATCTCATTTTGGGACAGATCTAGTGCTTTTGTTGGAAAAATCTACAGCATTTGTGTCAAATCTAGAGTATTTTGGGCCAAATTTAGCGCACTTTGGGCCAAATCTAGTGCATTTTAGGCCAAATATTGCGCAGTTTTTAGACAAATCTAATGCATTTTGGGACAAATCTGGCTCATTTTGGTACAAATCTACAACATATTTTTGACAAATCTAGCTAATGATTTAACAAAGCTAGTCTAGAATTTGAGAAATGTAGTCAATAATTTGACAAAGCTAGTTTAGAATTTTGTCAAATCTAGTCCAAATTTTGACAAATCTAGTCAAGAATTTGACATATCTCGTCCTGACTAATCTATCCCAGTATTTGATAAAACTAGTCCATAATTTGACAAATATATTCCAAAATTTGACAAATCTAGTCTAGAATTTTGACAAATCTAATCTAGGATTTGACAAATCTAGTATAGAATTTTGACAAATCTAATCAGAAATTTGACAAGTCTACTACAAAATTTGTCAAATATACTACAAAATTCTGACAAATCTAGTCTAGAATTTGACAAATCTACTTCAATTTTTTGACAAATGTAGTCCAAAATTTCACAAATCTAGTCCGAAATTTGACAAATCTAGTTGATAATTTTAACAATTTTAATGTTAAATTTGACAAATCAAATCCAATTTGAAAAATCTAGTCCAAAATTTGACAAATCTAGCCCAGAATTTGACAAATCTAGTCCAGTTTTTTACAATCCTAGTCCAGATTTTGACAAATCTAATCCTGAATTTGACAAATCTAGTCCTGAATTTGACAAATCTATTCCAGTTTTTGACAATCCTAGTCTAGATTTTGACAAATCTAGTCCAGAATTTAGACAAATTTTGTCCAAAATTTAGACAAATCTAGTCCAACTTTTTGACAAATCTAGTCCAGAATTAGACAAATCTATCTAGAATATGACAAATCTAGTCTAAGATTTTGACAAATCTAGTCCAAAATTTTAACAGATCTAGTCCATATTTTGAAAAATCTAGTTCAAAATTTTGACAAATCTAGTCCAGTTTTTTTATAAATCTAGTCCAAAATTTTGACAAATCTTGACAATTCTAGTCCAATTTTTTTACAAATCTAGTCCAATTTTTTAACTGATCTTGTCCAAATTTTGACAAATCTAGTCTAGAGTTTGATAATCTAGTCCAGAATGTTGACAACTCTAGTCCAAAATTTTAAAAAATTTAGTCCAGTTTTTGACAAATCTAGTCCATAATTTTGACAAATCTATTCCAAATTTTAACAGATCTTGTCCAAATTTTGACAAATCTAGTCCAAAATTTTCACAAATCTAATCTAGTTTTTGACAAATCTAGTCCATAATTTTGACAAATCTAGTCCAGAACTTTGACAAATCTAGTCTGCATTTTAGATAATTCTAGTCCAATTTTTTTACAAATCTAATCCAAATTTTTAACAAATCTTGTCCAAATTTTGACAAATCTAGTCCAAAAATTTGACAAATCTAATCCGGTTTTTGAAAAATCTAGTCCATAATTTTGACAAACCTAGTCCATAATTTTGACAAATCTAGTCCAATTTTTTAACAAATCTAGTTTAGTTTCTATGAACCAAATATCTTTAGGAGTTGTAATTATAAAGAATTATATAGTATAAAATATATACTTATAATCCTAGGGTACTAAATAAACATGGAGTGAGAGTTAGAAATAAGTACATATGTGCAATTAATAGGACATTTAATAAAAAAGATAAATTATAAACTTTTATATAAAAAAATTAAACATGATGTTAAAATTTCAGAGAAGGGGTACATCCTACGTGGCAAAAAAATCCTCAAGATCTATCATAGTATATTTTAAGATGGGAAGATGACTAGATGAGTACTACTTGCAAAGGCTCAACTCGAGTTATTGGGATGCAACGGTTTACGACATGGTTTAGAGTTTTTGTTGATCGAAAGATTTTGGAATCAAATCTCGATAGCTCCAATATAACAATTTATCGTGCATAAGAATTGGTGAATCTTTGCAAACTTCAATCCTATGCAACGGCTGATTCAGATCTACTTGAACCCATACACAACTATATCCTCTCTTCCAATCTATTTGAATACCCGTCACAACACCTTTCAACTCGACCGAAAAAACA
Source organism: Linum lewisii (assembly GCA_034768395.1). Lineage (NCBI taxonomy): Eukaryota > Viridiplantae > Streptophyta > Magnoliopsida > Malpighiales > Linaceae > Linum > Linum lewisii. Next base: position 1,378,395 of record CM068299.1, read on the forward strand.
AGGAAATAACTAAAGTTAATATTGCATTACTTTGCCATACAAAATAATAAATTGATACAAGACAGACACCATCTGTTTCTTCTCTTACAAGTAACTATCATGGTGCCAAGCCAACAAATTACAAACCAATATTTACAAATCAAATTTCCCATTTTACCCCCCTTCGTTTCAGCTTTCTACGCTGTCTGCATTTCAATGCTTGATTCAGAAGTCGCCGGCACAGATTCAGCTATCTTCTCCAATGGAAGATCATCAGAATGCTTGGCCGGCTGACTCAGGCTCCGAGCAAACTGCGTAAAAGACGGGAAATGCTCCGGCGAGAAGAACTCAGCTCCCATCCTCTGGTAAGTGAACAACTCAACAACATCCATGTTCTTCCTTATCTGATCAAACCCGTACTCCACTGCAGCATTCGATACCGGGTTCGAGTTCATCCCGAAACCCTAACTCCATGCCTCTTGCAAGCATCCTTAATCTGACCAAGCAGCATCTCGGGGCTCGACATCATCTTGTGAGGCTGGTTATCGTCTGCCAAGTCCATTCCTGGCACGATCATCCCGCAAGAATATCTGCCAAACATCTCAGCTACTGGCTCGTACCCGTCTTTACTTGCTGTGTTGTAGAATCCAGCAGTGTTCTCGAGGCCTCGAGAACGGGTTCTGTACCATGAATGCATCAGAGGGATCATACCGTGGGTTGCCACACCGGTGGTGGTGAAAACATCGGATGCCATCGAGAGGAGGCGATCACCGTGGGTGAGTAGCTGGTTTGAGTACCACGAGAGGAAGAAATCGCCGTAGGGGGTTTCCCACGATCCGGATTGCTCCTTGAAGAAGGTGTTTGATTCAGCAGATTGGTCGTAGTTTGGAGCATCGTGGGGGCCTGCGAGTCCCCATAGGGGGCATCCCGAGGCTTCCGCGTGTTGCTTCAGGTTGTTCATCATGTTCTTGTCGTAGCATTGAAACTCTCCTATCCCAGGGACATTGCCATTGTTGGGTAGTTTGTGATGAGAAGGATATCTCAGCTCACCATCTGGCCCTAACCCCATTGTTACACCCTGCAATTATCAAGCATTTCTAGTGTCGTTAGGACCGATACGAACATAGAATCGAATAAGCGAGAGGTTCAACCAGAACATAGAATCGAATAACTGAATCAAAAAAACCATATCAATCAATCTACTGTAACAAAACCATGGAAAAGCTCATTACCGTGACAGTAGACCCCAAGAAGGGGCCAAACGAAGCCCTGAAGCTCTCACAGAAGTCCTTGTAAACTTGAACAGGACTCTTCCCATGAAGAACAGGAAGATCATCCACACCCAATGACAAGCAATCCTTGTAAACTTCCCCAGACCGAGCACGGTAGAAGATGCTGGGATTCGATTCACCGATCTTCGAAACCCACTCTGGAAGTGAGACCTTTGCCTGTTTACTGGCATGGAAATTGAGCGTGACATGGAGCTTGAGCTCAGCATTTTGCACCATCTCTGCAACTGCTAGGTACCCTGACCAATCATACTTCCCCATTCCTTCCTTCTCCACTAACCCCCACCATAATGGAAGCTCCACACCTTCAACACCCAACAATTTCAGAGCTTTAAGCCCTGCTGTTATGGCTCTCGCATGGTTTACACTGTTGCAATCGGAGACCACGTCTAATGGCAACCCAACAAATAGCCTTACTCTGTCAATCTGAAGAAATATGAAGAACACGAATCAATCAATTCGTTGAGGCAAAACAATAAACACCTTCTAGGCATGAAAATACTACCCTTAATTCGTTGAGGCAAAACAACAAACACCTTCCGGGCATGAAAATATATACTTACAAACTAAGAACATATCAACATACTACGTTTAATTCATGATATCAGAGAAATGCGACGGGTACTTACAGAATCGGGCTTCGCAGCAGAGTCGTGGACCGGGAAGCAGTCGGACCGGACGGGTTCAGTTTGGCCGGCGGTGACGTTGAGCCGGAGCCGAGAATTCCTACACCTCCTTGAGCTCCGATCGAAGAAGGAGAGACCCTCGCCGTTTCTCGAGGGAACACAAGAAAACCTAAGCTCCCTGCAAGGAGTCCGCTCCCCGCCATAGAAAGTTCCCTGAGAACTGCCGATCAATGAAACCTCCATTATCCGAATCCGAAAGCTTTTGAAACGTAAACCCGCGAAAATCAAAATCTAAATTCAGAAAGCCGTGAGAAAATCTAATGGGGAAAGGATGGGATTTCTTTGTGAGCTGCAATCGGAGAACCTTTTAAACGAGGTGAATTAGAGCGGAAGATTAGGGGAAAAGGATTGGGATTTAGGGTGAAATCTGAAGGGAGGAGAAATCGGAGCAAATATAGGAATCGTTTGGATTGATTGGATTGAGAATTGGATGAAATTGAAGATGGCTGTGAGAGGGGAAACGTGGTCGGTGGAGAGAGCGGCGGAGGAAAATATGCAGACGGCGGAGAATGGCGGAGGTGGTGGTGGTTGTTATATAGAAATGGAAAGTACGGTGAGGCGGATTATTTTTTTGAAAAAAAAGGGAAAAGTGCAGGAAAATGTTGGACACGTGTCGAGCTCTTATTCTGCCAAATTTGTGCCGCATAAATAGCAATAAAAAAAACATTTTTGCTTTTAAATTTCTGGTAGTTTGGATATTATATCCATTTTTCGGCGGCCAAAAATTATATTAGATAATTTTAAATGAATTATTTAAAAAAAATGTGCGCATTTGAATTTCGTATATAATTAAATAGTTCTCAAAAACACAAAATATATCATAACGTGACCAAGATTAACAATCGATTATAAATAAAAAAATTATAAACACTTAACACTTGAGGGCATTTCATGTTTGATGCTAGCAAAGTAATATGCGCATGATTAATTATTATTCTTTATTTTTATACAAATGATTTAATATTCTAAAGCATGAGTAAACTCGACTTTTCACAAACTATGCATCAGCTCGTGTATATGACACTATAGTGATATTGGACCTTCTCCTCCTTGCGGCATATGAGACAAACTTCATACCGGAAGTTGAATTACACTTGTATCTTTCTCCCAAACTATTTGAAAGTTTGTCACATCTAGAATTAACTCAGCTCGAATGTTCAAATACCCAGACAACCTCATATAGTCATATTGTAGAACGTCATAATGCGTCTCTTTTTTTATAGTTTTTTTTTGTATAATTTTATAATTTCAAAATTAGTGACCAGTCTATTGAATTGTTTGAACTGAATGAGATATAATTTTTTTTTTATTCAGAGCTCTTTCAAATGAGAAGAAGTTAAATTATATTGTTACGTAGCTGAACCACACATCATTATACTAAATTATCGTTTTACAATGATTTGGGGTCGATTTGCAAATTATTTTCCTTTAAATACCACATTGGCTACTTTCTTCCTTTAAATTCATTGAATCTTATATTTTTATAGTATATCCAAATATCCATATTTGATATTGGTGGTGATGATGAAGACAACTCATTAATTGGATATATTAAAGAAAATGGAAAATATTACTTTTTGATACCTAAATTTTAGTTAAATTAAAAAAAATACTTCATCAACTAATGATAAAAGGGACCAAAATGGTATTATTAGAATATACAGTGATGAAAGGGAAATTATGGGAGCAAGTGGGTCAGGTATGAGTCAGCGCCAGAACGACTATCATGAATAATTAATTGTTGGGTACAGATGACATGGCAAGAATCTATTGGTCAGAGTAGGGGCCAGCTGAGTCAGCTCCAGCAAAATTTAGGCCATGCAATTTATTAATGGAGGAGGATGGGCAACTTCATTAAATCTCCTCGGTCTTCGGCCACTCAGCAGCACATTGTTTTTCGGATACCATGCACGAAAATATAATAATTAATAATTAATTAATAATAATAATAATAATAATTATAATATTATTATTATTATTATTATTATTATTATTATTATTATTATTATTATTATTATTATTATTATTATATTCATCATCATCGATGTTTTCAAAACTATACTAGTATAGATGGTTCAACTGATTAAATTTTGAATTACCGATTAAAATTGTATGATATAATCATGGTTCAATTATGATTTATAACGGTACGAACTGTTAATAAATAATATAAAACGAATGTTAAATTATCTTGCAACAACTTGAGTCATTGAGAATGGTTAATGATATGGTATTATAGTTTTTGATGACCGAACGATATCAAATTTCGGTTTCGAATCTTGGTAGTCTTCAGGCTGTTGCACATAACTTATAGAAGTTGTACAAATTCTAGACTCTATTGAGAGCTTTAGCTCGAGAGGGGCGTGTTAATGAATAATATAAAACAAATGTTGTTGACGGCAGCTCCTTCCTTACGTCTCTATGATCCCAAGTCTGTCGTTCAGCTATTCGAGTTGTCCATTCAATGACATGTCTGACTCTTACATATCTTCCAGGAGTGTTACCGATCCGACAGTTCTCATACTCTGAATAAATCTTGGTTGATTTACTGTTTTCTATCGAGTTATCTCCTAACGGATTACGAAAAACAATGATTATTTAGTAGTGGTAGTGGACTGGTTTGGTTTGGTTTGTTTTGGTCGGAAGTTGTAGATAAGATTCGTCAGACATCTTAGCTAGGTTCAGTTTTCATGCACTGTGCACTTGTTATTACAATTGGCACCATGCCATCCATCCAAAGGCCATCTCACCAACCATTAGGTTAGTTCTTAGGATTAACGGTCAGATTCTTACCGATTATTTATTGGCCAATTTTCGGTTAATTTTGTCTTTCCAGCGATCACTCTCGTATACGTTTAACTTAACTTACTCTTATCCTTTAATCTCGTATACGTTTAACTTACTCTTACTCTTAATCTTAATCACTACTCTTTCTTTTACACGCTAACAGAAGACATGAAGAATGACAATCTATAGTTGAAAAATCCTACATCCCACGAACATGCAAATCATATAGAACTTGATTAATGTCGTATTGTACATAAGAAGATTCAGGTCAAGCTAAGCTTATTAAGATTCTTCACGTTTCTTCCAACAACCAACTAGTAGATATCGTCGTCAAGCCTTTGTTTCCAGTAAGGACGGAGCTAGGGCTCCAAGAAAGATCCTCGATTGGCGTTTAATTGTGAAAAAATGTATGTATAATTAATCACTCGACTTCACTCAGACTTGTTCAAAAATTTTATCTCGCATTTATTTAGTTGATTTTTTATAAGTAAAATATAAAATATAGATATTTTCAGAATGCATTATTTGACTTGAATGGAGTAATAAGTAATTTTTAACAAGTGTGCATCTCCGTAGCGTGCACTCTGGAAATTCATTACTTCTAAGGAAACATCATTAAATGTCAGGTCCTTGTAATGTTTATTATTATCTAAATAGTCATTATATATTTATTTGAAGACAAAATAGAATATGGCGCAGATGATTGGGCTGCTTAGGAGCCCAAATAGATCATATAGGCTTTGAAAAGCTCATTGGGCCTCCAATTTGATGGGCTGGATATTTCGGTTATGGGCTAACCGGAAACGGTGTCGTTTTCTACGCTGTCTCAGCAAAACAAAGGGTACATTTTTCTCAGATAGAAACAAAGCCAGCAGCAGAATATACAGTAAAGCTGGAAGAACAATCTCATATTACAAATTAAATCGAACATGGATTCAAAGGTAAAAAGGTAAAAAGTAAAAAAAAAGTAAAAATTACATTTCAAAAAGTAAAAAAAATACGTTCAAAAGATACATACTTTATACCTCTCTCTCTAGCTCAGCTACTGAACAAGTTGTTCCAAACTTGTTCATAGCTCTGCTTCAGCTGTGGCTTTTCTTGCATAAGCCTCACTGATAATCAAACCTCGTCCGAACCCGATCGAACCCCCTGAATCAATCTATACGATGTACACATTACACGATCTCTTTGTCCTTAACACGCCCCGAGCCTCGATCTTTCTGCTTCTTTCTCCGATGAGTTGAGTCCACCAACGGCCCTGACCACGTCTGGATGTGGGTTTTCGGGTACGAGAAATTCGTCGAGCTGAATGGAACTTCAGGCGGGTCGTACGATGGATCGATGTGGTGGTGGGAAGTTCCGAGCGGGTAACCGAGTGCTCCGTCTTGGTGTGGAGGAGGGAACTTCTCGCTCTTGCTCTTTGCATTGTGTGTTATTAGCCTCCGCCTCTGCATTTACACAAACAAAAATGAGTACTGTAGGTCGAATCCGAAAATGTCGAGATTTGGTCGTGGGACGTACATCGAGATTAGCTTGGAGTTCGGCATTTGCTTCTGGAGCGGGAATTGCTCTCATGGCTCGATCACCACGGGGGCGTGACCTCTTTACAGCATCGCCATTGTTGGCCTTTCCGGCAGCTCTCAACCTGCATTCATGGATAGAGAGACTTCAGATTGACCGAAATTACGAGGTAGAGAAACCGTTGAAAGATGATCTTGATCTACCTCCTAGCTTCTTCGTCCCGTATTTTGGCATCCATCTCCTTGGTTGGAGGGTACTTTGGAAGGCTAGAAGGATCACATGCGTATGGCTTTGTGGTGAAGAACTGCACATGAATCGGGACGTTAAATCTACGATAAACCACGACCTTCAGAAACATCGACATATAACCACAGTTCTATACATGAGACAGCATTGCGATATGAACTAACGGGTCTCTGACCGGGACGAGAAAACAAGTTTTCAGACAATCTTGTCCCGATAATAGCAAAAAGAACACACACGAAGGAAGCTCGAAACGAAACTTGAGCAAAGGAAACGTGTACATGTAAGTCACATCTGTTAGTAAACAAACAACAGGCAATAAGATGCATTATGAACTAGGACAAACTTACTTCACTGTGTAATGCAGCAGTAGCAGTCTGGCGTTCAGCCGGATCAATGGCAAGAAGTGTTTCGATCAACGGCAGAGAAGACGGTGGGAAGTCTTTGAATGTCTCGGCTATGCATCGCTTGTACGCTTGTTGCGGTTTTAAATATGGTAGCGTGTGGAAGCTTCGACTTCTTCCAGTATTCCTCAGAAGGAGAGCCACACAGTTTAAATATCTTATGCAGTTGTTCAACCTATTCAGGAACACAACATTAGAAATCAAAACAATAGATCATTCATACACAGAACTATGAACTTGCCCTAATTGAATCTTCTTAGAACTCAATCAAAATAGCAACTTTAAACCAAATTTAAGCTTTCTCCAAACTAATTACACAGAACTATGAACTTGCACTTATTGACTCTTCCAAGAACTCAATCAAAACAGCAACTTTAAACCAAATTTAAGCTTTCTCCTAACTAAATTCGACCTCAGAACATCGCAAGTTTACCTCCGTGCGACCAGGCATGATCGGCTTCCCAGCCAACAACTCGGCAAGAATGCAACCGGCACTCCACAGATCAACACCAACACCATAATCAGTAGCTCCTAACAAAAGCTCGGGCGGTCGATACCACAATGTCACCACCCTACTCGTCATCGGCTGCTTATGATTCGGATCGAAGAATGAAGCCAACCCGAAATCTGCAATCCTAAGAATTCCATCGTTGCCAATAAGAAGATTGGAGCCCTTGATATCACGATGCAACACATGGCGCTTGTGGCAATGCTCGAGTCCAGATAACAACTGCTGCATATAGCATTTCACCTGCAAATATTTCCAGATGAAAAAGACCGCCATAGATAATTCAACTACCGAGATAGTATTCAACCGAATTCAAACGAACCTGAGCTTCAGTGAACTTGATAGTAGGACTAGCAGCAAGTCCAGCCAGATCATGCTCCATGTATTCAAACACAAGGTACAAACTACAAGACATTCTTGAAGTCACTAAGCCTTCAAGCTTCACTACATTGGGATGATTCAATCTCCTCAGAATCAGAATCTCCCTCGCCATGAACCTAACACTCTCTGGCTCCAAGTTATCGAATCTAACCTTCTTCAAAGCCACAATCTTCCCACTCAATGAATCCCTAGCCTTGTACACATTGCTGTAAGTTCCTTGCCCAATCTGATGAAATTCAATGTATATCAAAGCATTACATGACAAAATAACGAAACAAAAAAGGAAAACAATCCGAAACCCTTGTTTTATACCTTATCAAGCTTCTCAAAAGTGTCAGCGCGGCGAGGAGTCCAGCCATTGATGGCCTCGCCGGCGACGGCGGAGAGCCAAGCAGGCCATCCAGCGGCGACTTGCTCGCCGTGGAGATGCTTGGGGGGATTGCTCAGGCGTGGATTTGGCTTGGAGGACCTTCTCGTCTTTTCACCTTTCTGCTTGCTACTACTAACACTGGCTACCACTGAAGCTGAAGTTTGAGCTGCTTCTTCCTCCTCTGTTTCTTTACCATCTTCGTTCCGCAGACCGCCATTGCTGAGCTCGGTTCCGGGAGCGCCGACTTGCTGCCGGCTATGGTGAAACTCGTGGGAAACGGCGGAAGGGCGCTTGGGGGTCACCTCTTTGCCGAACACACAGCCCATGTCTGGTTCATTCCTTTCTGGGTTAGCAGAGAAGCAGCATTGTGAGCAATGGTAAAACCCTAGAAAGGGAGATGGAGAAGAAAGGTGAAAATTAATGGGAGGAAGAGGTGTTTTTGATTATTGGGTTTTTTTTTTTTGTTTGGGAGAAAAGGAAAAGGAAGTAATGATTTTGGAAGTAATAAAGCCAACAAAAATGGTGGTGGTGGCTCCACAGTCAAAGTGAAGATTTGTTCCTCTGGTTTTTTTTTTTTCTGTACAAAGTCTGGTTTTTGGGTACTAGTACGGCTTAATATCTATTTTGGTCACTAGCCTATTGAATTTATGACGCAGTGGTCATTAACGTTTCAGTGTGGTCATTAACCTATTTGATCTGTAACGAGTTGGTCATTCCGTCAAGTCGTCATCCATATTTTCTGAGTGTTGATATCAGCAATCCAACTCAGTCTTTTTGTTAGTGTCACTATTGTCACGTCAGTCAATCCACTCTAAACTCAACCTAACTAACCAATTCAATTTCGTCAGGGAGGAGATCGAAGTAGCTGCAGTCTGTGACGGTTTTTTGGTACCGCTTCGGGGATGGGAGATGGCGGAGGGAGGTTGTGGACGGTGGACCAATACAGAAGGAGGGGGAGATCAACAGGCATTGTTGAAAAGAGATGGTTGGATAAGGGAGTTTGGGTTGGTTGATGTAGGTTGTATTCGGCTGGGTTAGATTGGTTAGTTATGTTGATTCGGTGGTGAATTAAGTGACATGACAAGGAGTGATGTGAAAAAATGGTTGAGTTGACATGATCATATCATCACTTAACAGAGATTTTGGATGGAGAGTTGACGAAATTATCATAATGTTACAAACCCTATAGGTTAATGACAATCACGTTACACATTAAAGGTTAATGACCAGTCTGTTACAACTCATATACATTAATGACCAAAATGAATATTAAGTCATCCTTTCTTCTTCCCCATTTCCTCATTCTTCACCGGATCTGAAACTTGACGAAATGACCAACTCGTTACAAATTGAACAAGTTTATGACTACACTGAAACATTGATGACTACAGTGTTCCAAACTCAATACGTCAGTGACCAAAATAGACACAATGGTGTAGTACAAAATCATTACTAAGAAACAAAAAGAAATGAAAAAGAAGAGTAGCCTAATTTGGGGGAATAAGGAGAAGGGTTTAGTGTGGGAAGATGATGTTTTAAGGCTTTAATTACTCTTTTTTAGCCTTTGCTTTTTATTATTTGGTTTTTTTAAAACTTAATTTTGTGTTTTTGTTGTATTTTCTTGATTTGCTAGCATGCAGGGAGTTTGACATGAAAAAAGAAAGGGTAGTGGGTTGGTTTGGTTGAGTCGATTTCGGAGTTTTGTGGCAAGAGAAAGATGAAATGCTTAAAGTTTCTCATTATGAATGATCGTGGTAATGAAGTTGATGAAATTCTCATACGCGTGTGGTGGCTTGTAATGCATCATTTGATACGATCTAAAATGCAAAGATGAGAAGGGTGCTCATGTTTCTCGTACAAGGAAGTGGCTCGTAGACTATGTGAGTAGGAAGTTAATATTCACGAGCATATTTCATTGGGAGAAATGCTCAAGCCAGCCACGAAGAAGGACTTCCATGTTTAAAAGAGTACTCTTAAACATTCACCGCTCAGGAAGTCACCACACATAAGAAACTTATGGCTCCCCCTCACCAGAAGGTCGACCCTAGTGTGAATACAAGGGCTACATAACACCTCCTTCCGTGTCAATGCCAGTCATGGCAATAAGATAAGCCAATGAAGCGCGGACGAAGTCAGAAAATAAAGTGACATAAAGTATTAGTAATATCACAGATCTCGCGGTGCATGATACTTAAAAGTGTTACATATTCAAAGGGAGATCAGGACCATGTTGGATAGAGGAACGAGAAAAAAGTGCTATACAATATCTAGATACTATGTATAATATTAGTTTTTCCTAACCATAAAATTGCGACGGAATCATCATAGTCAAAATACATAATAAAAATTCAAATCTAAATGTAAACTAATATCCTAACTTCATTTGAAGCCTGAAAAATAGCCTAGCTTGGCCCAGGGCGGGCAGTCTGTTGCCGGTTTTTCGGTAAAATCAAACTGAAACTGAGATAACCGAACCGAGAATAAACCGATCTGATCTGGTCCGGTCGATTAATTGAACACTCGAATTCGCCCGAAGCTCGTTTCCGATTTCCGTCGAAGCAAAAGCTCAATTACCAGTAGACCAGTAGCTGAAGCAAAAGCTCAATTACCAGTAGACCAGTAGCTGAAGCTCAATAGCAAACATGGTGTCAACCATTTCTTGGCGCTGCTGCATTTCCCCACTCCCTAATCCAAACATCTACCCACTTCCATTCCGCTCTCAAATTCTCATCAGACGCCCAATCCTCAAGCTCTCCTTATCATCCATGGCGGCGTCGCCTCTCCAAGTCTCCGCCAGCTCTTCCGCCATTGGTAAACACCTCCCCTTCTCTTCAAATTGAGTTTCACGACATGGGTTGAGTTTCTTTTCTGCTTTCAATTCGCTTGTGGACAGGCGCCGAGGACGATCAATTGACGAATACGGCGTCGGCGACCGATCTGCTCATCGTCGGACCGGGTGTATTAGGTCGCTTAGTAGCTGAGAAATGGCGGGAGGTATTGTTACTGTTTGACTCGATTGGAGCTGGAGTTATTACCTGTAACGTCTGATCAATTTGATGAGTGTTTGGAGTGTATGCTTTTGATTTTTGATCTGGGGATTCATGAACTCAAACCAGGAACACCCTAATTGTCAAATTGCTGGGCAAACAATGACAGATGATCACCACGAGGAGCTGTTCAAATTGGGGATAAATCCTTATCTCAGAGGGGCTCAATCGAGTCAACGGTATCCTTATGTGATCTTCTGTGCTCCTCCTTCTCGAACTCCGGATTACCCTAATGATGTCAGGTGAATCATCAGTTAGCCATAACTCTGTTTATATGATATCGGGTGTCATGAACCGTCGCATCCCAATAACTCGTTGGAAATGACTGCAAAACCAGGGAAGCTACTCTGAGATGGAATGGAGAAGGCTGTTTCCTGTTCACTTCCAGCTCGGCTCCTTACGATTGCCACGACAATGGAGAGTGTAATGAGGTAATGACAAATGGTTCCTTCCATTCATCACATCTGCATCACAAATTTGGTTTCACCTGGTATTGTTCTGAGTAGGAATCTCCAGTTGTGCCAATTGGGAGAAGCCCTAGAACAGATGTTCTTCTGAAAACAGAAGAGGTAGTTCTGGAGAGTGAAGGTTCAGTGGTTAGATTGGCTGGACTCTATATATCCTTTTCTGCTGAGAGAGATGAACAACTCAAGAGGGAAGCTACTGCTACAGCTACTACTGGTTTTTGTATGCTTTGATTGTTTATCTTAACTGGTGATATACAAATCAGATAGAGGTGCACATACTTACTGGTTGGAGAAAGGGACGGTTGATATTCGGCCGGATCTTGTTCTTAATCTCATACACTACGAGGTGAAGAGAGAAAGCTAGTTCTTCCTCAGCATTTGCAGTCTCCATACTTGTATAGAATGGTACAATGCAGTTGTTTCTGGGAATTCAGTATTGGTTTGCTTACTGTGACAGGATGCTGCTTCGCTCTGTGTAACGATCCTGAAGAAGAAGCTTCGTGGTCGAATCTTTCTAGGCTGCGACAATCATCCGTTGTCGAGGTAAGTCTGTACCGCTTATGTTTATCGATTCGTGATTGATTGCCATCCCGCCATAGATTCTGTGCTTATGGGGAAACTCTTCTCTTTGTTGCAGACAAGAAGTTATGGACCTGGTTGCTAAAAGTGGCAAATTCAGCAAAAAATTTGATGGCTTTACTGGTATTCATCCCTTTCGTGTCAACTCTGCATATCTGTGTTGCTATTTCTCGATCTCACACGAGCATCATTCAATGATGCAGGAACCAGCGGTCCCCTCGGTAAAAGACTGAACAACTCGAGAACCCGCGAGGAGCTTTCGTGGGAGCCGAAGTATCCCAGCTTAGCTCATTTCCTTGGAGTGGACTCACAGTGATTCAGTTCAGGTAGGGCAAAATGGTGCCATGAAAGTAGAAAACAGAGACTAATGATTAGTACTGATGCTGAAAGATCTGGGTTTTCCATGGCGATTCTGTATGAACATGGAAGAACAAGATGTACAAACTTTCACTGTTACTAGATATACACAAGAGTTTCAAAGGTAAAGATTCTCACTTTTGCCGAAAGTGTTTCAAGAAATGCAATAAGGTCCCAGTCAGCCATTGCTGCTTGTCATTGGCCATGGAATGGGAGCAACAGTTGCTACGCAGATTAAAACACGCAAGACCTCGTGAATGGCACCTCGATGAAGGACTCCGAAGAGCTCGTTACTGTCATCGGTCACGATCTCTTCGAGCGAAACCTGACGAGAATGAGACTCGTCTCTCATCCGGAATCCATAGAACCATCTACCAAGCTTCCACCATTTGATGCACACTTGCCTCTCTGCAATTTTGCAGCTTCTGAGTGCTTCCACAACTTCCCAGGCCTGGTAACAACAAGCAGTTTTAACTTAAGCTTCCAGTTTTTTTTAGAAAAGGAATCAGAAATTTCAACCACAGATGTTGATTCTCACTGGAGATTGAATGCAGAAGATGCAGTAATGCAGGGCAACCAAGTTGATCAGAACGGATAAGTTCGGCTTGAAGAGGATCATCTGAACATCTCCAAAGGTTAACTTCATGGCAGTCAAAGCCCTAATTGCTTTAAGGTAATCCCCAACTTCCATTGATTCAGTCCCGCAGCTTAGATTCACAATCTCAACCACCGCACCAGCTCTTCCGGCCATCTCTCCGTGCTTCTCGACATAAAACTCCTTCCATCCCTAAAACCCCCAATTTCTCAGGAAAGAAAATCAAAATTCAACTTCACTCGAGCAAAAGAGAAAAGTTCCGTACCGAAGAAGAATCGGCGAGGAATGTTGCGGAGGGCCATCTCCGGCGGGAGAGCGACTCCCAGATTGAATCGGAGCTGCAGAATTCCCTCCAGAAGCGAGAGCAGCTGCCGAGAGCGCAAACGTCGAGAACCTTTTGCCAGAGGAAACGGAATTTAAGATTGCGAAATAGTACAGAGAGGAGAAGGAAAGTAGAAAGTAGAGAAGTACCGGAAGAGAGGAAGCGATCTTGAGGAAGATATCGAGCGGAAGTCGGCTCTCTAGTATCGCCGCCGATTCGTTCACCGCCGGGGAGGAAGAAGAAGTATTCCGACCGACTGTGAATGATTGTGATTGGAAGAAGAAGACGATTTTATACGAGGTTACAGAAGGCCGTCATCGAATACAAACGGCAACCGACGTGGCGTATTTTGAGGGAAACACGTCATCAAAAGCTCCGGTGTCGGTGGAGGACGGAAATGGTTATCGTTCGCTTTCAACGGCGTAGAATATATGGGAAGAAGCAGATCTTTACCGCCGGTGATGAAGAATAACAGTCGCCGGCGAGCGATAAAACGACCCGAATTGAGAAATAGGCCAATTTACAGAAGGATAAAAACAGCGTCGTTTTGTGGGCGGGTTTTTTGGGTTGCCGAAATTTCGGCCGACCCGAAATCAGTTTGGCCCATGAATTTTTTGGCAGGCCCGCAATGCTACCACATGTCAGGCCTAGCCCTTGTATTGACCCGGTTGAACCATTAACCCAATTTTACTTAACCATGCTTAATATCTTTAATTAGATAGACTAGGCCGATTCCTAAGTTTATCAGGGCGATCAAAGTCCTTCATCGTTGTAAAGGTCATAATCAGTTAATGACACGTGGTGGTCACTGATCAATATCACAAGGCACTACAAAACGACATGTGGGGACATGACTGAATTCACCTATTAATACGTCTTGGATTCACATGCTCATGCATAATACATTCAAGATCTCACTTATTCGTTTACAGGTCACTCCTGGATACTTTTCTGATTCTCCTTGTCTTATTAAGTACGTGTTACCCCTGTTTAGAGATAAACTTATTGACGATGTGAACTCAACTACCCAATACTTCTTTATCGAACAAAGGTATCACAATGATCATTAGTTTCAGTTCTTTTTAGGAATGCATGTTCATAATGTGGCTCTAGTTATTAGTGAGTAAATTTAATTTAAAGAAATTGGTCATAACAATATATAATTTAGATTCACATTAACCTATTGAGACAATCTGACTCGACTTATTTTTTTATTACTTAAATAAATCAGACAATTATTATTGGGCCCAACACTTCCAACAACCAACAATATAATAGCCCATATCTTGTACGGTTGGGCCTTTCAACCATTAATGAATGGCCTCCTTTTTAATATTTAATGCTTGTCGGAATGATTACGATGTTATTGTGTTTTGTTCGAAGTTAATGGGCTAAAAACAAATTTGTAGTCAAACTTTTCCGTCAATGTCAAACATAGCCAAAACTATTCGTCTCACACTGTTTAGACAATTATAGTTTTTACGACAAATTTAGCCAACATTCGTTAAAATTTTAACACCGTTAGTGACAATACAAATGGAGCTGACGTGGCATCTACTTCATCGGCCAGCTAGATGCCACCTCAAATGCTATATCATTATTTAAATTTAAAATTAAATAAAATTAATCTTAGAAAAAAATCAAAGAAAAAAAAAATTTAATGTAAAATGAATTAAACCACAGCCGCCTCTGTCTCTTCGTCTACCGCCGCCACCGTTGCTCCCCCACCCCACCACCACCGCCATAGCCAACAAATGCCACCGCCACCACAAATCAACCACGCCGCCATCAATCTCCACCCTCGACACCATCGCTCGTCGAATCCATCCCAAGCTCTCCCCAGTCTCCAACACCAGAATCCAATCTCTCACTTCACCGAATCCATCCCATCTCCAAACCCAAGCTCTCCGGGGTCGACGCTCGCTCGCCGAATCCATCCCAGCTTCACCGTCCCTCTCCGATCCGCACCAACAACTCCTCTCACTTCCCATTTACACTTCTGGTGACTGCCACAACCACCAACACACGCCACAACCACTGTTTCCTGCCCAGCACCAGATCAGCTCTCCAGATTCGCTCTCCAGATCGACGACCTATTCATCGAAAATCGACCAGGGGGAGGCTTGGGGGGTTCGGTGGTCTTGGGGAGGATGAGGGTGAGAGGTAGTAGGAAGAAAGGGCTGGCAGTTGGACTTGAATCGGAAGAGGAGGAGGAACGGCAGTGGCGGATTAGATTGGAAATCGAAGGATTAGGCAGGGACTGGAGATGGGATGATGGGATGGTGAGTGGAATTGGAGATGGGAGGAGAATGGGGGTTGGGGAGATGATGGTGGGTGGTCGGAAGTAGTGTGGCGGCGGAGCAAGAGAGTCCCTCCCGACTCTTTCTCTTCTTCTTCTCCTTCCCTATCCATCTCCCACCCCAAACCCTAGCTTCCCTCCGTCTAGAATCGGCGACACCAAACCCGAATCTCTCTCTTCCGTCTGGAATCCGACACCAAACAGGAGCTGCGGCGGGCGGAGATGCAAGAGGACGACGACGGGACTTGAATCGGAAGATAGGAAATCGGAACTGAAACTACTAATTCACAAAGCCGATTCCGGATCTGGAAACTAATCCAGTCGGAGACGACGTGGGTGAATTCGTGGTGAGGGAGACGAGGCGACGGAGGGGACACGAGGCGGCTGTCGAGAGGGAAGAAGTGGCGGAGGGCGGCGGAGAGGAAGAGGTTGAGCTCCGGGTTGATTTCAAGCTGCTGGTACAAGCAAGCGAGGAGGAAGATGAAAAATCGGAAGGAAGGAACGGATGACGGCGGTGGTGGGTTCGTAGGGAGGAAGACGGCGGTGGTTTCAACTATTTTTTTAATATTTTAATTTTGTAACAATTAATAAGGTTAATAGATGCTTATGTGGCAAATATTTGCCACATCACCGGACAAGTCAGATTAGAACTAGAATTTCTATTAACTTAGACGGAAAAATTAACGAAAAACTAAACATGACTATTTTTGGGATTATGAATAGTTTTGGCTATGTTTGACAAAACTCGAAAAGGTTTGGCTACAAATTTATTTTTGGCCAAGTCAATGTTTATAAATATGAATTTTATCTAATGTTTGATTTCCATGATTGATTCTTAAATGAGATTTTGTAATGGTTCAACCTCAATTCAGGCTTATTGTCCATTTTGGTCATAAACCTTTGGGATTTATAACAAACTGGTCATAAACCTTTGATTTGTAACCTAGTGGTCATTAACCTATGGGTTTGTAACAATTTGGTCAATCCGTTAAGTCTCCATCTAATTTTTTCCGTTAAGTGCTGATATGAGCATGCCATGTCAACCATTTTACCACCTCCACCCTTGCCACATAACCTATTCCAACCATGACTCAACTCATCCAACCTAACCTAATCTAAACCAATCAACCCAAACCCACTAAATTTTTCCAACGATTGGCTAATTACAATAGGCGATGTGATTAGGTTAGATGTGTTGAGTCATGGTTAGAATAGGTGATGTGGCAATGGGTGAGGTGATAAAAAAGGGTGACATGGCATGCTGATATCAGCCCTTAACAAAAAAATTGGATGGAGACTTAACGGATTGACCAAATTGTTACAAACCTTATAAGTTAATGACCACTAGATTACAAATCAAAGGTTTATGACCAGTTTGTTATAAACCCCAAAGGTTTATGACCAAAATGGACAATAAGCCCCTCAATTCAACAATAAATTTTGTCGTTTATTTTATTCTGTGTCTGAATAATTTTGTGATTACCAAGATGGCAAGGAAGCCACCACAGTCCAAACTCACCAGACTCAAAAGACTATATCTAGCGATCATATGGTTACCAAGATGTACGGGTCGTTTGGTTTCTGTAATTTGGAAATAGTGTATTTGAATAATATTGTGGTTTTAGAAAAAGCTGTTTTGTGATTACACTTTTTTACACAAAACCTTTGTTTGGAAGTTGCTATGAATCAGTTTGGGATTTGGGTGTAGGGTCTTAAAATGAAGCTAAATTACCATTTTATCCTTATTATTATGTTGGCCATATTTGAACTGAAGAGTTTTGGTATTTTTACGATATTTATATGCAGTAATTTTGTAATAGCAGATTGTGGCCAAGTCATTGTTGTTGTAAGAGACATGTTTGTTTTAATGCAAGTGTTACCAAGGACAACAATTTATGGTTCAATAATCCTTCAAATTACGAGCAAACATCAAACTAGAATAATACTAATCCAAAGATAACATTTCATGCTTACACAAGCTACACTACTTCTGCATATTCAAATTCCTATCTACGGAATTGTGGAATTCCAAAATATGAGTTGTCTAGCACTACCTGCTCTCAAAAAGATGTTTACAAAACATAATAATATATAATCCTATAACACAAACCCCAATTGCTCCTAGGCTTAAGTTGGTGAGAGTGATTAGAAAGTTGAACTAAAATAGTGGCATAGATTGTAATTTATGAATTAGTAGTTGGATAGAAATGTAATTGTACAGACCCTTCAATTCACTCATTATCAAATCACCCAAAACTCAACTAAAAGCTGAGTTTTGAAATCACTCATTTTTTTGGCCCAAATAAGCTGTTTTGTGCATTTGTATTTCCGAAAAAACGAAAGTTTTGGATGAAATAGTGTATTCATCCAAAACGCACCTCCAAATCACAGAAACCAAACATGGTGGTAATTACAATCGTCCAGATCTCTAAAAGTTATGATTTGTTTGTATACAGCCAGTGAGAGGCTAACATATGACAAATGACACTAATCTCGATATCAGATAAGAGGAAAGGTGACTCCATCTATGGAGCATTGAATACCGAGCTAGCTACCAAACATCGAACCACTAATGTAACCCAAACCAATCGAACCACTAATTTCTTAAATCGAACCACTCATTACTCGATCAAAACCAAACCATTCTTAATTTCAATTAAGCATTAATGTAACCCAAACCAACTAGCACCCACGTCTGCTGAGATATAATAAATTATAATAAAAATAATAATTAAAGTATTTATTATCAAGTGACAAGGTGACAGCTCAAGCTTGATAGAAAATACAGCGTGGAAATTATAAAATTTCAACGAGAAGGAGAAAAGATAATATGAAAGCAATCAGATTGAGTAAAAGTGAAAACACAGAAAAAAGTCAACGGAGTTGAGAATTTTGAATATTGACCAAACGAATAATCGTTAAATCCACGTGTCCCTAACAAAGCCACCTCTCCGTCTACGTGTC
Organism: Linum lewisii; assembly: GCA_034768395.1. Taxonomy (NCBI): domain Eukaryota; kingdom Viridiplantae; phylum Streptophyta; class Magnoliopsida; order Malpighiales; family Linaceae; genus Linum; species Linum lewisii. The sequence goes on from CM068299.1 coordinate 1,397,193, forward strand.
GCGATGCAGTCCGTCCATTTCGTGCCCGGAAATCCGCGTCACCGCTTTCTGCAATTTAATGCATGCAGCAACTTGCAAGTATTTATTCATTGAAAAAAAAAAAACAATTTAATTTTTGTATATAAAAAAGCTAGAAAATATTGAAATGTAATCAGTAGTTTAATTAAATTACTGATAAACATACTAATTAAACTCTAGATAAAACAAATTATTAAGTACATAATATCTAAATTTGAAACCCGAATTATACTTATGTGTTATTGATAGAGTAAACACACGAACTAGTAACACACTAATAACGACTAACCACAAATACCATTTTAATAACACTCGTCTACTGTGACAAACGGATTTTGGCGCTCAGAGTTAGGGATAGCATCTCGCAGTCGGAGTTGCGTGCCTGGTTGTCCATGTGGCAGGGGGTTTTTGATCCTGGTTGAGGGTATTGGGGTTGCTTTGTTATGAGGACTGGGGCCTTGTTTTGTTTGGTTCTCGGCGGTTTTGGGGATTGTGCTGGGAGCTTATACTCTGGCTGGGATAGGTGTATAGGGTGGCTGTTTTTGGGTTGAGTGAGATGTTTTATGTCCCTTTTGTAATTATGTTGTTTAGTTTTGGCTATATATACATATCATCATTCATAAAAAAAAAACATCTAAGCTTAATTAATATTCAGTTTTGGCGTTGCATGGTTTTGGCCCGTAATTAACATGTATTATGCTAATTAGAGGAGCTAGGTGGCGCGACGTTGTTATTGACTATTTTTGTACCTTGTAATGCAATATTTTTTTTTTTATAAAGATGAGTAATGATATAATATATATGAACAAAGCTGTACAGACAATACAAAGCACAACAAGAAAAACAACCCCCCCCCCGAAGAAGTGAAACCACAAGCCACACTCCCACCCAGCAAACAGAGCTGGAAAGAACAAAACAATCCGCCCAAGAAGCTGTTCAAACCCACCCACTCGAATCGAACCAATCGAAACGAGAAAACGAGAAAAAACGAGAGCTGAAACAAATTCAGCCTGGATCAAAAATAAACCTGTTCCAGCGAAGCAGAGTCTCAGCAGCAAAAAGATCAGCTGCACTCAGCCATCTGCCCATGTTAACAAACACCTTACTAACCACTACACTCTCCCCCTGCCGCACATCTTTAAACACACGCTGATTTCGTTCTAACCAAATGAACCATATAACAGCATGCACCAGGACACTCGAAGCAATCGGGAACATCGGAGTACAGTTCATACCTTTCCAGGCTGCAAACAGACCCCGAACATTGTTATGTCTAGGGCCGAACATGGAAAGTTTTGAACTCACCCTATCCCAAACCGCCGAGGCAAACTGGCAGTGCAAAAAAGATGATCCACTGATTCCCGTCTCTTTCGCACAAAATACAACGATTCACCACAATCATACCTCTTTTTTGAAGATTGTCAAGAGTTGCGATCTTGCTATGCCACACCATCCAACAAAATCTTTGTATCTTTGGAGGAACCGCCTTAGTCCAAATCACCTTCCGTGGGAAGTCCGAGAATCCTGCGAACCGCTCCTTTATCATTTGCCGTCTCAACGACCGCACCGAGTAGCATCCGGACGCTTCTAAAGGCCATACAACCGACGGTGGGCCGGCTGTAATGAAATCAGGAGGCAGACTCTGAAGAAGATTCATTGGGAAGATGCCATTCATCAAGAGCTCCCCCCCTCAACGCCGTGGTCAGTGGAACGACCCAAGTCCAGCCTGTGTCAAAAAAACAAAGATCATGTACTAACGAATTCGAGGATTGTGCCGCAGCCGCAATCCTCGGGAAAACCTCACTCAATCTCACCCCTTACCCATATATCAGACCAAAAATCACACATCCCACCCCCCGGATCAAGGAAACAGTGCCTCCAGAAAAGAGAATGAACTGGATAATCCATTTCCACATCGAGCAACCAGCAGAGCCTTCATTCCACCTCGCTTGCCAGACCGACCTACCTATCCCACACTTGGTAACCAAAAGACCCCTCCACCAAGCATTTTTCTCAACTGCGAATCTCCATGCCCATTTACCAAGCAGAGCTGCATTCAAGATCTTTAAGTCCTGAACTCCAAGCCCCCCTGAGGACTTTGGGGTCTTGACAACTTCCCAAGCCACCCAATGGATTTTTATCTTTTGGGTATCCCCAGCCCAAAGGAAGCGACTCTGCATCATTTCCAGCCTCTTGATAACATGAGTCGGGGCCTTGAAGAGGGACATAAAATAGATAGGTAAACCTGACAGGACACTCTTCAGCAAAGTAAGACGACCGCCAAAGGAGAGGAGTCTAGCCCTCCAAGCTTGAGTCTTTTTCTCCATATTAGCAAAGACTGGATCCCATAGAGCCTTAGAGACGCATCTTGTACCGAACCCGGGATACCAAGGTACAGGATCGGTAACACACCAGTTTGACAGCCTACTATATCTGCCAAAGACCCTAAGTCTGGGACCAAACCAATCGGGAAAACAGAGGACTTGCCGAGGTTTACCTTTAAACCCGTGATGCACTCAAAGCAGACCAGAGAAGCCACTAAATGCCGTACTTGAGACGCCGAAGCTTCACAGAAAATCATAGCATCGTCAGCGAACAGAATGTGATTCACCCTCCCTGATCGCAAATCCTCATTCATATAAAAACCGGTAACTAAACCCGCTTCCTGGACGGGTCAAGGATACCGATAACACCTCCATAACAGCGATAAAAAGGAACGAAGACATGGAATCCCCTTGCCTGAGCCCCCTGCTACTTCGGAAGTACCCCGAGGCCTCGCCATTCACTAAGACAGAGAACGAGGCTGTGGATACACAACACCTGATTCGATCCACCCAATTGATAGAAAAGCCCATACGGAGAAGGATAGTGAACAGACACTCCCAATTGACGTGTTCATAAGCTTTTTCTATATCAAGCTTGAAGACCAAACCCGGTGCCCCGCATCTCAAACGAGCATCAATGATCTCGTTAGCCACAAGAACAGCATCGAGACTCTGGCGTCCCCCCACAAAGGCACATTGTTGGGGGGAGATAACCTCGGCCAGGGGAACTTTCAATCTCCCAGAAATCAATTTGGAGATGATCTTATAAATGCTCCCTACCAGGCTAATAGGGCGAAGGTCCTTAAAATCTGACACCTCCTCTTTCTTAGGGATCAACACTATGAAGGTGCTGTTAATACTGAGCGGCAAGGAGGCGTTAGAAAAGAAATCTTGAACCGCGTCACACACCTCTTTCTTAACAACTTCCCAATTCTTTTTGAAGAAAGCCATTGGAAACCCGTCCGGACCGGGAGCCTTCTCTCCTGCGCACCCTTTGATCACACCCCAAATTTCCTTCTCCAAAAAAGGGGAATCCAGATCTCTAATTCGCTCATGCTCTAAAACTAGTCTAATCGCCCTAGGAGCAAACGGCCGCTGCTGCACCTCCTCTTTGTACAAGTTTTTGTAGAACCTTACTGCAGCCTCCGCAACCTGGGCTTGGCCATTCAACTGAACTCCGTCAATCACCAAGCCATCCAAAAGTTGAGAACGCCTATTGTAATTAGCCAATCGTTGGAAAAATTTAGTGTTGCGGTCCCCATCACACAACCACCTCTCCCCAGCTTTCTGCCTCCAACTCATTTCTTCCCATTTCCACAATCTATCCAACTTGCACTTGAGGCCAATTCTCGTAACCCGCTCAACCTCCTCCAGTTGTCTGCTCTCCTCTAATCTGTCGAACCTCTCCACTTCCGCTAGACACAGCTCGATCTCCCCCTCCACTCTCTTGAAGACATTCCTGTTCCACTCTTTTAATCTAACCTTCAAAGATTTAATAAGCTTAGCCAAACTAAACAGACAGCTAGTGGAACCAGGCGGGAGAGTCCAACAATCTGACAAGAATGTGGCGAAATTCTCATGTTCCATCCACATAACTTCAAAACGCCAAGGTCTGCTGATCTTCTCAATACCGGAGCACTCAACAACCAAGGGACAATGATCTGAACAGGTGCGAGGAAGGGCTCGCAGAAAACACCCAGAAAAGTGCTCTTCCCAATCTGCCGAGACGAGGACATGATCTAACTTAGACATAGCAGGGTTCACTTGGAAATTGGTCCAGGTAAATTCTGCTCCTCTTAATGGGAGGTCAATAAGAGCCATCTCCTCGATGAAATCATTGAACCAAATCATCGCTTGTCTGCTCCTAAAACCGCCTCTAGTTTGAGAAAGCGAGCGAACCAAGTTAAAATCTCCGGCGATTAGAACCGGTAACTCCCACCAATTCAGAATATCACGCAGCTCCGAAAGGAACTCGACCTTCCGTCCAAGGATACAAGGACCGTAGACGTTTACTAACAGCCATTTAAACCCGTCGCACCTATTAGAGAGAACAACACAAACCGAAAAGGTCCCCGTCCATTCAGCCTCAAGTAGAAAAACAGAGTCGTCCCAGCAAGAAATTAACCCTCCCGAAGCTCCGACGGAGGGTTTAGCCGCCCACAGCCATCCTTGCCTACCGATAATACTACGAACGATACCATCGTCAACTAATTCTAATTTGGATTCTTGCAAACACACGATAGCCGGACGAGCCGCTAAGATGCGTTCCTTAATTCTAAATCTTTTGTCGGCAAAACCCAGCCCTCGGACATTCCAATCTAAAAGGCTAAAATTCATTTAGGACAGGGGAAGGAGAGACACACCTTTCATTTCTTTTCTGCCTCCGCGAATCTGACGAAATTTCAGGAGAAGGACCCAATCTTCTCAATTCTCGCTCTGACCACGAGCGTCGAACCGCTGGGAGCGTCTACGACTAACCTCCTTCCCCAATTTAATCGCGATTTCTGCTCCTCGAAGCATCGAGCCCCCTACTTCTAAACCTATGACATTCGCAACCTTGCTTACAGCCTCGCTCAGCAGCGAATCCTCTCGATCCGTCAAACTGTCACAAACGTCCAAGCTCCCTTCTGCATCAGCAACCTCATCCTCCAGCGACTCTCTGAGCTCCATCGGAGAGAGAACGGGAGAATCTAACCTTTCCACTGCAGACGAAAAATTAGAAATGGACGGGAATTCCTGCTGACCCACAATCCTCAATCTCGTCCCAGACCAAACCTCAGAGAGGGCCAACTTCAATACACCAAACCAGTGACACTGGGCCTCAGCCCGACTTGAGCCCAATAGCTCGAAACTGTTCGGCCCAGCCGAGGCAAAATTGGAAGGGTAAAAATCATTAAGCTGGAGCCTCATCTTACCAAGAAGGAGACCTTCAGAGGTCAACCTAAGACCCACGAACGAGCCGACCTCGGGAACATCCCTCAAACAGCGTTCTGAATCGACACCCTGTAGCCAAATCCTCTCTGCTAGGATAAGGCTGCCACTGTTCACAACAGACGAGGAACTACTCTGTTGTCTCTCTTCCATCACTGTCTCAGCGATAGGGTTCACATCAACACTCAGAATCTCGGGGACTGATCCGCCCACGCTTCCATCAACCTCAACTCTGACCTTCTCTTGCCAAGCTCGGTCCCCGCCAAAAACACCCGCCGCCGACGAGCAGGATGGCCGGTCCCTCAGGCACTCCGTCGTAACCTTCCTTTTTCCTTTACGAGCCAGATTCAACGACTCCCTAGAACAGTGAGCCGAAACTGGAACTCCAGATTCGAACTCGACCCTCACCGGAAAGACGTCGGAACCCGCCGCAAGTAAGATTTCCTCCGGAAGCGCGCCCCGAACCTTCACCTTAATCCTTGCGGACGTCAAATCAACCCCTTCTGACGAAGCCAAAAACTCACCACAAGCTTCGCCCACACTCCTAATCAAGCTATTTGATTTAAGATGCAGCGGTATCCCCCGGACGACAACCCAAGCTATGTCTGAATCCAGCGAGACACATGACCTACCTGCCATCTTAATCCACTCGTCTAACAAGATCGTCAAACCTTTGAACCTCCATCTTTTGAGGGCGATGATCCTTCAGACTTCGCTTGGAGAAGAGCATTCCATCAACCATAGGTCATCCCCGATCGGAAAAAAACTCGTGTTAGCATGAACTCCCCAATACCGTTGCACCCAAACTCGAAACTCGGGCCAACTCACCTCCTCTTCACCAACAAATCTGAAAACTACACATCTCTTCAGGTACTCCAACCTCTCCTCTAAACCCTCCTCTGACACTGAAATCCTGGTCTCGCCCCCAATCTCCTCAATCAAACATCTCCCCTTCTGCGGTAAACCTCTACTGCTCACCACCTCCGCGAACGATCTGCTTGTTGAGACCTTCAACCCTGTGATACCACCACCACACGCCTCTTGAACTAGACCAAGGAATCTCATCCAACCCCCTTTCTCCGAATCCCCGGGGATATCCACAAAGAAGACTTTGCCTTGAGCACAGCATTCGCTCACTCTAAGAATCGGCTCGCCTCCTGCCTTGAATCTAGCAACAACCACTTTCCTGCGTGGAGACTCTAGAATGCACCGTCGAGGGAAGACCCAATTTGCGCCTTTCGCCACCCTGAGGACACCTTCCATCCATTTAAGGTGAGCTTGTTCCAGAAAAACAAAATGAGAAGTAGCCCTCCGACACACATCAAGTTTGAAATCCGACCCGAACTTGCCGCCCGACGAAGTAAGGGACACCGAACTATTCCTAATCTGAGAAACACCGTCCCCTTGATCCGAAAACGCACCCCTCCCAGAAGCCCCGCTAAACCTACTCACACACCCCCCTCTCTCTCTAACTCTCATCTCTCTAAAAAAATCTTTTCTTCTTGATGTTAATTGGTACCTTGTAATGCAATATGTAATCGACGATTACATTGTTACGTAATCTTGTCTTAAAACTACCAGCCACTGTGTCTACAAACACAATAACTCAAAATTTCGGAGAACTCGAATTTTTTTATTGACTACCAATTTTACATAGAGACTAATATTAGATAAGTAATTAACATCATATAGTATTATTATTGGTTGGCCGACTATGTGGATCAGTCTTGAAATTTAAAGCACATCCTACCATGTTGTCTAATAAATTACTAATTAAATTATTAATTAATATTAAAAAAAAAACAATCTAGCTAAAGAAAGTGTACACGAAAGATAATCAACGGTCAACTAATTAAACTAATTTCCTTCTATCCATGACTAAGTCAGTCCCTTAACCCAAATTACTTAATATTAATTGTAGTAATCATTTAATCGTAACTAAATTTAATTCAATCCTTACTCGGGAACTTGTCTGTGATTAATTCTTTTACAAGTTAACGAGCCAAACTCAACGAGTTGACGAATCGTGCGAGCTCGTCCATCGAGCTGAATCGGGTAGGTTCGAACTCGCTCATTCATTGAAATTAACTTGTTAACTTGTCGAGTCTAGATCATTAAATGTACCAAGCCCACATATGCTAGACACACCTTGAATCATAGTTACTCACGGATGCGTTATCAACAAGCTGAACGAGGAGTAATTCGGCAAGAATCTCGTTCATCATAATTCGGCAAGCTAGCACGCATCCGTGAGTAACTACTATTCGTGAGCAGTAGCTTAGCTAAGCAACTAACTTGAGTTCACGGTTTACTTCAAATTATTCCTTTTAAAAAATGAGAATTTGTTGTTTTAGTCAATTAATGTAGATAAAAATTAATTGTTTACACACAAAAAAAATCAGAGTTTATAGGCTATAGCCTATAGTGATTAGGGATAGAATGTGAAATTAACCCGGTTTGAGACGACGGTCAATAGTTACGCTACTTCTCTTACACGCTTTTAGACGATCATCTTCATTCATCTTTTGCTCATAGAACCCTGTTCATTTCAATGTTTATAAATATGTCAATTTAAGTTTATGTAACTGGATTGTATCATTAAAATTAACACCGATTTATATCGTAATCCGCATAAACTTCAATTTAATGAAGTGTATGGTTATGCATTGCTTCTACATCTTAGGCATTAATTCATAATATGATCGAAATTTGTAGGTCGGCAAATTTTCAAATCGATTTTTTTTCTTGGATTCATTAATTATATTTAAAGACAAATATCTATAAGTTCCCTTAATATTCAATAATCGTTGCATATTTATGATTAATGATTAGCAAAACAGTTGCCTTTCATTTTCACAAATAAATCAACAGATTTTCGAGATATTTAATAGGGAAGAATTTTTTTTTTTATGGATAATAGTGAAGATTTTCAATTAGTTTGAGTTCATAATTGAATTTAACAAATGAAAATTATTTTAGCCTAATCGTCTGGTCCAATAAGGAGTGATGGCCATGTTGTCGAGTTGGGTTTTAAGTCATCTCACATGAGAGAGTTATGGGGGTAGTATTAGTATGTTGTAAGCAATTATTAAGGGTAGAATGTGAAATTTGGGATGTGAGAGTAAACGTACTGGCGGAATGTTCCCTGCCAAAAGTGTATGTATGTCTCTGTGCAATGAGGTTAATACGGTATTTATATTCTTGTCGTTTGTGGAAGTGGCCATTTCTAATTCGTGAACCAGCAGTGTTCTGGGTCCCGCTTGTAGATGGGCTTATCTGCTCATCGTCCTAGTGGGCCCATAAAAAATTGAATGTTATATTGTAGAGAAAATATATAGTAATGTAGAAAAATAATTTATTGGTATAAGTGGTTGTGTTATTAATGATCTTGATGGGGTTAATTATTTTTATTTATATAAAATTAAGTAGTACGTTGTCTAATAAGACTATGTGTTAATGTTAATGAATTACATTATTAAACTCTCTTAATAACTCGAGTTATTGAAATGCAATAGTTCATGATACTATCCTCCTAATTCACGGCTCGACCCATGACTAGCTTGCTAGATCGAGACCATCATTCATATTTCGTGAAAATCGTATAGTGAGTAAATCGGGTCGAAATTTATAAAGGGTTGATTTCATAGTGATGAATGTTTCTAGTTTGAATTTCATAGTTATCACTAATAAGAGAATATTTCTAAGTTGAGATATTATTCGAACGTATTTTTCAATCATCTCCTCATTCATTCAACCAACTTAAACAACTTCAATAATTATTTAAATTACTTACATATATACATATTCAATGTGTCATCATTTTTATATGATTTAGATTATGCTTCACAACGGTACATATACACTCTCCATCTGTTTATAAAATAGGTGGTACCAGTATTCGCCTTGCAAGAACCAATCGTGTACAAAATTCAAACCATCTCCACTCCAAAATGGGTATCAAGTAAACCCACAACCTGTCAGGTGAACTCGTAATCTCTCTGCATCTAGATTACAAAGAGATTTTTGACATGAAGCTATGATTTTTTGCGCATTAAGATTTCGAGAGAACTACTCAATCAATGAGTTAAAGTGCAGAACTGACTGACCGAAGGAGAACTAACTGAGTCTAGTCCATTAAACATAATCTATCATGACTAATACGACGTCGTTTCAGGTACCCATTAAGTTAAGTATGAGGCAGATACCTTCAAACCCGTCCCCACAGTGACGTAGTCAGAACTTCTGTGAAGTGGGGTCCATTATGAAAAATCAACAAAATGATCGAGACATAAGAGTTCCGATCAAGTCCAAGTGAGATCCAATATTCAGTTATAAGCATTTATGTTACAACTTTACATACATTGTTTTTCAAAAAATTATTTGTCAAGTGGGGTCTAGGGAACCCGCTTGGAGCCCCTGGCTCTGCCTCTGCGTCCCCACCCGTTACTCACTCGAACCGAATACTGGGTACCCATCAACTTTACTCTGTCAACAGATAATCTCCGTCCCAATCAACCAAATTTCGAATACCAATTACCAATCCCTACAAATTTCACCCTCAATTATAAAACTATCCAAATTGCCCCAAAGCTTTCACATACATTAATAAATAAATCTCTCTTCTTCCTCTTTTCACACCTTCTTCCCCCCATCCTTCCACCGTTATAAATAACGGCGGCCCAAATTCCGATCTTATTACATCAATTAATCCTCTTTGTTCATAGCTTCTCCTCTCTTTGTTAAATAATGGAGAATAATAATTCAGGCGTGAAATCAAGCCACGCAATGATGGACGGAGTTGAGAGAGGCACCACCCACCATCATAACGGCGTTAAAGGGACGTCGGCCGGCGAGATTGTGCTCAGAATCGGAGCCTTGTTGCTGACGTTGGCAGCCGCCATAGTGATGGGTGTTGATAAACAGACTAAAATAGTTCCGTTAGTTATCGTCCCCACTCTTCCCGCCGTTAATGTCCCCGTCTCCGCTAAGTGGCACTACCTCTCCGCCTTCACGTAAGTTCGCCGCCGGCGTTGTTTTTTTTTTATTATTTATTATTATTATTTTGGTATTTAATCGTATCTGGTTTAACCGGTCAAATTATCGAATTAGTAAAGCTATGACCTATGAGTATTGAGATGTTTCGAGTTTGAATTATTTGTTGTTCGTAGTTTTTTTACAGTTGAGTTTCATAGTTAGTTTTTCCTCCTTCAAATAGAGTTTCGTCGCTATGGTTGATCGGTTTTATGGTTAATTTTTCCTCCTTTACATAGAGTTTCGTCGTTATGAGATCGAAATTGACTCACCCAGTTTCGCCATCGCTATTTGATGGATCTAGCCAATATTTTTTTTTGTCTAGGGAGATTCTCGAGAGTACGTAGTCTAGTTGAATTTTTATGTATCAAATTTCGTTATTAATTGACCGAAATCACTTCTAGGGTGTGTTTGGATAGATTGATGTGAGTTTGATATTTTAAATTCACAATTTTCTTGATTCGGAATTAACATGTTTGGATTTGAATAAAATACACTTGTATTTCAAATCCTTTCTTAAAAGTAGTGATTTTAGATTCACAAATTTCAAACTTCGAACCCATATCAACCTATCCAAACACACTCTTAGCCAATTTGAAATCTGTCGTGGTTACAGGTTTTGGATTTAGCGTGCGATTCTCAACAAACTCGGTCAATAGCCTATTTGACTAAAAACTTCACATACATACGAGTCTAAACCCATAAATTAAATGTCTAAATTCATGTAACATTATCAAACCATCTTCTAAAACCAGTCAAAATCGTCTAATTTCGGTTATCAAACCCAAAATTCAACCAAAATAGTTCAGAACTCGATAAAATTCAGTTGATCGTGAACCAAATTCAATTCCATCACGGTCATAGCCGCGAAATTCGGGTGAATCGAATCTTGGTCAAACCAACTGAATTCGATTCAATTCAACTCAACTAACCAATTCAATTCGATTTGTGCAGGTTCTTCGTGGTGGCAAACGCCATAGCGTGCACCTACGCTCTGATCTCCCTCATCGTAGCGGTGGCGGCGAAGAAAAGGATGGCGTCGGCGGTGACGATGATCATGGACGTGCTGATGGTGGCCCTTCTGTTCGCCGGAAACGGAGCGGCGACGGCGGTCGGACTGCTGGGTAAGAACGGGAACTCGCACGTGCGGTGGAACAAAGTGTGCAACGTGTTCGGAAGATTCTGCAACCAGGTCGCCGCCTCTGTCGGATTGTCGTTGATCGGATCTCTACTGTTTGTTTTGGTGGTTTTGGTCGCCGTCATGCGACTTCACCGCAAATAATTAATTAAACTAATTATATATTATTTATATAATTAATGGGGTTTAATATAATTTCTTTTTTCTTTTTTTCTTTTTTCTTTGGTATTTGTTTTCCTTGTAATGTGTACACTACAATCTACATGTCTTCCTTCTTTTTAGTTCTTTGTTCTTTGGTCAATTTCTTGTGTGTGGAAAATTCGTTAATGGCAGCTGAATTTGGTAGCTTTTGATTTGTTACTTTTTAGCTCTTTGGGTAGTTTCACTTTAGTGGTTTGATTTGAATAATCAAGTTGGAGTAGATTTTTGATGATGTGGTTAGTTTCAAATGCGTGTCTCGCGATGCGTATAGAATACTTAAACAAGGTGTTTGAGAAATTAGAATTTATGAATTCAATGTGCTTTGTTTAGCAGAAAGAGGTATATTTCTTGCTCATATAAAATGTGATACGTCTCCAATGTCTTCATCGGAAAGAGTTAGCGATTGAGGAGGTTATCATTTAGGGGTCGTTTGGTTGCAGTGATATCGATATTGATAACTGCAGATATCATGATATTCAAAATATCATCATTTTTTTCTATCCTGAATATCATGATATTTGGGGTCAAAAGTGATATCAATATCACTCTTTAGATATTCTACTCTCCCCTAGAATATCTGTGGAGTAATATTGATATTACTCTTTGCAGACCTTTTTTACCTCTGTTCTATCCTCTCAATTACAGTGTCATTATTTACTTTCCCCATTTCTCATCCCCGATTAATTCTATCTCACCTCCTCACCATTTGTCGATTGACGTCCGCCGATTCCATTGTCCAACTAGTTTTGGACAATTGACGGGTGTCCTATTTTCTTAGCAAATCAGCCAAACCTCCAAAACTTCCATTCATCTAACATAAATTCGATTTATGTGTTAGTTGCTCGATTTGTAATCGTAGGATTGGTGGTTGGTGAATTAGCTAGGGTAAAGTTCATTCGATTATGTTCGAGCAAGTGTATTATAACCCATAAAGTTGAGGACAAATTGGCCAATTTTCCATTAAAGTAACTTATCATCAATTATTACAATATCACTACACCAAACAATGTTATCTTGCTAATTGGTTTACTAATATCAATGTAATAACATACAATATTCCTAAATCAATATATCTACATATATTGACAATGCGTTGGTAAGTAGCTTATATTCATATACGTAGATGGAGTCGCGTTTTCTAAAAGGGCATGGCCACGATGATTGATAATCATAGCTCGATTTATAGAGCTATGAAAATCAAATCTTGGCATGGCTTGAACCAACTACAAAGACAAAGACGATATCCGGTCGTGTTTCTCGATATGGGATGCAGATAAACTCAAGTTTGTGTTTGTTTTGAAAGCGACTTGAGTCCCGATACACACTGCATCGTGTACTGAATAATTGCGAAGGAAATGCGTGACCCAGGAAGAAGGAAAAGTCCATGAAGATGACCCATAGACCATGACAACTCAACTGCTCCACAGTAATTAATATCAGTCCCCAGCTGCAAGAGATAACCTATACAATATTCAATCTCGATAATAATAACTGCATGGGTTGGTACATCTAAGGTCCATTGGAGGTCGAGAATCGGCTGACTTCGATCGGTCCAAATGTTTCTGTTCGAGCAATCTATATGGTTGGTTCAACATGGGAAAGGAGACTATTAGGAAGAATCGTCTGACCCGTCCACAAGGCTCGGCTGCCCAAAATGGACCGAGTTGACTTGTCGAGTACAGTTATTGAGGGATTCATCGTGATCATCCACGTAACAAAATCTTAGGGTTTGAAGAGCATACGGTACAACTCGAACTTGGTTATTACCAAAAGGACAGGTGACAAATAGCCTACTAGGCAATCCAAGATACTTCTCTGTCTTCCTTGCATTCTACATTGAACGATCGCTTATACCCTGAGATTTTGTTACGTGGGCGATCATGATGATGGCCTCAATAACTGTACTCGACAAGGCCTCAATAGGACATGGTCTACATTGAACGATCGCTTATAACCCTCACACATCGCCAGACCAAGTCCTATTTCACGTGTCATGTGAAATATCATACACGATCTGATGGTGGTTTGTGAGGTCCAACCCGAAACTCACCCCACCAGTATGTATGCATATACATACTACCAAAGATTTCAACTCGATAACTCGAGTCGGAGGCCTCGATTAGTCGAGTATATCAATCATTCAATAAACAGAGATGAAAACCTAAGATGTTAAAATCAATAACTGAACATAAGGTAGGTGGCATCTAACCTAAGATGACACACTATGGAGTAAATGAAACATGTCCTAAGCTATAAATGATGTGGTCCTTTCCTATATTATTGAACTGAGAGGATGCAACAAACAGGTATGTTGAAGTTAACAGATCATGGGGTGGAAGCCAAAGCTACAAGCTTCCACCAGAGTAAGTTCAAAAATCCAAAAACTGAATTGAATTGCTTCCTAATAATGGCGAAACTGCAAATGTTGAATATGGGGTTCAGTATTATACAGAATGTGTTCAGTTGATGATGCTTGCACAAAAAACGGTTACCTGAAGCTCTTCCATTGAAGGCCGCGGAGTTTCGTTACAGTAGGGTTTCAGGTTTCTAATTTGCTGTTTAGGTTCTGGATATCTACGTTCACCTCCAAGCCCATGTTCAGTACGGTGGCCATTGTTGCCGGGATATCGGACTTTAATGCAGATGCTAGTGCCTGATGAGAGAAATAAACATCAAACAATCGGGGAAAGTCATGGACTTTCTTGCAATAGATTTACTATATCATGCAATAGCAGTACCTTCTTTTCTTCTTGTGGACAGTGCTTGATTACGTCAACTGGCCACTCACTCACTAATTTCTGGAATTCTGCAACAATTCCTGACTTCTTGTTCTCGGATAAAGTCTACATGTGGAGTGCAAAGTTTTAAGGTGCAGTCCCGATGGAGATAACTTTTCATGATTTTTAATAGGGTATAAACATAATCCCAGTTGATCAAGACTGTTTGATTTACAAGGGCATCGTAAATAAGAGGACATACCTCGTTAAGGACTTGGATGACTGTGGCAGCATCCTGCGGCTTACGTTCTAGGATCAGACCCTGCAAAATTCAGCTTCAGTTAAAGCACGCACCTCGGCCACTTCTCCTCTCATGTGATGGTAGTAAAGGAAATAATAATCGAACACGAAACACACTTTGGACACCTTGTAAATCCTTGAGCAGGAGAATAGTTTTCATAAAAAGGTTACATAGTTACCTTGACACAAGAGAACCCAGTGACAAGGCTGTGCTGCTTCATTGTTTGAGATCGCAGCTTCTCGATTTCCCATAATGTTTTTGTGTCCCCTGTTTTACACGGCCACCACAAAGATCACATCAAGGAGTTAGCTCGAAGCATCGGAGATAAACATGGAAAGCCAATTAAGTTGATGTTAGTCATAGAATTGCTTCCAGCCCATACAGAGCTTGCAAATATGCAATGTATTGAAGCAAAATATCCTTCTGCGCAACTAAATAATAGGTGCCAGTAAACAAAAGTTTAATCGCTGCATACAGATACACCAGATGCAGTTCTACTAATCACCTAAAGGCTAGTTATCCTTTCATCAATTCCTGTTCTTTCCACCAGTCCAATGCAAAAAGGTCAATCCCAGAGCAGAACACTACATCAATGCTAAATAACAAGAATTTTATGTGCACCTCTTTTGGCAGCAAAATCCATCCATGCATCAAAAGCGGCTCTTCTTAATTGAACTCCAGCCTTGGAGAACTTCTTGGAGTACTTCTGGATCAAATCCCACTTATCCACATTGTTACAGATACTGTGAATGCCAAACCGAGAGTATGACAATCGTGACAACAAAGCAAAGAAAAACCAGAATGATATGCGGGATAGAATGCTTTAAGCACAATACATGAGTGGAAAGTTCACTACCAGCAATAAGTACAGAAAGAACACAGTTTTTAACAGTACGATGGACAGACCTGAAAACAATATCTGCTGTACTAGGTTGAAGTGGCACATCGTTCTTTTTCATGAGATCCATTACTTCAACCATTAATTTGGCATCGTTATGATCCTTAGCATATTTCTGAAGAATGGGAGCAATTAAACTTAAACATAAACAACAATGAAGAGCACTGATAACCACTAACATATACAAATGTCCAAACTTGATCCTACCAGTAAATGATTGGCGGATGCAACACTGGGAGATAACCCATACACGTTATGCTTCCACAAAGTCTTCTTCCCTGATATTGTGAACTCAAGTCAATTAGCCATACACATTCGGAACAAACTGATAAATCGAACAACTTTGAAACTACTTCATTATGCAGCTATCACAGATCAGCTTCCATGCCACCAGTGATGAGTGGATTCAAAGTTCAAACCAACAAAGAAATGACGCAGAATGAACTTATGCAATTTCAACTACAAGTGAAGACACATACCAAAATCAATGGCTCCTACACGAGTACAAGCTTTGGCAATTTCACGGCAGAGGCTGCAGTTGAAATTATCATGAATTCGGAGATTTGAAAGCCGCTGCAAAAGCAAGATCAACTAATCAGGTAACAAACCTAGCAAATAAAGGAGCAATCAAAGCCAATTCAGGGAAAAGACACTAACAAATCTCCGGAGATTCTCCAAACAATCAAACAGTAGCTCAATATCTTTGCTGTTCTGACATTTCTCGATCAATGACCACGACCAGGCATTCGGAGACATCGTCTTCTTAGTCTTGACCGACTCAAGAATCTTCTCGTGTAACTCCTTCACAGCATCTGTATTCATAACAAATTTCACTAATCGAAAGCCTACTCCCAATCCCGCCAAAACAGGAAAAAACTTCATCTAACTAAGTCAAGCACCTGTTGGATTGTTCTCGGCGCCATTCGATTCAGTAGAGAAACAACTCTTGCCAGCGTAATGACCTTCCATCGATTCTCATCAAAGTTCAGCGCTCGAGCAAATGGAAGAAACAAACAAAAAAAAGTACCAGAACAGTACCAGGGAAACGAGCGAACGCATCGTTCTGCTGGTGTAGCAGCCATTGGAGAGAAGCACTGGGAGCAGCAACGATTCGAGACTCGAAGGAGGAAAAATGACGGCAGTTCGATGCGGCGTTAACCGGAATCGGAGACTCCATAATCCGAGCAATCCGACGGCAGGCGGATAAGAGTTTCATGGCTCCGAGTTCCAACGCTATGAATGACTCGTCGAGACTGAACTGATTTCCGGCAGCTCGAGCGATCAGGGTTTAGGGGAGAGAGAGGGGTGGAGTAATTGAGTGGAACGGCGGAGCATGACAACTCCCCTGCACCTGCACCGCGGGTAAATAACAGCACTAGTCCATTCTGTTTGATAAATACATAAAATCCGCTTCTTACTTTTCATTTACAACTATGTCGTCCTCCATATATTATTAAATGGTAAAATACATTAGTGGCCACCTATGTATGTGTCTTGTGTTATTTTAGTCATTTAAATATAAAATAGGTCAACTCGGTAACATAAGTCGGATCATCTCAGTCACTTTAATCAAATTTTTGTTAATTTCTGTTAAAAATGGCATGCCAAGGTACTATGTCATCAAAAAAATTATTTAGTATTCTAATTTCTATTAACCATTTAATGTAGTTTTTATAAAAAAATAATTGAGCTAAATTACCCCAAAATGAATCTATCTCTAAACTTTTTTTATCCTTTTTCTCGGTGTTTGTCGACCAACACTTCAAACTTGATTTAGTTGAAATTAGAATATAAATAATATTGTATGATATTATAACACCTTGACGTGTCATTTTAAACACAAATTATCAAAAACATTGGTTAAAGCGATTGAGCTAACCTAATTTCTGAATTTAAGTTATATATTTGACCGAATTTAAACTTAAGTGACTGTAATAACATAATACACGTACTTAAGTGACCATTTAAGTATTTGACTCGTAGCTCAATTGCCCATCCACCACAAACACGTGATACGCCGTTGGATGGTCACGTGACACACTTACCGTACTTGTTAGGTTGGTTGGTTGGTTGGTAGATTGATATATAGAGAGCAAATCTTACGTTTAAATTCTTCTATATATATAACGTAGCATAACATTCCATTTGTAAATTAGCAAAGTCATCTAAGCTAAGACAAAAAATACTCACCAAAAATGGTTTCTCAAGAAATTACAAGACCCGAAGGCGAAAATACCGTTTGTGTAACGGGTGCATCTGGATTCGTCGGATCATGGCTCACTATGAGACTGCTTGAGAAGGGATACTCGGTTCGAGCCACAGTTCGTGATCCTGGTAAACATCATTTCTTGATTGGGATCAATTTCATCTGCACCGTTAATTTGGTGGTTTTAACTTGTAACAATTGATTGTTTAGATGATGAGAAGAAAGTGAAGCATCTTGTGGAGCTACCAAATGCAAAGACTCACTTGACTCTGTGGAAGGCGGACCTCTCTGTGCTTGGGAGCTTCGATGATGCTATTGATGGATGCGATGGCGTTTTCCATGTCGCTACTCCGATGGATTTCGAGTCGTCTGATCCTGAGGTGTGTGTGATTTAGAGGCTAAGGTTTTTAATTCGGCCTGATGACGGTCGTTTATTTGATTGAATTTGGGTGTTTGTGTGGCAGAATGAAGTGATAAAGCCGACGGTGGAAGGGATTTTGGACATAATGAGAGCGAGCGCCAAGGCTAAAACTGTGAAGAGGGTAGTGTTCACGTCCTCGGCAGGGACGGTCGATGTCGAGGAGCATCACAAGCCGGTCTACGACGAGAATGACTGGAGCGATCTCGATTTCGTCCGACAAGTCAAAATGACTGGATGGATGTACTTCGTGTCCAAGTCCTTAGCCGAGAAAGAGGCGTGGAAGTACGCCAAAGAGAACAACATCGATTTCATAAGCATCATTCCGACTCTGGTGCTCGGGCCATTCATTACCCCATCCATGCCTCCTAGCCTCATCACCACACTCTCTCTCTTCACCGGTATATATATTCGAATATCCAAATTTTAGGAATGTAAGTGAGCCGGCTCATTGCCCATTTTTATGTGTATTTTCATGGGCCAAGTCAACACTGCTCCATGAAAATACACATAAAAACTAGGCCATGGTTCGACCCACTTACACCCCTTCATATCACGTTATTGTTCAAACTGTAAATCCTAAACCTTAAAATCAAAAACTCGTGACAGGAAACAATGGACACTACAAGATCATGGAGCAAGGACATTTCGTGCACTTGGATGACCTCTGCAACGCGCACATCTTCTTGTTCGAACATCCTGATGCCAAGGGACGTTACATCTGCAACATCGACGACATCAACATCTACGAGCTCGCCGAGTTCCTGACTCAGAAGTACCCGGAGTACAACATCCCGACGAAGTAACTACACATTTTGATCAATTAATCAAACAATAATGTAGTTTAGAGAGAGTTGACTGAATGTTTTTGGTTGACTTTTTCTCAGGTTTGAAGGGATTGAAGAAAGAGAGAAGCTGAAGAAAGTGAAATTCTCTTCAGAGAAGCTGAAGAAATTAGGGTTTGAGTACAAGTATGGATTGGAGGACATGTACAAAGGAGCTTTGGAGAGTTGCAAAGAGAAGGGTTTGCTTCCAGTTTTGACTGAGGCTGTCCACGTGGACAATGACGAGGGTGTCCACGTGGACAATGAAAATGATGACGTGGCTGCTTAAATTATATTTGTAATACTAATGTTGTGAGAAAGGAAATGTTCTTATTAATGGAATAAACAGAAAGAATTACCCTTTGAGAGATGTTAAGAATGTTAGCTTGAAATGTTCATCAACTAAGAAGCAATTGATTAAAAGGTTGGATCTGGAGGGTTGTCGGTTTGAGTCTAAGTAGGCGTTGACCCTGTTCAGAAGTGCCTTAGAGTTCCAAATGTACCTCGTCAAGGCGTATGAGAGACGGTGGTAAGCGCTTGAGTATGAGTACGAGGAGCATGAAGCTATTTGGGGGTGAGACGGAGAAGTACTGGGGCTAACACCGTAGGTAATATGTAGCTACCTTAAGTGTGCCTTCGAGTCGGAGTACTAAGCTTAAAGCGTATGCAATTAGGTATTAGGCCATTGTCTCATCAATGCTTGGGTAAGATCCGTATTTATATGTCGTCGAGATTCAAGACAGTCGCTACGTGTCATTGATGGATTGGTGACCCTCTTAACCGTCCAACTACAAAAAGGCTGCGATCACCCTGAGCACCAGACACATGGGCGTCTTTCCAGAGTCTAGGCTAGGGCCCATAAAAAAACACTAGTGAGACTCGTGAAAATTCGATTAAAATACTAATGACCCGCGTGACTCAACGAGCCAATACTCGAAAAATCGTCTTAGGATCCAAGTCCAACAAGGTAAAGAGAGAAGCTTTGAATCAGCATTCAATCTTTTCTTGTTGCTGATGTACAAGAGAGTTCACTACATGAAACCCAGAAACTTGTTTCAATTTTACTTTGACAACAATGTTTTGAACTCCACACAATCTGGAGGGAGCACAAATAGGCCACTAGCAGAAGAACAGCAAATCTTCTGAGAGGGCCACAAATTTGAAGTACAATGGTACAACAACAACAAAATTCACATGAAAAAACTGCAAATAGTATCTGGATGACTCTCTCACCCTCTATATATATATATATATCAGTCTCTTTCTCCATAATTAGTTACCTACTACGTTCCTCTGGCCCCGGACCGAAGAAAAGTCGTAAGATCGATCCATTACTGCTGCGGAAGAACTGGAGGTTGAATGGTTCTTGTGTTGTATGATTTGCAGTGGCTGCATTTCTGCCCGATTATGTGGAAATAGACCTCTGTCGTGTCGTTGCAGTCGTTGCATAGGATCCACACCTGGAACAGAGAAAGCATCGAGGATTCACGAGGGCGTTCTTTTTCTCACTGTCAATTCATGAAATCGAAAAGTGATGATTTTTATGCATACCTTCTTGTTTCGGTAATCCTCTGGCATGACCGTTGCTTCTATCTGTAAGTTGATAGAAAATGTATCAGCAATTTGTGAAGAGCATTGTCTAAATTCATAGGTAAGGGCTAAGTTTACCTCCTCATCTAAGCTCTTCCAAGTCTTGGACATGTCGATGACAGACTTTGAGCATATTGGACAACAGAATCTGCCATACCGGATGATAATCGTATCATAGACTGAACCAGAAACTCGGTAAGAAGTAAGAAACAAGTTATTATGGGGAACAAGAAGCTTCTACCTGTCACGCTTGATCATTTCATAGTGACAATCACAGTGCATTGTGTGACCACATTTCATTACTATGGTGTCTTTCATGGAGTCAAATAAGTACTACAGAAGAAACAAGATTACACAGTTAGCATCAGGACGGCATGAGACAAGAACCGCGTGGTCGAGGACATGCTAACCTCGTAACATATTGGGCAGTGATGGTGCATAGAGTTCTCAACACACGAATGATTGTTCCGGAGAGAAATTGCATAGCAAGAACCTGAGCAGATTTCACCATTGATTCTAAGAGAAGGTTCCAACTTTCAACAATGAAGAGAAAATAAAGAAGAACTGCATACCGCACTTCTTGCAGTGGAAGAAGTTCTCCCGACCACCAACCCTGTAACACTCAGAGATTCAGTATCCTTAATCGATATATACTATCGTGCTTAGATGCTAAAGAAAGCGAGGAAATGAAACAAGGCTCGACCTGCAGATACCACAATCATCACAATGGAATTGTCCTTTCTGGGTCTGCAGTAGCCATAAATTGAGAAGTTTAGTAAGGACATTGTCAATTAACAGATCTATCACAATGACTTTGAGCTACTAGGATTCGAGAATAAGGATTTACATCGTCGTCAAAGAATTTGCATTTTGAACAGAAGTATTCCCCCATGTTGACACCACAGTTTGTGCAAACTTGGGCAACCTGAAATTGATGTTTGCCAAAAGGATAAGACAATCGAGATGAATCAGAGAAAACAAAAAACCCTGTGATAAGAAATCAGGCAGAATAAGAATAAGTACCGGCTGTTCTGTGTCACAAACTTCACATACAACCTGGAATCATTCACAATAAACAGACAATTACAAACTTCATAACGATGCATCCAAAAACAGTGAGAAAGGGATAAAGGGAGTTTCACGAATCAACATACTTGCTTGACATCGTATCGATCCAGCTCGTGGCGATCGTTGATATTTTTCAACATGCCCTAAGAGATCAAAGCAAGGTATGAACACATCATTAGCTCAGCATCCGGGTAAAGATTGAAACTTACTAATGAATTTCCAGCAACACAAAAGGGAGGAAAAGTGGGCAGAAAGTACTGCAAACATGGCGTTTGACACAGTTCGGATTATGAAAAGATTGCATAAACAATGATGATAAGGGAAACCCGATTCATGAACACAGACGCAATTCCAGACCAAAAGAAAGAAGCAGAAACAGAAGAAGATCAATCATACCGCAGCCTCATTGTGGCAATGGCGGCAGGAGAAGATTTCATTGCAGCAAGGTGCTCGAATCTTGCATCTCCTCCTGTAATGCTCGCATCTGCAAAAGATCCAACACAACACATGCGAATTCAATCAAATCAATCTCCTACCAACCCGATTCCAAAAGGGAGGATCATATCATATGAGATGCTTACCCGTAACCCATCTTCCCAAAACCAAGGCGTTCATTGGACGACGGAGCGGCGCCCTCCATGAGCTTTGGAAGAGACGGATTACAGAAGAACAGAGCAAGCCAGGGAGGAGACGGGGATGAGAAAGAGAGAACGAGGAGACAACCCAGAGAAAGAGAAAAAAACAGTCTTCCTGAATTGGGAAGGGGAACGATGTGATTTGGTTCTGGTCAGGTTTTATTAAAGAATTGAGATTGACGCCGAACTCCCAAAATAAGAAATTAGGGGTAAAGGAGAAGACCCTTCATAGAAATTCTCAAAATCAAAGATAAAATAAAAGGCAAAGCAACCATCTTGACAGTAATAACAGACAATATGGGAGATCCGAATATTAAATTTTATTAAAAAAGATAGATCGACCCACTTGGAAGAGATGAAGAAGATAAGGTGAGGGTTGTCAGTGGCTGTCCCAATGGTGGATGGATGACTTGTAATCAAAGCGACATGGCGCCGTCTTCTTTAGCGAATTGGAAGTTGGGAAAATCCATCATACAGTCAGCATTTGATCCAAATCAGAGCCATGGAATTTGGTTTGGACATTTTCACAAACAGTTTACGGGCATTCGAAAATGAACACACATTCAGCATTAAGCCAAAAGAGAGCAAGCATGGAATTTGGTATGGGCATTTTCACAAACAGTTTGTGGGCACCCAAAAATGAAAATGAAAATTCATCGCACAGTCAGCATTGATGGCAAACGTGAGCAAAGAATTTGGTTTAGGCATTTTCAAAAACAGTTGGCGTGCACCCGAAAATGAAAATGATAAATCATAGCACAGTCAGCATTAAGCCAAAGAGAGAGCAAGGAATTTGGTTTGGGCATTTTAACAAACAGTTTATGGGCACACGAAAAAAGAAGCTGTGAATGAATCAAATTCCAATGCGAGTCCAAACATCCGGACAACAAAGCGAGAACTTCGAGCCAAATCAATGGAGGAAGAAGATATTCGTACCTTTGCTTGCTAAACCAATCAGGCCATTAATGGCTAGCTGGATTTGGAGTGTAATGAGGGTGAACCGAAAGTGGTCAACACAGTCCCCACATGATCATCAATTTAGGGTTTTCGTCTAGAATTCGCCATCTGTTCTTTAATCTGAACAAATTAGCTCCCCGCCAAAATTGGACCAAATGCATTGTTGTCTTCTCCAGTTGTCCCTATCCGAATTTGTTGACGTTACAGTAACCAAATAACCCATCATTTTTCTTGTAATGTTACCATCTTGCTATGGACTTCAATCAGGAAAAGAGGATAGGATCATGATTATTTAGAAATCGATTTAATTCATTCATAACAACAAAGACAAAATTAGAAAAAACCTCAGTATCTTTCTCTGTAGCAGCGTTGCAACTTCTCCCTTTTTGCAGCTTCTAAATACGTCGTTACAGACTCACACTCAGTTTCCTAGCTCTGCTGTTGTTTAACCCTATCGATTTGACCACCGATCTTCAGCAAACCATTCTCCATCTCCGACGGTCCCTCGCTTCTTCATCGTTGACTCTTCAAGACTCGTTTTTCTAATCTTCAAATCGTTCTCGATACTTCAAGCTCTGTTAGCATTCATCCATGGCGGAAGATTCTGGGGAGTCAAGGATGAACGGAATCGTCAGCGGCGGAGAAGACGAATTGGCGGAAATACCAGAAAAAAAACAGCTGAACGAAAAATAGGCGCGTGCAAACCACTTTCGCGCGTGAATCCTACTCGCGAGTGTAATACACGACGCGTGGGTGAACTTCCCCACTCGCAAAAATGAAGCGTGAAACTTACGCGCGCGTGTAGTACACGCGTAAAACTTTCCGGGTCGGCCACTTTTTGCCGGGTCGGGTCAAAGGTAATATAAGACCTAGCCCTTATAAGCGAAGGCACTGCGGGCCCTGCTAAAAATTTTTGGGCCAAACCCATGTCGGGTCGGCCTGTTTTTGAAAAGCCCACAAAACCCAGTCGGAGCTGGAGCCGACCAAAACAACGTCTGAAAAAATACCAAACCCAAAACGAGTCGTTTTGTGGAAATAAAATGTAACCGTTCATAAATCCCTTTCGTACCGATAATTCGGCCAGATGAAATTACCGTCGTGCCCCCAATACCCTTGCGGATTCCACAGTCAATAAACCGACCCGAGAACCCAACCCGGAAACCCGATCCTGCAGCCTTGTCAATGGCGGATGATCAGTGTAGCTCAATCTTCATCTTCCTGCTACAGCCTCCAATCCCAGAAATCGAAAAACTAACTCAAAACTGTCAAACGCCTAATAATAGCATTATCCTCTGTTTTTCGAAAGATAAAACAGAGCCTTCCATTCCTCAGCCTCTGAATCTCAACAGAAAACGAAAAACCGATCCTTTCCATTACGCATTACAAAACAAGAGAAATAAGAACCAATCTGCTTAATTACGAATCAAACCGAGGAAGAGATAATTCCGCGCAATTTCTCTTCCTCCGACCCCCGCCGCCGCCGGATTTTTTTTACCATGGGCTGTGGGAAATCAAAGCAAGCCATCGCCACCGCCACCGCTCCGACCGCCGTGGAACGGAATAAATTGAGCAGCAAGAAGAAGAGCAGAGGGGACAAGAAGGAACCCGTGACGCCGAATGATGCCGCCGATCAAGAAATAAAGGGAATCGACGGAGAATTTAAGAAGAAGAATGATGAACATGCGGCGGTTGAGACTCCGGCGAATGAGGAAAATCAGGGGAAGTTGATATCTCGGGAATCACCTGGTCATTTCTTCTCGTCGAGGAAGGACGATGAATTCGTCGTCGGAGATTTGAAATCGGACGGCGATTGTTCGGAGTACGCGTCTCCGAGGACGGAATCTACCGGAAGAGAGAGTTCGTTCAGCCAGAGGAACGCTGGCGGGGAAGCAGTGGAGGCCGGGAAAGGGAAATAGAAAGCGGCGGCGGCGGGAGGAGGTCAGGAGGTTAGTGATCGTGAAGAGGAGGCAATTTCATGATTAATTTGTTTTGAATCAATCTCTTCTATGATGATCAATGTTGTAAATCAGATATATCAAATTCATCTCGATTCCGAATCTCCGATTAGCCGTTGTTCCGTAACTTCCGACCGAGTTCTGATCAGACAAATAATTACGAATTAGCCTCCATACTTTAAAATGTTACAAAGTGATCACACAATTTTGAGTCATGTTACAATCCGCTGCTAAGGTCACACGACAACATTTTCCTACCATTTTGCCACGTAACCATATCCATTGACGCGTAATAAAAATATCTTTGATTCGATTCAAAAATCAAATCGGACATTTGACTTGGTAACGATTACGAATAATGTTGTTCAATAGTGTTCATATATCTAACCTAATACATAGAGCTTGACCAATGAAGAGAATAAGGATTACACTTTGATGCTACAATCTGTACAGGAAGAAGATGGCCACGTTTGGTAATTACAAGATTCGGGCATGGAGGTGGACACATTCTGGTATACGAAATCGTCTATGTACAGATCGAAATCACAACTACGAATCACTGTGTGCTACGAAGCTTTCGGTCTTCGTTTTCTTCAATATAGAAGAGGTGGGGACTCTTGAAAGAACGAAGTTGCCGTTCGGATCTGTAGTGCCAAACTCCTTTAGACCGGGATGCATCACGATCCCGCAAGATAGGTCCACGTCTCCGCATAAATCGACACCGAAGTAGGATAAATGGTCCGAGACACTAGTCCATAACACCGACCTGTACAAGGGATTGCACTAGTTGAATTAACACCACTAAAATGCAGTTGTCGAGATAGATTATATGTCGAGGTTCAGGCTTACCTGCTGCAATTAGGGTCTTCGCCGGAGTCGTCACAGACCTTCTCGACCATATAAACGAGGCTTCCCAACTCGAGATTATACAACCAAACCTGCACCATGTATGGTATGAGGAAAACTACGTATTCAAGCATTATTACATCGAGTATTGACAAGGAATTTGAATGATTTACCTCTCTAGCAAAGTGATGGTATGTCTTTCGTGGGAATATAGAGTAGTACGGTGGCAAATGAGGTACGATGTCACGCCCATTTACGACTCGGATTGCATTAGGGACGAGATTCTTGTAATAGGATGCGAAAACTGCATTGCCTATGCGGGGCTGTCCGAATGTTAGAATCTGAACGTGTTCAGCTTCACGGTTGACCTAAAGAAACTGAATTTGTGAGACTTCGACATATCTAACCACCATACATAACGGAAAAAGTCGCTAATACAACCAATAAACCACTTACTACTAGATCAAGTGCACAGAAAGCAGCCATGGCAGCACCCATTGAATGACCGGTCAACATTATGCCAAGCTCCCCATAATACTGCTTTGCTTTTCTGATGGCTTTTAGAATTCCAGACCGGATCGTGGTGTTGTGGTATGCAGAATAGAATCCATGATGCACCTGGATTCGAATGACAGAGTAAGAAACTGAGAATAAAAGCTCCCATGGACAGAAGTAATTCAAGATTCAGTAATATGTTCATGCAGTACATACCATTGCATCAGGCATTCCGGGATAATCCAAATCAAGCTGCTTCCAGTAGAGGTCTTCAACCCAATTCTGTAAGCTGCCAAGATCGAGTTGTTCGACAAGAGTTAAGGCACAGTCACCAATCAAGCTGATTCCAGAAGAAGAAGAAAAACGTGTCCACTCTGAACAAATATGAACTCGGCCAACTGGTTAAATATCTCATGGAGGACAAACCACGTCGTAGAACATTAAGAAGCACGAGGTGTATACCAATAACTAATCATTGTGATCATTCCATGGAAACCCTTTTCACAATAGCATGAATATATGATTAGTTCCTTCCTGACTCATCTTAGCTAAACCACAAGTGATTAAGAAACTAATGCAGCAATTAACTCAACTAATACTATGAACCCTAGTATAAACAAGCCAGCTGAATACCTATGAACAATAAGCCAAGAGAAGATACACACCTGTGTTCCTGAGTTCCTCTAAAGGCAATAACAATAGAATTCAGATCCTGAGCAACTCCAACATACGCCTAATGGAGAAAGAAAACCATTGTCACAACATAAGCGAAAATCAAAGTGTTTCCTAGGATTTCCACAACAACAAAGCCAAGACACACACCTCTAAGCAGTGCTGGACATCAAATATAAGCTCTATAACTTCAAATCCCTGTTTCCATATCAACAAGGTATTAAGCCAATGTTCTTCACATGTGAACCCAAACCCCAAAGTGGGAAGCAGAAACATTACCTTCGTCAAACCATTGCATCTTGAACAAGTCCAAGTAAACAATTCAGACATATCTGAAACATACACCTTCAATAAACAAAAACTTCATCAGTATCCATACTGAGTTAGCATCAGCTTCAGTCCACAAACAATATGCTACAGTCAACAATGAAATTATGGAAGTACTGGTCATGTATGATTCAAGCATGATAACAAAATCAATCCATCAAAGTTCAAGTACTAACAGCAAAACCAAAAACTCCAATTCAATCATTCAAGCTTTGTTTCAAATCCGAAACTTACCGCAGACGCATACTCCACCAATATTGTAGCCAGAGTGTGATTGTAAACCTGATGATGATCCAGCTCCACCTCGCCAACCTCCTTTATTCTAAGCTCTGGCAAAACCGAATTGCAGGAATCATAAAACAATAAGCCTCACTACAAACTGAAATCAAAACTCTCAAATCATCCAGAAATCAAATCCAAAACACCAGCAATGACAAATTGAAGTCCAAGTCCTTAGAATTCACGATAACAAAGTCCCGGAGCTGAAAACTTACGCGTTCTCAGTTCACACCAACCGGCACAAAAGAGACTGAGAAAATAAGAAATCAGCAGCTCAAGCTTTCATCCAAATTACCTCTCCCGTAAGTCGAAGAAGCAAGTAGAGCTATCAACATTCCCGCCATGAACCATCTTCTTTCCACCATTCTCGGCAGTCAACCAGAGGAATCTCGAACCAGAACCGCACACTTCGACCAGTCTTCTGAACGGAGCTAACAGTTTGTTCCGTCCGCCGGCGAGTGGAGAAGAAACTCCGATCAATAATACGGCGTATTGATTCCACCGACTTGTGGATGAACAAAGAAGGAAAAATCTCTGATCCGATTGAGATTGAGCTAAGAAACGGGGGAAAGCCGGAAGGAGAAATATATAAAATAATAGAATGAATCGTGAATTCCCTATATTGCCCCTTAACTTTCTGTAGCAGATTTGCACCGAATGACCGAATATCCGTTTAGAGAACTGTATTGGCTACTGATTGGTGGCAGTTTGGGAATTTCAGTTTAGGATGACGGCAAATGATTTTTGTTTGCGGATAAACTGAAGCGTGTTCGATTTGGTTAATGACTGGATTGTTTATAAGCAAGCCTTTTAATTGGGCTTTAGAGCTTATTGGGCTTGGTTGTAGTTTGGGCCCAAAAGCCTTAAGGTCCATGAAACCCAATAGTTTGAATTATTTCTCTCATCTTTAAATGATAATAATTCGGACCCTTTGTATATGGGTCGACCTAACTCAAAGTGTTGTCGTAGCCTCGCCGGTATTACTCGATTCATGGTAAGTATGGATTGTTTGTATCTTCTTTATGACCTAGTGGTTGATGGTGCACAAGTTCGGGAAAAAAATTGTGTTTCAAATTTCGACATCCACTTGTGGAGGAGACTGGAAACATAATCACCGATCTGATCCCCAAATATAAAATATTTTGCACCCAATATGGTGATCAGTACTAGATAAATAAACCAAAAAAATCATGGTAGGTATGGATTGTTAGTGTCTTCGTTATGGCCTCGTTTTGCGACCCTGTGTGTGACTCATTACGTTGCAAAATATGTTAGATTATACACTAAATTTTAGTATTTCTTATTTCATATTGCTTTTCAAATATGACATTGTCTCATACGAATAAATATTAATTTTTCTTAATTAAAATGTGTTAAAATTTGAATGAGTTTATTTTACTAATTTTATATAAAATTGAGTTTAGATGTATATATTTTAAAAAATTTTGAATTAGTGACTATACCATTCAACCCGTGACACACACTAAAATACTCGACTCAGAATTTCCCAATCATCGTAAGATTGACTTGAATATTGAGATACTCCTCCCGACCAGTCTAGCTTATTAACAATCCCCATCAATATTCCTATTTATACCATTAATGTTAAATACTTTAATTACACCAAACACGGTTTGAATTACCGTTAATAATTTCTTAATCACGTATTTAGTATTAATAATAATGCGTGAACAACGTAATGGCGTTGACTTCCAGTCAACGATGCGCGTGGAGCCCACATAAAAAGATAACGTCTGTTCAGATCTGGTCGGCGATCAATTATCTTCATAAACCAATACAATAATAAAGATTTTTTTCACCCCTCAGTAATTAATTACTAATTTCAACCCAACCAACACAGATTAAAAAAAAAATACCGCGAGTTAAAAACTAATTAATCACCGGAAAATAATTAACCCGATCACAGCCACAACGCGCCGGCGTCTTTCAAGATGGGCACCAACTCGCCGGAGATATGAGTAGCCATCACCCTCTCCAGCCCACCGAACACCTTCCCGCCGACGAACACCACGGGGAACTGCACATCCCCGCCGTCCTCAACCAACGACGAGAGCTCCTTCGCCACGTGTCCCTCATCCGGCTCGTCCACGTCGTACACGGTCGGGTTCACACCTAGTCCATTGAGCAGACGCTTGACCACGTGGCACATGCAGCACCCGCGTTTCCCGAACACTATGATTGAGTTCTCCGACACTAGCTTCCGGACATCGTCGCCGTTGCTGCGGCTGCTTCCCTCGCCGGCGGCGGCGGTCGTCGGGGCTGTCTCTTGCATTGTATGATGGATTTTGATTGGGTTTTTTGAGGAGGAATGAGAATTTAATTTGTGGGTTTTTAATTTTTATAGAGAGATGATGTTAACGTCAACGTTAATTACGCATCGTGATGCGTCACGAGGACGATGGGTTACGTCGTTTGACGTCATTTCTTAGTAGACAGGTTCTTTTTTTGGGGGGGGGAAATAGCACTTTGCCCCCTCTATTTTTATAACTTAACAAATAGTCCCTTTATAATATAAATGGCTCTTTTTACCCTTCCTGCTTCGACCAATTTTCCGTTTAGGTCATTCCGTTTCAAATATCGCATTTTTTATATTAAATCATGATATATCCGCACACCGACGAAGAGAGCAGGAGACTAAGAGTTGGCAGAGAGGTAAATTGGGGAGGTATCGCGAAGAGTATATGGTGAAATATGAAGAGTTTTAAAATCATACGTCACTACAAAAAAGTTGATCTTTAGCTACTATAAATTACAACGGCATGGAAATGCCGAAGCAAACATTGACTATTTGCTACTGCATTTTCATGCCGTTATAATTTTGCAGTAGCTAAAGATCAATATTTTTGTAGTGCGTTTTTATTCGTCGATTTCATCCTATGTAATTATATATAGTTATATTCTCAATCAAAAAACGCTTTGTAAGATAATACACGACTATTGAAGCTAATGTGGTGTACTGAATGTGCACCAATTAACGTTACGAAAATGAATGTTGATACGGAAGAACCCAAACGACAAAGTGATCGAAGTAGGAGGGATAAAAAGATCGATTTATAGTATAGGGGGCTATTTGTTAAGTTGGAAAAGTTCAGGGGTTAAAGTGTTATTTTCCCTTTTTTTTGTAGTGCGTAGACAGATTCTTTAATTAGTAAGGCCTTTATTAAATTTTTGTTTATCCAATTAATTTAAACCAACTGACAGAAGAGTTAGGTAGGAAATGATAATCGTCCGTGTTTTCTATTGGTTATCCTTTTCGGATAATAACTACCAATATTTTGCATGTAATATTAAGGGTAAATAATTCTAAAATCCTCAAACTTTGCCAATATATAATAAAAAAGCACTAAAATTTCAAAAACCCCAAATCTATCCCGTACTTAACGCCGTTAGGCCCTGTTTGTAATTTTTTGGACGGGAGTGACCGAAACGCTATTTTACATTCCACGTTGACTGACACGTGTTCGGCTGACTTATTAGCACATAATGGTTTTTCGATTAAAATTAAAAGTACCCCTCTCCACCTCCAAATCAAACACTCTGCCATGGCTTCTCCTTCATCTTCTCATCTCCTCCTCTGCTTCACCGCCGCCTTCCTCCTCTCAACTGCCGCCGCAATCACCATCCCAATCTCCCCCTCCTCCACCGGAACAACAACCACCGCCAACCTCCACGAAATCCTCTCCCACCTCGCTTCATCTTCCATCGCTAGAGCACTCCAATTAAAATCCTCCACCCCAATCTCCACCCATTCCTCCGCCGCAATCTACACCGCCTCCCTCGTCGAAACCCCGCTCTTCCCCGGCAGCTACGGCGGATACTCAATCTCCCTCAAACCACCAAGTTCGTCATGGACACCGGCAGTTCCCTCGTCTGGTTCCCCTGCACCCCTAACTACCTCTGCTCCCGCTGCAACTTCCCCAACGTCGTCCCTTCCCAAATCCCCACTTTCCTCCCCAAGAATTCCTCCTCCCTTGCGACGACCCCAAATGCCGCTTGATTTTCGGCGACGAAGTCGCCGCCCAGTGCTCTATCAGCTGCCCTAATTGTACTCAAAGTCAATCGTCTTGTCCTCCTTACTTGATTGAATACGGATCTGGATCCACCTCGGGGCTCCTTTTAATAGAGATGCTCGATTTCCCTAACAAAACGGTGTCGGATTTCCTCGTCGGATGCTCGATTAACTCCGCGAGGATGCCGGAGGGAATCGCCGGATTCGGGAGAGGAAACGATTCGCTTCCGTCTCAGATCAGCGCCAAGAGATTCTCACACTGTTTCGTTTCACACGGATTCAACGATTCTCCTGTCTCGAGTGAGCTGATTCTAGATCTGGATTCGAGAAAGAGGAGGAAGACTCCGGAGGTGAAGTATACTCCGTTCGAGAAGAATCCGAACGTCTCGAACGCTGCTTTCCAGACCTATTACTACGTCCCGCTGCGGCAGATTTTAGTAGAAGGGAACTGGGTGAAGGTTCCGTACAATCACTTGGAACCTTCTAGATCGGAGGGGCGAATGTTGACTCGGGGACGAGTTTTACTTACATGGAGCGGCCGATTTTCGATGCGGTAGTGAGGGAGATTAAGATTCAGATGTCGAATTACAAGCAGGTGAAGGCGGTTGAGGATTTGGTAGGGTTAGGGCCGTGTTTCAATGTTTCAGTGAAGGATACGGTGGCGGTTCGAGATTTAGGGTTTAAGTTTAATGGTGGAGTGGAGATGAAGCTTCCGACGACGAGTTATTTTGTGATGGTGGATGATGGGGTTGTTTTTGTTTGATGATTGTTAGTGATGATGTTGTTCCCGGCGGGAGCATAGTAGCTCATGTTGGTCGGCGATTATTCTGGGGAATTATCAGCCGTGGGATTATTATGTTGAGTATGATTTGGAGGTGGAGAGGGTAATTTTAATTTTAATCGAAAAACCTACTAATGAGTCAGCTGAACACGTGTCAGTCAACGTGGAATGTAAAATAGCGTTTCGGTCACTCCCGTCCAAAAAATTACAAACACGCCTAACGGTGTTAAGTACGGGATAGATTTGGGGTTTTTGAAACTTAGTGCTTTTTTATTATATATTGGCAGTGTTTGAGCTTTTTGGAATTATTTACCCTAATATTAATTAATGAAAATTTCTTTTGGCACAAATGATTATTTAATTTACAAGATTTTCATTGTCACGAAAAAATTGAAATGAAAAATATATTTCTTATCGAGTTTGCATTTATGAGAAAATACAGTTACTTGCTAATTTTTAATTTTCATAAATTATGCATTAGTCAGCGGGTATGACAATTGTACTCAGCGCTAACGACCCTGGTCTCAAGGACTAGTCGTTAGAGCTGAAGGCAAGATTCCTGACCTGGTCAACCCCACACAAATCATCCCAAACGACCTAACTGCAAATTTTTAACTATATACTCAGTGTTGTACTCGAGAATAAATAATATCTAGTATTCTAAAAAATAATAACTATTTGGGTATCTAGACTAATTAAGATTCGATGAAATTACATCATTTATTTTAACTATAACTATTTGGGTACCTAACTGCAAACAGTCAGCAACTGTAATGGAAATTGGATGGAATTGTGGACGGAAGGGTAGATTAGTAAAATGTGACAAAGTATAACGATTTGAAACGAAAGAAAAATTGTAGAGGGACTTGTTTGTTAACTTTGCATAGTAAAAGGACAAAAATGTGTATTAACCCAAATTATTATATATCAATCTACATTACAGTAAAATATTTAGTTAGCTGCTCAACTTGCAAGAAAAATTATGTTTGATGACTTATTATTAAAAAAAAAAAAAGATATTTCCAGATCATCACCTACGTAATTACTCGACACTTTTGCTCATTAATTATTAATAAAATTAAACAAGTTAACACGTGGCAACAGATGAGAACGTAATAAAGATAGAGACAAAAATACATAGATGGCTATTTTGACATCATTCTATATAGCTCGTAGATCGTAAATGGACGGCGGAGATTTAGTGGACAGAAAAAGCAGCCAATATTTTTGTAGGATTAGATAAATGCCCACTTCTGATGACTTCATGTAACTAACTTCCATGTGTGCATACTATCTTCTTAATTTGTCTGGCTAAAATAAAATAATTAATTAATTAAATTAATATTTTGTCTGGCTTTATTTGTTTATGGATGACAACTTCAGACATATGGCTCGATTAGTCAGCTTAGTGTCATTCGTATGTTGAAGTGGTCATTACTTTCATGGTATGTGTCATATTTGGTCAGCTTGTTCAAGTGCTCGATAATCCTAGTTAGGCCATTTTTTTTTGGTTTGTTGGGGAATTTAGGGTCGTCTCAAGTTCACAAACGGTAACGATGGATTCAACATGAAACTAAGACGGTTAGGGTTTCACTCGCCGAAGTTTGGAGGGCTACAAGACATGATCTAGACGACTCGATTCATAACCCTATTTATTATTTCATTGGTCGCTTACGTCACCTATGAAATATCGTCATTATCTTAGGAGGAACACCCAAATCCATATGAGACGAACTACTCATTTTGAGCATGACTAAAGATAATATAATATCGTTCAACTTTTAACAATTTTTTTTTTCATATTTTCGGTATTTTTCATACCTTAATTATTGTATAATTTTCAGTTTATGTATTTTCGATAGATGGGCCCGTTTCCAATAAATAACACTGGCTGGTGGTATATGTCCAATTAGCCCAATGGGCTATAGCTATATCTTTAATGGGCTTTTTTTTACAATAATGGGCTTCTCTTTTGGACCCAACATTGCTTATTACTTTATGGATTCCACCCTCCAATACCCATATACGATGGACTATACTAACTTACCAAGAAGAGAAATGCGGTTTGATTCCTAACATACACGTGTCGAGGATAGTGAAAATGTAATCACTAAAATTGATATTTAAATCTATAATATTCAACACCTAATACGGTGATCTTGTACAACATAAACAAACCAAAAACAAAAATGAAGGGTTTTCGATGATTGATGGTGCACTAGAGTAGATTACCCCTACCCTCGATTATCAACTTTCTCTCAGTGTCTTAGACTATGTTATTGGCTTCCTCCTAGACGATCAGCTCTCTAGGTGATTGGCTTCATGCTATTGACTTAATTCCTCTTAGACTATCAACCCCAAACTATTAGACATATGCATCAACTATCTACTAGGCTATTAGGCAGCATGCAATATACACTCTTTTTTCTTACTCTTTATTCGTGATAATAATACCTTATAAAAATTTACCCGAAACAAACCAAGGTCTTCCCAAGATTTGTCCGATCTTGCTGTATCATTGTACCAATTTAGATCCTAACAAACCTTGAACACATCTTTATATGATCACTTAGTTAGAACAACAACAAGTTTTCTAAAAGATATGACAAAGTCAAATGTGCCACAGAGACCCAATTACCAGATTGATAGATTGATAAATCAGAGAAGACAGATCTTAAACCTTGAGAATCTTTTCCACAATGGGCTCACCTAAAACCGTTGAGCAATCACGAGGTGCAATCCAAGACAAGACTAGATCGACCTCTCCTTCATCCCTATACATTCATTGAAAACACAAGAACATAATTGCTATACATTTGAAAAAACAACCCTTTAAGAAGAACAACAACCACCCTTCTTCACAGCTGAAACATCATCCCTATTACCACCAACATTGATGATTTTCCCTCTAGGCAATGCACCGGGATCATCCCCGATATCGAGAGCCTTCTTGCTCACCACCCTGTAGATCTGAGTCAGCACCTCCGTGAACGCGTTCTCCACGTTCATCGACTCGAGCGCTGATGTCTCCATGAAGAATGTGTTCTCCCGCTCTGCGAACGACTTTGAATCCTCGGTCGATACTGCCCTCAGGTGGCGCAGGTCGGCCTTGTTCCCCACTAGCATGATCACGATGTTGGTGTCGGTGTGATCCCTCAGCTCCTTCAGCCACCTCTCCACGTTCTCAAATGTCACATGCCGGGTCACGTCGTACACTAGTAGTGCCCCCACTGCTCCTCGGTAGTATGCGCTCGTTATCGCTCGATACCTGTTTCGTTACAAAAATTTTCGAATTAAAATGGTGTAAAAGGGTTTCCTTTTTGGCATATTTTATTAACGAATAAAGTGCTATAAAATTCCAAACCCCAAAAGATAATCGTGTACTCAAATCAAGGAGTTAAATTGATAATTGATCAAAATGGAATTGAGTGACCAACATTCGTTGGAATTGGTCCCTACTATGAAATCATTACGCTAATTATGACAACATTTAACTTCTTAAGATTCAATTCCGGCTTGAATTCACATTCAATCCCAATTTCACTGGAATTGGTAATTCCATCTTGATCAAAATAAAATTGAGTAACTAGAATTCATTGGAATTAGTCACCAATTTCGACAAAATCTGACTCATATATATTTTTTCATTTAGAAAATGTATCCAACAAAATTGAACGCACATCCGAAATTATGTCTTATTCCGGCCAAAAAAACGTCACAAATGACTAATTCTGCATCACGAACAATCAATCAATCAATGACAACCCTAAAAAACCATCATCCACAAAGAAAAAAAGGAAGAACACATTGTAATTCAACGACACAGAAAACAGAATCTAGGTTCATGAGAAATCAAAACCTTTCTTGGCCGGCGGTGTCCCAAATCTGAGCCTTGACGACCTTATCATCGACGTGAATGCTCCGAGTTGCGAACTCAACACCGATTGTCGATTTGGATTCGAGGCTGAACTCGTTCCTCGTGAAACGGGACAAAAGATTGGACTTTCCACGCCTGAATCGCCGATCAACACAACCTTGAACAAGTAATCGTAATCGTCGTCGGCTCTGTATGCCATTTTCTTCTTTTTTTTGCGTATGATTCAATTGAATTTTCCAATTTTGTTTCTTTCTATTTTGCTTTTTTTAACGGCTAGATGACGGAGGCGTGGATGGAGAGCTCGTTGATTTCAGAGCCATTATTAACGGCGTTGAGGCGATGGATGGATGAAAATTGAACAAAGGGAGAAAGGATTTTTTTTTTCTGAAGTTTGGAGGAAAATGAAACATTTATAGGCAAAAAATTGGTGGTTTTTTGTTGGTGTTCTAATTGTGGATTGTTAACAATTTTTTTGGGTAATTTTTCGTTATTTTTTGGTAATTAATTAATAATTATGTCAAATTATACAAGAGTCTAAATTAAATGAGTTTTGACATATAGGCCAAAAGTTGAGTAAGGAAAATATTATAATATTAAGTATTAACCTTGATGGGCTCTAGGCCCAAGGGCCCCAAAGCAGGAGACATATTAGCCCAGGGTCTCTTGTAGTTTTGTTCGCCCTGATCTTCATCTAAACTCACAGAGCAGGTATTGACCCCTCAACTCAGGTCATCTCATAGGTCGGGTGAGCACCTTGTCACCTATCATATTAGTTAGACTCGTAGACCGGTCACATCCTGTTAGGGGCATTCCCCTCAGTATGCCCTAACGCATGATGCATGTCTATAACTAGAGCTCCACCCGACGGCCTAGATTGCACCACCACTCAGAAGTCGACACATGGAGCTCTGGCCAGTGCCACATTGGCTATATAAATACTAGGATGGTCACCTAGTAATGGACCTGCACAAATACTACCACTCAGACCAATCGTCTGATATTACACGCCCATGCATTGTACGCTAAAGGCTTCATCAATTTGAGATTTTAGGACCATGAGCCATGCCCTATGAAGCTATCACTCATCCCATCCTTGTTTGACAGTTCATGCTGATCAGACGACTTGATTGATACTCTTAGCTTATATATTAGCTAAACCAATCATTCAACTGTGTCTATATACATATATAATATATATATATATATAGATTTACCTGCATTTTTTGTAGGGGTGCAGTCCCAACCTGAAACCCGAAAACCTGATCCGGTCAACGCGGTTTTATAACCGGACTGACCAAATATAAGGGCGGTTATTGGTCCGCCAGATAACCGGGCCGACCCGGCCGAATGCCACCCCTATATGGATGACTTGACGAGAGTTGGGATCATCACATCGTTATGTTTTAAATTTATTTTCTTCGAACTCTTAGTATTCGCAATTTCGGATGTTAATTAAGTTATTATTAAACAGAAGTATTTGTGTTATTATTTTGGGATTTCAGATTTTTAGTTTTCGGAATTAATTATTTGGTTAGTTGTTTAGTATTTCAGAATTAATTTTTATTAATTGTGTCACTTAATAAGTTAGTACGAAGTACGAACTAAATTATGAAATTAACATATCCCAAATTAAGTGCTACAATTAAAATATCAAATTATTTGGGCTACTAAAACCCATAATTATGCAGCCCAATTGGGTTTGGAAGCAGTTGGGCTGCATTTGGATTCGAATTTGGGCGGCAAATGTTGGGCTTCACGCTAGGCCGGGTATAACTGTTGGTGCCCCCGCCCGTCGGCCACGGCCACGGTAAGGAAAACAGAACCGACGGGTCCGGGTCGGGCGGTTAAAAAAAACGGCCAAATATTAGGGCAGTTATTGCTCCGCCAGATAACCGGGCCGACCCAGCCAAATGCCACCCCTAATTTTTTGTAGATATGAAAAATCCAAAATCGAAAGAGTCAAATCAATCCGTAAGTTAGTAGGAGAATATATACGATCGAGAATTGATTATAAGCCATGCACTGTTTACAGCATTCCGCACGTAAACTTATTATGAAAAAAAATACCCCAACCACTATCTATCTATCTTTCATTTATTTTATTATTATTATTTCAAAGTTGACAACTCGAAAAGCCAGCCAATCAGTCTTAGAACAGTGTTGACTTCATGTATATACAGTGTTGACTTTTCATATGATAAGTTTTAACAGAAGTTGTTCTGTCTACAACATTAACACATTTCCCTTTTGGGTTCTCAATGACTATGCCCACATGTTGGAAATCGACCGAATCGATATAAACATCGGTTATTTCGTGACAAAATCTGATCTCACCGAGTTCGGTCTCGGCCTAACTCAATCTAATAAATAATTTAACTCGATCAAAAGTCAGTGTATAGTTCAAAACTAGATCAATCAGCTTAATATCTCTGAACCATGTAAAAACTAAGCGAATAATTGAGATTTAAATGGCTCATAATACGATAAATTAGTGACTTGATGAACCTGTGCCCAACCTGACTTGTAACCCGCCTAACCTATCCGTTTGACAGCTCTGTTTGAAAGGGGTAAAAATTATATTATGTTGGCTCGGAATGTTTATAGTGAACAAGTGGGGATGACGCGGTAGAGCGACTTATAAGCAGATTTCATGGACAATATAACATAAAATTCAACAGAAGGGGTCAACTGTTAAACGTGAAAATACGTAGGGACTGAAGTTATAGGTTTAGGGTACAAGGAGGTTTAGTTGTAATTTTGAAAAGGTAAGGGAGCAAAATAGCTCTTTTACAAAATGAGTGTTTTTAAATGGGCTTTTA
This sequence comes from Linum lewisii, assembly GCA_034768395.1. Taxonomy (NCBI): domain Eukaryota; kingdom Viridiplantae; phylum Streptophyta; class Magnoliopsida; order Malpighiales; family Linaceae; genus Linum; species Linum lewisii. The sequence continues at coordinate 1,436,531 of CM068299.1, forward strand.
CACGTACTGTTTTGTAATTTGTTCAAACAGTGGGAACCTCAGATCACAATGTCAAAAGTGTAGACCATTCATTCATACATAATTAATTAATTAATTAATTAATTAATTATAACATATAATTAATTAATTAGTAGATTGGGATTTGAGCTTAACATATAATTAAGTAACATATATAGCATACGTGGGTACGAAGAAAACAAACATTAAAATATAACGTTGTAAATCCAAAGGCTTTAGTCAAACTACAAACCACAAATGCAAACCCTAATTTAGTAATTTATCACTACACTTGAACAAAAGTCCATGCAAATCTCCTCCTTTAACCCAAGATTAGTCTCAAATCTGCCATAAAACACAAATTAATTTAATTAGTAATTAAAAAAAACCCATATAATAATAAAATCAAAATTAAATTCAACGATTAAATAATACTAACATGGTGGGCGGTGGTGGGAAACGGTACCAAATAGTAAAAAGCCCCATGATGGAGTGACTGAAGAGTAATTCCCCAATCATCGGTCAGAACCAGCTGACCCGACGAGTGAACCAACAGCATGTCGTCCCCAAACGCTTCCCTCACGTTAAACGGCCCCGTTCCAACCTCAAACGGCACGTCGTTTATGAACACTGTCGTCTTCGTCACCACAGCCTCCGACTCATGATGGTTAGCTCCACCACCCATACCTAAACCAAACCGAATCAAACCAAAACCGAAATCATGGTCAAAAGGTGTACATTTGTCAAAATTGTCAAACTAAACGTACGTCAATGGTCAAATCAAGGTATGGTCAAGAAAGAAACCATGCACACGTCCATCTAATTTTTTTAAGGACCCTAGAAAAGACAAACCTATCCTCTATTATCACTGTTTATTTACTGTTTATGCCACTCTCCAAGTTTCTTTCTTTTGTCTGCCTATTCTCGACACATTAAATCACTAGGCTTCTATAGTGTCATGTCATCAATCAAAACGGATGTGTATAGATGATACCAACCTCGTTTAATCTACTTATGTTCTCGTAAATGTAGACGAAATTAACGAGATCGATTGATCGATTGGATTACCTGAATGTGGGCAAAAGGAACGATCGGAGGGTGACCGACATTCGTGTTGTTGTTACTCGTTTCGAGCGAGTAACAAAGCTGATGATCGAGATGCAACTTCTTACCATCATCATGATGATCTGAGCCGACAACTTGATCAAGATGATCTGAGCCGTCCATCAACTTCGTCCTAGGGTTCAGATTGAGAATGTCGCTAAGCAAGAGACTAGTACACGGCCCGACAACGTTGCCAGCTGGCTCAGAGAAGCAAAAACCGGTCGGCTGACCAGCCGACATGAAAAACGGCGGCGGCTCGGAGGAGAAGAAGTCGTAGGAAGAAGGATGATGATTAGGGTCGAGCAAAACGGCGCCGTTTTGCTCAGACAAGGGTGATGATCTCTTGGAGCCGGCTGACTTCGGTGACGGCTTGTTGTTGTTGTCGGAGGAAGAGGATGAGGATGACGTGGCGGCTGACAACGGCGGCGCCGCCGTTTTGGAGTGTCGGAGCTTGTGCTTGCTTCTAGACTTGCGGTTCTGGAACCAGTAGAAGACATTGGCGTCCCCTACTTGGCCAAACTCCTGAAGTTGGACTCGAATCTTGCGAATCTCGTCGCGAGGAGGGTTGACTATTCCAGAGTTGAAGATTGTCTCGAGGATCCGAATCTGCTCCGGCTTCGGATTCCACCTCGGTTTCGGTTCAGGGCTCCTCTCTTCTCCTCCTCCAACTGCACACACACATTCATAAACCCTTCATTAATACACGTTGAATTTGGTATTTGAAATACGTGAATTTGAAATAAGAAAATTAGAAATACAACTAAAACCCAAGTTGGTTTCCAACCAAAACAAGAAAAAATTGAATTCGAAACACCAAAACCCAAACCCAAATCAACCCATCCAAACGCACCCTTACCGGGATTGTAAGAGGGATTAGGACGGAGCGAGTTGTTGACCGTCGGATTAGATGAAGGGTGGTGATTGATGTCATGCTGCCATTGATGATGAGGGTTACAAGGAGCAGGCTTGGACTTGAACAAGCTAGGCCAGTGTCGGTTTGAAGAAGCCATATGTGTTCTTGATGATCCTAATTTACAAATCAAAGACTAGGGTAAGTAAGCTATCTATATAGTGATCAAAACCCAGAATTCAAATCATCGAAAAGATCGAAGCTTTGAAACTCAGAAACAGGAAAGGAAGAACAAGAAGAGAGAGTTTTGAAAAGCTTACAAGGGTTTTGTTGCATAAGAACTGAAATGCTTTTGCTAGAAGGGATGTGATTTGGGATCAGATGTGTGATATATAGGTGATGAAATTGGGGAATCTTTTTTTTTTTGGTTCTGAAATCTGATGAGTTTGTCTCTTTGAATTTGTGATAAATTTAGAGAGATGGAGAAGTAATTGCATGCCTTTGGGTTTCCAGATTTCTATGGAGAGAAAAGGGTTTTGTGTATTAATGGCGGTTGGGGAAGAGGGAGTAGTATACACAACGTTATATCATAGATTTTTTTCTTCTTTAATTGATAGTAATATTATAATATTATATAGTTCGGGGGATGGTTACTTGCTTTCGGAGATGTATATGCGCGTATGATGTCGTTTGGATGTTGAAGATGATGCGACAAAATTTTTGAGTAAAAGTCGGAAACAAGGAGTTCCGGTTATGGAGAAGGAGGTGCATTGATTCATGATGTTTGGTGGTTGGCACGTGCCTGAATTTACGTCTGTAAACGGTACATTGTAAGGAAAATTGTGCGGCTCACTATGTGGCTGATCAACAATTTTTTTTTTTTTGCATAGATATATAGCTCATGCATGAGACTCGGAGACAAGGGTACAAAAGGAAAATTAATTAAGTATCAGTTCAAGCCGAAAGGTTGCCAACGCCTTGACTTGGTAGATATGTAAGAGTATGATGGCGTATTCGGCTCGCGATGGAAATTAAGTATCAGCCCGAGCCAAAAGGTTAACCCCAACTCGCGACACCCTTTCTCTGAATGCATGACTATCTCGTTTTCTCACACTAGAGATAGAGATATTACAACACATTAGTGTTTTTGTTTTATGGACCTTAATTATAATTAATTTTTAGTCTTCCATGTTATTTGACTTTCTATTCAACTCTTAATAACTCACAAACTACTAAAAAGTCAACAATTAACCCAATTTTAATAAAGATTAGAAAAGTCTTTAATTAAACTACCTCTTTATTCGAGTAATGTAAACATATTCATGTAAAAGTTCACACTAAGCTTTAATTAATTAAGCACAACGAATCAAACTCTTTCACTTCAAATAGCCTTTGACCGTGAAATTCAGTTAATTAGTGTAAATTAATTACTTTCTTATCTTGATTTATGCCAAAATTAATTACTTTTTTTTTATTTTTCTAAACTTGTATGTCTAATTTCCAAATTGGAAAATATGTATTTTAGCCCTTGTACTATGAAAAGTACCCATATTATATCCTGATCAAATTAAACTCTCATACTGCATGTTAACGAGATGTTAAGTAGAGATCATCCTCTTCTTAAGATCTGTATCAGTAACTATTTTTTTTTAAATCGAAGCTATTAGTGGCATTGGTTGAATCACGGCTTGTTAGCTTTGGGGGATTCGATTGCGAAAGAAAATTATATGTATCGACATATATGATATAATGTATGTAATTAGATATTTACTACTTTTATCATTGAGAACAAGTTATGTTCAACTGTAATATGATAAATATTTAATGTAATATTATAATTATAATATTTGTACAATAATGTTTTTAATTTTTAATTTTTAATTTCGAGTGCACTCTCTTAACATATTTTATGGCTTTGCCACTAATATGTTTTCATTCTTGTTTGTATATTTTACTTTCCTTTGCCATTACACAAAACAAAATTACACATAACATAATAAAAAGACTTTTTTTTATACAATAAGCTTGGAATCACAAATTAATCATGATCAATCGAACAAGAATGCATCAATCGAACAAGAGTGCATCATTACATTGCTCAGCCAGTTAGACTGGGCGCGCTACTTCTACTACAAGCGTAATAAAGGGACAAAAGCGCCTAGCTAATGCATGTGTGCACCACTTCATTCCCCTAGCTCTCTCCTAACAAAGTTAATCTCAAAGTACTGTTTCCGATTCAGAGTCACAGTACACCCCTATACAAGCTCTCCAAATTCATTGGACTAGGTGAATAACTTCTCGAACACCCGCCTCGCCAATCCAGTTAAGCCCTTTGCTTCCGCGTCTCTGCTATTCCAAACCCTCGGCCTTTGTGATCTCGGGGCCATAATAAAGAGACTTATTTGTAAAATCTTGATAATAGAGGGATCAATGCAACAATTTTCCATCACAAATATAGATTAAAAAAAAGAGAAAAAAAAAGTGGTTGGAGAGGAATAAATAGGGGGGGTTTGGGGTAGTGGGCTTAATTGATTTTTTTCAAAGGTCAAATAAACAAAAGAAGAGAGGTGTCCATTTCTGCTTTACAAACAATACCATGAGATTTGATTGGGAAGCGGTGGAGAGGTACAGTAATTCTCACTTAATTAATTTTATAATTCTTTTTAGATTTAATTTTTTAATTATTCAATTTTTTGTTTATAATTTTTATGTTGAATTTTGATTAATATTAGTGTGGGTTCTTTACTTAATTAATTTTATAATTCTCTTTAGCTTTATAGTTTCTCGTTTTGGTTTGACTCGAGGCCTTGATCTTTTTGTATTTATTGGATCTTAAAGAACACAACTTTGATATGTGTAAATATTTGGTTAATAATTATATGGGAAATTTTGAGAAATAGGGAATGATAGCATTTTTAGCGATAGAATTGACTGATCTATTACATGATAAACGAGGAACATGACAGAATTGAAAGTGAGAAGTCGGAGAACAAAGTGAAAAAAACATCCTCGAAGATGGGCCCACCAGAAAAAAGAGCAAGAGAGGTTCCTATGATGGAATTGTGACAAAACACACCGTGAGTCCCCTTCAAAGACGACATAATATCTGACACTATTATCACGAGCCAAAACAACTGCTTCATTGATACCAGTCAACTCCAAAGTAGTCACATAACTTTGGAAGATCACTGAAGCCCGAACACCCAACACCTACCCTCAGAACCCCCAACACAACTAGACTCAATGCACCACGAGTCTTCCATGAACGAAATGCTACATTAACCTTCGCCCATCCCGAGGGACGCCTCATCTCTACTCTGAGGCCGATTCGTTCTTGTGAATAAGGCCTATGTGGGTGAATTGCATGTGTCATTCATATGTCATTTATGGCTAGTCAATATATCACGTCTTATTCATCTCTTACTCGTGAGTTCCACGATGTTACTCCATCCGTTATTCGTGTATCATCTACAAACCCCTCGTTTAACACAAGTGTTTAATTAGACTATATCTCACAACCAATTTCGTTTTTTTCAAAAGGAAAAAAAAATGAAAGAAATGCATGCACGTACGTACACATAAAAGTTAAGGCTTACCCTGAAAGGTGACGCAAGGCCAACGTAGAGGACATGCCAATATGCCATAGGTAGTAACACACAAAGTACAATCGGTATGGCTAAGCATTACTTTGATGTAAGTAAAGCATAAAGAGAAAGACCCGACCCATAACGATTGAGACCCCAACTCTGTGGTTTTAGGGTTTAGGGTTTGCTTCTCCATTCTGATGCTAAGGCTTTCTTCCTCACAAACGTGTGGACCTTTTGTCTACGGCCACAGAGAAGCCCATGCCCTTTGCTTCTGAGCTGTTCTGATGCCTTTCTTTAATGGGTTTCCTTTTCTAATGATTTTCTTCTTCTTCTTTGATTGCTACGTACTTCCACTTTCTTTTCGAAAGATTTTGCTTGCTAGGGTCTCTTCTCATCTCATTCATCATCTTCTCTCTTACGTAGCTTTGTCGATTCTTGACGTGTACTGACCTTCCGATCCTTTCATGCATGGCCTTAGCCAATACCGGAAATGGTGAGCTTTCCTAATCATCATCTATTCATCTTGCATGCATGTAAATTACTCATTAGCTAGTTATAAATGAATGATGGTCACTAATTAAGGCGATGTGTTCGGATACATGTCAGGCGGTTCACCTAGACCTCTTGAGACATCTTTGAACTCCTAAAATTATCGCTAGGGGTTCTCAGCCCAGCCCGTCTGGGTTTGGAACATGTGAAATCCTAAACGGCTAGGGTTCTACATATATACTACGTGGCATGATCTGGGTATCTTGCTTCTGATTAAACAATGAGGCAGGGGCGGATCTGGGGGTGGGGTTCCCCAGGCCACAGACTAGCCAGTGATTTTGTAGATTGAGCCCAGTACATATGAAATGACCCAGTGTCTTGATCCATCCTGGATCCGCCACTGCAATGTGGACTGTCCAGATCACCACAACCAATAAGAAGAAGTCATTCTCACATGCCGTACATGTATATGGGTCTATGTGTATTAGGGCTTGACACTGTGGCTCAATACGTACTAACACTGAGACAAAAAATACGACATTCGTCTCATTGCAGCATGACAAACTAACACATTGACATGAAATAACTTTTCGGTAAGTACGAAACTCTCATCTCATTTACTATACTGTTATAACTTATGTCACCCCTGAGCTCCATACCCTAGATTACCATTTGCCTTGCAAGGAACACCCAAGTCTAGATCAAACAACCGACTCACTCTAATTAAAGTCGAACATCATCATTGTTCCAGACAATCAAACATGAACCATGAATAATATAAAACCAATACTGAACCCCTCTTCCTCAACAACTCAAATTATTAATACGGAACGATTCATGACACACAACCGAAACTCAACCCTTTTATCCATACCTAGGGTTTGGCTTTCCTTGAAGAAGAGAGATGATTGATAGATGATAAATGCATTAAAACAAAGGGTATTGAATGTTTAAAAAAACAAACAAACGTAAGACAAGATGAAATGGGGTGGATCAGCTACAAATGCGCTACACACACATGCAATGCAACCTAAATTAAACACAGAGTCACTACTAAATGCACACAAACGTGGTTCGTATTCAATGAATTCTACGTACCCAACCCCACATGCACAGATCGATTTAAATGCCTAAATTTGGCTGCACATGCACTACCTCCACTTTGATGTTCATCTGGTTCGTTCTCGTTAGTAAACAATATAAGATTCGTTCAAAAATTTATTCCTATAGCTTGAATACTTATTGATGTGTGACGGTTCATGATGATATAATATCAGAGTCTTTGATCAATAACAGTCAAGATTTTAGTCAAGTTTGAATCCCGATAAGACGATAATCAGTAATTCGTGTTAATGTCTTACTAAAGCTTTCATGACATTGAATCTATTACACAAATACTCTTATCAAATGTGCAAAATTCAAGTGGCCGTTTGGTTGATGGAATTGGGTCCTGGAATTGGCCCAGATGATTGCACTATAATTCTCAGTGGCCGGAATTGAAATCCAATTTTTAGACCCAGTTCCATCAACCAAACCATCCGAAATGTTAATATATTATAGGGAAAATTGTATTTTATCCCGTATACTTTGTCAGCTTAACAATTAGCCCCTTGCATTATAAATCGTTCTTTTTTTCTCCTCCTACAATCACTTTGCATTTTGAGTTCTTTCGTCTTCTTAACGTTCGTTGATGCGTATTATGCCTACCATGTCAGCTCCAATAGCTAAGTTTCGGCAACTAAGCTTTTTAGTTGAGAATATATTTAGTTGCATATATAAGATAAAATCACCAAATAAAATGCTTGATTTTTTAAACCTTTCGTATTCATCCGTACTCTTCACGATACCCAATTTACCCCATGCTTACTCACTAACCCTTCGAGCTAGTTGCTGATGTGGCATGCAAATGTTTCCAAATTTAACATTAAGAAGACAAAAGTTGGAACAAAAAGACCGAAAAAACAAAAATGGTTGAAGTAGAAGTTTGTAAAAAGAGCAATTTATAGTACTGTAAAGAGCCATCTGTTAAATTTTCAAAATACAGGAGTCAAATTGCAACTTTCCTATAGTATAGTACTTAGTTATAACCCTAGTTATAAGTAGTGCAATTTCTAGTTTAAAATTTTGGTGGGCACTGAAAATGTTGGTTATAATGAAGAGAAGAGACAGCATGCATTCATTTTGATTCCGAATGTTGTTTTCCAAACTTTCATTTCATATTTAAAAAAATTCACAGTGTCCATTTTACACTAACATGCAATTCAGCATATGATAGTGTTGGATAATGCTAGGAATTAATTGAATTAATTCGAATTATTCGAGTCTAGGTTAGTTGATATCCGTTCTTCATTCATCGTGGGTCAAGTACGGATAATATTAACGGACCAAAAATAGTTTAATGAAACTGATTTGTATAAAAACTTATCTAATCATTGTACGCATTTGAGTACTTGGTCATCATGTGAATGACCTCGAAATTCATGGTTGATATCTTTCACTTAACTAATGGTGTGTCTTCTCCACCGTCGAAAAAACCTAGTGTATCTTCTCTCAACTTATATTTTATCTTAACATCCAAATTTCACACTAAAATTATACAACACTTATAAGAAAAAAAAGAGTTTAATACCCATAATTCTCTTTTTTTTTTTTGGCCTAGCACTCCTGGGGAATTGGAATTTTGTAGCACAATTTAAAAAAATATGTACCGTCAGTAGCCAAATGCGTAAAAAAGTCTAGAAATAGCACAATCTGACTGGCAGCCAGCGCTGCGCCAGCCGATAGCCTCACCAGCGCGCTGCGCCACCCAGCCAGCGCAGCGCTGTCTGCCAAGTCAAATTTGTGCCGTTGCAGCGCTGCGCCATGTGGCACACTAGCCGTTACAATGTAGCCGTTAAGTAACGGTAGTATTGATCCCAGGCAGCGCTGCGCTGGCTGGGTGGCGCAGCGCTACCTGGGATCAATACTACCGTTTTTTTTTTTGGTATAAATACCCCCTACCCCCCATACCATCTTCACACCTCCTCTCATACTTTCTGAAACTCAATTCTCTCTAAGGTATTTTTGATAGTTTGTTTGTGTTTGTCATAAATTTTTTGTTATTATTATTGTACGCTAATGACGTATTTTATTTGTAGGTTCGTAGCAATTGTGCGGCGAGGAAATTTCGTTTGAAGAAGGCTTGAACCCTCCCTCAAAAGGTATCATGCTATAAATTATATGGTAATTAAATTGTGTTTTACGATTTTATATGTATTTAACATTGCTTGTGGATATTAAATTGTAGATGGATTACATGTTTGGAGAGGTGCCGGTTGGGGTACGAAGTGGTAGTCCCGGGGACCCTTCGATTTTATGGGGTGATGCTGACCGACATCGAGCGTCGGGAATTTTCGAAGCTCAGGTTGGTACATTTGAAATGTTATTTATTTTTACAAGGTATTTATGTTTGAATGTTGCATTTATTTTAATAATATTCTTAATTTAATTACTTATATTACAATATTATGATCAAATTTGAATATTAATAGTAGTACCTAATATTAATAAATTTTAAACTTAGATTTAAATCACTAAAACTAATTGACTACTAATGGGGATTAAAAGTAGTAAATATTAGTAACCTAAAAGATAACATATTGACTACTAATAGTGATTACTAATTATTTTTAAATGTTACTTATATTATAATACTAATTGATATAATTACAAATAATGTAAGTCCTAATTCATATTAGTATATAGTAGATATTGAAATGTTACTTCAATTTGAAATGTTAGTTATATATAAATGTTTGTTATATGTAAATGTTAGTTATATTTGAATGTTAATTATATTTGAATGTTAATTACATTTAAATGTTTAGGTTGCACTCAGAAATTGAGTACTAGTTATTAATTTTGTTACATCTTCTTTCCCCAACTATTAGGACCCACATATGACGCTTAATTGTCGCTTCTCTAAGAAGATCGTGAAGTACGATCCTAGGTTCGAGGCATACCTTGCCCCCATAGGTCTAGATAAGTTGCGTGACTGCCTGGATTTTACCCCTGATTCTGAGCTGATCACCGCATTGGTCGAGAGATGGCGTCCCGAGACGAGCACTTTTCACTTGTACCACGGTGAGGCAACCATAACACTCGAGGACATGCACTTTCTCACTGGTCTGAGCATCGATGGTGTGCTTGTGGAGTCGCAGAGGCGCATTCCGACTGTGGATTCTGATCTGCAGATTTACGTTGAGCAGCTACTTGGGAAGAAACCATCTACCGCTGACCTGTCTGCTGGCAGAGTGAAGATGACGTGGTTGCGTAACCACTTTGGCACCATCAGGGATGACGCCGATCAGGAGACTATCGAGCAGCACTGTCGCGCATACATTCTGGACTTCTTCGGCAGCTGCATCTTTGCTGATCGGTCAGGATCACACGCCTCACTCTTCTTCCTTCCACTGCTCGAGGACATGAGCCAGATAGGTGAGTACGCTTGGGGGGCTGCCGCACTTTCATGAAAGAGGGTTCGAGAAGAACAGGCGGCCGGTGCAATCTGGACGAAGAAGTGTCTTAAGCGCCTGCAGAAAAGAGTGAATAAGGCCACTTCCCACACAGTGAGGACTTTCGATTATGATGCTGGGATATTCGAAATACAGACGGCGATAAATCGCAGCAACGGGAAGGGAAACAATAGACAAGAAGTTCGCTTGGACTACGAGGAGGGGGACGGGCATTGCTCCTGCGGCAAGTTCCAACAGTGGAAGATGTCTTGTTCACATGCGTGGCCGCATGTAACGCCGCCAATCAAGATCCCTTATACTACGCCAACGCCCATTACAGGCTGGAAACAGTAAGACACATATACGGACGGAGTTTCCTCCCTATAGGCTCGAAAGACGACTGGGTGCCTCATGGAGGGCCTAAGTTGATGCCTGACCCAGGAAGGGTCAGGGAGATGGGGCGACCACGACATTCTCGCATACGCAACGAGATGGACTGGGTTGAAGATATTGAGCCTCACTGCAGTTACTGTCAGCAAGAAGGGCACAATAGGAGGACGTGCCGACGTGCGAGGCGAAGCAGCAGAAATCCAAACCCTACAAGAAACGGTTAATTGCACTATGAAATGTTTAGTATTATGTGTTTGGTAGTCTGTGTTTGGTAATCTGTATTTCAAATGTTTGGTTGTCAATTTCATGTTTCAGTTTCAATGTAATTTTTGTTTTGTAGTTGTACTACGAATTTACTTTTATTATAGTCCATCCTTCAGAATTGACCGCACACTTCAGAAATGGTGTACATTTATTGGCTGCACACTGAAAAAGACTGCAACTATGTCATAAAAACAAATTAAATTTGACAACACAATGAAGAAAGGCTGCAACTACAGACCATGAAATTTGACAACACTATGTCATTTTATTAACTTCGATAATGACGCCAACAACGACAACAACGACAACGACGACGACGACGACGACGACGACAACAACAACAACAACAACAACACACACAACAACAACAACAGAAATAACAAACACACTAGGCCCAACATGGATGTCAATTGTAAGGACAAGGTCCGGGTGGTGGTGGGGGAGGCCCTTCCCTGAGCAACCTATTGATTGAAACGTGCAACCATTAAATTTCTTCCTCAGTTCTCGAATAATGTTGTCCTTCTCCTCAACGATGTCATCCTTCTCCCTATTCGCTCGAACAAGTAGTTCGTCCTTCGCCCGAATGATTTGGTCCTTCTCCTTAATAGCAGCATCCACGGCCTCCCGCACCTCCAGTTTTTCATAATAACCACACCCCTTCTCCTACAGATCAGAAAACAAACGTAGAGAGTTTTGATAACTAGGAAAATGAATAAAATTAAATTCGAACCCTTTTTTTACCTCTCTCTCACGAGGGCAGCCAAAATAGCGTTCCAGATCACTCGGTCGAACGGATCTAGTCGCCCTTAAGTCACACCAGCAGTTAACCACACTGGCCTCATAAACGAACAAGTCCTCCTCCACCGGCTTCTTCAACTTGTGCATTACCCTCTCAGTATCTGTCACTACAGAACAACAGTAATTAGTACACAAGATTAATTCGTTAAACGCAAAAATGAGATAAGTACAAAGCACCCAAACGAATTTCACTTACGCTTACTCTTCCGAGACCTAGAGCCAGAGTTGAAGAACGACATATTCTAAGCTTGGTGACGGCTGCCTACTTCAAATTCTAAGTTTAGGGCAAGGGAGGTGAGTGGTCCAAAACTGCATCATAGAGGGGGTATTTATACTAAAAATTGAGGGCCTTAGGGTTTCTTCATTCCCAGGCAGCGCTGCGCCACCTAGCCAGCGCATTGCTAGCTGGGGTTGAGAAAACCCTAACGGAGATTTGACGGTATCTAATCTGATTAGGCAGCCAGCGCTGCGCCTGCTGGGCAGCGCTGCGCTGGCTGGGTGGCGCAGCGCTATCTGGCTGGCGCAGCGCTGGCTGCCAGTCAGATTGTGCTATTTCTGGACTTTTTTACGCATTTGGCTACTGACGGTACATATTTTTTTAAATTGTGCTACAAAATTCCAATTCCCCACTCCTGGGTGGGAGTGTGCTATAGATCGTGAACCAACCTAGTAGATAAGATAAAAGAAAAAAGAAAGGGGGGAGAGGAGGGGAGGAAAGTGACTATGAACTCGAACAGTAGATACCTTAAAAATCACATTCATAAGAGTTCAAGAGAAGTTCTTGAAAAGGGATCTAAATCCAAAAGTTTGGAACACCGAGCCTCCACTGAGTCCCATAAATTATATGCTCCATTTTTTGTGTCCTTTCGACCAATCCGCCCAAATTTATGATCTTTGATCCTAATACTTTTTTTCTTACATGATTCACCCAAAAATATTATTATTGTTAGTATAGTCAAGTTATTATTGTAAACTTGAATCAAGCAATGGCTAGCTATTATTATGTGCTCTTATTAACGAGAATGAGCCCTTATTGACAATGTTATGCCCTTATTAGCGAGATTATTTCCTTATTGACGAATTTGTACCCATAATTCTCATTCAAATATAATAAAAGTAAAACAATCAAAGATTACCAGATTAATAAACTAAACAAAGGATGTTTTAAGGTAGTTTTTTCCGGGAATCAGGCCTACATCCTCTTGGGAACTTGAACATCTAATTATCATTAGTCCATCCATACTTATAATTAACCTATATAGCTTAAAATTAAAAATCAAAGGAGCCCTTAATTAGGGTTGGCAATGGGTACCCATGGGTCCGGATACCACATATCCACTACCCACCCGTTTATTAAATATGTATTACCCATACCCGCCCACCAAGACTAAATGGGTACAAAATCCAAACCATCCCCGCCCCGGCATGGGTATCGGGTGAACCCAAAATCTCTTTGCATTGGATTACAAAGAGATTTTCGAGAAGGAGCTACGATTTTTAGAGTATTATCGTTTCGAGAGGGACCGACAAACTGCTCGATCGATGAATTAAAGTGAAAAACTGAACGACTGATTGAGAAATTGGGTCTGGTCCATTAAACATAGATGATATATTATGGCTAATACTACATTGTTTCATATTGGGTACCCATCGGGTTGGGTATGGGGCGGATACCTTGAAACTCGTCCCCACCCGCTAACCGCTCTAACTAGGTTTGCCCATACCCGTCAATTTTACCCAGTCAACGGATAACTCCCACCCAATTTGACCGGATTTCGGGTGGGTACCCGATTTCTGGATACCCATTGCCAAGCCTACCCTTAATGGCTTAATTTTAAAATTTTAATTATTATTATTCCAACCGACTCAGCAGTTGGCAATTTAATTTAATTTTTAAATTCATTATAAGGATAAAAATTTGGATGGTCAAAGTCAAAGGCAGCGGCCTTTAACAAGTTTGACACTTTCCCCAGATAGCCAGCCCCCTCCTTAATTTCCTTGCATTTGGTTCCACAACAAACACAAGACATGGCTAATTCCACCCATTCAGAACTGAAACGACACCGTCTGCTTTGGGTATTTGTTTATAAGATTGGGCTTACAATATTGTACAGTATTATGGGCCTGAGATTTGGGTAAGTTGTGAGGCCCATTAGTTTTTATGGCCCGTTTAATCTGGGAGCCCATTTAGGCCGAAAGCCATCTTTGTATTATGGGCCGACCTCAAAACAAAAAAGAGTCGTAATTGTTTTATTAATTTGATAACAAAATTTCTTAATTATTAATGTGACATGTGAGAGTTGTATATGTAAAATAGTCATTAATTAACCATCTCAGATGCATATGACATGTTAGGAATTGAAATTTTACTTATCCAACGATTGTGGACATTTTAGATGTATATGAGATGTCGTTCTCTTGAACTAGGGTTTGAAACTATCACCTCAATACTCGGTTATTAGGCACACTGTCCCAAACTCCAGGTTCAAAACATAGGTCAAAAAGTAAAAATTAAAATCACTATATCAATTATACTGCTTTTAAATTATTAAGACAATGAATGTAACAAATTATCTAAGAAATCGCTCCCAATCAGACTGTGAAGATCCTCAAGCTCAAGCTCACGCTCACATTCTCGAAACAATCCTTCATCTTCCTCTTCCTCTCCACCCTTGTGTCTCTTCGACATAGGATGCTCCCCTATCACTCCCTCTTCTTCTCCACCCCTCTCCCTCGAAACCCTCCTCCTCTTCCTCCCTCCCAATTCACCCCCAAAATCAAAACCACTATTAACAACCGCCTCAAGCGAGAAATTGAGACGCGCCCTTTTCGGTCCCCTAATCCTCAACGCCGCCCTATCATAAGCCATTGCAGCCTCCTCCGCAGTATGAAACGTCCCCAACCAAACCCTAGCACCCATTTTATTCCTCGTCGAGTCCCTTATCTCCGCCGCATATTTCCCCCACGGCCTCCTCCTCACTCCCCTATAGTGTTTCGTCCTCGCCACACTCTCCCCCACCCCTCTCTTCCCATCGCTCGACGAGGGCAAATCGGTAATCTCAACCGAATTCGTGACCATGAATTCAGAATTATTAAGGATCTCATCCCACGCTTCTTCCCCCATTGATATCCATCTCCCTAAGCTCGGTAGCCTCTCCAAAATCTGTTCCTTCGTCGTCGTCGATTCTTCTCCTTTTCGAAGTTTTAGCGACAATAAATCTTCTTCATTACCACCCTTTCGCGAATTGTCGCCGTTGATGAAGCTCGCCCATACGTCCTCTAGGGTTGGCATGATGTGATAGTCATCACTATTCTCCATGATTGAAAAAAAGAAGAGGAAGATGAAGAGGAAAGGAAGAATTAATTTTGAATTATATGTGAGTATGGAGGCTAATTAATTTTGTTTTATATAGTAAAGTTTTGTTGAATTAATTAATTAATTAATTAATGTGTTAATTGACAGCTAATTATATAGTTAATCCATACTCAACCAATTGGGAAAATCTCAGAAAACTCGTACGTGTGTTTTAAGGTTAGTCCGTAGACTTTAAGGATTGGTCCTTATCGTGTAGTTAAATGGAGGACTAGATGCTTGGAATTGCTTTGTCATATGACTAGGATTGTGATGATGATCACCTAGGAATAGTCAAGATCAATGTCGGATTATGAGGATCTTATGTGCTGTTTTTTTCTAGAGTTAATTTAGATGTATTGTAATGTCACAACGGATTTGTGGATGGATGTTGTTCGCCTACGTAGATGCTTTGTATCCGAGAGCAGACTTCTATGTTTGGTTGGCCTACCAGGATGGATGTGCAAATCTAATAGAAATTGACACCTCCTGAGTCTAGAGTGTGTATTACTTAACTCGTGGTTCAATTAATCAGGAGACGGGTCAAGTGGCTACAACGAGGTTTGATTCGAGATAGTGTTGGGTGTGTCCTGAAAGGTATTGCATGGACGTGTGTTCGATAACCCGAGCATAATTAAGGGAAACTGTGAGAGGTCCTGTAATAGTTTGGGAGAAAAGGTTATTGCGGTTCGACTTCCGATGTGCAATGAGTTTGATCCGCCGAGAGGAGTAAGATGTTCCATAGCACAACCACTCTGCAGTTGTGGACCAAATTCATATATTGACGCAGAAGACGTGAGAGATCGAGTTTATTCAAATCCATCACAAGGACATTAGGCACGAACTACCCATCAGTGTGTTTAATTTCCTATTTCTGATCATTTGCCGACTTATTGGTCACATTGTGATGTATTACTATTTCCTATAGAATAGTTAGATTGCGAATGAAATTCGACAACAAGGCATTTCTACCAAACAAACAGCTTAGGTGATTGTGTATAACAATGCTAAAGGCAGTACGAACCCTAAACAAGAAAAGCATATAGTTACTTAGGCAGCACGGTAGTGTTGAAATTGAAATGAGGATCTTTGTTCTTCTCTCGAGTTTCGAGTTGACAATGAAAACCCTAAATTGATTACTTGTTAATGTAGAGAAATGAACCCATTTTCCAGTTCAGAAAAA
This sequence comes from Linum lewisii, assembly GCA_034768395.1. Classification (NCBI taxonomy): domain Eukaryota; kingdom Viridiplantae; phylum Streptophyta; class Magnoliopsida; order Malpighiales; family Linaceae; genus Linum; species Linum lewisii. Next base: position 1,453,038 of record CM068299.1, read on the forward strand.
GCCGTACCTTGTTGCTTAATTAAACTTAGGTTAATTAATTAATTAATTAGAAGAACTAAAAATTAGTATGAATTAGTAGGTACAAGTTACGCGCACGATTGTGTTGTGTAGAGCTTGAACGAAGGAATGTATTATAATTATGGGATAATTCTAAATTGATTAATTAATTAATTAAGTGTTTATGATTCGATGTATATTGACTGGAGAATTCTGTAATAGTATTAAATAATTAATTAATTAGTCTAATTGCTTCTCTTGATCCAAGAAATTGCGATTAGCCGCATATCCCAGAATGTTTTCCCACTTACATGTTTTGGTTTGGCAAAATAGCACTTTAGCTCCCTCAACTTTCTCACCTTAACAGAAAGTCCACTGAACTATAAGTTACTCTTTTTTATCACCTCCTAGTTCTAGCACTTTGCCGTTTGAGTCCTTCGGTTACAACTTTTATTTTTGTGGCATTGATTGATGTGCATTCAGTACAACACATTAGCTCCAATAGCCATGTGCATGTTAACTTAATAAGTATTTTTTTTAATGAAAATATAAATATATATAATTAGATAGAATGAAATCGACGAATAAATGTGTGGTCTTAAAAGTTAAAACCCTTCGTATTTTCACCATACTCTTCATTTTACTTTCCCAATTTACCTCCCTAACTAACTCTTTGTCTCCTGCCTATAATATTTATCTCTGTTGGTGTGCGGATGTGTCCAGATTTAATGTTAAGAAGGCAAAAATTGAAACAGAAAGACACAAACGACAAAGTAGTCAAATTAGGAGAAGGTAAAAATAGCGATTTATAGTATAGGGCTATATGTTAAGTTGCGGCGGCAAAGTGCTATTTTCCCTTTTAGTTTTTAATAATGATCTAATTGCCTTACAATTTTTGTGATAATTGTGGTATAATGGAGCAATAGTTATTAAGCCCATCAATGGGCCTATCAACTAATCCAAATATTGGGCTTTTCCCGTCAATGGGCCTATCAACTTCCCAACAACTATTAAGCCCATCTTCAAAATATAATAAAACTTAATTTCTCATACAACATATAAAAAATAGCGACCAAATTATATGATTTTTCTTAAATACACAAACCAAAATATAATGTCATAATATTTTGCATATTTTCCTAAGAATAATACACTATATACTCTTATTTATTATTTTTCTTGGTTATGTTTGAAATTAGATGATGTGACCGCTCACAACCTAGAGAAAACTCGAATTACATAACCTGAGCTTTCTACCGAGGCAGTGTGCCTACATAAAAAAAAAAATCCGTCATGTATAGTTTCATTTTCGTTGATGAATGGTAGTTGTATAATATTAAGCTGAGAAAAACCAACCAGTTTATGCACAAAGAGCCAAACCAACCCTTAAGCTCACAACCCTCCCTGTCTATACCCTAGTAGAAAAGATGCCCCTGTACACTTCACCTCCTGCATCAAAAACCCAGGAGTAACAAGGCCCTATACCCACCCAAAAGACTATCCCACCAAACACTCCCCCACCAAAACACAACTCTCAACAACCTCCACCACAGCCACCCGCAACACGTGCCACCACCATTTCCTTCTCATACTCTATCTATCCCAATATGTGATTGGTTATCCTACACACTCTTGAGACCGGTGAATTTCGTTCTATATATTTTTGTAGTAAATCTTAGCATGATCAAATTAAGTTGACAAGGCTCAAGAAATCATATTTCAAAATAGAGCATTGCAATTGATGATCTCCAATACTCATAGTCTCAACTAACTAATAAATTTATCATCTAGACCATAAAATCATTGATCAAATTTTATATAAAAAAAATTCAATTATTTTATCAAGATGTTATTAAAATATAATAATGGAATGGACATAAATGGAAATTAGCCGTTGACAAAAGCGACACGTGTTCCATTGGTGGCCAGAAAAATATATTATTTTGCAAATCAAATGAATCATTATTGCCGATCACGGGAAAAGATCCGGACCCAACCTTTAAAGGTTGGACCGATTTTCAACCAAAAACCGGAGGGGCAAAATTGACATTTTCAAAAAGTTTAATTAACCCTAACCTACTCCTTTCCTTCCCTTCCCCAAAAGTAACCGCCGCCTCCTGTACAGCTCCCTTCCTCTCTTCCCTACTTTCCCTCTTCTTCTTCTTCTTCTCCTCCAGTACAGTTCCCTTCCTCTCTTCCCTCTTTCATCATCTTCTTCCTCATCCTCAAACTCTCCACCGCCTCCGTACAAACAGCCGGCAAGGTGCGGAGTCGACAAAACAACAACCACCGCCAACATCGGCATCTCCCTAGCCCTCCTTGGCTTCTCCGTCGTAACAGTTGACTGCGACGTCGGCCTCCGCAACCTCGACCTCCTCCTCGGCCTCGAGAATCGCGATTCGCGTCAACTACACGCTCGTCGAGGTCCTCAACGGCGACTACCGATTCGACCAGGCCTTAGTCCGCGACAAGCGGTGGTCGAATTTCGCGCTGCTCTGCATCTCAAAACCGCGATCGAAGCTCCCGCTAGGCCAGGCCTTAGCCTCGCCGGAGTTCCGAAACTAGATGAGCAGAGCTGGTGGTGCGGCGTTGGGCAGAGTTGGTGGCCGTTGGGCAGAGTTGGTGGCCGTTCGGCAGAGTTGGTGGTCGTTCGGCAGAAATAGATCCAGAGGAAAAGGAATTAAATTGGAAAAATTACATTTCAGTCACTAATTTTTTTGTTGTTGACAGTTTAGGATTTTGGGCATTTTATAAAAATTTGAATGTAAATATGGTTGGAATAGCTTATACCATGATCATCGAATAACATGTTACCTAGTTCATATAACTAGTTAACTAATCATGATGTTATCTAGTTATCAAATAATCTCGTTAACTAGTTATCTAATAATCTTGTTAACTAGTTATCAAATCGTGATGTTAACTAGTTAACTAAATTTGATAACTAGTTATCATCTTTACGAAATGTTAACTAGTTATCTTAATCATGATGTTAACTAGTTAAAATAACATGTTAACTAGTTATCAGTTTAAAAACTATGTTAACTAGTTATCGGTAAAAAAATACTGTTAACTAGTGAACAACAAAAAAATTGTGTTAACTAGTTAACTAATTTAAAAAAAAAGGTGTTATCTAGTTATCAATAAAAAAACATTGTTACCTAACAAAAAACATTGTTAACTAGTTATCAGTTTAAAAACCATGTTAACTAGTTATCGATAAAAAACATTGTTAACTAGTTATCAGGTTAAAATATGTTAACAAGTTATCAAACAAAAAACGATGTTAACTAGTTATCAGTTAAAAAAACACTGTTAACTAGTTAACACAAAAAAAGTGTTAACTAGTATTTTTTTAAGTAAAAAAAAATTATTGAAAAAAAAAATTTCAAATAAAAAATAAAAAAAAAATTTCGCCGGAAAAGTCGTCGCCGGCCGGTCGGCCGGGAAAAGTCGCCGGCGCCGGAGGCCGGGCCGTCGGCGGAGCTGAGCTGCTGGTCGGTGAAAAAATTAATTAATTTATTTATATATAATAATTAAATTATATGTGTAAAGTCTAAAATACCCCTAACAATCTAGACCATTGGATTGGTCAAAAGGTCAAAGGTGATCTAATGGTTAAGATGAAGGTTGGAATTTCCAACCCTTGGAAAGGGTTGGATGGGGATCCACATCCGCCAATCACCACTAAAAAAATGGGCCCAGCTTGGGATCAAGGAAGTGAGTTCCTTGATCCATCAAAGAAGGGTATTATAGGTATTTTCAAAAAGTGGCAGCACCTTCACTGTCGCGACCTGCTCCTGCCGGACCTCTGCCTCGCCGCCGCGACCTCTCGCCACGCCGCCGCCGCCCGCCGGATCTCGCCGCCGCCCCGCCGCCCGCCGCCGACTCCGCACCGCGCCGCCGCTCCGCCCGCCGGCCGACCTCTCCGCCGCCGTCGCCGGACCTCTCGCCGCCGCCGGATCTCCGCCGCCGCTACCCCTAGTTAGATAATTTATATATTAAAAAAAGTGTTGTGATGTGATTCGAAATCATGACCTCTCAATTTAAATATTAAACTCCTACCACTATGCTACTAAGCACTTAGTGATATTATATAATAATAAAATTATCTTATTAAATAGATGTACATAGTTTGTAAAAAAATGTGCACACGAGTACGAAATATGTGTACACTAGTATATAAAATAGGTGTGCACGTGTACGCGTTCACATGTACACACATTACATTATTAAGTAGTGTGCACATGATTTATACAAAATATGTACACACGAGTACGAGTATGTGTACTAGTAAAAAATAAGTGTGCACGTGTACGAATAGGTGTACACATTTATAGATGTGTACAAGATAAGTGTACGTGTGTAAAAAATGTAAGTACATAAATGTGTACGTGTATAAAACGTGTACACATGATGTATACAAAATATGTGTACACTAGTGTAAAAAATAAGTGTGCACGTGTATAAAATGTGTGTATACGTATACATAAACAAAATGTAAGATATAGTGTACATGTGTACAAAGAGTGTGCGCACGTGTACACCGTGTGTACATATCTACAAGATAAGTGTACACATATACAAAAATGTAAGTACATAAACGTGTGCGTGTATAAAACGTGTACAAAACATGTATAGAAACATGTACACATGTGTACGAAAAATCTTTGCAAATGAGTACACAGTTTATGTACAAAAGTGTGTACACACGTAAAAAGTGTGTAAACATTAAAAACGAGTACGAAGCGTCACCGAAAAAAATTTCCAGAAAAATAGGCCCGACGACGGTGGTCTGGTGGCCGAAAATTTTTTCGAAATCGGAGCTCCGATCGTCCAAAAAATTCATCGGAGAAGTCGCCGGAGCTCCGTCGCCGGAGTTCTGGTCGCCGGAGCTCCGGTCACCGGAGTTCTGGTCGCCGGAGCTCCGGTCACCGGAGTTCTGGTCGCCGGCTATTTTCACTTGAATTAAAAAAACTAAAATTAAATTAAATTAAATAGGGAAATGACCCTTTTACCCTTTTAATTTAAACCATTAGATCTGGAAAAATAAATCAATGGTTGAGATTGTTCCTTGACACTATCAAAGAAGCTAAATTTGTTTGATGGTAAGCTGGACTCTAAAAAAATGAATTATTAAGGCTATTATATTTTTTTTAATAAAGGCTATTATAATTAATAACTAGTTGCCCACACAACTGTAATGACGTGGATAATACAGATATTGATGATTTCTGTAACTAAGATATTCTGTAGTGGGATGAGTCATGCAATCATGTAATAACATTATTATTTCTTCATCAGAGAAATCGATGAATTCATAAAAGTCAGAATAATAGCCTTCTGAAATCACTTCAGAAGGCTACGTTGTGCCTTCTAATATGTCTATTTTGTTGGGGTTGAGAGGTGTTAATGAGAACAAGGAAGGGAAAAAGGAAAAAAGGGTACGTAAAATTCAACCGATTTGATTTGATTTTGAATTAATAAACAGAAACGGTAGTTAAACTAAATCGGGTTTTTTCAATTCAATTCAAACGAAGGGATGTGTTATTTCGAACCATCGTGACTCTTCATGCCACACCCTTCCAAATCCTATAATTCAGCCCTCCCCTTCAATTGGACACACAGTTTTGCAAAAGTTCGGAGACTTGTTTTAGCACGCGAAATTACAAAGAGTTTTTTTGCATCGATTGTCCAAATGTCAAAATCGTGGTCGTGCAGTTCGCACCGCGCTATTGCGTTTGGCGTTCATTGGAATTTGAACCACCGCTATGCCAATGAGATAAGTTCTAGAAATTATTCTATAATCTTGACTACACGATGTTGTCTTATCTTAACTTAATTAGAGTCCAAGACATTTGACCCTACATCTTTTTCAGTGATCAACAACATCAAAGGCCACCAATGTGGCCACTCATGTTCCTTCACCAAATTTTAGCAACTCCAACCTAAGAAGCAAATAACACTAACACACTAACAACCACTTGTGTTGCGTGGGAGTTATATTGCCCATCCCTTTCTATCACCATTGTTGTCTCACCATTAAGATCCCAATAAGTCTCGATCCATCATTGCAACGATAAGTTTCAACCCATCTTTGTGTTTAGTTGCAACCGTTAAAATGACCCGACTTTCATGATGTTATTGTGACTCACTTCTAAGTCATTCTCGTGATATATAATTGATGGACATAGCACAAATGTAACTGAACACGCCTTTGATTTGAGTTCTCTAGCCAGCTAAGCCCAAGTAAAGATGACCCAATTTGTCGAGGCACGTTATTTGACCACGTGCACAGAGCTAGCTCAGGGCGCGATCACAATCCTTTGTATAGCTAGGCAGACACAATTAGCTCTAAGCCGAATCATTAATCAATCAATAACAGGTGGAGAGACCACGAGAAAACCAGACAAACCTGTTAGAAGATTCTAATATCAAGTATTTGAATGGCAAAACATGTACGATGAATAATTAGTCAAAAAGTGTGTTATTTTGCCCAAAATGTTGTAGAATTAGCATCCAAAATTTACAGTTTAGTACCTAATGACATATATAGTCACACAAAAACGAAAGGGTACCAAACCTAACCAACGGTGGAACGAGATATATGAGCCAAATCTAGACCACCGTCCAGGATCCCGCGAACATAGAGTGAGAGATTGGGTCTAATTTGCCAGCTTAGCAAGATAGGGACACAGAGTGTGAGCAAACGAGTGGTGTTGGTAAATGAATGGAGACATAAATATCTCTGTAATTAGCTTGCAGAGATTGATGTTCACGACATTATGCATAATGCCAAATCCTGTTTCATTGGATCCACATCTGTTTGTTTTGTAATGTAGTAAGGATTTGAGTTTAGATTCCATGGGAATTGGGATGGAAGATTTGACCTTGTTGGGATTCAGCCTTTTTCTTCACCTTGAAGTTCTTTGTATTGGGAAAGAGTTCGCAATGGATTACGGGATTCACAGACACTTGAGGAGTCATACAAAGTAAAAAATCGTGGCCTCTGTTAGCCAGAGAATCAGTTGTGTGGTTCCCTCATGGTAGACCGGGAGGTCCTAGTCACACTTGGCGAGCTCGCGGAAGATAGTAATTACCTACGCTGCGTGTTGGTGGGACAACTCATGATCATCCAACAAGATAGAAAGTCTTCGAATATAGATAAAAAGGGGGAAATCTAGCCAAAATTTGGCAACTAAGTATTGGAGTCTGGTAAAAAAAAGTTATGTTTTAGTGAAACGAGTGAGAACGGAGAAACATCGAGCCAGTTACTTAATCTATTAATAGAAAATGTTAGCAAATTTTATCTGGCAGTTTGTAATTTATTACCTAATCAAACCATATCTTCTATCGACGTTTCACATAAATGGTAGCAAATTTCATCGAGATTATGATACAAATACAGAGTAAACATATCATAATATACACATTATTTTGTACATTGTATTAATTTAATGCAATCAATTACTAGAATAGTAACACATGATCTTATGCCCAAAAATCATATTTTATGAGAATTTCTAGATTTAGTTGATATTTAATCTCACAACTTCAAATGCTAAACTTCACATTAAAACCATTCAACAACTTAACTATTCAACACCCACTCTAGAAACTTGCAAATACTTAATTTCCAAACAAACATCATCAACCCACCTACTCTCATCACTTAAATTTATTTTAATGACATGCTGATGTGACACATTCGACATAAATTATAACAATATGTGTTTTACGCGATAACTGTCATTTGATCACGAAAAGTTGACAAGGTTGGCTCGAATACGTTGGACCCTATATCTTCATTGCACCACTTGTTGTATAAGAGATGGCGTGTGTTCTCGTTATGGAATTTTGCAAGTTGATATTGAAGGCTACACAGTGCTTGCCTAGGGGTTACGTGCATCCCAAAGAGCTAGGCTAGGTCATTGTTGTAAATATCATTTTGGTTGCCTCGCTATGCTCCAACAACTTCAAATAAAGATCGTCCGACATACAACAAATAGAGTTATCCAATCAGCTGCACGCTTCCCTCTAAAATACCTCACAAACAACTCTCCACAAATCTTACCCTAAGTTCATCATTCGGTTTTTTTACCTAGTATTATTATCCGAGTATCTCCTAATAAAACTATCAAACATTAAAAAAAACAATTTATCTTTTGGTAGGAAAGTGGCGCTACGCGCCTTAGTCATTAACTGCAATCAGACGGGGGGTCGAGATTCCCAAACCGTCAAAACGAAGAACATAGTTCAAATTACAATCCACAGTAGGAAAATGATGCACTCCATAAGGAAAATCATGCCCCCTATTAGCAAGGAAATCAGCAACCCTATTAGCCTCCCGATACACATGGCGGATTGAGACCACCCACTCCCGCCTACAAAGTTCCTGAAAAGCCATGACCTCCAACGCGTGCTGATGATCTGGACTACCATCCCGGGAAAGTAGCGCCACCGCCGCTCTAGAATCCAGTTGTAGCTCGACTTGGCGACAATTTAAAGCCCACGCCATTTCCAATCCAAGAACTGCCCCTCTCAGTTCCGCACGAGTCACCGAGCAACTCCCAAGGTTTGCCACAAAGGCCCCAAGGGGACGACCGTCGTCTCTACGAACAATTCCTCCGATGCCGCCCTGGTCGGATTTCGCAGCACTGATCCATCCGTATTAACTGTGGCCCATCCTTGCTCAGCTGGAGTCCAAGCAATCTCAGAGATAGCTCTTGGGGCAGCAGCTGGAAACAACCTGGCATCTCGAAACAGAGCATCAGACACAATATCTGTCCAGGCCGTGATCCTCCTGGCAATATAGTCTCTGCCGTCTCCCTTAAACCAGAGAAAACAAACTCATTTCGAGCCTTCCAAAGGTACCAAAGGGTAATCCCAAATTTCAGTGCTCCATCATTCCCCGCACACCGTTGGAACCAACTTTTAAAGTCACAATTTCATTCCTGCAGCAATGTGTAATAGCCAAGTCTCCTCCACACATCAGATGCGAAGTCACAGTCTCTAAGAATATGGATTGCAGATTCATTGGGGTTACCACACCTGCCACAAGAAGGATCCGACGCAATGTGCCTTCTGACCCTCTCCGAGTTGGTGAGCAGCCGTTCATGACCTGAGATCCAAAGGAAATGCTTGATTCGACTAGGCCCCGCCCAATTCCAAATAGTCTTCCAAAGATCATTCGTGCCCATTTGCGGAGCCGCGTTCAGCAAATTGTAGGCCGATCGTATCGAAAAGCGGCCGTCCTTTTCTCCATTCCAGACCCATAGGTCAACCTCGTTAGATTCCCTAGGAACTGACATACCCAGCACTTGTTGGACAGCTTCAGTGGGAAGGAGGCGATTTAACTTTGCAATATCCCAAAACCCCTCAGCATCGACAAAATCCGCAACCACCTCGAGAGGATTAAACTCAGGGTCCGAAGTATCAGCAAAATCAGCAAGCACAATACCTGAATCAACCCACCGAGAAGACCAAATGGTGTACTCCTTCCATTTCAAATCGTCACCCGGGTGCCTGTAATCATATTCGGCCAGACTTCACAGATTCCTTTCCACAGAGATGACTGGGAGGTTCTATGGGCAGGAACCAGGTCACCATTAACTCTTTTGAAATACTTCCCCTGGAGGACCTGAACCCAAAAAAGCTCTGGCTTTTGGAGGGAAGTGAACGCAAGTTTGGAAAGATAAGCCCGGTTCAGAGTTCTCGCCTCTCTCAGACCAAGGCCCCCTTCTTCCTTGGGACGACAAATTGTCTCCCAACCCAGCAAATGGATTTTCCGTTGATTGGCCGAAGCCCCCCAAACAAATGCTCGAATTTTTTTATCAATCTCTTTGCAGGTATTAATCGGGAGAACTGAAGTTTGCATTGCGTACGCTGGGATGGCAGCCAACACAGATTTAGCCAGGGTAACCCTACCTGCAAGACTGAGAGCATTCACTTTCCAGCCAGAGAGTTTCGAATCCATTCTTAAGAGGATATCTTGATAAGTAACGCAGGTTGTTCGACCGTGCAGCACTGGAACCCCAAGGTATCTACCAAGGTTCTGCGTCAGGGGAATATCAAGACGAGAAGAGATGGCAGAGCAGGTACGTCTATCTGTATTCTTAGAGCAAAAAATCATCGACTTCTCTTTGCTAACTGCCTGACCAGAAGCCTCACAGAATCGATCAAGACACTCCAAGATAACCCCCGCTTGATCGATCGAAGCCTCTGAGAACAAAATCAGGTCGTCCGCATAGAACAAGTGAGATAGTTGAGGACCATTTCGCGAGAGGGAAATCGGCTTCCAACGTCCGAGATCCACAGCTTCCGATATGAGATGGCTAAGTCTCTCCATACAGAGTGTGAACAAGAAGGGCGAGAGCGGACACCCCTGGCGAATACCCCGCTTAGGAGTAAATTGCTCAGTTAGCTCCCCATTCCACAAAATTTGAAATTTCGCCAATCGAACACAAGCCATTGCTAACCTGACAATCGCATCGCCTAGCCCAGTGGCCTTAAGTGTGTCTTCAAGGAAATCCCAGCTAATCCGATCATAGGCCTTCTTCAAATCAATTTTCAGAACCATTCTTTTCGTCCGACCCTTATCATGCTCCATGGAGTGGATCACCTCCTGAAGTATGATAATGTTGTCGGAGATCTGTCTGCCAGGAACAAAGCTCGATTGAGTAGATTGGATCAGCGATGACATACAGCTCCTCATTCTCATCGCCAAGCATTTAGTAATCATTTTATAAATTACGTTGCATAGGCTAATTGGACGGAAGTGGTTCATAGACTCTGGGATGTGACATTTAGGGATCAAAACCAGGACTGTCTCATTAATTATGTCAACCAAATCGGGATTAGCGAAGCAAGACCGGATGAAGCTTGTGACTGAGTGGCTGACCGTCGGCCAATTCCGGGTGGAAACCATCTTTGCCCGGGGCTTTAAGGCCCCCCATGCTTTTGATCACATCCCTCATTTCATCCGAGCATGGAGACCTGCCAATCCAGATACACTCCTCAGCATTTAACCTATTGAAACGCCAGGGTAAGTTACCACCACCCGTAATAGTTTCGCCAAACAACACCTTGAAATAATCAACTGCCATAGCTTGGAGGTTGGCGGGATCCATTTCCCAAGACCCGTCCGCTTTACGTAACATCCGAATCTTATTAGCTCCCCTTCTACGGACGGTCATTGTGTGGAAAAAATGGGTATTCCGGTCACCATCTCTGATGCAATTCGTGCGAGCTTTCTAGATCCACAAGGTTTCCTCTTCCCACAGCGTACGTTCCAACTCAGACCGGACCCGAGATTCAGAATTTTGTAGGGCTGGCAACCCATGTCTATTGGCAGCCTCTTCAATTTCAGAAAGGTGGCGAAGGAGAGCTGCTTTCCTGTGATGAATATTACCAAAAACATCTCTATTCCAATGTCGAAGCTTTGATGAAAGAACTCGAAGGTTACCTGCAACCTCACGAGTTTCCGACCAGGAATTAGTCAAAAGTCGGTGGAAGTCTGGGTGCTCTAGCCAGGCTGCCAAGAAATGAAAGGGACGAGCACCATGGCGTCTAGAGCAAGCTCCCGAGAAATTGAAAAGGATAGGACGGTGGTCCGAGCGCAGCCTGGGTAGATGCTGCACCGACGCCTCCGAGAAGCTGCTCAGCCAATTAGGGGTGGCTAGAGCTCTGTCCAGACGCTCCTTGATCGACCCTCGAAACCAAGTAAAGCCCGGGCCCAAAAAACCAAGATCAACAAGGTTACATTCATTGACGCAGTCCCGGAAAGACACAACCCTATTTGGATTAAAGGAAGCTCCACCAGATTTCTCTTCTGATACAAGTATAGAGTTAAAATCCCCAATCAAGCACCAGGGTAAAGAAATGGAGTTGGACACCTCCTTAAGCTCATCCCAGAGAAGAGCTCTGCATGTAGGAAAAGGTTTCGCGTAGATAGCCGAGATCCGAGAGCGGGGACATTCTTCCGTAGCAATTTCAAGGTGTAAAGCTTGATCCGATCTGCCAACCTCAGAAACATCGATCTCATAGTCATTCCAGAGGACCCAAATACCTCCAGAGAAGCCTATGGCCTCAACCACAACACTACTATTAAAACCCAGCTTCTTAATAACTTCCACTGAACGGCTACCACTGATTCGCGGCTCAACGATCACCACAAGATTCGGTTTATAATGAGAGACAAAGAACTTGAAAGCTGGGACAAACTCACTGTGTCCCGCGCCTCTACAATTCCAAGAAAGAACTCTAATCATTGGAATGCAGGGGAGGCCAAAAGGACATCGGGATCAGCAAAGATCGGGTGGCCTGCCACCGTTAGGTAGGGCAGGATCCACACCATCTCCTCCTACACTTGCTCGAGTTCCTTGTGCCTCTGCAGCTGTACCTCTCTTCGTTACATAGCGTTTGACATTCTTCAGTTTGGTCTGTTTGGCAAGTGGTGGCACTCTGTTCTCCTTTTGCTTCCCCTTACCTTTAGATTTAGGTGGGGGATTTGAGGTTGATGCCACGGTCTTGAAATCCGACGTCACGAGTGTAATGGGGACTGAGACCAGATTTGGAGGCTGTTGATCAGGGTTACCCAACACCTGAGTATTCAAATCCGAATTTGGGATCACTTGCAGCGCCTTCCTGGGAGAAGTTGGAGGTTTCATGTTCTGCTTGTTGGTGATCGACACCGGTCCCATGGCAGCTTTCAAAACTCGGCTCAGCCATTCTGCATGACCAGAAAAGCCCGAAGAAGGAGCCGAGTCCTGTTTCGGTTGCTCCTTAGAAGTCGAGGCCCCCTTTGAGCTAGTCGCAGGAGCCTTCTCCTGAGACAGGATTGAAAATCGAGATCCCGATTCCACAGCCTCTTTAGGAGTCTCGATAGGCTTCTTGCTATTCTTCTTAGTCCTTCTAGTGACGGTCATCCAGCTACCTCTATCACCCTCTACCTCCTTCTCCGGTAAGGGTTCTGGCTCCGTCTCCGTCGGAACATCAGTCCCTTGAGGTAAATTGAGAGGGCACGAATCCAACTTATGACCATACATTCCGCAAGAGAAACAGATTTTATCCAGACTTTCGTACTCAATGTACATAATCCGATCATCCACCATGTACTTTCCAAGCAACGGTTTGGATAAGTCAACCTCAACGCACACGCGTGCATATCTAGCCCGCGCACCCTCAGCCGTCGCCAGGTCCATTTTAATTGTTCTTCCAATGTGATTCCCGATCCTCTCAACCGCAGTAGGATTAAAGTAATGAATCGGGAGTTTTGGGAGCCGCACCCAGGTAAGAATCTTCTGAATCGGAGCTTTCTCGTCAAAGAAGGCGTCCATCTAGCTACTGTGATGTAGTAGTCAAAAATCTTCCATGGTCCTCCAAAGGCAGCTCTTTGGTAGTCCCCCCCATCCGAGAAACGGACCAGGAAAACTGCATTCGACAGGTCCGAGACCTGAATGTGTCCGTTCCGTGCCCAGAGGGCTTCCAGGCGTCTCTTAATCACCGGGTACGAAAAGGATCGTTCCAAGACTCTGACTACCAGGGCTCTTGACCAAGGCTTATAAAAGCTCTTAATCTCCTCTTTAGTGAAAGAGATTCGGGGGCATCTAGGGTTAGATGTCGACGTGTCCTGCATCTGAGTTTCCGAATCCGGCAAGACCGAATCTTCCTTGCCATATACCATTTGCCACCCCCCGCTGCCAGGATATAGGATTTTGAGCCAACCTTTGGGGGAGACTGGGTCCCAGGGGTAGGACCGGTTGCAGGCGTCCAAACAGAGTCGGGTTGGTCACAAATCGGGTTCAGGGCCATCTCTCTAAGTCTCTTCCGCGGGGTATTCAAAGAAGCCGGGGAGCTCAGAGCATTGGGGACAGAAGGAGGGTCTGGGGGTCGGAGCAAATCCGCCGTCAGGGTGCTATCGGCCATAACTAAGTTATCAAATCAACTAAGTTATAACTTGGATAACGAAATTGACACCAAGTTACCACAAAATCATCTACCCCAGTTAAAATATCATCCTACATTTTATTTTTCGGTCTTGCTTAGAGTCAAATTCTCAATATATCCTAAAACTCTTGATAAAATTACTAACTGCTCCTAAAATTTCAAAATACCACGGACTAATCTCAAAGCTCTGAATTATGTTACGATAGACGATATATCACTACAAAAAAGTTTACCTTTAGTCACTGCAAAATTACAACGGCATGAAAATGCAGTAGCAAATAGTTAGTATTTGCTACTGCAGTCACTATTTCATGTAGTAATTTGCAGTAGCAGATACTATTTGCCACACCACTAGCAAATAGTGGTGTGGCAAATAGTATATGTTACTGCAAATTACTACATGAAATAGCTAGTGATTGTCGTAGCAAATACTAACTATTTGCTACTGCATTTTCATGCCGTTGTAATTTTGCAGTAGCTAAATATCAATTTTTTTTTAGTGTATCTAGCATTTCTATATACATTTTCCGGATTCAAAATTTCAAAAAACCAATCGCAACATTTTGAAATTTCAATACCATTTCGTAACTTTTACCTATTGACCCATCTCGTGATATTCAAAGTGGGTACGTGGCCCACTTTCTATTATTACGTATAAAATTAAATTCATATCCGTCCCTCAATTTCCTTTTCTCGCTCTATATGTTTTTTATATTAAATCTGCATCGTCAGATTGGAAGCATTATTTTTCACTATTTTCTAACACCATGAACAAGCGCCACTCTAGACTTCTATACTATATCTATTTTGTCCTCCTTATCAACGCCGCCGATGCTCACTTCCGGCCGGTCAACAACAACTCCGTCACGGCGGTGCTAGTGTTCGGAGACTCCACCGTTGACGCCGGCAACAATAACTTTGTGCCGACGACATTTAAGGGCAACTTCCCTCCTTATGGTCAGGACTTCGCCGGCGGAGAACCCACCGGCCGGTTCAGCAACGGCCGGCTCACCACCGATTTCATAGGTCAGTAATTACTCTACTTAATTAATCCTTTCTCTCATGATGAACGGTATCGAATCTGCTTAGCTCGAGTTGTTGAGATACACGGGTTTTTTATATGGACGTGAGGTCTTGATTTTGAATCTCGATAACCCTCAATCTGTTGCACATAACTTATCAAAGCTGTGTAAATTTCATTCTGAGCTTCTATTTGAGGGGGACTTGTTGAATAATACTAAATTTTTCCCCAACGTACTTTGAGTTGAATCACGAGAGGGGATGCTTCTGAAAGTGTTGTTGGCTCTTCTACTGTTATTGATATAGAATAATGACAGCTATCCAGGTGTTTTGTGCTCCTCCTTTTGCTTTGCTTTATCTGTGCGCCTCTCAACGAGTTTACCGTTTTTGCTTTCGCGTAGCCCCCCGCTAACGCAGGGCCCCCTATTTTATCTCCCCTAAAGTCCTTTATATTTTTCGAATTCATCCTTGTCTTCGTCTCTGTCTACCAGATCGGATCCAATCAAATGGGATACACTGATTTTTGACACGGTAACATAGTATTTGCTTACTGAGAGGTATCAATACTAAATCGTTTCTCAATAACTCGGGTTATTGAGATGCAACGGGTATCGCGAATCGACATACTAGTAATGTTTTTTTTGAATCGAAGTGAGTTGGATTAGATACAATAAGAATGGAATCAAAATGATTTAATGATAATCTTTTGACCTTATGAATTCTTTCTCTATTTATTTCATTATTCATGGGAGAAAATTAATTAAAACATTTCCAAATTAATTGTACTATATTCCATCTTTCAAAATTTAGACCAGGTACTATGTACAAAACCCTGAGATAATCAATTACACTAATTCCGTTTGGATTTGGTATTTGAAATTCACGTAACATCCATTTCTTTCGCAGCTTCCTACGTAGGGGTAAAGGAAAACGTGCCACCATATCTCGACCCATCTCTCACCATCGACGACCTCAAGACTGGCGTCAGCTTCGCGTCTGCGGGGACCGGATTCGATCCCCTAACCCCAACAATCAGTGTAAATGTCTAAATTAAATTAATATCAAACATTTTTTAACCCTTTCCCTGACATATTTATTAATTACATATGTCATGTCAATGTCTATATTACTAATTACATAATTTTAATTTAATTAATTGTTAATTTTGACAGAATGTGATACCGATTGATGAACAAGTGGTATACTTGAAAGAGTACAAGAAAAAGCTCGAAGCTGTAATGGGGAAACAGAGGACCGAAGAACACGTAAAGAAGTCGTTAGTTGTCGTCAGCGCCGCCACGAATGATTTCATCATTAGTTACTTCACGCTGCCGGTTCGCCGGAAGCAATTCACCATATCGGAGTATGAGAGGTTCATCATTCAGAAAACGATGGAGTTTGTTCAGGTATGTTAACTCTTTGCATTGATTTGATGTTACATGCATGGTGAAATTCGAGTCTCCCCGACGTTCCAATTCTGGTTTCGCTACTGGTACTGGGTTAGGTGTATCTCGATGATTTGCAATTGGGTCGTCGGTCATTTTGGTGAATGATCGATGATTGCATGTGCAATATTTAGTTATTTTTGGTCGATAATCGATGATATAGTATCACGAACTCGATCAAACTGAAGATCCCAACTTGTTGTATGCTCCTAAATCGATTGATGTGATAGAAGCTGTAGGGGTTTTGTATGTTAGTTGATCAAGGTTTGATCGATAATAACGTCTGAGTAATTTTGCTCCAAAATACCAAAAATAGACAAACATGTTTCTGTGTGGTGTCGCGCTGGTTGGGCGGTGCGGTGTTGGTTGATTTGTGTGGCGTCGCGCTAGTTGAGTGGTATGGCGCTGGTTGGGTGATGTATGTGGAGCCGCCCATCAATACTAATTAACAATCATCATGTTAATTAGTAGCAGTCAATCATGTTATTTTGTTGTGTTGTATGGTTGGCGTCCATACATGAAGCTCTTGCATCATGTATGGTCACCAACCACGCAAATACAACAAAATAGCACGAATAACCCGCTGAATTAATTAACAAAATAATTGTTAATTATTTTTAATAGGTGGCACCATATCAGCCGGGTAGTGCGACACCACTTAGCTAATACATTTATTCATTTTTAGACTTTGATACGGAAATTTACGAGATATTGTTGATTAAATTTTGTCCACCAAATTACAAAACTCAAAATTAAAGCTCGTATAAACCAAAATGTTCACTATTTTCCTACAAATAATAACCTTATATAAATTTAACATATAATTATATAGATAAAAAATTATATTTTCCTGGATATTAATTTTAACAAATAATGACATATAAATCACAAATTCACAACCTACCTGGATATTAACATTGACTCCCAATAATTGGGAGAAAATTACTTTACTATATATCATAAGAAAAATAAGTTAATTGCAGAAAGGGACAAGGGAGGGACCAAATAATAAATTATGAGGATATAGCAATTGCAGAATGGGGCCTTTTGGGCAATTGGCGTTGGGGTATTTATTTATTATTAAATACTAATTAATAAAAGCATTTCCAGTAGTATGCATATTGTCAAAATTAAATGGTCACCAATATTTCTTTCCTTTTTAATACTGACGTGGCCCACTCTTTCATATTTTATGTGTGGTTATAATCAATTGGGAATCTGCTTGGTCCAGAAAAAACCACCCGCGAAACTTACCGAGTTAACGATAGACCTTTGTATTATCGAGTTAACAGATAGACCCTTGTATTATCGAATGTTTATTCTTCTCCCTTCTACTTTTGACCGTTAGCTTCTTGCGTTAACTTTGGAATGAAGAATATGTTTTGTCATCAATAGTAATCACATGTGTGATATTTTGAATGTATTTACTAAATCTAGTATATCTTCACTAGAAAAAAAAATTAAATATCTACCCGATGTAATATACATCCTACTTCGTACACCCAATTTCTTGTCAGTTCTCAGTCTATTAGCAATCTTTGAAGCTCAGGTAGTACCTCGTTTTGACATGGTTATTCGACAGAAATTAACGACAAGTCAACTAAATTTTTTACTGGAGGTGCTATTTGTCAAGTAGGTCAAAGTAAAACGGCAAAAATGAGCATATCATTGTAACATCAGCATGTTTGTTAACTTGGTAAAGTAGATGGGGAAAAGTGTTATATTCCTGAAATTAATTGAGGGAAAACAACGCTAAGTCTCCTCTACTTTGTCAACTTAACAGATAGCCCATGCACTATATATGAATCATTTTTGCCTTCTCCTAGTTCAATTATATTTCCTTTTGGGTCCTTTCGTCTTCTTAACGTTAACTTATGTGCATTCAGCATATCACGTCAGGCCCAATAGCCACATCTTAATTAGCTGACTAAACGCCTTCTATTTGGGGATACAAATATATAATTAGATAGGATAAAACTGACAGAAAAGCCACGTGATTTTAAAACTCTGCGAACTTCACTCGTATTCTTTGTGATACCTCCTCAATTTTACCTCCCTCAATACTTATTAACTAAACTATGAAAGCAGTTGATGTGACGTGCATAAGCGTCCAAATTTAACATCAAGAAGACAAAAACTGCAACAAAATGATCCCAAAGACAAAATAACTAAAATGGGAGGGAATAAAAAGAATAATCTATAATATAAGGGGCTATACGTTAAGTTGACGAATTACTATTTTTCTTTTATTAAAAACTAATAAATTAATAATAATTTACGTCTAATTGTTCTTATGGATTGCAGGCATTAATAGATGAAGGAGCAAGAAGGATTCTACTAAGTGCATTGGCTCCAATGGGTTGTTTACCCATTGTTATTACTCTCTTCTCCAAAGACCCACTCTTCGATCGTCAATGCCTTGACCAGTACACTCAGGTTGCAATCGATTATAACCGCATGCTTCGAGCCGAGCTGAATCGCATGAAACCTCAACTCGATCGCCAGGGGGTCAAGATAGACATATCAGACGCTTTTCGTGTCTTGTCTGACCTGATCCAGCGCCCACAAGCCAACGGTACAGTACTATTACATCTTGATAACTCAAGTCCAGTCATTAGAAAGAGACATTAACATCTTTTTTTGTTTTCTCGTGAAAATAATTTAGGTTTGGACGAAGTGGATGTCGGGTGTTGTGGGACCGGGTTATTGGAAACCGGGTTTTTGTGCAACCCGCATTCTTTGGTGTGCCCCGATGCTTCGAAGTACATATTTTGGGATTCTATTCATCCATCAGAAAAGACTTATTACAGAGTTTTTAAAGTTGCTCGTCCTCTCATTGATATGCTTATTAAGGATTAGTATGTTGAGTTTTGGATACTAATTATTTATGTTTTAGGTGTAATTGGATTTGAGAGATGAATAATTTTGCGATGTATAGCAAATTAGCTACGACAAGTTTATACACGCTTTCAAAGATTCATTTAATATCACATTCAATGTTGTTTTAAAGTCGATGATATGAGAATGTACTATCATTAATTGTGGATGAGTCATACTGGTGAGTCATCACTTAACGGAATTTTGGATGGAAATTTCGATGAAAGGGTTGTTTGTTAGGTTGGCATAGTAGGAGGGGGTGAATCGATCATTTCATAGTACATGGGGCTGTTTGTTAACTTGACAAAGTAGAGGGGGCAAAGTACCATTTTCCCATTTCTAAATGGTGATGTTGGGTAATAACATATTACTCTGTATCATGTGATAAAAAGCGAATGATATCGTCAATATCGTGATAATGAGTGATATAGATATTAATATCACTCGAAAAAAATAAGCACTGTTTTTTTTACATAGATAGATATGAAGGGAGACAATAGGTAGTAAACACAAGTAGGTAGGAAAATCAAGTTCCAACCCAACGGAGGTTAATCAGGGCCATAAATGCCACGTAACGAGCGACAATGTTACCCGAACGTGCGGTGTACCTTCTGAAAGAACCACCAAAGAGAATCTATCTTCATGAAAAAGATTCCTCCATCACAATTTCACCTCGTGAATTGTTTCTTTTGAAGGCAAGAGAAAATCAATTTTGAAAAACCCTATTTTATGTCCACCTGCAGGAAACTAGCCCATCGACATCAAGAGCACACATCGTGAAAGAAGAAAATTTCATCATAAACTGATTGAATGTACATGGATGGATAAGATGGATGTCATGACGAAAAAACGAGCCCTTATTATTTTGTTCCTTGGGGTATTTTGAGGCCCATGGGCCTTTGATTGGGTCAACCTATTGACAAGTCTAGCCGATTTAGTAGACGTTAAGCCCAAATTATAGCACGAGAAATGGAAGCCCAAATAAGTGTTTGGGCTTATTTCGCTACAGGTCAGCTTATTTTTTTTTCTTTTCGAAAGTAGGTCATCGTATTTTTCTGATTTGAATTTTTGATAATATATAAATTGATGATTAACATTTGTATTTGGGATGTCTTAGTTGCTGCATTCAGTTGTTTACAAACAGTGCTGAATAATTCACATGAGAATGGTGCTAAAAAAGATTAGTTTATTTAAATTTTATAGGTAACAAATAACAACGATAATCTCCGAAACTTTACGTTCAGACAGATACGTAACGACTTCATCAAATATTATGAGAACAATGATGCAGAGATAGATTTCACAGCTTCGTTCGCGATAAACTCATACATCTTCTGCGACGGATGAACAGCGTCCCAAAATGCATACTTCGACGCGTCCTCGCACGTGCTCAACCCTTTGCACGTGTCTCCGTATTCTATGGAACCGGTTCCACAACAACCCTTCCTCACCTCCACAAATCCTACGGTCGAAAATGAATCAAAGATTAAGTAATCGCTAATTTTTTTTTTTTTGTTTTTCAATCCACGTAGATGAGGAACGAAATACTAACCGTATGCTTTAGGGTTGTTGACGGCATTCTGAATGACAGCAAAGCAGTCCACGTAAGCATCTTTGATGCCAAGTGTGCGACGCAGAAGGGCGAGGTTTGACTTGGTCTTGGCATTGAACGTGGAAGACACGCGGTTGTAGGATGCCACGCAGGTGTCATCCTGACCGTTGAGCGTCTTGACAAGTGGCATGCATCCGAGGGGTGGGACCCCTACCACGACCAATCTCCTTAATCCCATTCTATGCATTTCCTGCACCATTCAAGTCGTTAAAAACGTAAAATTACTCGCCTCGACCTAGACTCGTTATCATTCCTAATCTTAAACCGTTCTTCACGCTAATCTGACCCAGTACAAAAAAATTCTCCATGAAAAAACAACAGTTCGAGATAACCGATCGAGCCATTAAAACCTCTGAAACCAATGAACATTCCGCTTAATCAACTCAACATCAAAGTCCCGTTCAAATAATTCCTAACAACATTACATTGTACCGTTAGATTCAACGATTCGACGGTAAAACAAACAAAAACAGAGGAGGACACATATAAAACAGATTATACCTTGACATTGTGTAGCATCTGAGCAGACAAGAACTCCTGATACTGAACAACGGTGAACTGCTTAGCTCGCTCCGGTTCCAAGAAGTAGTTCTGAAGGAAGTCGTTGGTCCCCATGCTCAGAACGAACACCGCATTCTTCACTATCTCGTCGGCCGTCGTTGCTCCGACGAGCCTGATGAGGTGGAGCTTGTAGTGCCTGAAGTACTCCAGCTGCTTCGGCATAGACAAAACTCCCTGCATATTAAAATTTAACATATTAAAGTTCAGTTTAATGTAGCATTTTGCCAATTTAACAAATAGGTCACTCTAAAAAATAAATGTTCGATTTACATCCTCCTACTTAAGCCAACTTGGATTAAGATCCTTTTGTTAGTGATTTCGTCTGAAAATTGACACATAGCACGTCACATCAACATCGACTGGGCGACTTCAGTGACTATGTTTTTTTTTTTTTTATAATACATATATAATTGGATACGATAGTTAACGTCAATTATGTATGCGTGTAATATAAATTAGTCAGCCAATGCTGATGTAGCATGTAGATTTGTCATTAATTAACGTCAGGAAGACGAAAGCACATGCAAGTTGGCTTAAACAGATGAATGTGAGTCTGAGTTTTGTTTAGGAGGGCCAGTTTGTTAAGTTGAAAAAGTAAGAGGAGCAAAGTGATATTTTTGCTATAAGTACGTACCGAGTAATTAGCGGTGAGTTCATCGTAACCAGAAGCTGCGGAAGCAAAGCTAACTCCGTGCAATAGGTCCGCTGGCTTCAAACGTGGGTCCAGAAATGCCGGGATGATCTTCGTAAACCCGAGTGCCTCGGCTACAATGAATCGTTAGATCTCAATAATTCGAATTATTGAAACAGAGTTCTAAATGTAATTATATGTTGTTTACTAACACGTTACATGTAAGACAGTTTCAATAAGACTTGTACAACGAATTAGGAGTCAGCGAGGCTTCAATAAGGCTTTATATACAGACTGGTTGGTTACCAAGATTTGAAACATTAGCCTCGTTTTGGTTAAACCTCTAATATGATCATGTCAAGAACCATCAGGGAAACATTAGCCTCATATTTATAACAGGTATAACAAAAGTCAACATCTAGTCAAATGCTCAAACCAAGATTTTCAGACGTACCAATGAAGTCGGTAGCGAGTCTACCATTAGAGAAGCGGCCCGTGGGGCGACCATGGAGGAAGTCCTTCCCATAAGGAGGGAAATTGCCCTTCATCGGAGTTCTCAACCGGTTGTTGTTTCCCGGGTCGACACTCGAGTCACCGAACACCAAGACGCTCGTGACATTATACTTGCTAGCGAGCACCTTGATCGGGCTAACCACCACAGCAGCATCAGCACCCGACATCAACATCAACACCAGAATGGTCAAGCCAGACATCGCAATCCGAGACATTTGTTCTTCCTTTAGAGAGACAGAGATGGGAGATTCGTAGGCACAATTTGAGGAGTTGTGAGTTTTTGTGACCATGCTTGTTAAATAGGCTAAATGACTATAGGATATGGATTTAAATTTTGGACCCCAAATTGAATTGGGGAGACAAGTGCTAGTTGGTAGATGGATTTGCATTTAATGTTGTGTGGGAGGCAACTACCAGTTGTGTTTTGATGACTTTCTTGCTCAGTTTGTTGGGTTTGTGTTTGTTTTTTCGGACAGTTCAATCAAGTTTTGATCTCGTTAGCATGTACGAGTTGTTATGAACGGTTGCATTTCAATAACTAAGTGTTATTGGGGGTGGAGATTAGATTAGTTGTGTATTAGTTATGAACCTGCCACTCAAACGAAAGGTCGTGGAAGGGGATTGAAGTTTGCAGATGATTGGTGCAACTGAAATTAGTTGTTATATTGAGGGTTAGCGAGATTTGAACAAATGATCTCTTAGTCAAATTGGACTGTGAGAAGGCTCTAGTTGCTAAAATCGTCTACTACTGATTTCTCGAGAAGGTAACACAACACTAACTATGATAGGCCAAAGAATGTACCTTTGTTTCATAATTTAACCTATGAACGGATTTTTTAAATTGAATGTAACGTACTGGACATACTAAATACAAACACAAAACAGACATACAATAAAAATCCCGAATAGACCATGGCCCAGAGCGGCACCCATCACATCTATGTCAGCTTCACCATACTAAAACCCCCTCTTTCACACTACAAGGTGTTAAGGTGCTACAAATGAGAATCGAACAGTATCTAACTCGTCTTCAACTAAATGGATTACCAGCGACGGAGTCAGGGGAGGCTACCTTGGGTTGGGACCCAGGATTCTCTGAACTCAAATAGCTAATATGTGTATTTTCTTAATAAATTTGGTGTAATCATATATTCGAATCATTGTACTTTATGTATCGTACCCAATATCTACTTGAATCTCGACTTCGCGGCATCGATGTTGGTAGGGTTTTTTTCCCATTGAAATGCTTTAAATGCCTTTTATCTTTAGGCAACGATTTCAAGGTCACATTCACACACACTTATACTATGCACAAAATAATGCCCAAATCATTGTGATTGGATAAACAGTATTTCTGTATTAAATAAGCGGCCCAAATTGTATTATTATTATGAGCTGTTACCAAACGACGCCGTTTAATCTGGAATTGATCATACTCTTATGGGAAAATAGCATTTTACCCCCTCTACTTTGCAGACTTAACAGATAGCCCCCTATACTATAAATCGCTCTTTTTACCCCTCTTAGTTCGACCACTTTGCCTTTTGGCTCATTCTGTTCCAACTTTCGTCTTATTGACGTTAATTGATGTGCATTCAGTACATCATAAAACTTTAATTTTGACGTTAATTGAATAAGTTCATGACCAATGTGCATTGAGGGTAAATTGTTACTTAATTTTGTCCTCAAAACTATAAAACTCCCATCAAAACAATTTTTTGATTGCTAGTGAGTGTGGGAACTCGGTTTTTATCCCGAATCTTCCGCCAAATATTTACCTCTAATAGCACCAAAACTCGGCAAAACCCCATAATAAAACTATCAAATAATGTTAGCTCGACGGTCTTTTTCTTTAGCATCGCTGTTTGTCTGGCATGCAACTCATATCTGGCTCGAACATGCATTTTTGATTTGTACATGAACATTCCTCAGTCCTCACTAATAATATGAGCTCAAAGCTTGTCATGAACCGTTGCACCCCAATAACTCGAATCGTTAGGAGACGACTCAAAACCAAGTGTTAAATCACAATCATCTCGATTAAACCGACCGACTCAAAATCCCTAATCATAAATACCCATATATGTCATCTTCTTCCCACCCAATTGGCTAAAAATAGGCAGAGTTGTTACAACAGAATTCAATTCAAACGTACGAGCACAGAGTGGGACAGGAAATGCAGTTGGTTGAAAGCATTGATTAATGGCGCTCTGCATTTATCTTCTTCTTCTTCTTCTTCTTCTTCTTCATACATTCACCCTTCTGGGCCAGAGAGGAGCTTCCCTTGCAGACCTTCTTACGAACGAACTCTGAACAGATTTAGTTGAGCCTGATTTAATGCTTTTTTTCTGGGTCAGACTTCATGGCCATGTCAGGCAGTTTGTTTTTCGTATTAATGATGGTGCTGCACCACCAGCCAACCAGGCCACGACTTTCTGGACTGCAGGGATTCGTGGTGGGAGTCGGATCGGTTAGGTTAATGATCGACGAATGTTGGTCAGTTGATTTGTTGAAATTTTTACAAATTTCTTAATCGTTAACGGACCAATTTGGCGTGGGCTTGAGTGATTACATTGGTTACGGTAAAAAAGTTCATAATTGTGAACAAAATATGGATAAAGTCGGTTAAGATCTATTTCGGTAAAAGAAAGATCAAATCTTTAACTGATTGGCTTATTTTTAGGTTAACGATTAACCAACCAAAGTCGGCCGGTTAATTGGTTTTAACGTTTAACCGTAATAGTATTGCCAGCTCTAGTATCTATCTTTACATGCCAATAACTCGAGTTTTTGGAAGAAAGTGTATGAAAGGGAATTGGGGTTTGCAGAGGTCCATCAAGCCTTATGCTGAATGAATTGTTATATTGGGGGCTGACAAGATTCAGTGCTACGATCTTTCGGTCATAAGAGTTTTGATACCATGTAATGAACCGTTGCATCCCAATAACTTGAGTTGTCGGTAAAGAGTGTGAATTGGTTATTTATATTAGTTATTAACAGTATTTGACTCGAAACATGTGTTCTTTGAGTTTGGGGGAATGAAACAATTGTGGCCAAATTTGGGTTGTTAACGAACAGAGTTATTTTCGAGTGAATGAAGTTTTTTGCGATGTTGGCGCGATGAAAACAAAGATTGTTCGTGGCTTTTTTTCGACTCTGAACGAGTCGAGTTTGAGTTAGAGTGGATTGAGAGCTAGATAGCTTGACTATATCTCACATTGGCTAGGCTTTTGTGGCCCATTTTTAAGTACAATTGTGATAAACATGTGTATGAAATGGTGTTGGGCCAATGCAAATGTATTTATTTGGTTGTTAGTCGTTATTCAAGTGCATTCGTTTATTACTTATTCACATATTATTTTATCCCAAATAACACATGGAATATTATGTATTATGTCTGAACATGAATTACACATGAGTAGCATATGAATATCACGTGAATAATACTACCATAAATAACACGCGGATAAATTCATCTACGGCAACAAACAATATGGCCATCAACACCGAAAAAAAATTAGTTATGATACCACAAAGTTCGGGTGGTCAACGGGTCGGATCAACGGTCCGATTCAACCAAATTTTTTTGTTAGATATGTGGGGTAAAAATTGTGGGCCATTATAAAGTGGTTGTGTACAAAGGAATGGTGAGTGAACGAGCTACCAAGCCGTTTTTTTTTTATGAATAAAAAAATGTTAATTATTCACATTTTTACACAATTTAAATATATTAGTATGTAATTTAATTTCTTTAAACAATATTATTTTATCATCACCCACACTAATATTGATATCGAGAAGAATTAGAACAATAAATTAAACTCTAACAAAAAGTCTTCTCAACAATCCGTTATAGTCTAGTTGGTTAGGATACTCAGCTCTCACTTGAGAGACCTGGGTTCAAGTCCGACAACGGAATTCTTTTTTTTTTGTTCATGGTTGTTGACAACTCTGAAAAAAAAATATTATGCGACTCTCCTGAATAGGATATAACTAAACAAGATTGAGTTAGGATATGCTCGACTAGATAGGCTTGCAAGTCGGCTCGAACACTGTCTCGAGAGCCAACTCGAATACTAGTTTTTTTTTTGGTGGGAAACTCGAATACTAGTTTGACTATATGGCTCGTTATGATAGTTACCAAAAAAAAATGGCTCGTTATGATTACGCTAATGAAACCAATTTGTAATTATGCTAATGAAACATTAACTTTACTAAATGAGAAAAACTATAAATTTCTAAATTCTATGATACTTGTTTTCTTAGCTTGGGTTAAATTGCAAT
Source organism: Linum lewisii (assembly GCA_034768395.1). Lineage (NCBI taxonomy): Eukaryota > Viridiplantae > Streptophyta > Magnoliopsida > Malpighiales > Linaceae > Linum > Linum lewisii. Next base: position 1,479,925 of record CM068299.1, read on the forward strand.
CGACAATGAATTTTAATGAGCAGAATTCGAGTTAAGCTGTAATATGGCTCGTTAAGTATACTCGAATTCGTCACTCTCTTTAGCAGAGTATCATGAGCAAGTTCTTTAAGCATAGTTAAGTATAGTTAACTCGTTAAGTATAGTTAACTCTCTTTAGCTAAGCTCGAGTAGGTTCAAGCTCAATACTAGCTTCAATTTTTCAGCTTCGAACTCAGCTTAAAAATAACGAGCCAAGTTTGAGCATGGTAAAGATCTGCTTTAGCCACATTCATCACTCTCTTTAGCAGAGTATCATGAGCAACGTAGAACATACATATGATGATCTCTAATGCTCTGCTTCATTGCTCAAGATCATGCCGATCGGGCAAGAAACACAGTTTTACAGCAGCAGCGATCCCGCGAATGAATCCAATAGCCAACATTTCGACAAGTATCTCAAGTTCAAACATCGACTCGAATCGGACCTATCCTACTGCTAAGGTGAAAGAACACAAAGCCACAAGCTTTTACAAATTCTGTCTGAAAATCCCCTAACATCAAATCAGCAGCTTCATTGGTAGCAGTAGGATAGCATCAATGAATCATGGAAGGTACTCCTAATCATGTTCTTACTGTAACTAGAACTCACTTGGAGGGTTGAGATGAGTCGAGTTGCATCGTAACTGGACCATCGTTTATCAGATTAACCTACGACGAAGCAGAATGTGTTAAACAAGATAGACAAAATCAATGAAACAATACCAAGGTACAGTACAAGATTCACCTTCATCATCGCCCAAACACGCCGTCTGCACCAAAGCCAAATTGCAGACAGAACATGTCATTAACCAATATGAAGATCAGCTCATCAGTTCCCTGATTCCCTCTACAGTTTACATCACAATTCACAACTTGTTCCAAGTGGAAGATCAGTTCATGGTACCTTTAATGGCGTCTGGATTGTACGATTTCCTGAACTTCTCGACCAACGATTCGTAGAACGGCTTAGCTTTCTGGGGTGGCATTGCTACATGGAAGTCTGGCTTGTTCCCCTTCATAATTCCATACAATGTAAACTGACTCACTGAAACAACACTAATAACCTCAGCTAACACAGCCTCAAGATCCTAACAGCAATACTAATCCTGATTGATGATAATCAAGTTTTCTACATTACCAAGCAAAACTCCATAGTTCTTCTGCATTACCTGCAAACCAAAAACTAATTAAACTACAGGTGTTTGTTCATGGCTTGGGAATGAAGATTTCAGTACTCACATTCTGATCCCATCCTCTTCCGGTGGCCTCGTTCGTGAACAATCTCATATTCAAAACCTTCCGGCATCTGCAGGAATCGCTAGGGTTTTAGAACGACATACAATTCATAAAACTCACCAAACAGTAATTGCATAATCGACTTATACATGTAATCGGCGTCGGCTTCGGTGTCCGATTCGTGGATTCCGACTAAAACGAGGAGTCCTGGACCGATCTCCGACACTAGGCGTCCGTCCACCTGCAAGCAAATCGATGTCAGACGAAGTGATGACTGGTAAAGGAGGGGAAGAAAAGAGTGAATGGAAGAGTGAGAACTGAGAACCTCGACGCCGGCTGATTCTACTCGTTGGACAACGGCTCTCATCGCTCTGACCTGAAACCTTCTGCTCACCGGATGTCTGTGGCCGGCGACAGGACGGTGACGGGGAAGAGTTAAACACGGCAGAGTAGAGGAAAGAGAGCGATGCATTTTTCAGGCAGCGTTCAGTTATGGATTGGGAAACTTGGGCTATAGATAAGATTGGGCCGAGATCTTGCGTTAGGGTTTAACTTAAGCCCAAAACGCTGCGTTCATTAACGCAAGCTTCATAGAAGAAGTCGTCGTTTTGTTGCCGCCGGAGCTTTCACTCCAGTTTCTCTCCCGCCGCCGTGTCTTCCCTGCACTCCACCTGTTCGACAAAATTCCCCAGAGAGTTGCGCCGGTGGTAAAGTTTACACATCCGCCATGCGACGGTCATTAATTTCAAGGATCTGGAGTACCTCGTCATCTTCATTAAAGTTCCTCCTTCCACCAAGCCGCTCTTTCGCCTCTCAATCAGCGAATCCTAGCCTCCGCGGTGCACTCATCGGACGGGAAAGTATCCCTCGGGATTTCGCCAAATGGACATCGCTAGGGTTCGTGAGGACCTCGAGCTTCGCATCTGGATTCACTCCGTTGAAGCCGAAATCCTTGGAGTCAATCATTGATGTTGAGCGAGCCAAGCACAAATCGCCCGAGGACCTCGCTTCCGCCTGGGACGATGTAATGTCTACGCTTCATTTCTTTGTTGTCTTCTCAATTTTCGATTTCCGTCAATTCAAGAGCGGATCATGAATCTCTGTACTCCTTGTTCTTCATAACTTGCTGTTCCTAGATGACTCGTGATCTTCCATTTTTCACTTTGATGTTCTGAAAATTGCAGTATCACATTGGGAGAGGTCATATTGGAGTTTGTATGAAGACTAACCTTTATAACTTGCTAAAGCAAAGAGCAGCAGATTGGTAATTCCATTGAAGCATCACCTTTGCTTGAAATCATAGAATCCATTCCTTTGTATATCATTTTACTGTTTATTCAAAACATGATTGCAGCAAGTACTTCGTCATCCCTTTGTGGAGAGGATCTGGTTACACTACAATGTTTGCACAAGGTTAGTTTCCAGAATCTCGTTGTTTATCAATTCGTTCATACGGGTTTATCAATTCGTTCATACGGGTTATATCGGTACCTGTTTCGAGTGTTCAATAGATCTCGATGATGAGGAAAGATAGCCCTTGTTTATGCTTGAGTTCATCTACACAAAACCATAACCTCTATGCACATATAAGACTGCCCAATCATTCCCTAACAGGCAATCCATCATTAGGTTATACCAGATCATTACAGAGTAGGGAAATCGAATTAGCATATCTATGCCGATTCTTCAGCATACCCTGCCTTTCCTTACTCTGGTAGCTTCAGTGGATGATATAGTTCATCTTTCTGCAACATTATAGCTAGACCATGATCTGTTGTTTACTGCACAAGTTTCCATTCTGCAAATTGACGTTTCGATCAATGGATTGTTTCATTCAGTGCAGATGCCACACATTATCTTCACGGGTCTGGAAGACTACAAGGCGAGGGGAACTCAGGCATCTCCATACTTCACAGTATCGTTCTACACCGATTTTGCAGATAGTAAGGACTTGGTGCTCATTCGAGGAGATATCGTGTTCACCAGCAAACTCAGTGACGAAGAAGCTCTGTGGCTGCTGGAGACGGCTCAGACTTTCTACGTTAATGACTCGAGGTACAAGCTCGTCGAACGGTTCAACAAACAGACCGCTGATTTCGAGTTCAAGGATGTTCTTCAGGCACTGAATATGCCTATCATGTGATGATTCTTAAGACCAATTCAACCTGCCTTCTCTTTAATTCAAAAATGATGAACCGAAATTGTTGTTGCGTTGATTATGATAATTGACTTCTGATCAATTTGAACATGGGTTGTAGTGCTGGAAATTCGGTCGGTGGCCAAATTCGATTTCGGCTGAAAATCATGACCGTGATCATGGCTGATTTCGAATTTGGTAAACCGTGACTGTAACCGAATTGAATTTGGTTGACTGAATTAGACTTCATTCTAGCTATTTCCGATAATTTTGAATAATATTACACATGATTGTAAACATTTAATCGCGGGCATGGACATTAAATTCATTGATTTGGACACGAAAACTATTTAGGGTCGTTTGGTATGGTGTTTTGAAAAGTAGAGGAAATAGAGTATTGGGGATGAGTGAAAAAGTATATTCATTTAAATTGAGAAACTTAAATATCATTGTTTGGCATGAAGATATTGTGTAATGAGAAATTTGATTATAAGAAAAATGAAAATGAATTACTTTTTTGAAAGTCTACTTTACCCCTTATCTAGTTATCTTATTACTGAACTCATAAACATCCCTAACATCTATTATTGTCGAACTCTGCACTATCAAAGCAGCCATGCCTCTGCAACAATTCTTCTCCTTCAAGAAAGGAACAAATCAAATCACACCTCTGCTATTTAATTTGATGGACAATGAGATTGCAAACCAATAACTCACACTCTTGCTGATCCAATAATCAAATAGATGGAACCACAAACCCAATGTTATGTGCCGGCGAGCTCGTTACGATGGCCGAAACTGGAAGTGGAAGCTATGATATCACTAAGGACGAATCTGGACTCAAAGTACTAAGAGAACGGACCGAAGGGGCTTTGTGGGAGGAGATATCAGCAGGGATGAAGAGGTTGGGTGACAATCGGAGTTCAAAGAGATGTAAGGAAAAACCAGAGACGGAAAAAGCAACTGCCATTCCTTAATCTTGTGGAGCTGATTAAGGGAATCAGAAGGATAACCGGAGACGGAGACCACTATCGGTGCCGATATTGGCGCAATGGGATGAAGGGACGTTGTTCCAGTTAATGCAAAGGTGGAGGAGGGTTTTGTCGGTGAGCTGAGTGCTGGATTGGAGGTACAGGAAGTGTAAGTTTCGCCGGCGCTGCGGAGGAAGAAGAGGGCGGCAAAGGAAAGAGAAGAACATGGAAGAAGGAAAGTCGCGTGAGAAAACAAAGAATGGGGAGAGAGAAAGGTCAGTCAATTAGGGGTAGCATTGGAAGAATGAGTAGTAAAAGCAAAATGGGTCCACAAATACCCAGGGTTTCTTACAATTTCTGGGGGGACCAAAAATTGTTGAAATACAGTCTGGGGAGCAATTTTGGGTCAAAGGGTTTCTTCAATTACAAATACACAATTTTTTAAGGACCAAACAAACAATGATATTATCAAATACAGAGTTTTAACAAAACTCAGCTCAACATCCCCTTTAACAAACGACCCCTTATTTCATTTCAATGTAGACATTTAGTTCACAATTTTCGACTCGTGAGTCGTGAGCAATTTTCGGTCGAATCCTGACTGTGACTGATTTTGAGTTCATCAAATTCGAAATCAGTTGGTCATGATCGGTTTGACCATAGAACCGAACCGAATTTTCCATGGGTTAGGGTTGGATATGGATTGGTTAATTTAATTTTCTTTCCGGTGATACGACGCCGTAGAGTTTGAAAAACTGCAACCAAAGCCTTGTGGGCCACGACAAAGAAACTATTCGAAAAACCCTACATTTCGCAGAGCGCTTTACTTACTGGCTCTCGTCCAGCTCAGTCAAAGCTGCTTCTCTATTTCTCAAACCCCAGCAAAATCCCCATACGAATCATCTCCCTGAACCTTCAATCTCATCTCGCAATCTCCATTTCATCTTCTCTGTTGCTTCCTTCTGCGAATCGTTTGAACATACAATCCTCTCAATCTCGTTCCCGTCTTTTCTCTGCAACTCGTTCGAAAAGCTCTAGGAGGTGCAGTTTCTGTTATCGTCAGAATGAGCGAGCTGCTCGACGAAGAATCTAAACTCATTGAGAAGCTCTACGAGTTCGGCGAGCGGCTCAACGAGGCTAAAGACAAGTCTCAGGTTCTTCTTTCCCCTCAGAGCTGAGCTGCCTCGATACGTTCTTCTAGGGTTTTTGTTTCCAGACTGCTGAAATTTTTGTTTATTGATTTCTGCAGAATGTCGCGGATTATCAAGGCATTATTGATGCGGCTAAAAATAGTTTGAAGGCGAAGCAGTTGGCGGCACAGCTCATCCCGCGATTCTTCAAGTTCTTCCCTCAGCTTTCTAGCCAGGCCGTTGACACTCTTCTGGATTTGATTGAGGAAGAAGATATTCGGGTGTGTATTTGGTCTGATGTTTGAGGATGAAGCTTAGCTTAGCTATATATGTATATAATATTGTTCAACTGTAGCTTTGCTGTATACTCTAGCATTGTTCAGGCTATGTTGTTTTGTAATTATATAGGGTTTGTTTTAAGAAATGTACAGAATCGAAATACAGATCTGCTATTTGTTTATTTGCTTATTGAGTTATTGGTGCATTGATGCTGAACTAAATGGATATAGGTGAGAGTACAAGCAATCTTCCGCAGCATCCAGCCCCACCTTTCCTTCCTGCGGTAGTTTTGTTTATTGTTTGAACATGATAGTTTAGTTGAACTCCTGTGGATTTTGGGTTTAAAATGTTTGGCTATGCTGGTCTAGTTATCAGCTAGGGTTTGTTTAAGAAATGTGCAGAATCGTATCCAGAACTGCTGTTTTTTCAACTTGCTTCTTGGTACATGAATAATGAAACATTATCATCGGATATAGGTGAGGGTGCAAGCAATTAGGGGTCTGCCCCTTTTCTGCAAGGACACACCCGAGATTTTATTCAAGATTGTGGACATTCCTGTTCAACTCCTTGGAACAGGTAGATTAGAACGTTTAGAAACTTACTCTGTCATTAGAAATTTTGTGTTTGCCTTAGGATGAGATGCTAACCTTTGTTTGATGAATTCCAGATGAAGCTGTGGAGAGGGATGCGGTGCATAAGGCTCTCATGTCCTTGTTGAGACAGGACGTTAAAGGTAATTTTCTGTACGTGCATTCACATATATTGTTGTTTACATGAATTTTGGGCTGAGGATGGTTATGAAGCAATTGTTTAATAACCAAACATAGGGCAATGTGCACAGTCTCATGGTTGTGGAACTTTCTTCTCCTGTAGTTTGTCTAACTGCCCTATTCAAGCACGTTGTCACCCCTGAGCACATTGGCACTCCTGATGAACCAAGCCCAGAGGAATTGTTCCGTCGCAAAGTTCTTAGCTTCATTAGAGATAAGGTGAGAATCGTTAGCAGTGAAATTTGAGTTGGCTGTTGTTTTGGTATTACATGAATATTAACAGGTTATTTTCAGGTGTTCCCCCTCAAATCTGAACTTCTGAAGCCTCAGGAGGAGATGGAACGACATATAACTAATTTGATTAAAAAGGTAGTTTAATTTTCTTAAATTTTTCCTGTATTGAAATTTATGGTTCTTATGTTTGACGGTTACATTGCCTTTGCAGAATTTAGAAGATGTTACTGGTACTGAATTCAAAATGTTTATGGACTTCTTGAAGAGCTTGAGCATATTTGGGGACAAAGCTCCCCCAGAGCGTACAAAAGAACTAGTTGAAATAATTGAAGAACAGGCTGATTTACATGCACAGTTCAATGTGAGTTCTTGTTTTCTTGTAACTTTTTGGTATTTCGTCGTAGATTCTTGCTGACTGTTGTGAAACATGTCTGTATAGTTTAGGAAGAATGTATATGTACAAGCTCTGTTTAACTAAAAAGCTGTGCTGTCAGCATTCTGTCACCATTCAAGGTGGATGAGACACCTTTACCCTCTGTTTACTTCACATAAGTATTGTTAACAATTTACTGTAATTATCCTGAACATAAATTAGTTTGCTTGTAGTTATCTAGAGTCCTGAGTGGACTAGAGGGGTTCAAGAATTAAGGCAGGTGGATCATAGTGCGTTGTTGCTTTGTGGGCATTATATATGTTGATATCAGATAGCCTTGTTAAGTGAAAGCCGATAAAAATGCACATAATATTCCATCTTCGTCTAGTTAGGTTTTCAATTGGCATGAATGCAGCTACTTCCTGCAGTGAAATATGTCGGTATATTTATTTTATGAGATGAGGGTCTTCCTAAAATAATTGGAACAAATAATAATGCAGGTTGAAGATACAGATCATATTGACAGATTGATATCATGCCTGTACACGGCCGTTCCATTCTTTTTGGTATGTACATTTGCTATTTCATTTCAAGTTTTTCAATTGCTAAACCTTTTCTAGCTCTAAGCATTACCTTTATAAATTTTGAATACAGAGAGGAGCATCCTGCAGCAAGTTCATGAATTACTTGAACAATAACATAATTCCTGTTTTTGATCAGGTACAACTTTAGCTTTTTGTGTTTTCTTTGCTGTGGGATATAATTTGACATAACCTGAAAACTTTTGAGAGAATTGGAATCTCTGATTTCCTGTTGACATGTACCATTACTAGATTTAAGATATTTAAATTTATGTATGAACTGCTATGGTGATTTTGTTGTTTTGGTGTTCTTAATGTGGTTTTTGACCTAGGTTGCCTTAAATACATGTACAACTCCTGTAATTTGTGTGGTCTTCCTGTCATTGATCATAGAATTCAATTCCTCAGTTAATATTGCTGTTTTGCGTGTGTTATCAGCTCGTATTGCTTTGATGTTTCTGTAGCAGTAGCACTCAGTAAGTTGGAGGCATACAGCATGAAGGTCCTAACATTTCTTTTTTCCATTGACAGTTTTCTGAAGATCGAAAGCTTGATATGTTGAAAGCACTTGCAGAAATCTCTCCCTACACAGCTTCTCAAGAGTCACGCCAGATTCTTCCTTCGATTGTTCAACTCTTGAAGGTGGTCTCATTGTTCACTTTGCTTACTGCTTCTCTTGCTTCTCTGGGTACATGATATTGATTGTAACTTTACCTTTTCTCATCAGAAATACATGCCAGGAAAGAAGACAGGGGAAGAGACAAACTTTACTTATGTCGAGTGCTTATTATATGCTTTTCACCATTTGGCGAACAAGGTGGCTATGCTATCCTTTGACTCTCTTTCACTGTGCTTTCTTACTGTTGTTACTTAATACTGATTTGATCATCTGAATGTGAAGGCTCCCAATGCCACAAATTGTTTATGTGGTTACAAGATAGTAACCGGGCAGCCATCAGATAGACTTGGCGAAGACTTCTCTGAACTCTACAAGGATTTCACCGAAAGGTATGTTTTTTACAGGCTGAAATGTAGACAATTGCTTTCTGGACATTAAATCATAGTATTCGTTGATGTTGGTCGTACAGGTTGACTAATGTCGAAGACCTTACAAAGGCTACAATGAAAAAATTAACACAGGGAATGACAGAGCATAGTAAAGCGATGTCAGCAGCGAAGTCAGATGAAGCGAAAGATGCAATCGTAAGTAAATTTTGGAACAGGATGGTACGGTGCTAATCAATAGCCGTAATGTAATATGCAATCTTTCTGAAGCTGTCTTCCCTTTTCTTTTTATATGCAGAAAGTTCAGCAACAGAATGCCACAACTGGATTGAGGACCTGCAATAACATTTTGTCAATGTCAAAGGTTAGAGAAAGTGCAAAAAAACATTACACGATCCTTCATTGATTCGCCGATTCACACTCGACTTCGTCATATTGCAGCCTTTACATGCAAAAGTGCCTTCATTTATCGGAGATAAGAGAATCAATCTTTCCTGGAAAGAAGCAGTAAAACATTCCGTGCCTTCCAATACTGTAGCAACTGGGTACTCATAATCGTTCCGTCATTAAAATCCTTCCATGGATTGAGAAGCATGCTTGAAATATAGTTCTTACTCCGCAACTTTTCTTTTTATGCAGCGGCAAACGACCTTCATCTACCGCTAATGGAGCAGGGAACGTCGCAAAGAAGGGACGCGGAGGTGGTGGTGGTGCGCAGAACCAACTTGTTAATCGAGCTTTAGAAGGCTTAGGAAGAGGCGGTCATCCAAGGGGCAGGGGGAGAGGCAGAGGCGGGTGGGGTGGACGTGGAAGAGGCCGAGGTTTTCGGTAAGACGCAAGTGTACTAACTGCTCGCACCGAGAATGATAGAGATGTCGAGAATGAAATACACACATGCATTCGTGGACGAGTACCGTTACGCTAAACGATACTGACAGCTACAAATTGAATCGATCGTAACAGGCTGTTGGTTTGGATTGATGCGAAGAATAACAGTACACCTCTCCAACTCTTCCGGAAGTCCTAATCGAATCCGGTAATGTCGACTTTCGTAGTTTGATTGACATGGAAAATGCTGACACTTGCTAGGGTTCCTCAGTTGTGAACTCGTGTTTGGATTTGTTGTATTTTGATTCATATAAAACTACGCTTGTTGAGAACTTGAATTCTGTAGGTTCCTACTATGATTTGCTATGTTCATCATATTTCTGGATTTGAACTTTGAAGTGTTCTTCTTCATTTGTTTGATGGAGTGAGATTTTGTTCATCTTTTGATCGGACCGATTCAATATTTCCATGGTCAACGGTTAGTCGAAAAGTCAAAGTTACTAAGCATTTGTTATTATTCGGAACTTAACTTGTAATTTGTCGTCGAAACTTAACTTGTAAAAATAAGGGATGATAAGCCGGGAGGCTGCTATACTATGGAAAGATAACAAATAAGTCCTTATATAATTATTTATATAATAATAAATCCTGTTACTCAGAATATTTCATGTATATGTATTTTCGTTAGATTTTTGTTGAATGTTGTTACAATTTTGCTGACATGTTTTGTTGACTCATCTGGTTGGTGGCTAGCTTTGACACGTCAGCAAAACCATGTCGTTTTGTGAGTTACGATTTCAATTGATAAGGGGATGAAAATCTCATTATCCTCTATCTCTCGAACTTTTTCATCAACGTCTTACCTTTAGTACTCTTCATCAATATAATCCAACAAAAATATTCACTGCGTAACTTACAAAATGATGTCGTTTTGCTGAAGTGTCAAAGTTTGGGATGAGTCAACATAACATGTTAGCAAAATCTTAACAACGTTTAACAAAAAACTAACGAAATGACTTATATGTTACACGTTCTAAATAGGAGAGTTTATTATGTGCCAATAATTGTGTGGGGACTCGTTTGTTATCTTTCGTAATATAGAGACCTCCCAGACTATTATCCCTAAAAATAATAAATAAAAGAGAGAGGAAATAATAAAAATTATTTAAATAACATCATATTATTTTATTATATTACTTGAAATAATCTGTAAATATTTAGGTATGGAAAATAGTTTAAAACACCAAGTTGAATCTTACTCAACCATTAGATTAGTTTAATGTATGTTATAATTAGACTAATCAAACCCATATATGTTGTTCTACCAAAAAAAACCATATATGTTAACAAGATTTGCAATTCCTACCTGATTTATCCTAGAGAGTTTATTGTGATATCATCAGATTCTATAACGGTCTTTAAAAACTATGACAAGTCAATACAGACTCAAAGTAGTCACTGTGAACACATGAATGGTCATTATAAGACTCGTGATTATCACGATACTTACAAGATTGCGCAACTCAAGGGTGACAACTAGCACTATACTTCCATTGGCATTCTAACTTAGTCATAATTAGTGTTAGTGACTAACCAATACCGGCTCATGCCCAACACTGAACTTGTAAATCATAACATGTATATCTCAACAAACATCTAACCCAAACTCATACATGAACTCTCACACATAAAATCACCACTAGCATAATCTAAATGATAAAAAAAACAAAGTCTAAACCTCAAGACGGTAACTAAAACAACCTCACTAGTAAGAACTTATTGGTGCTAAGTCGGTTAGACTGCCAAAGCCATTCATAAGTACCCATACCGCCCAAAGTACTCTTAGGCTTCTCAAGTGTGGCGCTCAAACACCAACCCAATAGGTTAGGGAAGCCCAAACGAAAACCCCAGCTACCTAGAGTTTCCACCCTACAACTCCAGAATGACATGGCATAATCTAGACAGTTTACCCTTAACCTAATGACAAGGATCGCCCAAGCTATAAATAATAAATAATGATTGTTAGTCCAGTTACAAGACAAACTAACATTTTGGCAGAAACATTTCCTCGATAGTACACATTACCCTATCGTTCTTCATCATCCATATCTCATACTATCGCCTCCAAACTCACTATCATACCTCACACTTTTCCTACGAGATGTCTCAAACTCGGGTCAAACAACTAAGACAGAACGAGACAACTACCTATCTATTATCCATGCCATTGATAGGATCATAGCAACAACTCTAAATTGTAATCCTTTCCCATATGAACAAAGTTTTAGATTCAGATCAAATTAGTAAAATTAGTAATCAATCTAACCTAAAGACACCTAAACAACAGTAAAACCCTAGTTCCCAACTCAAGGTCAAGGATCCGTGGTACAACTACAAGAGACAAAAAACACAACATCATCCCCATAACCGTCCTGAACAAAGTACAAGTTTGGATCTTTGTCCCTCTTCTCCCAAGAATCCTGTCGGACATTTCCTTTCTGGTCTGTTCTTCAAACTCAGAGCTTCAATCTCAGATCAATCCCATCTTCTTCTTCTCCTCCACCTCCATTGATGAACTCTGTTTCAACCTTACTCATGATCCCTGGTTCTTCCAAGAAGCTGTAGAACTGCGGTTTGCTCATCGACCCACTACAACTTTCCACCGATCTTTGCTGCAATTGAGGATTGAAGAACATGGGTTGTTCTTTTGAGATGTGGGTATTTGTTGGACAACCCAATAGCACCAAATTCCCTCTGAGAAAAATGGGGGCAAACATCGTAAGCAGAGTATAGGGTTTTCAAAAATTGGACGAAAAAGATGAAATCATGAAATGCAGAAATAGTCAACCTTGAATCTGTGTTGACCACTTCGACTTGAGGTAGATACGAAGGAACTTGGAAGCGGAATGGTGGAGCTTCAGGAACTGCATCAATGGAGAATGGACAGTGTCTTTTTCCTCCGGTCATCTTCATCAACAGAAAGACTTGAACTTTATCAGAAAGAAGACAAAAAAAACAGGGGAAATCGGACATGTTTTCTGCTATGGAAATTGGAACTTACCGTTTGTTTATCTGGAAATTGGCGGCTGAATCTTTGGTTTGAAGGGGGCTCACCGTCACCGGCAGATGAAGAAGAAGAACTCGGAAAGAAATTCATCTGCAGAAATCATCAGTTTCAATTTCAAGTATCAGAAAAATGGGTTTTGAAGATTACTGAAAATTGTTTATCTGGGTTTTTGTTTCTTTTATACCATAGTGGGGAAATGAGAGTACTGCTGGTTCCTTTGCTTCTGCTTCTGATGATGATGATGATCCAGTCCGCCATTGTTGGAACCCAGAAGCGTCGAGAATGGGAACTGGAAACTCGATCTACTACTCTCCGTCGGATTCCACGTCGTGGGTTGCGGTGAAAAGCTGTAATGTTGAGAAGGAATCGAAAACAGAGTCGCCGCCGCCGTCGCCGCAGGCGAAGGCGGCGAAAGCAAATTAACCGCCGCGGCCACGGTGGCGGAGCTGGGAACGTGATCCTCCCGTCGTAAGATCTTTTCCAGCTCAGCAACGCCGGGACCTCTCTTGGGAACTCTCTGTTTCTTCGTCTTCTTCGAGAACACGCAGACACTCTGATGACTCTCCCCTCCGCCGCCGCCCCCCGCCGCCGTCGTCGCCGTCGCTGCTGATGCTAGTACACATTTGAGGTTTTTTTGTTCAGATTGTTGGAAGAAGAGCCATTGGGAAGAATGAAAATCTAGGAATTTAAGGGGATGAGAGGATCGGAGGCGAAATCTGATCAAAGATCCACGAATCTTGAAAAACACGTAACGAAGAAAATGGATATCATCGGAAGAGAGAAAGGGAAAGAATCTATTTGAAAGAATGAAGGGAAGAGCGAGATATGAGGAGGGGATCAAAAGATATAGGGGATTGAATCATATTTTGATGATGAGTTGTAAAGCTTTAGGGTTGAGAACTTGCTAACCACGGTATATATATATATAGGGTTTCGATTTCGGGTTTTTTTCGGTTATGGATTCGTTTTCGAATTGGATAGATCGGGTGTGAGTTTAACTAGAAGCGGAAGTCAGGATTCGGTTTTGGTATGGTGTTGTTCGTTTCATATGGTTAATGTTCCGATCAAATGTGATTCATGTGCTATTCTCGATTCGTTTCGAATTGGATCGATATCGTGTGTAAGTTTAACTAGAAGCCAAGTCAGGATTCGGTTTTGGTATGGTGTTGTTCGTTACATGATATGGTTAGTGTTCTGATCAAGTGTGATTCGTGCGCTTTTAGTAGTTAGAATGATAGAATGTTTGTTGTTTATGTGGTTTTCCTGTGTTAGATAATTGATGCATAGGAATGTCGTGTCGAGTCGGAAAAAAAAACTGGAGTTTGGGGATGGTTATGAAGGTTCTTTATGTATGATTCTATGATACTTCTATGTTGTGACTTGTGAGACATTTGTTTCGTGAGTTGTGAGTGTTTTTATCTAGAGCTGTCAAATTGGCGGGCAATGCGAGTCACTGGCCAAGAGTTTATCTGATTACGGGTTCGTTTGGTCACTAATTTACCATATTATCGGTCAATTAGAGCACAATTCGCTTAGTTCGTAGGTTTTTGAGATATTAAGTTTGAGGTAGTTTTGGAATACTGACTTTTAAACAATTTAAATTATTGGTTAGACTGAGTCGAGTCAGGACTAAGCTCAATCAGATCGGATTTTTCCGGCTCTCCTTTCATTGCACTCAATACATCCTCCATGAAGACATTCTACATGCCCACCTACACCATAAACGTTACGAGCCCATTACAACAAAACGAGCTGACTAGCTTTTCCTCAACTTCGATGAACACAACTGTCTAATTAACCACAATTCAACTCCAGTTTATACATCCGACCGACCCCGATTCAACCCAACAAACCAATCTCACCCTCACTACCCAAAGATCTAGCCTATATAATATTACGATTTCATGTGTTTATCTAACTACATTGGGGGGACATAGTATTCCAAAAAGCCCCAATCTCTCTCTCTCTCTCAAGATCTTCTGATTTGTGATTTTTCAAACTTATTAAAAAAACCCACAAAATCATCAAATGGTCCTCTTCTTCTCTGTCTAGTATCTGTATGTACAACCCCAAAAGATATGTTCTTTTAATAATAATAATAAATTCTAGGGACTAATTTGCAAAATTTCTTTGTTTCTAGTACCAAAAAGCAACCCAAGGATTGCACCCACAGCTCAGAAATCTGCACAAATCTTTGCCAAATATATGAAGCAGAAACAGACAGTGTTTGGGAGATCCCCAAAAGAGCTTGTTTGGGTAACTCATGCAATTAAGCCCTTTTTACTATTTGGTCCCTCACCTTAACTTTATTTAATGTTGTGTAAAGATATCAATATTTAATGATAGATTTTGCCAAATATATAAACCAATCGCCTCATCTTCTTGTGCCAAGAGAGAAAGTTTGTATTAAAAGTTTGCTATAAAAAAAATTTTGTGATTTTAATTTGTTGTGTGTGGGTAGGTCGGGTACGGATCGAAAGATATGTATACGTGGGACGGAGTATGTGTAGAAATGTGATGTTTTAATTAGTGTGGTATTGATCATTTCATGAATAGTGTGAGTGGCGACGCTGA
Source organism: Linum lewisii (assembly GCA_034768395.1). Classification (NCBI taxonomy): domain Eukaryota; kingdom Viridiplantae; phylum Streptophyta; class Magnoliopsida; order Malpighiales; family Linaceae; genus Linum; species Linum lewisii. The sequence goes on from CM068299.1 coordinate 1,495,128, forward strand.
ATAGTGTGTTTCTTTTGGTGTTGATAAAAGTTTTGCATTTATAGAGAGGATTTATTTGTTGTAAAGACATTAGTTGGTCATGTGAGTATAGTTGTCAAACAGGCGGGTCGTGGGTCGAGTTGGATGGGTGGACGTATTGGGTTGAGGGTTTTTTGAGTCATTCATCATACTTGAGTCAACTATATCGTTGTTTACTTAATTAGTTTGAATATTTTTGAGATATTAATTCAGCATAGACTAGCTTTGAAATGTTGGCTATTGATCAATTCAAATTATCGTTTACAATGAGTCGGCTTGAGTCGGGTCAACTTTTCGCAACTCTACACGAGATGAGATTGGTTGATGTTCACAAACTAGCTAATTAGCAATATATTGATCTTTAGAGAAATGTTGAGCTTGTCCATGTCAAACTCCAAACTCTCGTTGACAATATCCATGCTATCAGAGAGCAATTCTATGGTGACAACGCTTTTCTTTCTTGTCACCCTAACAACACTGACTATTGTAACTAAATTACAGTAAAATCAGCACCTACATATTCAAATCAGTACCTAAGATGAAAAATTGAAAACCAAGATCAACAAATCAGGTACCCATCATGAATTTTTTTTGGTAATACCCTTGTTTGCAAATTCAAATCAGATACCAACTACGAGAAATTCAGTACATAAATTTTAAAAAAAATGGTACCCTATATGAACTTTGATCATCATATGACAATGACTTTGGTTATTTTGGTTTCCTATTTCATGTTGAGATATGAATTTGGTTGATTATATGACAATTCTTGTGATGTTAGGTTACTTGAAATGCACCAATCACATGGGTGAGGATGATAAGTGACGATACACAAATCTTGACTCATTATGAACTAAGAGATCTCAATGTCCATTTTTTTCACAAGTTTTTGCTCTCACAATTTTATCCTATTTATGGATATAGTTTTGCACACAACTTATCCTGCCTAATTTCGAAATTTGCATACAACGACGCTAATTGTTTCGGTTAGTTTGCATAGGTGAAATAACATTGTAAGCTTCGTTTTCACCGTCATGTCACCTATGCAAACTAACAGAAAAAAAGTAACGGTATGAAAATTTCGAAATCAGGAACAATTAGTTGTATCATATGAGTATTTTCCAAAAAAACGTGTGTATTTCACAAACACTCGAAAATGTCATGTTCTACTAGAGGTTTTCCCCCACATTTTCTTAGGGGTCGTTTGGTATAGGGAAATTCAGCTGTGTTTCTTGGAAACTCTGTATTCTGAGATATCCTTGTTTGTTTACTGTTTAATGGAGCTGGGGTTTTGTATTTCAGATACTCATAGTTTCTTTCTTATTGTCTCCAGAATGTGTATTCTGACAATTTCTACTTTTATCAGAAATTATGACTTTCCCAAAATAGAATAATGGGACCCACTGTCTTCCCCTCCTATTTTATTTACCAAATATACATACCAAACAATGTAATTTAACATCCTCCAACTTTTAACAAATACTTTTCCACCATTTTCTATTTTCATATTTCCCCTAATTCTCAATCCCCTGTACCAATAATCCAGATTCTTACTACTCTCTCCATAGTGTTTAAATCATTTGTCCAAATGAATATACCCGTCTGATCAATGATCATATCTATTCCGACCCGACCCGAAAGAACAACCCAATTGAATATGGAGCTCTGAAATGCAGCAATGTCCAAAAACAGGCATGACAACTGTCCTTTTTACAGCTCTGTGGAAAAGATTTAAAAAAGCCATAGTTAAGAAGAAAGAAGCATGTGATAGAAGATCAAAGCTCAGAAGTTGGGATATACTGAAATAAATCGACTGTAACAACTTGAAGACATGGATGAAGTGTATCAGTTAGCCAAATTTAGCACTCTGTACTTACAATTTACTGAGCCCCAGCTCCAAAGGACAAAACAGAAACTGCAGATAGCAGCAACTCCTACCCCTCGACACATACATAAGTACTTATGAAATCGTGTCTGTGGGGCCCACAGGGTTTTGCCATGAGTGCATAATAACTCGGAGATGGTGGTGTACTTCTAGTTTTGGTTGCCTGTGATAATGAGATTCGGTGTTCGTTTTGGAGTGAGTGACTGTTCGCGACGACGGAGTCAGGATTTACGTGGATTTTGGGTTGATGGATGTATGTTTTAGTTATTTGGGGGTATGGGGGACTTGGGCCTAGGCTGAGGGTAGCCACCCATGGGACGTGTGGATGGTGGGCGTCGTCTTACATTTGTCACTGTTTGTCTGAGGTGAGTTGTCTAGATTGGGCCACGTGGGTCATCAGGCATTAGTAGGCGAAACACTATACCACTTAGGAATTCACATGGATTCTCGGAGTTGAGTGATATGGGATGGTGGGCAGATCTATAACTACCGTGGATGGGCTTGGGGGATGATCAAAGGGTCTTTGGTTGATCTTGACTTTGGATCCGGAGTCATCACCTCAGCAAGCTTATAAATTGGCTTAAAACATGTTGTTTTGTCTTGATAAAGTAGCAGACTTCTTGTCATTATCTATTTGATCGTGGGCACAGTACGAGCGAATCATTTTTAGTTCGGGCTAGCCACATGAAACATATTTATAGTGTCATTGTTCTAACGGGCCCATCAAGGAGGTATGCTCGAACCTTGGTTTAAGATATTTCTCACATTTTTATACATATTGTCAAAGATTTAGATGGTTGTATTGCATCGAGATGTCATTTGGTATAATTTTCATTGATACCATTATAATTCTACTCTTGTGGATCAATTACACAAGTGAATGAAGAGGGCGTGAAAAATCGAGTTTATCCACATATACCGCGAGGACAATCACAAAAAAAAATTAATTAGCTAGTGTTGTACACAAGATTCTTTTCGATGCACATAATTTATTAATTTTCTTATTTCCGATCCATTATTAACCTATTAATCACGTTATAATGTAATTAAATGTGTTTTTTATTGACAATATCCAACCATAAACCACACACACCATATCTAATCCTTCACAATTAATAATAATTATAAAACAACATCAAATAACCTTAAAGTCAACAATCACTGCCTCTCTAGATCTTCGCCGCCGCCGCCGCCGACCTCATCTCCGTCGCCGTTCCGTCCATGCCTCGCCGATCTCTCCCCGACGGCAAAAATCCTCCTAAACGAATCCAACCTGCTCGACGACCCCGACACCCCACCTTTCTCCACCTGCCCTCCTCCTCCACCGCCGACAACTTCCTGATCCATCGGCGGAGCCGACGGCTGACCTCCGCCACCGCCCGCCGCCGCCTCCACCGCCGCCCGACAATTGGGGCAATTCGCACTCCCGCCGAGCCACAAATCTATACACTCCACATGGAACAAATGCTTGCAATTCGGCAACTCTCTCACCGTCGAACCCTCAACCACCGATCCCAAACAAACAGAGCACTCAATCGGCTCCCAATCCTCACCGATCTTGTAGCTGAAAGTTGGCAGAGACGCAATTACCACAGCCTCTAGCCCTAATTTCGGCGGCGGATCGGAGAAATTTCCCGATTCGGCCGCGATCTGCCACCGGAGACGCTGCAAGTTCTCGTCGCGGCGGCGTAGCCGCCGCCTGAGGCGGAGCTTGGTGTAGAAGTGGAGGAACACCATGAGGATTACGACGGTGATTAGGGATAGTATCGATAAGAGCATGATCTTCCTTCCGGCGCCGGTTTCTTCTTCGTCGCCCATGGTTGAGGAGAAATCAGAAATTGGGGATTGGGATTAATAGGGTATTGAGTAATTGATGAGTCTTTTTGTAGATGTGAAATGGTGGACAAATTATGGCAGCCATTGAAGGGGATTTGTGGAGCTAAGTCAATATATTACACGATTTTTTTTTCTCTGGTTTCGCTATCTGGACTAACACATGTAATTGTTGGATTTTTCCTAATTGATAGTTTAGTCGACATATGAGTGGAGAAAATAGCAAATTGCTCCCTCAACTTTATCAAAATGTCGAATTTAAGTCCTTTTACTGAAGCCACCTTACGTTTCCGGTCGTTCTGTTAATGATTATGTGTTCTTTTTTATCGTTAAATATGGTCACGTCACGTCATCTTGTATTTTGGGACTACTCAATAGAAAGCTAATGACATCTATTTGCAGAGTATGATATGGACCTTTTTCAATCAGGTAGAAGGAGTTTAAAGACATGGTCCTCGTAATCACCTTTCCGAAGGAAGATGAATGCACGCATGCACACAGAGAGTTGAGCTCAAGTTGTACTTTGTGGTAGCCCAAGTTTGAAGTTAACTGCAAACTCGTCACAACATCTCAAGACTCAACCCTGGTAATTGAGTAAATATCAAGGTTCGTAGAGAACGCTGCCAAGCAGCGACCCTGATTATCACGGATCAAACCAACAACTTAATGTTAGAAATTATGTATAATAGTTGATACTTAAGAAGATTAGTTCTTGGTTCAGTCTATCCAACAACTAAACTTTAACTCCTCCTTTATGTTCATAACGACTTAGTTTTGTCTCGTCCTAGCCGATAAAGATATTGTCTTGTTTTTTTTGGTCAATATCAATTGTTGTTAGGGGTAACCCAATTTCCACAACGTAAAATGAATGGTCAAAATCAATTACCGTAGGATTAATATTTTTGAATTTATCCATAAAGCTCAAATCTTTGACGTTTATTTACAGGAAATTTCCATGGTAATGAACGTAAATAGCACGTAGTATCATTGTTAGCAGCAGAAAATTATTAACAATGATAATCGGTAAAAAGTAATTGTGAAATAAGTATCAAATGGTCCCGTAGCTCAGTTGGTTAGAGCGTTGGTCTTATGAGCCGAAGGTCGCGGGTTCGAGCCCCGCCGGGACCATTTAAATCTTACGTTCTTTTTAGTATCCTTTCAGCTTACTTCTAGAAATTTTGGGCCGAATGGGCTTTTGTTATCACTAGTTCCCTAAACGATTAAACACTAGCCCACTAACAAATTAATACATTTTCTAATAGCAAATTAGTACTTATTTTTATTTGCTTCACCAAAAAAGAAAAATATTACTTATTTTGATTACCACCTAGTTTCCCTTTCCAAATCAATGGCTATCACCAACCAATCTAGCGAGGTGAAAGAAGAACAAGACCACCAATTCGACAACCCCAAGTTGGGCTAAATTGCTTCGAGCAATAGTGCTTTGAGCCAACTATGGCCTGGTCTCTACCGCGTATCTCATGATGGGCGTGAGAAAGATGTGGCAGGACATCAAGGTCATGATACAGAGAATTATTACTGCTCACAGTCATAACCAACGATGGTCTAGTCAATACCGCACCCCCAATAATGGGCACGAGAGTGAGGAAGGACATCAAGGTCAATCTTGTCTAAGAATCACTATTGCTCGTAGCCAACAATGGAATACTGACATGGTCTCTATCGTGTCCATTATGATGGGCGTGAGCGGTGAGGCAAAAGACATCAAGGCCGCAATCCTGACAGAGCATCACCTTTAGGCACAATTCGGCTAAGCCCTAATGACCATCATGCAAGTCTCTCACCTCGACCACCCATAATTTTAGCTTATGAAAAATTGAAAAAAACTCAAAATGACTAATATTCTCCTGGATGGTAGGAAATAGCCTGAAATATATGTCCAACCCCGCCTCAACTCGAAATTTGGAGAAAATCTAAGAATTTAAGCCATAATATCACACTTTTTAGTTTTTGGCCATTTCGCCCTTGAAAAATTGGAAACAAAAAACTCAAAAGGCCTAAAATTCTTCTGGATGGTAGGAAATTGCGTGAAATATATGCCAAATAACGTATAGCCTCGAAATTTGGAAAAATATAGGCATTTAAGTCATAATACTGCACTTTTCAATTTTTTACAATTTTGGTGATAGTTAGCCTATGAAAAGTTGAAAAAAAAACTCAAAATGGCTAAAAATCTCATGGATGGTATGAAATTTCTGAAATATATGCCCAATAATTTTTGCCCTCGGAATTTGGATAAAGTCTAGGTATTTAAGTCATAATAATGTACTTTTCACTTTTTGGTCATTTCAGTGATAGTTAGCCTATGAAAAATTAAATATTTCAAAATGACTATAATTCTTCTAGATGGTAAGAAATTTCCTCAAATATATGCCCAATAATGTATGACCTCGAAATTTAGAGAAAATATAGGTATTTAACTCATAATAACGTACTTTTTAGTTTTTGGTCATTTCAGTGATGGTTAGCCTATGAAAAATCGGAAAAAAACTCAATATGACTAATATTATTCTGGATGGTAGGAAATTTCCTGAAATATATTCCCAATAGCGTCTGACCTCAAAATTTGGAGAAAATCTAGGTATTTAAGTCATATTAATATACTTTTTAGTTTTTGAACTTCAAATTAATTTATTAACCTATTCAATGAAATCATGCCTCTCGTATGAACCGTTTATGGTTAATCCGTTTCAAGAATAACTCACTAAAATCAATCAGGTGCACCAATTAGTTATCCGTTGCAGAAGTGAACGCACAGACGGTTAATTAATCTTGGTAGCTAGTTCGATTGTGCGAACGTTCGCGGACTTAGACCTAAGGGAGATATGACAGTGTTTAAGAACTGAATGAATTAGGATTGAAAAGTCGTTGGTTTTGTGATCGTCAATGCCTTGGTAATCTTAGGGGGATTCGAGTCTGAGTTTTTGTCTGTCATTCGAACCAAACCTCAATCAATTAATCTATATTTTAATTCAATTTCAATTTACTTTGCTTAGTAGTTTAAAAGTCGTGGAACTCACACTAAGCAACTTGATTTAAAACCCTGAATTTTTGCTAGCTTCTTCGAGTAAACAATTTGAAAACCCCCTTGGAATACGATCTAATCTACGTTAGTAGGTTAGTATTTGATACCCTGTTTACATCCTATCACTTGGCCATCGAGCGTGCCAGTGCCATAGACCTTGAGATTAGTAACACCTTCAATTGACAACCAACAATCTCCGTTGATGGTCGTGGATGCCTTGATGATGCCATTGATTTCGAGTGCGATCGGAGCCTTGCATGGACCGACCAACTTCGTCACTCCGGCGAGGTAATCCCCCGGAGGGATCACTACTTTTGAGGGGCTGGTTGATGAGCATGCATCAGTCCAGGCTTTGATTAGAGCCTGTTTTGAAACACAGTGAGCATTAATCGAGTTATATGGATTAATGGATCAAATACTTAATACGTCCTAAGATTTTAATTCGCTGTAGATTTGTCTTATTACTATCAAACGGGTTACGAAATAGTCCTACCGACGTCAATGGTGTACTTTTTTTCTACCATTCAAGATATCATGAAACTTTTTAAAGTATAATTAAAGGTTGTACAAGTTCACCTGAGACATGTCTGTAGCTCCATCGCTAACTGCACCACACTTCGTGACATCAAATACACCACCGAGTCCACCGCCACCGCCAGCGGGTACGTCCGTCAACAATCTATCGATAGGTGTGATGTTGATTGGTTGAGGTTGAGCATTAACACTCATTCCTCCATAGATCACTATTGCTACTAACAATGCTTCCATTGATATTCCTTTCATCTTTTTGAACGAATATAGAATTATTTTCCAAATTAATTATTGATTTGTGAAACCTTTGAAATGAATGATGGTATTTATAACGAGTTTTGAGAAGGGTAATCATGTCAATTATCGCTTGAAATTTGGTTTAAGCCTATATATAGTACTACTAGTATTAGCCCGTGCGTTGTCACGACATAAACCACATGCATTTTAAACCACGTGCATTTTAAATTATATAAATGGAAATTATAAATGTTAAGAATTGGATTAATACAAATTTACACTCCTCTACTATGCAAATTTATCATAAATACCCCTTTGCTATATTAAATCGAATTAACACTCCTTGCTATGACGCTTTTATCAAACAACCCCTCTAGTTAAGTTTTTCATTAGTTCTCTGTTTAAATAGGCTTATTATACACGTCAAGTCAATTTTTCCATCTATGTGGCCGCTGATTGTGAAATTAACAAAACTAATTTATTTTGAAACGGTAAAAAATATATTTGAAACTTAAAAAATAATGAAATCTTTATCGCCATTTTTTAGCTTTATACTCGTGCTCAACAAAGATCGTTCAGGCATTTCGTTAAACAATTGCAAGGCATGGCTGATTTCGAAGCCAAAGAATTCAATCTCTACCATAACTTCAATTTTGATCTCAAGTTCACGTATATAGGTAAAGGAATCCATCTAATCCAATAATCCAACAGTCGGTCTGGTGTTGGAAGAGCCATTGAAGCGCCGTTCGCCGGAGAAGAAGAGGGGAGTTTCCAAAAAAAATAGAAATAATAATTTTTTTAAAATAAGTAATTGTATATGTTTGGTCAGCAAGTTTAATAAAGAATTGACGAAAAACTTAACGGAAGGTGTTGATTGTTAAAAGTTGCATAGTAAGAGGGAGTCCAATTCCGGTGACAATGGCAATTTTTTGTTGCATCCAATGCAACAATCATTCTCATCCATCAGATCTTAGTTGTTTAATCTTGTGGTCTCAAACGTTTTTTTTATAACTCTAAGCTATTTTACTTTGTTGAAGTTTCCTTCTAATTTTCATCACCGAGTAGTTTCTTGACAAATTTCCCGATGATATAAGCCTTCATTGACGAAATTTTTTCCACCAACGTGATCGTCGTCATTATATCTATCATTCTGGAAATTTTTATTTTTCTGGAAAAAAAATATTTTTCTTGGCAAATTTTGCGTCGTCCAGTCTGTACAGTTTGTATTGGTTTGTACAAACTGTACACACTTTATACTGATGTTTTTACAAGTTGTATACAAACTGTATACATTTTGTATTATGTATTTTTTTTGTTCAAATTATATTGGAGTTGTTTACAAACTATATACACTTTGTATGAGAGTTGTATACACTTTGTATGAAAGTTATACACTCCGTATTTATTTTTGTACAATTTTTTTCGTACAGTAGGTTTGTAAATAGTTCGTACAAATAAACTCTATATGAAATTTGTATATTTTGTATGAGAATCGTATAATCTGTATATGGCGTACAGTCTGTATGGAGTTCATACAGTCTGTATGGAGTTCGTACAGTCTGTATAGACGAAAACATTTAACGTGTCATCATCAGCGGAGCCACCATACATAAACAACATCCCAAAAATTGAAATCTCTTTTTCGGCCAACTCTTTATTGGGCCAAATTAAAATTAGCCGAAAAGATCTCATTCATAATGAGATGGATAAATAAAAAGAACAAGTATGAGATGAGAACCGTTAGATTAGACGGAGGGCTGAGATTAATGCTGCATTGGAGACCGCAAATAAATTGATGTCTCCGGAACTGGAGTCTAGTAAGAGGACTTAATTCGGTTAAAATATAGTACATCTATTATAATATATATAGGAATATAAAACAACCCCCTCTTTATTCTTTCTCCCCTTAACTTTAGCTAAACAACCAATTAAATTTTTTCTTTTTATTATTTTCTCTTTCATATTTAATTTAACTAAGAAAAATAAGTCTGAAAAAAAAAACTTAAAAAGCCCACCCACGTTCATTAACTTCCACTTTTTAGTTTTATGTATTAAATAATTTTTAATAAAAAATAGTTATATAATATTATTTTAATTTACACGCACACTTTTAATATAAAATGATATAGGCATGCCCTCACAAAATATTTTCAATTATTTTAGTATATAATCATATCCTCTCCAACTCTTCAAATTATAAAATAAATATGAGTAATATTTTGGTATTTAGATTACTAAATTTGGCAATAAGAAAAAGCAATAGTTCTTTGATTTTGTAAATCCATAAATCATATTTATCCTACTAATGTAACTTTAAGTCAATTTTTCTACCAAAAAAATAGTGTACTCTGCGAGAAAATGATCATGTTAAAATTTAAGAAAAGATTATTATATTTATTCATAGTCATGTATTAGAAAAAAATTAATAAAGCATTTAACTCGCTAAAATTAATAACTTAGAATATGTTCTTTTCATTAATATATACTTGGGTTTGGGATCATTTATAATTAATTATTATAATTCAAAAGGTAATACGAAACATTTAAACAAAAAACATTTTCACTTTTCTCCTTTTTCATATTTTACAAAGCATATGTTTCTAAATTTTAACATGCCATTAAAAAATTACTTGATGTATTAGTTTCATTTTCTAAATAACCTAATAGTCAAATCTTTAATTTATCAGAGGAAATTTTTTAATCAACACTAGATTGAACCATATACATGTCCGAATTTTCAAATATGAATAAACTATGTAAAATTTTGTAATTTTAAATTTATTTTTCATCAATTTTATTTTATTTAGTTAAAATATAATTTATTCTAAAGAAACTATACATCATTCCACTCACTACTTAGTCTATCAATTAGTACTTGCATATCTACATTCTTTTTGAATAGATTGTTCCAGACATGAATATGGTCATTAGTGCAAACCAAGTTTTTTATATAATGTTTGGAATAAAATTTATTTTATCCATTCTTTTTGTATGACATGTTACGTATTAAATTTTTTAGTCAGAGCAAATAATGATTTTGATTATTTATTAGGGCTCTGCAATTTAGTTTCTTAGAGTTAATAATTCAAAATAAAAAAAGCTAAGAGATGAAATGGTGGTGATAATATGATAAAACTTTGAGAAAACTGAAAATAAAACTTATAAAAGTTAGTGTTTTTGATGATGAAAATAAATGGAGACTTATAGCATAACAATATCTTTTCCCATTATTGTTAGCTCTCACATTAATATCTTATTGATGATTAGAGATGAAGAATCAATTAAACTAATAAAATTTTTTTTTGGGATGTGATTTTCGATGTGCACGTTTTATGAAGGAGGCAAGAATTATAAATAATGTGTCCAAGATCAAAATAGTAATTGATGTGATATGCTTACAGATATTAATTTTTTCTGTAAAAATAATATAAACATTTATTATTTATTGATATCATGTACTGTAAATTTACAAACTATAATGGAGGATAATAAACTAAAATTCACTCTTTAATTGTATTGTATCCTATCATCATAGATTTTCCTTACTATATTAATTAATAAGTTTTAGAAATACCATAATTTTAATAAAAAATATTTAAACCCAAACAATGTTTTGACATATTAATAAAATAATTTATTAGATGGTAATCATATAACTATAGTTTTCGTAATTATATCCGTGGTGAAATTTGTGATGCTAAAATTTAAGAATATTCCATTCTATTTATTTATTAATATTGATGTAATAAAAATATTATAAATTATTCATAAAAAATTATTACAACTTTTAAAGAAAGCAATCAACTCACTACAAATAATAATTCAACACATGTTCAGTTTTTAAGTTTTCAGAAATTTCATCAGTGTGAAACTATATCCAATGTTTTATATATTTGAATTAGACTATTTAATATTTAATTAATAATGCAGTAGGTAATAATAATCATTTTTTTTTCTTTCACATTTCTCCTTTTTCATAGTTTACAACATATAGGATTCTAAATTTTAATAGGCTATTGATAAACATAATTGAACTAATGAATATTTTTCTCAATAACATAATAGTCATTTCATTAATTTTGTAGAGGAATTATTTTAACCATTACTACTACATTGAACTTGATACATGTCCAACTTTTAAAATATGAATAATTTATAAAAAAATTCAAAAAAATGGAACTTTCATTAACTTTACATTTTTTACTTAAAATATATTAAATAATGTGTATCACTCTACTCTCTACTCAATCTCTCTATAAGTACTTATATCCACATTCTAGCTAGAATCTCAAGCTTCGTTTAGATAACTACTTTTATTGTGCATATATTTTTCTTCATTTGTGCATATATTTTTGTCTGAAATTCAGTGTATCCATTCTTTTAACATGACATGTACATACATATTGAGTTTTTTAATTAGTCCAAACTCTTAAAATTTGGCAGTTATATGAAATACTTGAATGTTTCTCTCAATGAAATTCAACAATTTGACTTAGATCAATCTTCTAACTCTTGAATTTTAATACAAAAAATAAAATTTAGGATGATTATTACCCGAACAAAAAATATGACAAATGGGAAAGGGATATCAGCTATTCAGATCCAAATCAAACAGTTGTCAAGCCTATTCATTTATGATTTTATTTTTCATTTATGTGAATTTTTTTTATAATTGTTATCATTATTATAGTTAATTTCACAAAAATGTTTGCATACCATATATACATGAACCTCCATATATGATAGTTATATTATGTATCAATGTTGTTATCTTTGTCACATGATTATTAGTTTTCAGTTTCATTAATGTTATGATATAAAATGTTATTGTAATGTTACATTACATTATAAAACATGGTCTTTGTAATGTTACATTACATTACAAAACATGATTGGGGATAACAGTCTCACATAACACACTTGCCGATAATGTCAAAATAGTAAGGGTACTATCCATGTTTGCAAGATATATTTCTTAGTATCATTATTTCTTTATCATAGATTATGGTTTTCTTTGTTTTTATTCATACTCTATTAATTTTTCAATAAAAAATTCTTTCTAGAACTAATCACATAATAAACAATTCTCACAACTAAAAATTTATGAATAATTGGTGACATTTGTAATAGGCTTAATTTGAATGGTTAGATATATGTTGAGTATTACTTACAGTTAACATTAACTTCTTTCTATATCATGTGAACTTAATGAAGTAAAGAACATTGAGATCAAAGTGATATAGAATAAGAATAGGAGAGAAAATAAAAATGTTATTTTGCTCAATCCCGCCATCGGGCAGGCAAAAAAGCTAGTTAGTATATATATGTATTAAATTATACACTCCTTCCTTTAAATTTATAGAGAAAAAATTAGTAATTAGAAAATAAATTATAAAAACATACAAAATGAGAAGAAAAAAAACAGTTTTTTTTTAATTTCTGACTTTTTAATGAATTAGAGTTAATAATTTTGGTAGGATATTTTGTCACAAATACATCTAAAAAATATGTGAAAATGAATTAATATACTTTGAAAAATTTAAATTAGGATTGTAGATTTTTACGGTGCACCTTAAAAATATAATTTTAACTGATAATTAGGATTTTAGTTTTTGATCATTTTGATGATGTACACCTATGAAAAACTAGCATTATTTTCCGTCATAGGGCGGCTTGAGCAAAAATATTTTTCAATAGGCTTGACAATTGGTATCCAGAAATAGGGTACCCACCCAAAATCCAGCCGATTTAGGTGGAGATTACACGTTAACCGGGTAAAGTTGATAGGTACGGGCGAACACGGGATAACAGGTGGGAATGAGTTTGAAGGTATAATGTGGGCTTCATACTTCTAAATTTTACATAATATTTTAATATTTTTTAAAAAAATATGTATGGTCGGAACCTTTTCAAATTTCTTCATTTAGATCGCTACATGTATGATGATTACTAAACCATCATATTTATACCAGAAAATTTCGGCCTCGAAATTTGGACAAAATCTAGTCCAGAATTTTTGGATAAATCTAGTCCAGAAAATCAAGCGGATTTTTGGATAAATCTAGTGCATTTGTTGGGACAAATCTAGCGCATTTCGGGACAAATCTAGTCCAAATTTTGACAAATCTATTCCATAATTTTGACAAATCTAGTAAAAAATTTAGACAAATCTAGTCCAAAATTTTGACAAATGTTGTCCAGACTTTTGACAAATCTAGTCAAGAATTTTGACAAATCTAGTCCAGTTTTTGACAAATCTAGTCTAGTTTTTGACAAATCTAGTCCAGAATTTTGACAAATCAAGTCCAATTTTTTTACAAATCTAGCACAATTTTTAAAAAATACAGTCACATAATTTTGACAAATCTAGTCCACTTTTTGACAAATCTAGTCCAAAATTTAGACAAATCAAGTCCAGATTTTGACAAATCTAGTACACTTTTTGACAAATCTAGTCCAAAATTTTGAAAAATTTATTCCAGCTTTTGACAAATCCAGTCTAGAATTTTGACAAATCTTGTCCATAATTTTGACAAATTTAGACAAATCTAGTCCAGATTTTGACAAATCTAGTCCATATTTTGACAAATCTAGTCCAAATTTTTACAAATCTAGTTCAGATTTTTGACAAATCTAGTCCAGAATTTTGACAAATCTAGTCCATATTTTGACAAACTAGTCTAGTTTTTGACAAATCTAGTCCAAAATTTATACAAACGTAGTTCAGAATTTTAACAAATCTTGTCCAATTTTTAAAAATCTAGTACAGAATTTTGACAAATTACTAAGTTCCTAACTAAGTTTGGGACAAATCTAACCGAAGTTTGGGACAAATCTAACCAGTTGGACAATCAACCAAAAGTTGGGACAAATCTAACCCAAAAGTTAGGACAAATCTAACAAAAAATCTGAGACAAATCTAACCCAAAATTTGGGTCGAATCTAACCCAAAATTTGGGTCGAATCTAACCCAAAAGTTGGGTTGAATCTAACCCAAAAGTTGGGACAAATCTAACCCAAAATTTGGGACAAATCTAACCCAAAAGTTGGGACAAATCTAACCCAAAAGTTGGGACAAATCTAACCCAAAATTTGAGACAAATGTAGCCCAAAAGTTGAGACAAATCTAGCACATTTTGGGACAAATCTAGCGCATTTTTGGACAAATCTAGCGCACGTTGGGACAAATCTAGCGCATTTTGGTAGAAATCTAACACATATTTTTTTTTGACAAATCTAGCGCATTTTGGGTACAAATCTATCACATTTTTTGGATAAATCTAGCGCGTTTTGGGACAAATTTAGCGTATTTTGGGACAAATCTAGCGCATATTTGTGACAAATCTAGCACAGTTTGGGACAAATCTAGCGTATTTTGGGACAAATCTAGCGCATTTTGGGGACAAATCTAGCGCACTTTGGGATAAATCTAGCGCATTTGGGACAATCTAGCTCATTTTTGGGACAAATCTAGCGTATTTGGGATAATCTAGGCATTTAGAAAATCTATCATTTTTGGTACAAATCTAGCGCGATTTTTGGGACAAATCTAGCACATTTTTGGACAAATCTTGAGCTTTTGGGATACAAATCTAAGCAAATTTTTGGACAAATCTAGTATAGTTTTGGGACAAATTTAGCGTATTTTGGGATAAATCTAGCGCATTTTGGACAAATCTAGCTCATTTTTGGGACAAAATCTAGCTCATTTTGGGACAAATCTAGCGATTTTTGGGAAAATCTAGCTCATTTTTGGACAAATGTCATATTTGGACAATTAGGTTTTGGGACAAATCTAGCGCATTTTTGGACAAATCTTAGCGCATTTTTGGACAATCTAGGCATTTTGGACAATCTAGCGCATTTTTTGGACAAATCTAGCGCATTTTGGGACAAATCTAGCGCTATTTTTTGGACAAATCTAGCGCATTTTGGGACAAATCTAGCGTATAGTTTGGGACAATCTAGCTATAGTTTGGACAAATCTATCGCATTTTGGTGACAAATCTAGGCATAGTTTGGGACAAATCTAGCAATTTTGGGACAAATCTAACGCATATTTTTTAAAATCTAACGCAATTTTGGACAAATCTAACCAGACTTTTGGACAAATCTAACCCAGACTTTGGACAAATCTACCTCAGAATTTTGGACAAATCTAACCCAGATTTATGGACAAATCTACCCCAGAATTTTGGACAAATCTAACCCAGAATTTTGACAAATCTAACCCAGAATTTTGGACAAATCTAACCCAAAATTTTGGACAAATCTAACCCATAATTTTGGACAATCTAACCCAAATTTTGGACAAATCTAACCCATGAATTTTTGGACAAATCTAACCCTGAGTTTTGGAAAATTTAACCCAGAATTTTGGACAAATCTAACCAAGATTTTGGACAAATCTAACCCATAGTTTTGGACAAATCTAACTCCAGAGTTTTGGACAAATCTAACCCAGAGTTTGGACAAATCTAACCCAGAGTTCGAACAAATCTAACCCAGAGTTTAGGACAAATCTAACCCAATAATTTTGGGACAAATCTAACCCAAAAGTAGGGACAAATCTAACCCAAAATTGGGACAATCTAATCCAAATTTTGGACAATAACTTTTTTTTATGTGATCTAACCCAAAATTTTGGACAAATCTAACCCACAATTTAGACAAATCTATTCCAGAATTTAGAGAAATCTAGTCCAGTTTTTTACAAATCTAGTCCAGAATTTAGACAAATCTATTACAAAATTTAGACAAATCTAGTCCATATTTTTGACAAATTTAGTCTAGAATTTTTGACAAAACTAGTCCAAGATTTTGACAAAACTATCCAAGATTTTGACAAATCTAGTCCAAGATTTTTGACAAATTTAGTCCAGTTTTTTTACAAATCTAGTACAAATTTTGACAATCCATATTTTGACAAATCTAGTCCAGAATTTTGACAAATCTAGTCCAAATTTTAGACAAATCTAGTACAGATTTTGACAATTCTAGTCTAGATTTTGACAAATTCAGTCCATATTTTGACAAATTTATACCAATTTTGACAAATCTAGTCCAGAATTTTGACAAATCTAGTCCAAAATTTTGAAAAATCTAGTCTAGAATTTTTACAAATCTAGTCCGAATTTTGGCAAATCTAGTCTAAATTTTGACAAATCTAGTCCATATTTTGTCAACTAGTCTAGTTTTTTTACAAATCAGTCCATATTTTGACATATCTAATCCAAATTTTGACAAATCTAGTCCAGAATTTTGACAAATCTAGTCCATATTTTGACATATCTAATCCAAAATTTGATAAATCTAGTCCAGAATTTTGACAAATCTAGTCCAGTTTTTAACAAATCTAGTCATAAAATTTTGACAAATCTAGTCATAAAATTTAGACAAATCTAGTACACTTTTGACAAATCTAGTCCAAAATTTAGACAAATCTAGTCCAGATTTTGGAAAATCTAATCTAGAATTTTGAAAAATCTAGTATGAAAGTTTGACAAATCTAGTTCAGAGTTTGTGACAAATCTAGTTCAGAGTTTGGGAAAATCTAACCCAGAATTTGGGAAACAACCTGGAAATATATGAAAAAATGGAAAACCTCAAAATGGATAATGTTCTCCTAGATGGTAGGAAACAACCTGAAATGTATGCACAATCATATTTGGCCTCGAAATTTGGAGAAAATATAGGCATTTAAGCCATAATACCGCAGTTTTCAGTTTTTGGCTATTTTGGTGATGGTCAGCCTATGAAAAATCGGGAAAAAACTCAGAATAACTAAAATCCTCCTGGATTATAGGAATGTGCGTGAAATATATCCCCAATAATGTTTGGCCTCAAAATTTAGAGAAAATCTAGGTATTTAAGCCATAACAACGTATTTTTTAGTTTTTGGCGATTTTGA